>CM062372.1:21212728-22412728 GCA_031216125.1 Dalbergia cochinchinensis | reverse complement strand
GTGCGCCCCCAAAAGAGAAGAGAGAGAGGAGGAGGAGGAGGAGGAGGGGGGGTGGGGGGGTTCCACCACGCCATGGCCACCATTTGACAACTGTGCCCCCATTCTGTATTTGAAATGTTCTATGACTTCAATAGTAGGTGCCATTGTTACATACAGTTTTTCGATCATGTGAGTTGATTGATTTGTTTATATAATGATAGTTATGGTGAACATGCTGAACGGATGAGTGTGGAGGAATACGAACAGGGAAAGCTATGGTTAAGTGATACATTTCATCTTATAAGGTTAGCCCATTATAAGGAACTCTGCTAGTAGTGTTGACATACCATATTCATTGTTGGGCTGCTTTCAGTTCTGCATGCATGGTCAGCTTCTCTGGAGTTTTCTTTTGTCTATACTTGTGATTTCAGAAGAGATGCATAGGATAGTTTATCAATACAGTTTTTTGTTTCTTTACTCAAAACCAGGTGGTTTTTTTTTTCCCTTCTGTGACTGATGTTGCACTCACTCACTATAGAGGGAATGAGTTGCAATAGCAAGCATACCATGTTGCACAAGTAATAAAGTAGTGAGAAAGAGATGTTAGACACTAATACTGAATGACACTTTATTGCTGAGAACCCTTGGTAATACCCAAGAATCCCTAAGTAATGATACAAGTATGAACCCTAGGAGAGTATAGAGTCTCCAATCTCTCTAAAACTCAAATACAAAATGATCAAAGACACTCTAAGTAAACCCTATATTTATAGTCAACTAATCCCTTAAGTAACAAACTTCTCTAACTAACTACTAACTAATGGATCCTAACACTACTCCCTCCCTAGAGATTCACCTTGTCCTCAAGGTGGGGTACAAGAGCTTAGTACTAGCCTAAATCATCATTTTTCATTTTTTTTTTTAAGTAACAACATACGAACACTTTCCTCTTGGATCCCATATCTTCAAATTTGCTCCAGGTCTTCCTCCCTCTGAGCTCCTTCATGCAGTAGAATCCCACATCCCAGCACCAAATGTAGGTATTCTTTTATTCTTGAGTGGAGCCCATCACTTAGGCCCAAGGTCGGCACCAGCTTTTTATTTCCGAAATTGCCTTGCCTGTTGCCAAGGAATTGGGTTGGGCCCAGTAATCGATTTTTATAAGCTTGCAAATATGAACTCCAGCTTTTATTGCACTTATGTTGGGCTTGGCCCACTAAGTGAAGCGTGGAGCTCTCTTGACCCAATCCCTCTTTTGTTGCCCTAATCTCTTTCTTTTCCCTGTCCTAGTGCTCCAGCCGCTAATAACATTCCGCTCCTTCCTCTTGTCGCCGCTAGTGCGGTTGAGTTGCGTCGTCACCATCGCCGCAAACTCCACCTTCACCGCCGCGATCGTTGCTACCTCCACAACCTCCTTTGTCGTGAAGTTTCGAGCAGAAGAATGCTTCACAGCTCCATGTCTCGCCTCGTTCTTCACTATTGTTGCCATCGTTGTCCGAAGAGACAATGCCCGCCGCTGTGACGCCATCATCACTGCTTGGGTTGCCGTCATGGCAGTCACCCCAGCATCTGTGTATGTCTAGCTTGCTGCTCACTCCCACCGCCATTGACCCCCTTGACATAATTTGAACTCGGTGGTCGTCCGTCGATCGCCGTGGCCTCAGAAGACATACCTTTGACCACCACGCATGTGCTGTGAAATATGGCCGTGCTTCGTCCTCCGGTCTTCTCTTCTAGCCACCGAACGTCTTCCTCATCGCCTTGCTCCTCCCAAGCTGTGCCTTTTCTCTTCTTGATGGCTGCAAACTCAATTCGTGAATGGGAGAATTGGCCAGTTGTCGCAGATTGCCCTCGTTGTTCTCCTTCCAATCACCTATTTACTTCCTGGTTACTTCGTCGTTTCTTTATTCAAGAAGTTCTAGATCGGGAACTTCGTTTTGGCTAATTCTTAGCAAAACCAGACTAAAGTCAAGTTGGTAGTAGCTGAGAAACGCAACCTCAAAGGTAAACATTGTTGCATTAGGATTGCGTTGCTTCCATAATTGGCACCATTTCAGTGCTTGGCCAGATAACCCTTTCTCTGCTTTGAACAGTTGTTGTGCCTTTGGTGTTCCAATGTCATCCCAAAACTGCCTTGCACAGATGATCCACTAGTATCCATTTTTTCCGTCAAACACAGGAAACTCCTGATGCTCCATTGCCTCCATGGAAGCTTTTTTCCAAGATGATACAAAGCTTCTGATACTGGTATAAATTAATTGAAACCAAGATGAACAATCCGAAAATAATGATATTGAAGAAAATTAAAAGACTAGAAAACTGAAGTGATGCAAAGAAAAAATGATGAGATTTGATGGAATGAGGTGCTAGGGTGATCTACTTCACTTTCTTGTCAACATTATGTAGCATGAACTTCAATTAATCTTGTTCTAATTCAATTAAGTGGTGGTAGGATCTCTCAAGTCATAAGAGCCTTTCTCAAGGTCACCTAATCTCTTAGCACATTCAAATCCAATTAAAGTGATACTAACACACAAGTTCTTAATTGCCACATGAATCATGTTTACCTATCTTTAAGTTTCATTTAATTTATGGCATTAAATTCATGAGCTAGGTTCACAAACCTTTTTTCAAATTAGCATAAACCCCTAGAATCCTACATTGGTGATCGAGCAATTTATGATCAAACAAATCAAATGTAATACTCACAATCAAATAAGAACAAGACATAATATTCATTCACATTAGCATATTGTGAACCCACAGAGGATGCATAAATCACCCTAACAAAGAAGTTTAATTACACATAATGGGAAATGAAATAAAAGCAAGAAAAATAGAAACAGGAGTAGAAGGAGATGAGCAAGTGATTGAAGAAGCAAGAAGAGAGTCTCCTCCTCCTTTTGAGTTCCAATAGCCTTGAATCTCCAAGCCTTCTTTCCGAATTTGGTTGTGCAGTGTGCAGAATGATTCTGACTTTTGTGCACATGGAACCTTAAAAATACTGAGAATGGGCTGAGATTGGCAAGAAAAAGACCCTGTTTACGTGTCAGGTTTATGCATTTGCGCTTGAGTGCAAAGTTGGTCGTGCTTGAGTGCACTACAACTGAAAACTCAGTTCTGAATTGTGCACAAGGTCTGTTGTGCCGGGGTGCACTGGTGTTCTGCAGTATTTTGCAGATCTGTTTTGACCCCCAAATCTTTTGAATTAGCCTTCGGTGTCTTCATGAAAGTTGTAGTTTTTTTTTTATTTTATTTCAAAATAGACACTTTATTTACCTCATTTGGACTCTGGACAAGGGAGTTACGATCCAATCTTTGCAGCATGCCAAATCTGAAATCTCATCACCTATATTCTAACTTTTGGGCTTAATTTGACCATTGAAATGTTTGATCTAGCTTTTGTCCCGGCATAAAAGTTATAGATAATCCTTTTAACTTTTCCGCAAACCAAAGAACACACTATTTAGAGGTCTACAACAAAAGTTATGATTAAAATATAGAAATAGTGCACAAAATACAATTATGCAGCAAATTCACATTTACACAATTACATTCCCAAGCCTACAAAATGATGCCGGTGCATACAATTAAGCTTAAAATACGGCTAGGCCACTAAGAAAATGGAGCAAAACATGTCACCAAAATATCCCTTATCAATTGACTTGAGAGAAAAAGTCAGTCCATGAATATTTGAACTCAATACATGGAATTATGTACCTAATCAGATCTCTTGATGCAGGGATTTATTGTCTTCTTTAATAACAAATTAACGACAATACCATCTGCATAGAAAACAAGATAAATGCATTGATTAGAGGATGAATGTTTATAGAATACAAAATTGTCTGCCTCACTACACACTGCATACAAATTATTGTATGGCTCGCCAAATTTTCTGAATCATGCCTCTAGGACTGCTTGAAACCTTAGAGACCAAACTAGACTTGACTCCTTGTAAGCAGAAAATCCAAGTGATTGTTACCATGAAGAGAGGCAACATGACTTGCCCACCAGGATGATGATATGATCGGCTGAAAAATTTCACCGGAGGGCACGGGGATCTCTTGATGCGTATGATTTCTCTGTGAGCTTGAGTTAATTACTTGAGAGAAATGTTAGAAATAAAGAAATATCTATTAATATTTTAGAATATTTCATATTATATCTTAGATTGATTATGTCATTATGATTAGATTTTATTTTTACCTTATAAATAGGATTACTTTATTGTATTACAATTAGATCACAATATATCAAATATATTTTCATATTATTGAGTCTCTTTTCTTCATTCATTATCTAAAATCCTCAATTTTAACATAGTATCAGAGTGGTACCATCTACCATGACATGTGTCCATCCTTCCATTGCAGAAATTCTAGTAATTCGGAAATCACTTATACTATTTCCCTTACTATCCTAACATTGTTCTGCTTGTCAATCCCTTCAATTCTGTTATAGGTTTGACAGTGTTCTTGCTTTCCAGAATATTTCAAACATAAAACCGCTACTGTCTCTACTTCCGCCCACTCTTCCGGTGACCTTTTCGTTCTCCTTCCTGCTATGTCAACCCTTTCGGCAGTGTGTTAATTCCCTTTGTTGTGTGTCACTTTCAAGAGTTAGAAAACCATCGCCCACCATTTGCCACTGCCTCTGGCAACCTTTTTCCAACACCAATCCTGGCTGGAGAGCCCACCACCGTGCTCGCCTCCTCCTGTGCGGCCAATTCGTGAAAGCCGCGCATAAAAACAGTCAAAAGCTGCTGTTCATTGCTCTCCGCCACTCCTCTTCATTGCTGGCGAGTTTTCCGGCGACGGTTTTGGCATCTGACCTTACCCCCTGTATCGCCTCTCCCTATGTGGCCTAACTGTGGTGGTCCAATCTCGATCTGACCATTGACGTGCTGCCACACGCCTCCGCAGCACTGTTCACCTGTGTCTGTCTCCACCGCTCGTGCAAGCACATCCGGTGACCTTTTCGGCTACTTCCACTGCCACGGTACTCGTGATGCCCTACCCTTTCTGGATCTACTTGCCTTTTTGCCATCCGTGCACTTTGCAGATGTCATATTTTGGAAAATATCGCTTCTGCCCTTGTCCTTTTGTGACCCATGACTATGATTAATGAATATTTGGTTGTGTTTCCTACCATCCTTCCATTGTGAATCATACCAATGAGAATATTTGTCTTCACTCAATCATGACGGTCATATGCTCTTTTGACTTTGGATCTCTAATCTTTCAATTATTCAAGGCTTCCACATGTTGTTCTTGCGATCTATTGTTGCATGTATAGGGAATTTCCACTGCCTTCATTGCGTCTCTTCCAGATAGTTGTATGTGTCTTTTCTTTTCCTAGTCTTGCAATCATCCAACAAGTTGTTCAAGTTGATGTTCATTCCAGCAGTCTTGTTGTGTTATCTTTTTTAGGTGTATCCAGCGTCCCTGAGTTGCGTTGCTAGTCTTCAATGGAGATCATTTTTATTTTAAGGGTTTAATTGTAACAAGCTTGAGGGGAGTGTTAGAAATAAGGAAATATCTATTAATATCTTAGAATATTTCATATCATATCTTAAATTGATTTATATTTATTTAAGTTGATTATGTCATTATGATTAGATTTTATCTGTACCTTATAAATAGAATTACCTTATTATATTACAATCAAATCATAATATATCAAATATACTTTCATATTATTGAGTCTCTACTCTCTCTTTTCTTCCTCCATTATCTAAAATCCTCAATTTCAACAAGAAAAATTGCTCTCAGCACTAATATATATAATCGCATACTTTACTATGGAATTACTATGAATTTGGGATTCAAATCTCATACATAAATATCTCAACGGAGGACATGGGGATCTCTTGATGCACATGATTTCTCTCTAAGCTCTAAACCAACTTGAGTGAGCTTGAGTCAATTGCTTGAGGAAAAAATAACTCGAGACACTAAGATGTATAATTACATACTGTACCATGGAGCTGAATCATTTCTAGTACATATAAACTTAGCCTTCTTCCCCTAATTTCGCATCTTGATCACATAGAGGGGAAATACAGTTGCAACTGAGATGTCTCGATGACATAAAGTGATCAGACTTGCTAGGTACCAATGCTGATGCAGAAACTTCTGAAGTTTTCTTAGCTTGTTCTTTCAATTAGGGTTATGCATATGTTAACTTACTGCAGTACTGCCTAAACCTTTGGAATGTTTTCATAAGATTAGGGCTCACAGTATGAAGATTTTGATCATGGCTTTATATTTGAATTATGTAAAAATAGCTTGAATCAAACATTGCTTAATGGGTAGATTGCCTCATACCTAACTTGTTTATGCTCATCTTTCCTTTGATAATGATAAAAGAATATGGTCTTCTAAAATCTTGAAGGTGTTCTCTTGTAATTTGTATCTTCAGTTATTAACTATGTTCCCTTGTAGAGAAAATTTTCTCCTAGATAAATCCATTTGGAAATCTAAAGCTCCTCCCTAAATTTGAATCTTTTGTTTGGACAATTGTTCTTTTGTTTTTGTGAGGATATCTTATTCTCTTCCTATCTACTGTATGAAAAAGTAGTAATTTTATTGTATACTGATGCATTTGTGTGGTGGACTACTTGATTATAATACTAGATGTGAAGATGACTCCCTTCCAAATATAAAGTGGGTTCTTGACCTTGCAAAAGCAGCTGTATTAAGGCATGGGGTGCGTGGACTTGTAATTGATCCTTATAATGAGCTTGATCATCAACGACCTCCGAACCAGTAATTCTCTAAGATCTCATTTTGAACATGAATTTTATTTTGCTTTGTTTATGTTATTTTTATATTTGGCTTGGATCATTAAATATCTAACTGGAATAAAACCAATTTCTCCCCTCATAACTTGCGCTTTTACTCTACTTTTTTTGCACATTAATGTTGTCTAGTAGGAGGATATCTAATTGGTGTTAATTTATTTGTTGCAACTTCCAGGACTGAAACTGAATATGTAAGTCAAATGCTTACCTTAATCAAACGTTTTGCCCAATATCATGGATGCCATGTTTGGTTCGTTGCACATCCGAGGCAGGTTGGTAATCATCAACCAGAAACATCAGTTTCCACTATTGCCTTTTTACTACTTCTGATATTTTTATTTCTCATCTAATAGCTCCATAACTGGGTTGGTGGCCCTCCTAATATGTATGATATAAGTGGGAGTGCACACTTCATAAATAAGTGTGATAATGGAATTGTTATTCATCGTAATCGGGATCCGGAGGCTGGTCCTATTGATCAAGTGCAGGTGAGTGTTTGTATCATAGTTGTGCATATTTAAAGTTATCATTTATCATGCTAAATAAATGAAACATATGGCTTTACTTACATTGGCTTTGCTTCAGGTATGTGTACGAAAGGTACGGAATAAGGTTGCTGGGACAATAGGTGATGCCTTACTGTTGTATAATAGGTACCAAGACTCTAACCCTTCGTAACTGTGCTGCCATGCATTCCCCTATGGTTCGGTAAAACTAAGTTTCATTCATATGCAGAGTACATGATCTGAGATAGTGATGAGATTTCTATTTAGGAGCTTTGACTTATATTTAATTTTGACCATAAGTTTACAGCAGCAATTGGGTTAATTTTCCTTGTCTCATACTCTCCTCTCTTTATTGTCAGTATAGCATCTAGAGTCAGCTTTTCTATCTCCTCACTTTTCATATTCTCTTTTTTTTTTTTTTTCGGGATAAAAGAGAATAGAGCACAAGGAATCCTCGAAACAAAAGGATATTGAATATAATCTAAATATCATTATTGGTTTAATTATTCTGCAAATTCTTATTGTTCCATTTAATTTTCAATTAAATCCCTAAGTCCAAAAATTTGTAACCAAGTTCTTAAATTGTATAAAATTTTTCAATTCGGTCCCTGAAGATAACAATTGTTATTAAAAAAAGGGGGAAAAAGAAAAGAATGTTCTTGGAATATTCCATCTCCATCTCATCACTCTCCATCCTCCATCCTTCATCCCCACCACCCCCAATCACATCTGCACTTGCAAAATAGTTAAACCTCTTTTATATAATCAATGGCTATGCCATGTTCCTTTGGCTTTGGAAAGGCAAGCTGACAGCCATATAAAGTGTTATGGTCAAGGGTAGGCAGGGGAAGAATAGCAACTTGACTTGCCACCTTTTGGTCACTGTAACACCTTTATAATATTAATATTGTTGTGGCCAATAACAATATTAATATTATAAAGGTTTAAATATATTTTCTAATCTCTATAAATACAGTGAATTATTGGTTTTGATCCTTTTTTCCCCTTCGAATATTTTGTTTCAGTCCCTACTGAGTTAGTTCAGTTATTAAGTGGTGATATTTTTAAAAACTAACTGAAAATTATTAATATATTTATAAGGACCAAATCCAAAATTTCCAATATTGATTAGTATTAAATTCATGTTCTTAAGTATTTACAGGGACCAAAATTTAAAACATTAAGGACTAAAAGCAGAATTCAGTTTATTTTTAAGGACCTACATTTAAGCCTATTATACATTATCTATATATCATAATATTTATGTATAGATATAATTATATTAGAATTCAATTTTATGCATTGTCAGTGCAGAAAAATTTAACACAAACATCTAGCTAATGTCTTGTCACATTCATAAAAGTGTTCTATCTAACCGCCCATTTTTAAAATCTTTTGAATAGAAGTATGTGATTGAATGATTGTAAAATTTTTTTTTTTCTAACAATACATCAAAATCAATCTCGTTATATTGTTTGCTTATGATTTATTTAGGTTTTGAAATTTCTTGGGTTATTACGTCTTGGTCACATGTCTTGTGGGTTGTGACTTAAACGGCAGTTCCCTCTTCTTTTTGTAAACATACTGAAAGTAATTTTGATAGGTTTTCTTCTTTGATTACAAGTTTTTGATACATTTTGAGAATTTATCCCGACAAACCAATCCTTTAGAAAAAGAGATTCTTGGACCAAGTCATCAGCCAATAGCTTGAACTTTTGTTTGAGGGCTTTCTTTGTGCATCCTTTTCATTCTATTTGGCAAAATCTGTAGTAACTAATTTTCTTTGGCAGAGTAACTGGTGAGTTCATGCCAGTTGATAACAACAGATAGCAGCGAAACAAATCATTTATTTTTTTTCCTGGTCAGCAAGTACATCTCGAATGAAGTTGCCATTTGTCACCCTGGCTCCTGTCCACACATGGGTACCATGCTTTTTTCTCTTTCGCTTGGATGGAATTACCATTTGTAACCTTGGCTCCTGTCTAAGTATGGCTACGGTGTTTTTTCACTTGGGGTGCCAGGTTGAGATCAACAATGGTGGATAATATCTTCACACGCCATGTGGAATTTGACTGTATTATGTCATTCTGGCCAGTTTAATTTGTATCCCTTAGACTTACTGTATGAATTTTAATTTAGTTTTTCAGTTCTTCAGTTTAATCCTTGTATAGATGTAGATAGTTGGTTATTTGTAATCACCGTTGGATCTCAATTGAACGCACTCCACTTTTTTGGCCAATTTCACAGGACTTGTAAAAGCCCTACTTTTCGAGGTAATGGAAGCTCCAACTTTCTATTTGATCTAAAGGCTTATTGCTTGTGAGACTTAATTTATATCAAGATGGGCATCTGGTTTCGACACGAGAAGTTTCTATTCTTTGTTTTTTTTAATACCATATTCATTTTTACTTTCTGAACTTAATCAATTAACGTATCAAAGAATATCTTGATGATACTTGTGATACTTATCTAGTATCATAACTCAATACTCAGCACATTTTTCAAAATAATTTCAGAAACCTCATCTTTATCAGGGAACTACTATCAGTTTTTATGTAAGCAACATTTTCAAAGCATACAATTGATTGTAAAGTAAGAGTTTCTGAATTATGCATATATAAAGACAATGTAAGCATTTTTATAGAGCATGAAAAACTAGACTTGTTTAGATATCAGCATCAAGTGCATAAGAGCATAAATATCAGGCTTGCAAATTGTATCAAGGCATCCATGATATAATGCCATAAAGCGTAAGTTACGCACATGATAGATGTATCAGAGTGAGAGAGTATTAACACATCATAGATATCAAAGCAACAATTAGAGTAGAAGTATATCAGAGTATGATATAACTTGTATCCAAGCAAAAGAAATGGTAATTTGTGTCAAAGCAAGAGTTAACTTGCATCTTAGATCATAAACTAAAATTGGAAAAATAGTTCCAAAAGACAATTAAATATAGGATCCAAGCAAAAGAAAAAATATGCACATGAAGATGATGAAATTTTTTCTGAAGCTTCCCCCTCAGTTCGACCCCTTGACTCTCAACCAAAAAGATTTTCTTTTCTTGTTTTCGTCCCCTATTGTCATTAGTGCATTGAGGTCACACCATCACTGGCCTCCTTTTCTGAGCTTACAAAGTTGTAGGAGCATTTCTTCATGCCTTCTCTGTTGGGCTCCAATGTCTCTATTTGAAGCTTCAATTGTGTCCAATCTTGTAGCCATATCTCTTTGGTTGTGCAATGTAATACTCTAAAAAATTATTTAAAAATTAATTTAAGTTTTATTAGTCATAATTTTAAAAATTTGATAGTTTGAATAATGATGAGGACGATCCAATGGATTTGTAAAAAAAAATAAATAAATAGTGTTTTGTGGGCTTTGCAAGCCCGTCGAAACAGTTGAAACCCCTGATTCGGGACCCGAATATGCCCGAAATTGGGAAAACATGGAAATGAGGTTAGAAATAGTTACAAATAAATATTTTATACCTGGAATTAATTTTCGGGCAATGTTTGATTATCTGAGTACGGTGTTTCACCCGTTCGGTGAAATTTCGGTGTGCGATTTTTAACTCCGAAAGCTAGTTAATCTCTGCAAAATTATGAAGTCTATCCCTTTGAATGCCAAATGAATGGCTAAGATTTTATCTTGGATGAAAGATCAAATCTTAGCCATTGATATTAAGCTCCTTTAATGAAAAACAATTATACTTTATGATTAACCAATCACATTATTTCTTACAAGATATATATGACCAAATTCTTCTCCAAGAAGCCATTTCATCCTCGGCAGCAATCATACAGCCAGCACCTCCATTCCTTCTTCATCAAAACCTTGATTTCAACTTCAAAAATCCAAAGCCAAACCTTGATAAAATCAAAATCTTCCTTCACCAAAATTATTCTACACTTCAACCTCTACAAAAATAACCGATTAGAATCTCTAAACCTTATCTTACTACCTCATCCTTCACTGATTTGAGGAGGGTTTGAGTGTATTTTAAGAGCTTTGGAGTGAAGAATTTCCATCTTGGAACAAGCTAGAGACAAGGATACAATAGCTCCCAAGAGTAGGGCTTTACTTGTTCTTTTTTCTTTCAAAATTTGTTTTTAATTTCTCTAATTGGTTTGGCTGGAAATTCTGGATGTATTGATTGATGATAAATAGATATTGATGTATTTAATTTGGTGGAGTGTTTGGATGATGTTAGAAATCATTTTTCTTAAAAGAGATTTTGAGCCATGTTGCTGGAATTTCAGTTTTTGTACAGGCAGTATTTGTTCACGAATTTTCTGGGCTTGTTGTGGACATTTTCGTGAGCTGGAAAAACTATATGTTGGAGATAACATCTTGAGCTAGTCCCATGAATTTTCTTGGGTTTTGATTTTTAGTCAAACTGCCTTAGAAAAATCATGAACCGAAATTAAGCATATGCTACCTGAAATATTGGAACAAAAGCTGTAAATTTTGCTAATTTTGTTACCATATCAAATGATGGAATTATCACTTGAAATTTTTACAGAGTATTAGAGACATATTGAGGTTTTACCAGGATTTTTATTCCGAATTTTCTGGGTTCAATTGCTAGGGTTAAAAATTATGAATTTTGGTTCTTGAGCTGAGGTTGAGTGGTTTCTGACCACTAAATTTGTAGAATTTTGTTAATATAGCTAGAGAACTCTAATTACCCTGAGATTTTTATAGGACCTTGGTGACACATTGAGGTGTCATTTATAATTTTCATAACCTCTGAAATTATTGTTTTATGTGCAAATAAATTCGTGCCACAATAGTGTGAAATCTGCCATTGTGCTGAAAATAAATTGATGTTTTGAATTGATGAAATAATGACATTTTGTACTAGTATGACATGAGTACCTGAATATGAGTATGAATAATTGAGCATGTGAACTTATTGATGAGATTATGTACACATAGATATGAATGATTATTATAATTGCTTATATGCGAAAGAAAAATATAAGATTATGTTTCTTGGACCGGAGAAAGTAAATCCAATTTGTTAGGAAAGTAAACCTAACTACCAAGAAAAGCATAAGATTTATAATCCGTGGGCTGGAGAAAAATCCGGTCTGTCAGGGAAAGTAAACCTGACTACCCTTGAATTGAGTTGGGGAAAGTAAACCTAGCTAGGAATAGGTCTGTGTGAGAATTGGAGAAAGTAAATCCAATGATCATGTATAGGAATGAGCTTAGTCCTGAAAAGCAGTCTATTACCCATTATTGCCATGCTGGGGATGGCGATACATAACGCCCAGACGTCACAAGATTAGTCAAAGGCCAAGGCAAGTTTAAGAAGTAAATTTTCTAAGAAATCATTTGTCTTATATGCCGAGTGAAGAAGTTTAGTATTGATATTGAGACCAATATTTTTAAGTGGAAAGTTAGTAGTATATGATGTTGAGTAGTATGGTATATGTACATTAAGTGATTGAATGTTAAAAGTAACCCACTTCGGAAGTATGATTTGGAATTTTAAAAATAAACCGTTATTATATAATGCATGACCACTTTTTCTTAATAAACCGAAGTGGCTGGGGCGATGACGATGACATTATAATTGTGTATTTGGGGGAGTTACCCTACTGAGAATTGTATAATTCTCACCCCTATGTTTTTGTATTCCCGTGTCGTCTCCAGGTTGAGGCAGAAAATCTAGAGACTGCTATGTCAAAGAACACGGAAGTACAATAGTGTAGTAGTTAATGCTTTTATTATATTGTATTTAGTGGAATGGATATATATGTAAATATGTTAAAGGACAAAGGTGTGTTAAAGCTCATGAAAGAGCTTCCTTTATGTACTGAACTTTATATTAAATATATATTTTGGTTTCATTGCTATATATTTTAGTAGAATTATGACCTAGTTATCTTGCAAATCAATCAAACCGGCTATAGATATTTAAGAAAGGTCCACTAATTTATAAGTAACAACTCTCGAGTATTATGTCATGACTTAAGGATGATGTTGTACTTGGGAGGATGTTACATGCAGTAGTAACTGGACTTCTGAGAGACTTGGTTATGGCTCAGGTTGAGATTGACTTGGAAGGTGTATAGGGGTTGTTGTTGTTGGGGCAGCCTAGGGAGTAGGCTCTAGTGTGTTTAGGGGAATGGTGTCTCCAGACTTTGGTGAGTTAGCTTCTTCTTCTTCTTGCTTAATGGTAGCAGTAGCAGTAGGTGGCATGGTTGGTGGAACATCAGTAGGTGAGGTAAGGGTAAGGGCAAAGAGGGAACATCATTAGGAACATCATCAGAGTGAGGGAAGCTAGTCTTTGAAGCTTTATCACCTTTCTCCACTAAATTTATTCGGATGAATGGAGAAGGATGAGGCATGTGTTTTAGGATTATAGCCTTAGATGGTTCAGCAGCTTCCTTCTCAGGCTCTTCCACTATAGGCTCCAGAGCATGAGAAAGCTTACTTATAAAGAGCTACAGCTCTTCAGAGCCCTCCCTCTCAGGTTGAGACTCCTCTTCCATGTTTTTGGACATGGATTTTAGCATGTTTATGGTCAGGGAGTCATCATTAGTACCTTTGGGAGTGGTTTCTGGATGTTTAGATTGAACTTTCTCAACTTCAGCATCGGCTTCCTTCTCATGGTCCATTGATTGCTCAATGGCTTTTTCTACAGCAGTCCAAGCAGCTTCTAGGATATTTATAGATGTTAGCTCTAGAACCCTTTGAGTTTATTTGTTTTAAATGACAACAAAACCAATTTAAAGAAAATGCTTTGAAGAACGATTGATGTCTCCCTTGAGTTTCACATAAGATTATAACAGATTTCTATCGTTTAGCAAGAGCAAGGCTTACTCAAATAAAAATATATTTCACTATACATGTGTAAACATGTTTATCCATGTTATGAGATCTGAAATAAAACAGAAGCGGAATTACCAAGCATTTGATGGCTAGCGATGAGAAGAAGTTTTTAATGCTACAAGGAATCAAGTTCAGAGACTTCAGAAAGCAGCATGGGATATCAAAAAGTACACTTGGGATGAAGATATCAACCTATGTCCAAGAACAACGTGTTACTTAATCTTCAATCATCATAATCGCAAAGATATAATCTGCAAAGAAGATTTGATTGAAGATTAGAAAGTAAAAAAACTCTTCAAAGGACTAACTGCGTACATCAGAAAGCTCACTCGTGAGTGGAGCAAAGAATGCTACATGAAAGGGAAGGAAATTTGAAATTTGAATTTCAAATAATCAAGTTAAACCCAGTTTTAAATTGGTACATCATCTTTTCTGCCTATTTGATCAACTACCTTGGCTTCATGAAGGAGGAGTTCAGAAAGTTTGCTCAGAAAGTATAAAAGTAATTTCTGAAGGAAGATCGGAAAACTCATATTTACAACGGTTTCTGCAACCAATGTGACAGATTTGTCAACCTCTCTTTTAGTTGCTTCTTTCAAGACACAACTGATGATCAACACATGTCACTTGAAGAACTAGTCTATGGGAATGGCCACCAAAGAAAGACCACTATATAAAGATATGCTAAGCTTGAAGAACAAAGAGAGATTTGAAGATTCAAGAGAGGAAATTCTGCAAAAATCTCTTCCTACTTATTGGAATATTCAATCTTTATCATGTAATCAGTTTTATTTTTGAAATGTAAAGAAAATCTTCCTTCGATATTCTTAGCTAGATTTATGCTCTTCCTATGGAAGAAATAGAAGAAGGAAGTCATTCAAGTTTTTCCCAAGAACTTTCTATGTATGTATTAAGGAAACTTGAGCATAGGTTAGTTTGTGTGGCAACCCAAACACTTAACCTATGTATCCTCGATCCGGTAGTGATCGCTATGAGATAGCTTGGAGAGGCTACTGTAAAACTACTTGCAACGCGACAGCAATGGTTGCTGCTACTCACGGTTTAGCTTGGAAAGGCTAGTGTCAAGACTACTTTCAACGTGACAGTAGAGGTTGCTACTACTCATGGTTTGGCTTGGGGATGCCAATGTCAAGCCTACTTTTAAAGTGACAGTAGGGGTTGCTACTTCTCACGGTTTGGCTTGGAGAAGCCAGTGTTAAGACTACTTTCAACGTGACTGTAGGGGTGGCTACTAATCACAGGTTAGCTTGGAGAGACTAGTACAATACTGCTCGTGTTAGCTTGGAGAGGCTAGTAAAATTCTACTCGATTTAGCCTGGAGAGGCTTGTGGAAAAAATACTCGTGTTAGTCTTTGAGTTAGTCCGCTAGCACAAGTAAGGGCTTGGGAAGTCTAATGTAAAGATTATCCAACTTTACTTTCTCAGATTAAGAAAGTTGTTTTGAATGGAACCTTAATGGTGGTTGAGTACTGGATATAGGTAGATTGGACGAACCAGTATAAAATCCTTTGTGTCTTTTCTTTCTCTCTGATCTCTTTTATTTATCTTTGTTGCATCGTTCTCTTACTCTTGATCTTACATATCTTTCCTATTTTTTGTTATTTTCTTTAATAATGAGCGTTTTACTTAATAGGGTTTAGAAATCTACTTTCTGAAACTACTAACTATATTTTGAATGTGAGTGTTGAATATGATTCATTGCAAGATTAATTGCACTTATATTATCACATAGGATAGGGATCTTAGAATGCCTCAAGTGATAATCCTCCAGCTGATTTTTGATCGAAAGCATTTGAGTACAGCAGTTTGCAATAGCAACATACTTAGTTTCAGTTGTTGAGAGATGTAACGCCCCGATTTTCTGCCTAAGTGAAAAATGACCGAAATGCCCCTGAGGTCATTTTCTGCCCGGAATTCGAGGATGGCCGAACCGGCAGTCCTTGAAGGGCCAACTCAATGCCTGAAGGGGATTGAATGACCCTTGAGTGGTTCCGGAGACGGAAGTCTCATTTTTCGCAGTTTCGGGTCAAAATGACCAAAATACCCTTATAGCGTTTTACGCGGGTAAAGGTACCGTTTGAGCCCGAAACTTTCCCCAGAGGTTTAAAACCATGTTATTACATATTTCAAAACATCTGTTTGAGTCCCGGCAGTCCCGGGCAGTTTTAGTGCAAAATTATGATTTTGCCCCTAGAATAGTGTTTTTGAGCTTAATGATGTAATTAAGCAAACCTAAGCAATATTAGGCTCTAAACAAAGATTAATTAATTTCCATAATTAATCTAGAGTCAAAATAAATTATTAAAATTAATTAGAACCTAAGATTGCTTAGATTAGATTTAAATCTCTTTTCTAAAACTCAAGATTTCACTCTTGGAATCTTGAATAGTGTTTTCTCTCTCCAATTCCTTAAATCAAGGAATTGTGTCTAGAATTGTTTATACACTAAAATGAATTTATAACTCACTAATGATGCAAGAACACTCTTTAATTATGTCTTGGCAATCTTAATTACCCATTTTCTCACCTAAACACTTTCTTACAAATTCCTAATCTTAATCCTAATTAAAGATACACCTAAACACACCTCTAAACCACAATTAAAATGCAAGAAATCCTTCCCCCATGGCTGATGGAGTTTCGGCCACCTCCTCCCCCATTTGACCACATGTTGATTTGTTTCTCACTCAAAGAACCATGCTTGAGGCCATACCTTGAACCATACCTCACCATACTTGAACCCATATCTCACCATGCCTCAAGACCACATTATCTCACCTCATGGAACTCATGGGTTCCCTCCAATCTGGTGGCCAAACACCCTCCCCCTCCATGCACCTTTCATTTGCTTCATTTCTTTATAAATAGCTTGCTTGGGTGAACTCGTATCATTTTGGGTTCATTTGCAAAGAGTAAGTTTTCAAAGAAACACTTCAAAGCTTCCTTTTCCTTTCAAGTTCAAGTCTTCAAAGTTCTTCAAGTTCTTCATCTTCTTCTTCCATCTTCAAGTTCATCACACCAAGTAGGGATTTCCTTTCATGTATTCTCTTCTTTAAAAGTTCTTGTTTCAAGTTTGATGTTCATAGTTTCTCTTGTTTCTTTTTAGAACTTCTCTTCTACTCCTTTTTCCTTTTCATCTTCGGCCATAGGCCTTGGAGTTCAAAGAAATGAGAGCTTGATGATGAGAGTTTCATGATGATGTTTATCACTTGAAACAAACTCTAGAGCTTGATCTTTGTCCTTGAGCAAAAATGTTTTTAGTTTTTCCTTTCTTGAACTCTTAAGAACTCCAGCTTTGATGATGCTTCAAAATGGTTCTAAGGACTCCATGATGAGGTCTCATGATGTTGGTGTTAATATATCATCAAGATCATGGACTCTAGAGTTTTAAAATGTTCCTTTTTCCTTCTTGAGGTTTCAGCCCTTTTCCTTTCTTTTTCTAAGTTTCATGGTTTGATTCTTAAAAATATTATGTTGAGTTCTAAGAACTCTAGACTATACTATATCTTGGTTTAATGAGTTTGGGTTAAGGTTTAAGTTCCTTTAAAGTCTTGTTAAGAGCTCTAGAAAGATAAAATGAACTTGCATAATTTATTTTATGCTTGCATTTATATTTACATTCTTGCTATGCACCTTTACTTTCAAGCTATCACCTAAGAACATAAAGATTAAAATGGAACTTGCATCATCACTTAATTTAATTCTCAAAGCCTTTCTATTTCGGCCTTAAAGTTGATTGTTGTTGGGCCAAGAGCACTAAAATAAAGAATTGAACTTGCATTATCACCTAATTAATTCCTCGAATGCCTTTCTATTTCGGCCTTAAAGTCGATTGTTGTTGGGCCAAGAGCACTAAAATAAAGAATTGAACCTTGCATATTTACTTTTAAGTTTGCACGTTTAAGTTTATGCCTTGCATATTTAATTTAAGTCATCACTTTATTTTGTAAGCAAGATTAAAAATGAAAAGCATGAGCACGTTTATTTTATGTCATAACTTAAGAACCTATGAGCTCAAAGACTTGCCCATTTCATTTCAAGTTAAAGTTTAGTGTGAATGCATTCTTTGAATGCATGTTTTCGGCCAAGTAGTGATGATGGACTTGCAATGAGTTTTCATCTAGCTACAAGGACCAATAGTCTATATTCTAAGTTTTTCTTAAAGCTTTACAAATCTTTACAAGGTTATGTTATCATGAGATATGACTTTATTCCCTTTTAGAAGATGAAATATATTTTGGTCACTGACCTAAGGCTTCTCTTAGCCTCTTGATGAATTAAAATGATTCGCAAAGAGTTTTAGAGATTCTAAATTGATTCCAAGAGAAACTAGTTAACTTATGTACCTAGAGATGTCAATATAGTTCTCTTATTGAAGCTAGATGTTTTCGGTACTGTCATGATGAGCTTGTGGCTGTATGGTGATGTTTTGATGTGTTAAAATGTGCGAAAATATCACATGATGATGTAGAAACGATTCTATGCATGATAGGCAAGAAACTAGCTAACTAGAAATACCGTAAAGTTAGAATTTAACATAGTTTAGACCCATTTATTTTTGGAACTTATCTAAACTGTTTTAATGGGAACATAATCAGATTTGGATTGTTTAGACATGAAAAACATGATAACATTTGGATTAGAATTGAATTTTAGCACCTATAGGGAAACTAGTAACTAGAAAACCGTAAAAATGCAAATGTAGAACTCTTAGAACGTTTAGTTTTCTGGATTCTGTCCAGCAACGTTACAACATGATAAATGTGATTTATAATTAGCTCCTAAGCATAGGAATGTCTCATAATTAATTTAGATTTAATTTATAGCGCCTTAGGCGAAGACGGAACCGAGAAAAGGTCTAAAACGTAAGTTTTAGAACCCCGAAACCACAAGTTAGAAATTATGCCCTATGCTCTTCAAATTTGAGTATGAATATGAGAATTAGGAATGATGATTAATTATGAGTCCTTAGGTGCATAAAATATGAACAACAGATGTTAGAGAACTATATCTCAAAATTAAGACCCGTAAGGGTCAAAGCATAAGTTACCGTAAGGGTAAGCGTTTGAATGATTTATGATGATGCATGTGGTATGTAAATGATGATGATGTTATTCATATGAGGAATTCATGAGGATATATGTTTACGTGGCATAAAGCAAATTTGGAAGGAATTTGGCGTAATGCCATTGTGCTGCCGAATTTCTAACAAATTTGGGGACTTAAAGAGATTTTGAAAATTAAGGTAGTAAGATGGGTTCTAGGATGACACCGGTTCGGCCGAGCACCTCCATAGAACTCATGTGACATCGGTACCAATTTATACTCTTAGGTGACACCGGTTCGGCTGAGCACCCCTAAGAGAATTGCCCCCTAACCCGTACTCACATAGTCGGGATTTATGATTTATGATACGCTTATCGTTAAGTGGTAAGTAAGAACTAGTGACAACTAGTTAAGGTATGAGCTCATAACCTAGAGATGTGACACGTTCTGGGGGACACCGGTTTGGCCGAGCACCCCCAAAGCGCTTGTCTTTTAGGGCGGCCCATGAGGAAGAGAAGTTTCATGATTATGATTATGTCACTAAGTTTGTCCTATATGAATGTTTCTATTGCCACTTTATGCCACTAAGTATGATGATGCTTAATGATATGATTTATGTATGTGCGTTAGGTAGCGCCATGTATACATCCTCTATTGTGTTGCATTCATGACATTAAGATCATCCTAAAATGAATGGACCTTGGCTAAAGTATATTTTAAAGTTTAAAATGAACTCGATGCATGCTCACTTGCTTCTACGAAAATAAACCCAAGGTTCCTGAGGACGTAGATGATGACACCTAGGTAGTAGGAGGCCCTACTGAGATTCTTTAGTAAGATTCTCACTCCCTCTATCTCTTCTTTCTGTCGTGTCTTTAGATGGCGACGTTCGTGGTGTTCGTGGACACGCCTACATGGGAGGTGCACCATGACCCGGACCACGGGTCATTCCATTTTGTGGGTCGATGCACGGTTAGAGTATTCATGTTCATGGGTGGACCCTTCACTCCCCCTGTACATTCCCATCGTTTCTCCCCCGTCTCACCTTTTGGCGATGACCTGGCATTCGAGCGCGCACGTCCCTGAGAGGAGAGGCTTCACCGTACTCCACCATCCGCGTCCGCCGTTCGAGACTACCCCCAGTATGTGCCCCGTTGCCCGTCGTTTTTTTCGGAGACGGATCCTTCCGAGGATTCGGCAACCCAGGTACCCTCCGAGGGATCTTCCCCCACCATACCCATGGACCTTGGGGAGGGTAGCGAGCCCACTGTGACTTAGCCGAGGCTTGCACGACGACCGGAGATGAGGCCACGGCATGGAGGTCACTCCCGAGCCCCGTTCCGCCTATTCTCGCCAGAGGAGCTTGCTCAGTTTCCTGGTTACGTGCCATGCTCGAGGGATAGTCGCCAGTAGGAGGCTGTGGATGGCCCGGGTTAGTGCACACACCCCATAGACGAGGTTAAACCTTCTTTTGTTTAGAGGTTACCCCATTAGATGCACTTGGGTAGGGGAGTAGTTTATGTTTATGTTTATGTTGTATTTTCTTTCATGTATTCCTTTGTACTAAACTAAGTCCCACACTTATAAGTGGGCAGGTTATATATATATATGAGATGATATTCAGTGTTTCTCATGATGTGCCTTTATGTGCCTTATGCTATGACGTTATGAGATGTATGTTTTGTCCTTTACGTGTTATATCGCATCACGCGGCTCTCACTTTGTATTTCAAAAAAAATTTACCCGTATTTTCCGCTAAGTATTTCAAAGTAAAAATGAGAACTATGAAGTAACAGACTAATGATTAACCTAAGTATGTTCTAGAGTATTGGGTTAAAAATTAGGATGTTACAAGAGAGCTATTGTATTTTGCTTCTTGCATGACCAGGTGATAAGGCATTATCTAAAAAAGCAGCAACATCCGCTAATGCTCTTTCTATCCACTGTCTCCAGCAAAGTTAGCACCATGAAAGCCTACAATCTTGCAAGAAGTACCTTTCTCGTACCATAAATCAAGATTAGTAATACCAACTAAATATCTCATAATTCTTTTAACAGTAGTTAATTGTGATTGTTTTGGGTTAGATTGAAATGTAGTACAAATACCTATACTTAATCGAATGTCTGGCCTACTTGTAGCGAGATATAGAAGTGAGCTAATTATTCCTTTATAATTACTTTCTAATACTTTCTCACCATTCTCATCTACATTAATGACTTGAGATGGATGCATAGGGTGCTTATGAGTTTTGCTTGATCCATATTAAACCTTTTCATAAGCTCTTTTGAATATTTTTCTTGATGGATCAATGTTCCCCTTTTTTGTTGTTTTAGTTGTAAACCAAGAAAGAATTTTAGTTCACCCATCATGCTCATCTCAAATTTACTTTGCATCAATTCAAAAAACTTTTCACATAAAGAGTGGTCAGTAACATCAAATATAATATCATCAACATATATTTGGACTATTAGAAAGTGATTATTTTATTATAAAGTAAATAAGATTGTGTCAACAATAACTCTCTTGAACCCATTCTTTAGTAAGAAATTACTGAATCTTTTATACTAAGCTCTAAGAGCTTGTTTCATACCATAGAGTGCTTTTATTAACTTAAAGACATGGTTAGAAGAGTCTCTACTCTCAAAACCTAAAGGCTACCTTACATAAACTTCAAAAAGAAATCCATTTAGAAAGGCAAACTTCACATCCCTTTGGTATAGAGTGAATCCTTTGAAGGTTGCAAAAGCATGTAGCATTCTGATAGTTTCAAGCCTTGCTGCTAGTACACAGGTTTCATCATAACTAATTTCTACTTGTTGATTATAATCTTGTGCTACCAATCTTGTTTTGTTTCTGATCACCTTTCTAGCTTCGTCCAACTTGTAACGTCCCGATTTTCTGTCTGAGAGGAAAATGACCACAATGCCCCTGAGGTCATTTTCTGCCCGGAATTCGAGGAAAGCCATCCTGGCCATCCTCGAAGAGCCGACTGAATGTTTGAAGGGGATTGGATGATTCTTGAGTAATTTCAGAAACGAAATCTTGTTTTTTGCAGTTTCAGGTCAAAATGACCAAAATACCCCTATAGCATTTTTACGCGGGTAAAGGTGTCGTTTGAGCCTGAAACTTTTCTCAAAGGATTAAAAAGGTATTTTCAAGTGTTTAGAGGTATTTGTTTAAGTCCCGGTGGTCCCGGACAATTTTAGTGTAAAATTACGATTTTACCCTTGGAATAGTATTTTTGAGCTTAATGACGTAATTAAGCAAACCTAAGCAATATTAGGCTCTAATCAAAGATTAATTAATTTTCATAATTAATTTAGAGTCAAAATAAGCGATTAAAATTAATTAGAACCTAGAATTACTTAGATTAAACTTAAATCTCTTTTTAAAACTCAAGATTCCAATCTTGGAATCTTGAATAGTATTTTCTCTTTCCAATTCCTTAAATCATGGAATTGTGTCTAGAGTTGTTTATGAACTAAAATGAATTGATAACTCACTAATGATGCAAGACCACTCCTTAAACATGTCTTGACAACCTTGATTACCCATTTTTTCACCTAAACACTTTCTTACAAACTTCTAATCTTAATCCTAATCAAAGATATACCTAAACACAATTCTAAACCACAATTAAAATGCAAGGAATCCTCCCCCATGGCTGATGCATTTTTGGCCACATCACCCCCATTTACATCACATGTTGATTTGTTTCTCACTCAAAGAACCATGCTTTACCCATACTTGCACCCATACTTGAACCTATACCTAGCTATGCTTTCCACCATGCCTTGGAGAAGATATTTTTCTCCTCCTTATGGCTGTAAATGGCCGAAGCCATTCCCTCCCCAAACACCCCTCATTTGTTTCATTTCTCTATAAATAGCATGCTTGGGTGAACTTGCATCACTTTGGGTTCATTTGCCAAGTGTAAGTTTTCAAAGAGCACTTCAAAGTTTTCTTTTTCTTTCAAAGTTCAAGTGTCCAAGTTCTTCAAGTTCTTCATCCTCTTCACTCATCTCAAACCTCCAATTTCTTGGTAGGGATTTTCTTTCAAGTGTATCTTTCATTTATGTTCTTAATCTAGTTATGTGTTTTATGGTTTCTCTTGAATCTTTTTGGAACTTCTTTTCTTCTTCTCTTCCTTCTTCATTTTCAGCCATGAGCCTTTGAAAACAAAGGAATGAGAGCTTGATGATGAGGGTTTCATGATGATATTCATCACTTGAACAACCTCTAAAGCTTGATCTTTATTCTTAAGCAAAAGGTGTTTTTAGTTTCTTTCTTTCTTGAACCTTGAGATTCTTAACTTTGATGTTGATTTAAAATGAGTTAGTGAACTCAATGATGAGGACTCATGATGTTGGTGTTAATACATCATCAAGATCATGGTCTCTAGAGTTTCAAAATGGATCTTTTCTTGCTTATGATTTCGGTTTCTTTCCTTTTCTTTCCTTCATGATTTCGGCCAACCAACTTGGGTGGTCCAACATGATAGCTTGATGATGAGAGTTCTAGATGGAAACTTTATGTTCACCACAATGAAACCTCTAAAGCTTGAGTTTTCATAAACTCAAGTATATAGCTCACTTGTGGTTTAATTCTTTAGAAATGTTATCTTGAGTTCTAAGAACTCTAGACCTCACTTTATCTTGTCATAATGAGTTTGGGTTAAGGTTTAAGTTCCTCTAAAGTCTTGAATGAGCTCTAATAAGATATAAATGAACTTGCATCTTTATTTTGAGGTTGCACTCATGTTTATATTCTTGCTTTGCATCTTTATTTTCAAGTCATCACCTAAGAACTCAAAGATTAAAACAAGACTTACATTATCACCTAATTAATTCTCAAAGCCTTTCTATTTCGGCCTTAAAGTCGATTGTTGCTGGGCCTAGAGCACTAAAATAAAGAAATGAACTTGCATTTCATATTTATTTCAAGTCTTGCATATTTACTTTCAAGCCTTGCATATTTACTTCAAGTCTTGCATATTTAAATTTCAAGCCTTGCATATCTATTTCCAAGTTTTGCATATTTACTTTAAAGTTCGCACTTTACTTTGTAATGAAGAATAAAAATGAAGTGCATAGCATGTTTATATTTTGTCATCACTTAAAGACCTTAGAGCTCAAAGACTTGCCCATTTTATCTCAAGTTAAAGTTAAATATGGAAGCATTCTTTGAATGTATAATTTCGGCCAAGTAATAATGATGAGCTTGGAATGAGTTCCATTTAGTTACAAGAGCCAGCAACCTATGTTCTAGGATTTTCTTTAAGCTTGATGAGTTTTATAAAGTTATAACCAACAAGATTTATGATTTTAATCTTCTTCTAAAGAAGAATTAAATTGGTTATTGACCTAAGGTTGTTTTTAGCCTCTTTATAAAATAAAATGGTTTGCAAAGAGTTTTAGAAGTCCTAAAATGATTCCAAGGGAAACTAGCAACTTATATGCTTTAGAAATGTCAAATTATGCGTCTTTTTAGACTTGAACAGTTCGGTTTTGCCTTGATGTATTTGTTGCTGTATGATGATGTTTTGATGTGTTAGAATGTGTGAAAATGATATATGATGAGGTAGGAACACTTCTATGCATGTTAGGAATAACGTGTGTTTAACCGCTTCAATCCTAATCAATGCCAAAACTGTTTTAGTATGATAACAATCAGTTTAGGATTGATTAATCATGAAAAGTTTGGTTACATTTGAAGTAGGATTGAATTTTAGCACCTATAGAGAAACTAGTAATTAGAAAACCATAAAAGTGCAATCCTAGAACTCTTAGAATATTTAATTTCTGGATTCTGTCCTGAAACCTCATAATATGGAAAACATGGTTTATAATTAGTTCTTAGGCATAGGAATGCCTCATAATTGATTTAAATTTAATTTATAGGCCTTAGGCGAAGACGGAACCGAGAAAGGGTCTAAAACGTAAGTTCTAGAACCCCGTAATTATAAATATATATAACTCTGCCCTTAGAGTATGATACTGCCCAGATTTATTAATGAACATAAATGCCAGTAGGAATTATTAGTTGTGAACCCTTAGGTGCATAAGAGGTTGATAGAGAACAATAGAATAATCATATCTCATGTCTAAGACCCGTAAGGGTCAAAGCATAAGACACCATAGGTTCAAGAGCATAATGAGCTACAATGTTACATGAGAATGTATGTTTAATTATGAGAATGACTTGATGTCTTATGGTGATGTTGAATGGCTATGCATGTTCTATATGTTTCGTGGCATAAAGTAAGTTTGAAGGAAATGCGGTGTACGCCGTTACGCTGCCGAATTTCCCACCAAACTTGAGGATTTGAGAAAAGTTTGAGAAAACTCCTGGGTGACACCGGTTCGGCCGAGAACCCCCAGAACAAATGTGATATAACACTGAGACGCATTCCTCCCGCTACGGTGGGGAGGAAACAAATTCATGAGGGTATTGACATTGAGCTTACCAAAGCGGACAATTCGCTGTGTACTAGATACCAGTAGAGCGTTTCAAAGTAGGAAATGATCCTAAGATAGGTGATCCAAGAAAGTTATGTATACCCCCTCTATTAGCCCATATTAAATCTAGTGACGACTAGTTAGGATTGAGCTCATTCCTAGGCGATAATTGAGATGTAGTTTGGTGACCAGATTATCGCCGGGCCGGTGAGTCAGTTGGATTTTTGGTGGATATGTTAAGAGGGTGGTCTTTAAGAAAAAGAACTTAAGAGTTTGACTTATGAGAAAGATGTCACATGAAAAGTACTGTGTCTTTTATGTCACGTATATGATTTATGTTTCTTTATGTTGAGCCCAAGAGCAATGATTTTCATGTTAATGTGCATATGGTATTGTCATGCATTCATCAAATATCTATTGCATTTATGCCATTAAGACTCATACTAAAAGACACCCACTTCGGATAAATAGATTTGGAAAGCTTAAAACCGAACCTTATACATGCACACCTTTTTCATAATTAAAACCGAGGTGGCTGGGAACGACGACGATGACACTTGTGTTAGAGTCGAGAATTCCTACTGAGAATCTTGAATGGGTTTCTCATCCCTCTCTTTTCTTCTGTGTCGTCTCTAGACGAGGATTACAACGAGATTCGTGACTTCTTCTAAGGCTCGTGCTCAAGGGTCATGCTAGCAAATGCAGATGAGGGTTGCCGCGGAAGCATAGATAGTTTAGCTTTTGGATTGATATTCATCCAACCTCATAGGTGGATAAGGATCACTTCATATATATAGGCATGTTTTGATGTAAATAATGGTACAACGATGCTAGTAATTTATGTATTCATGAAGGAGTAGTGATATTATGATTGTTATGTATGATACTATATTTCATGATTATGAATGGTGTGATTACTTTTCTTGCACGATGTGGTTATGACGAATGTTAGGTTAGCGCGCGACTCGCGTTTTGTTTTTCAAGTTTCAAAAAAGAAAAATTTATTCGTATCTTCTGCTAAGTATTTTAATGAAAGGTTTTAAAGAATGAGACTAAAAGAGTAATAGACTAATGATTAACCTAAATATGTTCTTGAGTATTGGGTTAAAAATTAGGATGTTACACAACTTGTTCATGAACACCCACTTGATTTCAATGATGGTTTTTCCCTTAGGCTTCTCCACAAGTGTCCAGACTTTGCCTTTCTCAAATTGATCTAGTTCTTCTTGCATAGATTCCACCCAACCTTAATCATTCAAAGTATCTTCAATGCATTCTGGTTCTATGGTGGAGATAAAAGCAGAGTTGGTTTCATTTATTTTAGATGATCTTGTTATGCCACCTTTAGATATGTCACCAAGAACTCTATTATGAGAAACTATTTTTAAATCAGAAACTCTTTTGTAGTTTTTGTACCCATGTTGATCTGTAGCATCTCTTTGATCCTCATTTTGTTCTTCTTCATGTTCAGAAGTATTTCCTTCTGAAGGCTTTAGTGTTCTAAGTAAGCTTTCTAAGGTGTTTACTTTCTGGAGCTCACATTCTGAGGATTGTGCCTTTTTTGGCTTACTTTCTAAGGACTCCCTAAGACTCAGCTTATTAAGATCTTCATCTAAGTCTACTAGATCATCAATAAAATATCTTTTCCTAACAAGACTTGTAGTCTTAGTTAGTCCAAAAAGATCCATGTATAAAAGATCTAGTGGCCTAGTAGTTGACACTATATTTTATTGTGGAAAAAAACTTTGGTTTGCTTGCCTTTCTCACAGAAATCACAAGTGGAGTCCTTGTCATAACTGATTTTAGGCAAGCCTTTAACAAGCTCTTACTGAGACAATTCACAAATCAGCTTCATATGAGCATGTCCAAGCTTCTTATGCCATAGCCACTTATCACTTATGAAAGATGGAAGACATTTGACATTTTGATCTAGAAGGTCATCCAAGAATTACACATAAGTGTTATTATGTGTCTTGCCAGATAAAATGACTTGTCCAGTAGTAAGATTCATCACATGGCAAGCCTTAGCACTTAAACACACATTAAAGCCTTGACCACAAAATTGGCTGATGCTCAGCAAGTTATGAACCAAACCAAAACATCATAAATTTGATAAGAATCATCTTTACCAACATTTCCAATGCCTGTGATTTTGGCTTTACCTCTATTAACAAACTTGATAGAACCTGAGTTCTTTGGCTGCAAAGTTCTGAACCATCTTCTTCTTCCTGACATATGTCTAGAACAACCACTATCCACGTATCACTTAGTGTCCTTCTCAACGTGCAGTCTCAGACATACCTACTACAAAGACTGTTTTTAATTTAGGTACCCATATTTTCTTGGGTCCTCTTGGGTTAGTTGTTTTTGGGGGAGGTTTTCCAACCTGTTTCATTGTTTTCTTTCTCATGAAATATCTATCAGGTGGATACCCCTTTTGATGATAGAAATTATAGGATATTTAAATTCTTAATTTTCTTTGATGAAGTTGCCTTACTAGCTTTATCCATTACATTCTCATACCCCAATCTTATTTTCTAAAAGTATGGTCTCTAACCACGAAGTATCATATCTAGATTCTTGGAGCATTTCACCATCTTTTCCAAATCAAATTTGAGAAGTTTTGAAGTGTTCTCAAGTTCAGAAATTAGTTTATGAGCTTTCTAATCTTTGTCAGAAACTTCAACTTCCAAGGACTTGAGTTTTACATTTAAAAACATATTTTTTTTCTTGTATTTCTTCTTTCTTAAGCCTTAGGTTCTTGAAATCTGTTTTAACTTTCTCAAGCTCTAAAATTGTTTTCTAGTGATTCTTTTTGAGGTTGAGATAGTGAAAAGTTAGGGTTTGAGAGTTTTCAAGCAGCTCATCATATGAGGCTAATAGTTCATTATAAGAAAGTTCAGATTCTGAAGGTATATTTACCTCTGTCTTTTCTTCAGAAGTGTAGTCAGCCATGAAGCATAAGTTGGCAAGGTTTTTGAGCTCATCTTGACTTTCTGATCCTTCCTTCTCTTCGTTTGAATCACTTCAGGTGGCCAGCATCCTCTTTTTCTTTGAAGAGAACCTTTTCTGTGGACCCTTGAGCTTGGGACAATTAGTCTTGTAATATCCTTTTTCCGTATAGTTATAACAGCTTACATTCTCTAGCTTCTCTTTGTTAGCTGCAGAACCTTATGTGCTCATGTGTTTTGAATGACAACAAAACCAATTCAAAGAAAATGCTTTGAAGAATGACTGATATTTCTCTTGAGTTTCTTGTAAGATTATAATAGGTATCTATCATTTAGCAAGAGCAAGACTTACTCAAATGAGAATATATTTTTCACTATGCATGTATAAACATGTTACGAGATGTGTTATGTGAAAAAAGTGAAATTATATCCCTATCCAAGCTTTTGATAGCTAACGATCAGACGAAGGTTGCAACAATACAAGAAACTAAGGAAAGAGACTTCATAAAGTAGCACGGGACATCAGAAAGTACACTTAAGATGAAGATATCAACCCATGTCCAAGAGCAACGTATTACTTAATCTTTAATCATCACAATCGCAAAGATATAATATGCAAAGAAGATTTGATTGAAGATCAGAAAGTGAAAATTTTTTCAAAGGACTGATTGCGTACATCAGAAAGCTCACCTATGAGTGGAGCAAGAGTGCTACAGGAAAGGAAGGGAAATTTGCAATTTGAATTTCAAATAATCAAGTCAAATTCAGTTTCAAACTGGTATGTCATCTCTTTTTCCTTTTTGATCAACTACCCTGGCTTCATGAAGGAGGAGTTCAGAAAGTTTGCTCAGAAAGTAGAAAAGTAGTTTCTGAATGTAGATCCGAAAATTCATATTTGTAACTGCTTCTGGAACCGATGTTACAGTTCTATCAACCTCCCTTTTAACTGTTCTTTTCAAAACACAACTGATGTTCAACACGTGTCACTTGAGAAGTTGAGCTATGGCAATGGTCACAAAGAAAGACCACTATATAAGGAAATATTAATCTTGAAGAACGTTGAGAGATTTGAAGATTCAAGAGAGGAAACTTTACAAAAACTCTCCCCACTTCATGGAAGATTCAATCTTTATTATGTAATTAGCTTTACCCTTGAGGTGTAAAGAAAATCATCCTTCTATATTATTTGTTAGATTTATGCTCTTCTTATAGAAGAAGTAGAAGAAGGAAGTCACTCAAGTTTTCACAGGAACCTTTCATGTATATGTTAAGAAAACTTGAGTGTAGGATAGTTTTAGTGTCAACCCAAATATTTAATCTTTATATCCTTAATCCGATAGTGATCATTGTGAGATAGCTTGGAGAGGCTAGTCAAAGACTACTTGCAGCTTGGAGAGGCTAGAGCAAGACTACTTTCAACGTGTCAGTAGAGGTTGCTACTGATCACAGGTTAGCTTGGAGAGGCTAGTACAAAACTACTTTCAACGTGATAGTAGGGGTGGCTATTGGTCATGGGAGTTAGTTTGGAGAGGCTAGTATAGAACTACTCAGTTTGTGGTGACAGGTGATTTCTGAAACCCACAGATGATAGCTTGGGAAGACTAATGTAAAGATCATCCACTTTACTTTTTTAGGTTGAGAAAGTTGTTTTGAATGGAACCTCAACAGTTGTTGAGTACATGATGTAGGCAAGTTGGCTGAACAAGTATAAAATCCTCTGTGTCTTTTCTCTCTTTCTCTAATCTCCTTTATTTATATCTGTTGTGCCATTTACTTATTGTCAATCTGATACATCCTTCACATTTTCTGTTATCTCTTTTTATAATAAACGTTTGATTTAATAAGGTTCAAAAATCTACTTTCTGAAGTTACTAACCATATTTTTATTGCACTACAAGTTTTATACTTAATAGTATTTATTTTAGAAGTTTCAGAAAATGCAAAAAGGATCAATGCACTATTCAACCCTCCTTCTCGTGCACATATTTGCCTACAAGTGGTATTAGAGCAAGGCTTCTAAGTGGTTGAGCAATTCAACGATTTTAGAGGGCAAAGATCTGAGGGACAGAATGGTCTACATTATCTTCGTTAGATCTATCTATCATCTGATCATCCTTTGTTGATAAGACTCTAGGTTATAACATAATTCATTTACATTATGAAAGGGATTCAAAAGAGACCTATTGACAAGATCTTTACAAAAGAGAAAATTCAGTTGCTCCATCAAAGTCAAGTCTTTGTTCATATATGCCCTAAGCTACAAATGTACATGCTACTTATGTACTTTGTGTTGCATATGAAAGTTTATATGAAATTGTCTGTACATGATGTTGAAGGATCTCAATTTGTATCAAGGTGTCTTTGATCCTGATTGTAACATATCATATGTTTTACAACAATGAAGCAATGAAAGTTGCTAAAACTTCTCTGTGAAGTAAAAAGATTTGATACTGTTATCTGAGGTTGGATCTGGAGATAAATTCTCTGTCTGTGAAATATGTCTGAAGTCTGTGAAAACTAGATTAAAAGGACATCAATCTCATGAATGACAGATCAAGGCAAAGATCATCTTGTAAAAGAACATCTGCTTATAGTAGCTATATTACACATCATGTATCTGTCCAGTGCTAAATCATTATATCTCTATGCAAAGAAGAATGAGCCAGACATCTAGAAAGCTTTTGTCAGGAGAAATTATTGTGCTAAAACTAGTTGCCATTCTATGCTTCATGTAACACCCTAAAAATTATTTAAAAATTAATTTGAGCTTTATTAGTCATAATTTCAAAAATTTGATAGTTTGAACAACGATGAGGACAATCCAACGGATTTGTAAAAAAAAATGTGAATAGTAACTTGCGGGCCCCACAGGCCTGCTGGGACAGCCGAAACCCCTGATTCGGGACCCGAAGGTGTAACACCTTCCTAATTACCATATTTTACTCGAGTATCCACACAGTAATTAGAAAAGTATTACTTACATTCACAATCTATACTAGTCGAAAATAATTCAAATCAAATAATTCAGACACATATATGGCTAAACTCGTATATACATATATAAACATCATTTTTAAGTTTGCAATATGTACATCATACCGAGAAACACACTACTTAATGTCTAAGCTAGTCAGGAACTCAGTTCACAAAAAGGAAAGAAACACCTCCAGTATCTAGTCTAACCTGCTCAAGGTCGAGGTCCAGCAAAATTTTATACAACCAGAATTGGACCTCATAACATTTAATTAGATCAAATCTGCAGGCTAGCAAGGCTCTAGTACTAAACTACCACTATATACATAACAGGAGTCCCTGAAGATCTCACGTCCTACTAGATAAAACCATTGGCCATCGGTATGATAGCCTCACCTCCGCCAGGGGCATCAGGACCCTCAGGTGGGTCAGAATCTGAAGACGAAGATGAAAATGGATCATCTGCTGGAGGGGGTGCCGGTGGTGCAGGCGGGACATCAAATATCACTAGATGTGCCAAGTGGAGAGGCACACCATCATAAGGGAAAGCAGGGTCAAAGTCAGCGGTAAATACAGAGGTACTAAAAGAACGGCCAAAAAACACATAAGCTTGAACTTGCGAGTAACCCACTACATAAAAAGAGTCGAGAACGAGATCATAATGCCACACCCACTGTGGCGAGTCAAGTAAAATACTAGTGACGGCATCTGCTAGATTTGAATAATACAAAGTAAATAAAACCATAGAGATAAGAATATTATAAAATTCTCAGTAGGGTACTCCTTCAAATGTGAACATAATATAACCAGTAAATTCATTCGTATTGAATTCATCATGCTAAATTATATGCATAAATACTAATGTGCATAATTCATATAAAGTCGAATGCAAAATGGTAGTAATCAAGTGTTTTTCTCTTGTAACTCGTGGAATTCAACTTAGTGCAATTATCTCTTTTCAGTAACATAGGGAAGACTTAATCTCATATCAAGTGGTATCTGTAGTGTGGTCATTCCACAAAAACTATTGATTACTAGGACATGAGCTCATTCCTATATGTCGATACGTCTATCGACTCATCAAATTCCTAGGGAAGCTCTTACTTTTGCCTTCCCCTCTTAGCCACACAAGCCTTGTTTCTATTTCCCCATATGTTAAAAATTGCACAACTAAAAGTCATGTTATTTTTCTTTTCTTTTCCTTTATCCTCACAATAATCACATAGTGTACTTCTCTTTTCAAAGGCCTGCTTAGATCACAGGTAGGCATACAATTATGTTGGAATCTCATCCATATCTCATCAACAGTTCTTTCAAACAATTAGCATGCATTAACATGACATATACTTGCAACTAAAGCCATTCTATCATTAGTTCAAGACATTCTTACCATTTTCAGCAATTAGTAGATTTATCACTCTAGAATTAAAAATTAATTTCCCCATCAAACAGCCAATTCAAGAGTCACAAAAATTCCTTATGACACCTTCTTATGTCTAAAGGATCTTGTAAAATTTTCATAACAATCAGAGTTCTATAACCATGTCACTAAATTCTACAAATTTAGTGGTCATAGCACACCCTTTCACAGCCTAGGACAAGGTTCTCCTAATTTTTAAATTTATCATATGATGGAATCAACCCAAGATAAAATTTAAAGTTACACTTCAAGATGTTGGTAGCTCCCTATAAAAATTTCAATAGAGAAATCACTCATTTAGTATGATAATAAAATCATACAATTTCCCTGCTTCAGTTTCAGAAATCCAGACAGCATGAGAGCTATTTCGGTTTCTGATTTTTTTAAGACAGTATTCCTTGAAACCAATGCTCAAGGAATTTCGTGTAGATATTTAAAGATGTTAGGACCAACATATACTTTTTTCAGCAATGAATATCACTGTAAACATGTCTATAAATTCATGAAAGTTTGCTTTCTGCAAGAAAACCGAAAATCCAGCACTCTAACTAAAACTTTTCTTGATAAAATGAGTTATCCAACCTCATCCAAACCCTTCACCAAAATTCATACATCAACAACCATATATCATTAACCACCACAATGAAAAATTTCGAGCAGACCAGGTCAGAGATGTGAAATATAAATTTGGCAAGAAAAGTCCAAATAAAACCCTACTATTGGAAGCAAGTGATGTCTTTGTCCCTAGTATGCTTCAAGATGATGCCCTCCACTTCAAGGCTCTCAAAACACACCCAAAACCCTTTACAAATAGTGACGTACAAGGGATCAAGATTGAGATTTGGTGAGTGATTGAGATTCTAATCGGTTATATGTGTAGATATTGAGGTGTAGAATAATTTTTGTGAAGGAAACTTTGGATTTTGGTAACTCTAAGCTAACATATATGGAGTTGAAAGCAAGTTGAAGCTCTTAGCCATAGAAGAAATGGAGCTGCTGTCTTCTTGAAGATATGGCCGAGAATGAGCATCTTAAAGAAGCCAAAAATGAAGTTTATCTTGTATTAAAGAAATGAATAAAATATATTATGTTTAGATAATTACAAAGCCAATAAAGTAAAATGAATGGTTGTGATTCAATCTTGTAATTCAATATTGAATTTTAACCATTCATTTGATTTGAAGGGATAGGTTTATTTGTTTTGTAGAGATCTAACTAGTTTTTGGTGTTATAAATCACACACCGAAATTTCACCGAACGGGTGAAACAGTGTACCTGAGTAATCAAACATTGTCTGAAAAATATTTTCGGGTATAAAATCTTTAATTTTATCTATTTCTAACCATAATCATATAATTTCTCAATTTTGGGCATCTTCGGGGCCCAATTCTAGGATTTCGGCTGTTCCGACGGGCCTATAGGACTCAAAAAATACTATTCACATTTTTTTTTTTGCTTCCTTGAATCCTTCTCATCATTTCTACATCTATCCAAATCTTAAAATTCTCATTAATAAAACCTCATTTAATTTCTAAAAAGAATTAGGGTGTTACAGAAGGTGCCCAAAATGGGGAAAACATGGAAATAAGGTTATAAATAGGTAGAAATAAAGATTTTATACCCGAAATTATTTTTCAGACAATGTTTGATTACCCGAATACACTGTTTTACCTGTTCGGTGAAATTTTGGTGTGCGATTTCTAACACCGAAAGCTAGTTTGACCTTTACAAAAAGAGAATGCTTATCCATTTGACTTAAATGAATGGCTAAGATTCAATCTTGAATAACAAGATCCAATCCTAGCCATCCATTTTGTTTTCATAGATTATGAATTATCCAAATATAATATAAGATATTCATGGCATTTAATAAGAAGATTAACACAAGTTAAAGCTTCTTTAAGAAGCCAAAAGTTTCGACCATGAACATAAGGAAAGCAGAAACTCCATCTCCATTCTCAAAAAGCTCCATAATTTTCATTCCAAGCCCAAATACCTTAGCCTAGAGTTGTTAAAATTTCCAAGTTCCTTCATAAAACTTGTTCAACACATCAATATCTACCATTTTAACCGATTGAAATTTTAATTCCTCACTTTGATATCTCATATGTAACGCCCCGATTTTTCTGTCTGAGAGGAAAATGACCAAAATGCTCCTGAGGTCATTTTCGGCCTAGAATTCGAGGATGGCCAGCCTGACAGTTCTCAAAGGGCCAACTCAATGTGTTGAAGGGGATTGGATGACCCTTGAATGGTTTCGGAGGTGAAAGTCTCATATTCTGTAGTTTCGGGTTAAAATGACCAAAATACCCCTATAGCATTCTTACGCGGGTAAAGGTGCCGTTTGAGCTTGAAACTTCCCCCGAAGGTTTAAAATAATGTTTTTACATGTTTAAAAGCGTCTGTTTAAGTCTCGATGGTCCCGGGCAATTTTAGTATAAAATTACGATTTTGCCCCTAGAATAGTATTTTTGAGCTTAATGACGTAATTAAGCAAACCTAAGCAATATTAGGCTCTAATCGAAGATTAATTAATTTCCATAATTAATCTAGAGTCAAAATAAGCTATTAAAATTAATTAGAACCTAAAATTGCTTAGATTAAACTTAAATCTCTTTTTAAAACTCAAGATTCCAATATTGGAATCTTGAAAGTGTTTTCTCTCTCCAATTCCTTAAATCATGGAATTGTGTCTAGAATTGTTTATGCACTAAAATGAGTTTATAACTCACTAATGATACAAGACCACTCCTTAAACATGTCTTGACAACCTTGATTACCCATTTTCTCACCTAAACACTTTCTTACAAATTCCTAATCTTAATCCTAATCAAAGAAACACCTAAACACAACTCTAAACCACAATTAAAATGCAAGAAATCCTCCCCCATGGCTGATGCATGTTCGGCCACCTCTCTCCCATTTACATCACATGTTGATTTGTTTCTCACTAAAAGAACCACGCTTGACCTATACTTGCACCCATACTTGAACCCATACCTAGCCATGCTTTCTACCATACCTTGAACCATACCTTGGAGAAGATATTTCCTCCTCCTTGTGGTGTAATGGCCGAAGCCTTCGTCCCCATTTACACCTCTCATTTTGTTTCATTTCACTATAAATAGCATGCTTGGGTGAACTTGCATCATTTTGGGTTCATTTGCTAAGTGTAAGTTTTCAAAGAACACTTCAAAGTTTCCTTTTTCTCTCAAAGTTCAAGTGTTCAAGTTCTTCAAGTTCTAGATCCTCTTCTCTCATCTTAACTGTAACATCCTAATTTTTAACCCAATACTCTAGAACATATTTAGGTTAATCATTAGTCTATTACTTCATAATCTCCTTTTTACTTTAAAATTACTTAGCGAAAATATGGGTAAATTTTTTTTTTTTTGAATAATAAAAGCAAAGTGAGAGCCGCGTAACCCGGTGAATGATGAAGCACATAAAGAAATATAACAAATATCTCATAAGCATCACAACATAAAATGAGATAATGGCACATCACCAAGAAAACCGAACTGCATATATATATATATATAACACGATATGCCCACTTATAAGAAGCGGGACTTAGTTTGGTACAACATAGAACAAATACAAGCGAAAAGAAGGTACATTAGAAAGGAAATTACTACTGAGAAAGTGAGAAGGAAAACTCCCTACCCAAGTGCATCTAAAGCGGATAACCTCTATACAAGAGAAGGTTTATCCTCTCCTCGTGGTGTGTGCACTATTTCTACCCGCGAGCCTCAGCGCTAGGATCCCGTAAAGGATAGGCGTGTATCCAATCCAAGGGCGAGGCACATGCGGAATTGGGCACGCTCAAAACTTGATCCTCGTCGCCGTATGGTGATGTCGGTCGCCTATCAAGCGAAATCACGAGCGATGCATCGGCCCTCAAAAGGTATAGCCCATGCTCAGAATCATGGTGCACTTCCCACGTCGGGGAATCCACAAAATCCTGACGTCGTCATCCGAAGGCGTGACGGAAAGAAGAGATAGAGGGAGTGAGAATCTTGCTAAAGAATCTCGGTAGGGTAACCTCCTATCTAGGTGTCATCATCTACGTCCTCAGGAACCTTGGGTTTATTGTATAAAATGAGTGAGCATGCATCAAATTCATTTTTAAGTTACTAAGCGTAATTAGCCAAGGTCCGCCTATTTTAGAATGAGTCTTGATGTTACGGCTGCGGCATAATAAAGCATGAATGCATGAAGATGCATCAAGCATAAATCATTTAATCATCATAGAAGAATCAATATCACGTAAGTGGCATAAAGTGGCATATACTTCTCATGTAAAACATCTTTCTATAACTTGTGTGACATTCCAAGCATTGTCTTTGTAACATAGGGATCACCCTAAAAGACAACCGATCTGGGGTGCTCGGCGAACCGGTGTCACCCAGAACGTGTCACATCTCTAGGTTATGAGCTCATACCTAACTAGTCGTCACTAGTTCTTACTTATCAATCCCGATAAGCGTAATCATAATAATAATCATAATCATAACAAAACGCGTCCCACCGGCATCAAGTACACGGTGAATATTGTCCTCTTCGGGGCGTTACGTATCGCCGTCGCCCTCAAGGATTTGTTTCTGGTGCGTTACGTATCGCCGTCCCCCAGAACGCGTTTTCACAGTACTATGTCACATTAAAAACTCATGTACTTTCAAAACTTTCAAGGTCCTCAAGTTTATCAGAAATTCGGCAGCCTAATAGCAAAGACACGAATTTCTTCCAAACTTTCTTTATGCCACATTCATATCTCTACACAATCATTTATAATCATGTGTGTCATAAGCATCATCATCATATGCATCATAGGCATTGTAAAACATCGTACGCATCATAACGTGAGCATCAATAAATTAACATTGCATATCCTCATAAGAAATCATATGCCCAAGATATTCTCATAATAAAACATGCGATCACGTAAAACACTAAAGTTTATTATGCCCTTACGCCTATGGTGTCTTATGCTTTGACCCTTACGAGCCTTAAACTTGAGGTATAATTATTCTGACATTCTCTATTAACCTTTTATGCACCTATAGGTTCACAACTAATGATCTTTACTAATGTTTATGTTCAATGATGAATCTGGACAGCATCTTTCTTAAGGGCAAAATTACATCTTGGGATTACGGGGTTCTAGAAGCTACGTCTTAGATCCTTTTTTGGTTCCGTCTTCGCCTAAGGCGCTATAAATTAAATCTAAACCAATTGTGAGGTATTCCTAAGCCATTGAACTAATTATAAATCATATTTACTCCATTATAAGGGTGCTGTACAGAATCAGAAAATTCAATGTTCTAAGAGTTCTAGAATTACGTTTTTTACGGTTTTCTAGTTACTAGTTTCTCTGTAGGCGCTAAAAATTCAATTCTAATCCAAATGTCACCAAGTTTTTCATGCCTAAACAATCCTAATCTGATTATGTTCCCATTAAAACAGTTTGGGCAGAATCCATAAAGAAATGGGTTGAAACTATGTTAAATTCTAACTTTACGGTATTTCTAGTTACTAGTTTCTCTATGGGTGCTAAAAATTCAATCCTATTCCAAATGTAACCAAATTTTTCATGAATAATCAATCCTAAACTGATTGTTATCATACTAAAACAGTTTTGGTATTAGGTATGAATGAATGGGTCAAAACTAGGTTGAAACACAACTTTACGGTTTTTCTATAAAGCTAGTTTCTTTCCTAACATACATAGAAAGGTTCCTACCTCATCATAAGTAATTTTCACACATTCTAACACATCAAAACATCATCATTCAGTAGCAAACTCATCATGAAAGAACCGAAATATCAAGCCCCAAAAAGATGTATAAATTAATATTTCTAAAGCATCTAAATTGCTAGTTTCTCTTGGAATCATTTTAGGACTTCTAAAACTCTTTGCAAACCATTTTACTTCATCAAGAGGCTAAAAATAACCTTAGGTCAGCAACCAATTAAATTATCCTTTAGAAGAGGATTAACATCATAAATTTTGTTGGTCATGACTTTATAAAACTCATCAAGCTTAAAGAAAATCCTAGAACCTAGGTTGTTGGCCCTTGTAACTAGATGAAACTCACTCCAATCTCATCATCACTACATGGCCGAGATTATGCATTCAAAGAATGCTTCCATAGTAGACTTTAACTTGAGATAAAATGGGCAAGTCTTTGAGCTCTAGGTCCTTAAGTTATGACATAAAGTAAGCGTGCTATGCTTTTCATTTTTAATCTTGCTTACAAAATAAAGTGATGACTTAACATAAATATGCAAGACTTGAAAGGTAAATATGCAAGGCATAAACTTAAACGTGCAAGCTTGAAAATAAATATGCAAGACATAAACTTAAACGTGCAAGCTTGAAGGTAAACATGCAAGGTTCAATTCTTTATTTTAGTGCTCTTGGCCCAGCAACAATCGACTTTAAGGCCGAAATAGAAAGGCATTCGAGAAATTAATTAAGTGATAATGCAAGTTCAATTCTTTATTTTAGTGCTCTAGGCCCAGCAACAATCGACTTTAAGGCCGAAATAGAAAGGCTTTGAGAATTAAATTAAGTGATGATGCAAGTTCCATTTTAATCTTTATGATCTTAGGTGATAGCTTGAAAAGTAAAGATGCATAGCAAGAATGTAAATATGAGTGCAAGCATAAAATAAATTATGCAAGTTCATTTTATCTTTCTAGAGCTCTTAACAAGACTTTAGAGGAACTCAATGCTTAACCCAAACTCATCCAACCAAGGTAAAGTAAAGCTAAGAGTTCTTAGAACTCAACATAATATTTTTAGAAAACCAAAACATAAAACTTGGAAAAACAAGGAAAAAGGCCGAAACTTCAAGAAGGAAAAAGGAACATTTTATAACTCTAGAGTCCATGATCTTGATGATATATTAACACCAACATCATGAGTCCTCATCATTGAGTCCTTAGAACCATTTTGAAACATCATCAAAGTTAGAGTTCTCAAAAGTTCAAGAAAGGAAGAACTAGAAACATTTTTACTCAAGAACAAAGATCAAGCTTTAGAGTTTGTTTCAAGTGATGAACATCATCATGAAACTCTCATCATCAAGCTCTCATTTCTTTGAGCCTCAAGGCCCATGGCCGAAAATGGGAAAGAAAAAGGAGAATAAAAGAAGTTCTAAAAAGAATCAAGAGAAACTATGACCATAAAGCTAGAACAAGAACTTTAAAGAAAGAAATATTTGAAAGAAAATCCCTACTTGGTGTGATGATCTTGAAGATGGAAGAAGATGAAGAGCTTCAAGAACTTGAAGAACACAAGAGGATGTGAGAGAAAAAGAAAAGCTTTGGAGAGATCTAAACTTTACAAATGAACTAAAGTAGTAAAATGTTCACCAAGGCAAGCTATATATAGAGCCTTGAGTCATGAATGAGTGGAGAGGAAGAGGCCATGTAGTTGTCTTCTAGAATAAGGGAAGTATGTGGAGGAGAATGAATGAGAAGTTGTCTTGGAGACATGGCCAATTGTGTGCCACACATTCAAACAACATGTGATGCAAAGTGGAGGGAAAAGTGGAGCCATTTTTTTGGGCAACCATGGGGGCAAAATCATCTCCTCTAATCATGGTTTAAAGGTGTGTTTAGGTGTGTTATGGATTAGACTTAGGATTAAGGGTTGTTATGTAGGTACTTTAAGTAAACTAGTTAGCTAATTAATGCTATAATCCCATAGGTTAGAAGTGATCATGTAGGTTTAGTGGAGTCAAAAACTTTTATGACTAGTGATGTGAGTGTGACAACTTTTCTTGGAAATGGGGGCATGAATAGTGAAAACACTATTCATGGATACTTTTCTTTAAAGAAAGAAAAGAATTTAGAAAAGGGTTTTTAAATTTCTTTAAACAATTCTAGGTTCCAATTAATTTTAAATAATGATTTTGGCTCTAGATTAATTATGGAAATTAATTAACCTTTAATTAGAGCCTAATATTGCTTAGGTTTGCTTAATTATATCATTAAACTCAAACAAAGACTATCAGGGGGCAAAATCGTAATTTTGTACAAAAACTGCCGAGACCATCAGAACTTAAAGAGACACTTTAAAATAGTTGAAAACGTTATTTTAAACCTTTAGGGAAAGTTTCGGGTTCGAATGGCATTTCTACCCACGTAGTATGCTATAGGGGTATCATGGTCATTTTGACCAAGCTATGAGAAACACGATTTTTGTTTTGAAAGCACACAAAGACCATCCAATCCCCTTGAAACATTGAGTTGACCCTTCGAGGACTGCTGGGTCGGCTATCCTCGAATTCCGGGCAGAAAATGACCTCAGGAGCATTTTGGTCATTTTCTCTTAAACAGAAAATCGGGGCGTTACATTAACCTCCAAATCACTTGGTAGGAATTTTCTTTCAAGTGTTTATTTCATTTAAGTTCTTAATCTCTTTATGCGTGCATAGTTTCTCTTGAATCTTTTTGGGAACTTCTTTTCTTCTCCTCCTCCTTCTTTGTTTCGGCCATGAGGCTTGAAGAGTAAAGGAATGAGAGCTTGATGATGAGGGTTTCATGATGATGTTCATCACTTGAGCAAACCTTTAAAGCTTGATCTTTGTTCTTGAGTTAAAAAAGTTTTTAGTTCTTTCTTTCTTGAACCTTGAAATCTTTAACTTTGATGATGTTTTAAAATGGTTACATGAACTCAATGATGAGGACTCATGATGTTGGTGTTAATACATCATCAAGATCATGGTCTCTAGAGTCTCAAAATGGTTCTTTCTTGCTCTCAAGTTTCGGTTTCTTTTCTTTCCTTTTCTCTAAAATTTCGGCCAACCATCCTTGGTGGTCCAAACATGATAGCTTGATGATGAGAGTCCTAGTTGGTGACTTTGTGTTCACCACAAAGAAATCTCTAAAGCTTGAGTTTTCATAAAGGTGTTATAAAGTTCATTAATGATTATATTTTTAAGGAATCCTCTCTTGAGTTCTAAGAACTCTAGACCTCATTTTACCTTGTCATGATCAGTTTGGGTTAAGGTTAAAGTTCCTCTAAAAGTCTTATATGAGCTCTAATAAGAAATAAAATAAACTCGCATTCATATTTATATTCAAGCTTATACATTACATATTTACTTTGAGCTTTGCATTCATATTTATTTTCCAAGCCATCACTTAAAGTTAAAGGATAAGAAATGGAGTGCATCTCATATTTACGTTCTTGCCTAGCATATCTACTTTCCATCACTAAAAAACATAGCTTGCATTATCACCTAATTAATTTTCAAAGCCTTTCTATTTCGGCCTTAAAGTCGATTGTTGCTGGGCCTAGAGCACTAAAATAAAGAAATGAACTTGCATGGCATATTTATTTTAAGGCTTGCATATTTAAATTCCAAGCCTTGCATGTTTACTTCAAGTCTTGCATATTTAAATTTCAAGCCTTGCATATTTATTTCAAGTCTTGCATATTTAAATTCTAAGTCTTGCATATTTACTTTAAAATTCTCACTTTACTTTATAACGAAGAATAAAAATGAAGTGCATAGCATGTTTAAATTATGTCATCACTTAAAGACCGTAGAGCTCAAAGACTTGCCCATTTTATCTCAAGTTAAAGTTTAGTATGGAAGCATTCTTTGAATGCATAATTTCGGCCAAGTAACAATGATGAGCTTGGAATGAGTTTCATCTAGTTAGAAGGGCCAACAACCTATGTTCTAGTGTTTTCTTTAAGTTTGATGAGTTTTATAAAGTTATGACCAACAAGATTCATGATTTTATTCCTCTTCTGAAGAAGAATCAAATTGGTTACTGACCTAAGGTTATTTTTAGTCTCTCGATCAAATAAATTGGTTTACAAAGAGTTTTAGAGGTCCTAAAATGATTCCAAGGGAAACTAGCAACTTATATGTTTTAGAAACGTCCAATTATGTGTCTTTTTGCAATTGAACTATTCGGTTCTATCTTGATATGTTTGATGCTGAATGATGATGTTTTGATGAGTTAGAATGTGTGGAAATGATATATGATGAGGTAGGAACACTTCTATGCATGTTAGGGGAGAAACTAGCTTCATAGAAAAATCGTAAAGTTGAAATTTAACGTGTGTTTAACCCCTTTAATCTTAATCAATGCCAAAACTATTTTAGTATGATAACAATCAGTTTAGGATTGAATAATCATGAAAAATTTGGTTACATTTGAAGTAGGATTGAATTTTAGCACCTATAGAGAAACTAGTAATTAGAAAACCATAAAAATGTAATTCTAGAACTCTTAGAACATTTAATTTTTAGAATCTGTCCAGTAACCTCATAATATGGCAAACATGGTTTATAATTAGTTCTTAGGCATAGGAATGCCTCATAATTGGTTTAGATTTAATTTATAGCGCCTTAGGTGAAGACGGAATCAAGAAAGGGTCTAAAACGTAAGTTCTAGAACCCCGTAATTGCAAGATTATAACTCTGCCCCTAAAGAATGGCGCTGCCCAGATTTATTAAAGAGCATAAATGATAGTAAGATTTGTTAGAAGAGAATCCTTGTAACACCCCGATTTTTTCTGTCTAAGGGAAATGACCAAAATGCCCCTGAGGTCATTTCCTGACCCGAATTCGAGGGTAACCAACTCGGTCGTCCTCAAAGGGTCAACTCAATGTTTGAAGGGGATTGAATGGCCTTTGAATGCTTCCGGAAGCGAAAATCTCGTTTTCCGCAATTTCGGGTCGAAATGACCAAAATACCCCTATAGTGTTTTTACGCGAGTAGAAGTGCCGTTTGAGCCCGAAACTTTCCCCAGAGGTTTAAAAACACGTTTTCATGTGTCTAGAGGTCTCTGTTCAAGTCCCGGTGGTCCCGGGCAGTTTTAGTGTAAAATTACGGTTTTGCCCCTAGAATAGTGTTTTTGAGCTTAATGATGTAATTAAGCAAACCTAAGCAATATTAGGCTCTAAACGAAGATTAATTAATTTTCCTAATTAATCTAGAGTCAAAATAATTTATTAAAGTTAATTAGAACCTAAAATTGCTTAGATTAAACTTAAATCCCTTTTTAGAACTCAAGATTCCTAGTCTTGGAATCTTGAATAGTGTTTTCTCTCTCCAATTCCTTAAATCAAGGAATTGTGTCTAGAATTGTTTATACACTAAAATGAATTTATAACTCACTAATGATGCAAGAACACTCTCTAATTATGTCTTGCCAACCTTAATTACTCATTTCCTCATCTAAACACTTTTTTACAAATTCCTAATCTTAAGCATAATCAAAGATACACCTAAACACAACTCTAAATCACAATTAAAATGCAAGAAACCCTCCTCCCTTGGCTGATGCATTTCGGCCACCTCTCCCCCATTTGACCACATGTTAATTTATTTTCTCACTCAAAGAACCATGTTTGAGTCATGCCTTGAACCATACCTCACTATACTTTGAACCATACCTCACCATGCCTCAAGACCACATTATCTCACCTCATGGAACTCATGGGTTCCCTCCCAATTTGATGGCCGAAGCTCCTCCCCCTCCATGCACTATCCATTTGCTTCATTTCTCTATAAATAGAATGCCTTGAGGAGTTTGCGCCACTTTTAGATCATTTGCTAAGTTTAGGAACACTCAAAGCTTTTCTTTTCTCTCAAAGCTCTTGTGTTCTTCAAGTTCTTGGAGCTCTCCATCTTCTTCTTCCATCTTCAAGTTCATCACATCAAGTAGGGATTTCCTTTCATGTATTCTTTTCTTTAAAGTTCTTGTTCTAGCTTTATGTTCATAGTTTCTCTTGGTTCTTTTTAGAACTTCTTTTCTTCTCCTTTTTCTTTCTCATTTTCGGCCATGGGCCTTGAAGTTCAAAGAAATGAGAGCTTGATGATGAGAGTTTCATGATGATGTTCATCACTTGAAACAAACTCTAGAGCTTGATCTTTGTTCTTGAGCAAAAATGTTTCTAGTTCTTCCTTTCTTGAACTCTTGAGAACTCTATCTTTGGTGATGTTTCAAATGGTTTTAAGGACTCAATGAAGAGGTCTCATGATGTTGGTGTTAATATATCATCAAGATCATGGACTCTAGAGTTTTAAAATGTTCCTTTTTCCCTCTTGAAGTTTCGTCCCTTTTCCTTTCTTTTTCTAAGTTTCATGGTTTGATTCTTAAAAATATCATGTTGAGTTCTAAGAACTCTAGACTTTACTTGATCTTGGTTTGATGAGTTTGGGTTAAGGTTTAAGTTCCTTTAAAGTCTTGTTAAGAGCTCTAGAAAGATAAAATGAACTTGCATAATTTATTTTATGCTTGCATTTATATTTACATTCTTGCTATGCACCTTTACTTTCAAGCTATCACCTAAGAACATAAAGATTAAAATGGACCTTGCATCATCACTTAATTTAATTCTCAAAGCCTTTCTATTTCAGCCTTAAAGTCGATTGTTGCTGGGCTTAGAGCACTAAAATAAAGAATTGAACTTGCATCATCACTTAATTTAATTCTCAAAGCCTTTCTATTTCGGCCTTAAAGTCGATTGTTGTTGGGCCAAGAGCACTAAAATAAAGAATTGAACCTTGCATATTTACTTTCAAGCTTGCATGTTTAAGTTTATGCCCCGCGTATTTACTTTCAAGCTTGCACGTTTAAGTTCATGCCCCGCATATTTACTTTCAAGCTTGCATGTTTAAGTTTATGCCTTGCACATTTATGTTAAGTCATCACTTTATTTTGTAAGCAAGATTAAAAATGAAAAGCATGAACACGTTTATTTTATGTCATAACTTAAGAACCTGGAGCTCAAAGACTTGCCCATTTCATTTCAAGTTAAAGTTTAATGTGAATGCATTCTTTGAATGCATGTTTTCGGCCAAGTAGTGATGATGGACTTGTAATGAGTTTTCATCTAGCTACAAGGACCAATAGCCTATGTTCTAAGTTTTTCTTAAAGCTTTACAAATCTTTACAAGGTTATGTTATCCTGAGATATGACTTTATTCCCTTTTAGAAGATGAAATATATTTTGGTCACTGACCTAAGGCTTCTCTTAGCCTCTTGATGAATTAAAATGATTTGCAAAGAGTTTTAGAAATTCTAATTTGATTCCAAGAGAAACTAGTTAACTTATGTACCTCGAAATGTCAATTTAATTCTCGTACTGAAGCTCCATGATTTCGGTTCTGTCATGATGAGTGTGATGCTTTATGGTGATGTTTTGATGTGTGAAAATATCATATGATGATGTAGAAATGATTTTATGCATAATAGGTAAGAAACTAGCTAACTAGAAATACCGTAAAGCTAAAATTTAACATAGTTTAGACCCATTTGTTTTTGGAACTTATCCAAACTGTTTTAATGGGAACATAATCAGATTAGGATTGTTTAGACATGAAAAACTTGGTAACATTTGGATTAGAATTGAATTTTAGCACCTATAGGGAAACTAGTAACTAGAAAATCGTAAAAATGCAAATGTAGAACTCTTAGAACATTTAGTTCTCTGGATTCTATCCAGCAACATTACAACATGATAAATGTGATTTATAATTAGCCCTTAAGCATAGGAATGTCTCATAATTTATTTAGAATTAATTTATAGCGCCTTAGGCGAAGGCGAAATCGGGAAAGGGTCTAAAACGTAAGTTCTAGAACCCTGTAACCACGAGTTAGAAATTCTGCCCTATGCTTTTCAGATTTGAGTATGAACATGAGGATTAGGAATGATGATTAATTATGAGCCCTTAGGTGCATAAAATATGAACGACAGATGTTAGAGAACTATATCTCAAGATTAAGACCCGTAAGGGTCAAAGCATAAGCTACAGTAAGGGTAAGCGTTTGAATGTCCTATGATGAGGCATGTGGTATGTAAATGATGATGATGTTATTCATATGAGGAATTCATGAGGATATATGTTTACGTGGCATAAAGCAAATTTGGAAGGAATTCGGCGTAATGCCATTGTGTCGCCGAATTTCTGACAAATTTGGGGACTTAAAGAGATTTTGAAAATTAAGGTAGTAAGATGGGTTCTAGGATGACACCGGTTCGGCCGAGCACCTCTATAGAACTCATGTGATATCGGTACCAATTTATACTCTTAGGTGACACCGGTTCGGCCGAGCACCCCTAAGAGAATTGCCCCCTAACCCGTACTCAGATAATCGGGATTTATGATTTATGATACGCTTATCGTTAAGTGGTAAGTAAGAACTAGTGACGACTAGTTAAGGTATGAGCTCATAACCTAGAGATGTGACACGTTCTGGGTGACACGGTTGGCCGAGCACCCTGCAGTGCTTGTCTTTTAGGGCGGCCCATGAGGAAGAGAAGTTTCATGATTATGATTATGTCACTGAGTTTGTCCCATATGAATGTTTCTATTGCCACTTTATGCCACTAAGTATGATGATGCTTGACGATATGATTTACGTATGTGCATTAGGTAGCACCATGCATGCATTCTCTATTATGCTGCATTCATGACATTAAGATCATCTTAAAATGAATGGACCTTGGCTAAGCTATGATTTGGAACTTAAAAATGGTCTTAATGCATGCTCAGTCATTTTGTATAATTAAACCCAAGGTTCCTGAGGACGTAGATGATGACACCTAGGTAGTAGAAGGCCCTACTGAGATTTTTTAGCAAGATTCTCACTCCATCTATCTCTTTCTTTCCATCACGTCTTCAGATGGCGACGTTCGTAGTGTTCGTGGACACGCCGACATGGGAGGTGCACCATGACCCGGACCACGGGTCATTCCATTTTGTGGGTCGATGTACGGTTAGAGTATTTATGTTCATGGGTCGACCCTTCACTCCCCCTGTACATTCCCATCGTTTCTCCCCTGTCTCACCTTTTGGCGATGACCTGGTGTTCGAGCGCGCACGTCCCCGAGAGGAGAGGCTTCGCCGTACTCCACCGTCCACATCCGCCGTTCGAGACTACCCCCAGTATGTGCCCCGTTGCCCGTCATCTTTTTTGGAGACAGATACTTCCGAGGATTCGACAACCCAGGTACCCTCCGAGGGATCTTCCCCCACCATACCCATGGACCTTGGGGAGGGTAGTGAGCCCTCCGTGACTCAGCCGAGGCTTGCACAACGACCGGAGATGAGGCCACGCCGTGGAGGTCACTTCCAAGCCCGATTACGCTATTCACGGGAGGAGCTTGCTCGATTTTCGCAGTTCGTGCCACGCTCAAGGGATAGTCGCCAGTAGGAGGCTGTGGATGGCCCGGGCTAGAGCACACACCACTTAGATAGGGATAAACCTTCTTTTGATTTGAGGTTATCCCATTAGATGCACTCAGGTAGGGGAGTAGTTTATGTTTATGTTTATGTTTATGTTGCATTTTCTTTCATATATTCCCTTGTACCAAATTAAGTCCCACACTTATAAGTGGGCAAGTTATATATATATATATATATATATATATATATATATATATATATATATATATATGAGGTGATATTCAGTGTTTCTCATGATGTTCCTTATGATATGACGTTATAAGATGTATGTTTTGTCCGTTACATGTTATATCGCATCACGCGACTCTCACTTTGTATTTCAAAAAGAATTTACCCGTATTTTTCGCTAAATATTTCAAAGTAAAAATGAGAACTATGAAGTAATAGACTAATGATTAACCTAAGTATGTTCTAGAGTATTGGGTTAAAAATTAGGATGTTACAATCCTTATGTGCATAAGAGGTTGATAGAGAATGATAGAATAATTACATCTCCAGATTAAGGCCTGTAAGGGTCAAAGCATAAGATACCGTAGGATCAGGAGCATAATAAGTTTCAATGTTACTTGTGAACGTATGAGAATGATTATGTGAACGCATGGAATTATGATGGAGGATGCATGTTTGATTGACTTACGTGGCATAAAGTAAATTTGGAAGAAATCCGGCATGCTGCTGTTATGCTGCCGAGTTTCTGACAAATTTGGGGACTTAGAAAGTTTTTGAAAAACCTATGAGATTTTATTTATGAGGTATTAAGATGAGTTCTCGGATGACACCGGTTTGGCCGAGCACCTCCAGAGAACTCATGTGACATTGGTACCAAGATGTATTCTTGGGTGACACCGGTTTGGCCGAGCACCCCCAAGAAATGCCCCTTAGCCCGTATTGGATAAGTCGGGATTATGATTATGATAAGGATATGCTTATCGGGATTGATAAGTAAGAACTAGTGACGACTAGTTAAGGTGTGAGCTCATAACCTAGAGATGTGACATGTTCTGGTGACAGGTTGGTAGAGCACCCCCAGAACGATTGTCTTTTAGGGTGGCCTATGAGGAAGTAAAGTATGATGATTATGTCACAAAATTGTCCCATATGAGAATTCAATTGCCACTTTATGCCACTACTATGATGTTCTTAATGTTATGATTACTATTCTTGTATTAAGTAGAGCCATGCATACATTCTTTAATATGTTGCATCCATGACATTAAGAATCATACTAAAATGAATGGGCCTTGGCTAACTATGTTTCAAAAGCTTAAAAAATGGACTTAATGCATGCTCACTTATTTTGTACACTAAACCTAAGGTTCTTGAGGACGTAGATGATGACACTTAGGTAGTAGGAGGCCCTATTGAGATTCTTTAGCAAGATTCTCACTCCCTCTATCTTTTCTTTTCGTCACATCTTCAGATGGTGACGTTCGTAGTTTTTGTGGACACCTCGACGTGGGAGGTGCACTATGATCCGGAGCACAGATCATACCATTTTGAGGGACAGTGCACGGTGCAAGTCTTCATGTTCGTTGGACGTCCCTTTGCTCACCCCATACATACCCATTGCTTCTCCCTGACAGTACCCTACGGCGACGACGAGCGGGTTTTTGAGCGTGCACGTATGCACAATGAGAGAGTGCTCCGCATGCGTGACTATCCCGACTACGTGCCCCGGACATACTTCTCGGAGACCGACCCGTCGGAGGACCCACCTACCCATCCGTACAGCGAGAGTTCTGCCCCCACTCCACCACTGATGAGGGAGGGCAGTGAGGATACTGTGACTCAGCCTCGGCTAGCACGATGACCGAAGATGCGGCCACGTCGTGGGGGTCAGTCTCGATCCCTACTTCGCCTTTACATGCCAGAGGAGCTCACCCAATTTGCTGGATATGTGCCTCGCTCGCGGGATGGACGTCAGTAGGCGGTGGCGGATGACCGATGGAGTACCCGGGTAGTGCACACACCATTTAGATGAGGATAAACCTTCTTTTGTTTAGAGGTTATCCCTTTAGTTGCACTTGGGTAGGGGAGTTTACTTTTGTGCTTTCCGTCGCACTTTCCTTATATTTTCTCTTTGATGTATTCATTTCCTATTGTACTAAACTAAGTCCCACTCTTCATAAGTGGGCATATCATATTATATAAATTTGCAGTTCGATTTTATTGTAATGTGCCTTTACTTGCTTTATGTCATGATGTTATGAGATGCTTGCTTTATTTCCTTTCATGCTTTATTGTTCATCATGTCGTGCGGCTCTCACTTTGCTTTTATAATTCACAAAAAAAAACATTATCAGTATTTCTGCTAAGTATTTTAAAGTAACAAGGAAACTATAACGTAACAGACTAATGGTTAACCTAAATATGTTCTAGAGTATTGGGTTAAAAATTAGGATGTTACATCATACTCCTCTGCCTAAGGAAGGGTTTGGTGTGGGTTTAGGAGCTTTGAAGTGGAAGGAATCAATCTTTGAAGTGGAAGGATCCAAAAGACACCAAAAGTAGGGTTTTTGTGACTTGTTCTTGTGATTTCTATTCTTGCTGATTTTGGCTTGTTTCAATGTGATAAAATCTGGTTCTTATGTGATGTTAGACTTAGATATTGATGTATTTGCATAGGTGGATTGGTTTGGTGTTGGGGAAAAATCAATTGTCAAAAAGATGTTGAGTGATAGTTGCTGGATTTTCGATTTTTGTACAGGCAGCCACTGATCACGAATTTTCTGACCTAGTTGGAGGCTTAAGATTGAGCTGAAAATTTTATATGGTGTAGCTAACATGTTAATGCATCTTCAGTAAAAGGTTTGAGGTATTCTGATCACATTTTCTATGTTTAAAAAATCAAGAACCGAAAGTGTACCTATGGTGCTTGAACTATTGGAACTGAACCTGCAAATTTGTCTATTTTTTTTACCATAGAAAATGATTGATTTTTCCTTCAAAATTTTTACAGAGTATTAGAGACATCTTAAGGTTTTACCAGGATTTTATTCCCAATTTTCTGGTTTCATTTGCTAGGGTTAAAAATTATGGAATTCAGGAATTTAACTGAGAATCAGTGGTCTCTGACAACCAAATTTGTCTAATTTTTTTAATATAGTTAGAGAACTCTATTTACCCTGAAATTTTTATGGAACCTTTTGGACACATTGAGGTGTCATTGAGAATTTTTATAGCCTCTGAATTGATTCTTTGGTATGGAACTAAATTGTGCTACCATGGTGTAAAATCTGCCCACTTGCTGGAAATGAACCAAAGACTTGAAGTGATAATGTAATGGTATTTTGATTCTAGTATGACATGAATACTTGATGTTAAATATTTAGTCATGTGACTTGTGAGGTATAGATGCATACTAGAGAAAGTAAAGATTGGTATATGAGGCATGATTGAAATCACAATGTGAATGAATGCCTATAGGTGAATGAAATGCATAAGTAAAATGAGATCCTCTATGACTTGTCAGGGGCAAATAAAGAAACATGAGATCCTTTCGACTTGTCGAGGGCAAGTAGAGTGATATGAGATCCTTTCGACTTATCGAGGGCAAATAGAGATAGATGAGATCCTTTCGACTTGTCGAGGGCAAATAGAGACAGATGAGATCCTCTTCGATTTATCAAGGACAATTAAAGATAATTTCCCTACATTTGGTATATACATATTTGTATCATATCGAATCATTTTGATTGCCATTATTTACTTTGATTATGAGCTTGTGATAAATGTGTACAAAGTGATTGATTCTTAAAACAACCCACTTCGGAGATCTGATTTGGAACTTTAAAAAATGAACCGTTATTATGTAATGCTTGATCACTTTTTTTTAATAAACCGAAGTGGCTGGGGCGATGACGATGACATTATGATTGTGTATTAGGGGAGTTGCCCTACTGAGAATTGTATAATTCTCACCCCTATTTTGTGTGTTCCCGTGTCGTTTCCAGGTTGATCCGAAGAACGGTGAAGACACTACAAGAAAAACTATACTGGAGTTGCAGTAGTTTAGTAGTTGATGTGTTTATTTTACCGTAACTTTATTGTGGTTATATATATGTAAATGTAATAGAGATCAGATGTGTTAAGCTCATAGAAGAGCTTCCTTGGTGTATTTAACCTTGTATTAAATAAATGTTTTGGTTTTCCTTGCTATATATATTTCAATAGAACTACGACATAGTTATCTCGCAAATCAATCAAACTGGCTATAGATATTTAAGAAAGGTCCACCAATTTCAAAATAACAACTCTCGAGTTGTAACATCCTAATTTTTAACCCAATACTCTAGAACATACTTAGGTTAAACATTAGTCTGTTACCTCATAGTTCTCAATTTTACCTAGAAATACTTAGCGGAAAATACGGGTAAATTTTTTTTTGAAATACAAAGTGAGAGCCGCGTGATACGATAAGCGGTAAACCATGCAAAGTAAAACAATCGTCTCACAATCATTGTAACATAAGGCACATCATGAACATCACTGAATATCATCTCATATATATATAACTTGCCCACTTATAAGTGTGGGTCTTAATTTAGTACAAGGGAAATACATAAAAGGAAATACAACATCAAACATAAACATAATCTACTCCCCTACCCGAGTGCATCTAATAGGATAACCTCTAAACAAAAGAAGGTTTATCCCTATCTATGTGGTGTGTGCTCTAACTCGGGCCATCCTCGACCTCCTACTGGCGACCATCTCGTGATCGAGACAGATATCCGGGAAACTGAGCGAGCTCCTCGGGTGTGAAAAGGAAGAGTGGGGATCGAATATGACTCCCAGGGTATGGCCGCATCTCCGGTCATCGTGCACGCCTCGGCTGAGTCACGGTGGGCTCGCTATCCTCTCCGAAGTCCATAGGTATGGTGGGGGAAGATCCCTCGGAGGGTACTGGGTGGCGAATCCTCGGAAGGATCCACCTCGAGAAGGGCGATGGGCAACAGGGCACATACTGGGCCTAGTCTCGAGCGGCGGATGCGGAAGGTGGAGTACTGGCGTAGCCTCTCCTCTCGGGACGTCTTGGCGCTCGAACACTAGGTCATCGCCAAAAGGTGAGACGGGGGAGAAACGATGGGAATGTACAGGGGGAGTGAAGGGTCGACCCATGAACATGAATACTCTAACTGTGCATCGACCCACAAAATGGAATGACCCGTGGTCCGGGTCATGGTGCACCTCCCACGTCGGCGTGTCCACGAACACTCTGACGTCGCCATCTGAAGACGTGACAGAAAGAAAGAGATAGAGGGAGTGAGAATCTTACTAAAGAATCTCAGTAGGGCCTCCTACTACCTAGGTGTCGTCATCTACGTCCTCAGGAACCTTGGGTTTAATTATACGAATGTCTGAACATGCATTTAGTTCATTTTAAACTTCAAAATATACTTTAGCCAAGGTCCATTCATTTTAAGATGATCTTAATGTCATGAATGCAACATAATAGAAAATGTATGCATGGCACGACCTAATGCACATACATAAAACATAACATCAAGTATCATCATCATTGGTGGCATAAAGTGGCAATAGTAATATTCATATGGGACAAAACTTAGTGACATAATCATAGTCATGAACTTCTCTTCCTCATGGGCCACCCTAAAAGACAATCGAACTGGGGGTGCTCGGCCGAACCGGTGTCACCCAGAACGTGTCATACATCTAGGTTATGAGCTCATACCTTAACTAGTCGTCACTAGTTCTTACTTACCACTTAACGATAAGCGTATCATAAATCATGAATCCCGACTATCTGAGTACGGGTTAGGGGGCAAATCTCTTAGGGGTGCTCGGCCGAACCGGTGTCACCTAAGAGTATAAAATGGTACCGATGTCACATGAGTTCTATGGAGGTGCTCGGCCGAACCGGTGTCATCCTAGAACCCATCTTAGTACCTTAATTTTTAAAATCTCTTTAAGTCCCCAAATTTGTCGGGAATTCGGCGGCACGATGGCATTACACCGAATTCCTTCCAAATTTGCTTTATGCCACATATACATATATCCTCATGAATTCATCATATGAATAACATCATCATCATTTACATAACTCATGCATCATCATAGAACTCTCAACCGTTTATCCTTACGGTAGCTTATGCTTTGACCCTTACGGGCCTTAATCATGAGATATGGTTCTCTAATATCCGTCGCTCATATTTTATGCACCTAAGGCTCATTTTTAAACATCATTCTTCATTCTCATGTTCATACTTAAATCTGAATAGCATAGGGAAAAATCTCTAACTTGTGTTTACGGGGTTCTAGAACTTACATTTTAGATCCTTTCTTGGTCCCGTCTTCGCCTAAGGCGCTATAAATTAAATTTAAATCAATTATGAGACATTCCTATGCTTAAGGACTAATTATTAATCATGTTTATCATGTTGTAAGGGTGCTGGACAGAATCCATAAAAATAAATGTTCTAAGAGTTCTAAACTTGCACTTTTACGGTTTTCTAGTTGCTAGTTTCATTATAGGTGCTAAAATTCAATTCTAACTCAAATGATACCATGTTTTTCATGTCTAAACAATCTAAATCTGATTATGTTCCCATTAAAACAGTTTGGATTAGTTCCATAAACAAATGGGTCAAAACTATGTTAAATTCTAGCTTTACGGTATTTCTAGTTAGCTAGTTTCTCACCTATCATGCATAGGATCGCTTCTACATCATCATACGATATTTTCACACATTCCAACACATCAAAACATCATCATACAGCATCATACTCATCATGTCAGAACTGAAAACATTTAACTTCAATAAGAAAGTTAAATTGACATTTCTAGGTACATAAGTTAACTAGTTTCTCTCGGAATCAATCTAGAACTTCTAAAACTCTTTGCAAGACGTTTTAAATCATCAAGAGGCTAAGTGAAACCTTAGGTCAGTGACCAAAACATATTCCATCCCCTAAAAGAGATTGGAATCACAACTTATAATGACATAACCTTATAAAGAATTGTAAAACTTTAAGGAACACTTAAAACATAGGCTATTGGTCCTAGTAGCTAGATGAAAACTCATTGGAGGTCCATCCTCACTACTTGGCCGAAAAACATACATTCAAAGTATGGTTTACATTAAACTTTAACTTGGAATGAAATGGGCAAGTCTTTGAGCTCTAGGTTCTTAAGTTACGACATAAACTAAACGTGCTCATGCTTTTCATTTTTAATCTTGCTTTCAAAGTAAAGTGATGACTTGAAATTAAATATGCAAGGCATAATTTAAACGTGCAAGCTTGAAAGTAAATATGCGATGCATAATCTTAAACGTGCAAGCTTGAAAGTAAATATGCAAGATTCAATTCTTTATTTTAGTGCTCTTGGCCCAACAACAATCGACTTTAAGGCCGAAATAGATAGGCATTCGAGAAATTAATTAGGTGATAATGCAAGTTCAATTCTTTATTTTAGTGCTCTAGGCCCAACAACAATCGACTTTAAGGCCGAAATAGAAAGGCTTAGAGAATTAAATTAAGTGAAGATGCAAGTTCCATTTTAATCTTTATGTTCTTAGGTGATAGCTTGAAAATAAAGATGCATAGCAAGAATGTAAATATGAATCCAAGCATAAAATAAATTATGCAAGTTCATTTTATCTTTCTAGAGCTCTTAACAAGACTTTAAAGGAACTTAAACCTCAACCCAAACTCATCAAACCAAGACAAAGTAAAAGTCTAGAGTTCTTAGAACTCAACATAACATATTTAGAAAATCAAACATTTAGCATGAAAAGGAAAGGTAATGGCCGAAACTTCAAGGAAAGAAAAGAAATGTTTGAAACTCTAGAATCCATGATCTTGGTGATATACTAACACCAACATCATGAGACCTCATCATTGAGTCATTAGAACCATTTTGAAACAACATCAAAGTTAAAGTTCTCAAAGGTTCAAGAAAGGAAAAACTAGAAACACTTTTGCTCAAGAACAAAGATCAAGCTCTAGAGTTTGTTTCAAGTGATGAACATCATCATGAAACTCTCATCATCAAGCTCTCATTTCTTTGAACTCCAAGGCCCATGGCGAAAATGAGCAAGAACAAGGAAAGGAAAAGAAGTTCTAAAAGAATCAAGAGAAACTATGAACATAAAGCTTGAAGCAAGAACTCTAAAGAAAGAATACATGAAAGAAAATCCCTACTTGGTGTGATGAACTTGAAGATGGAAGAAGAAGATGAAGGTGATGAAGAACTTTGAAGAGCTTGAAGAACTTGAAGAACACAAGAACTTTTGAGAGAAAAGGAAAAGCTTTGAGTGCTCCTAAACTTAGCAAATGATCTAAAAGTGGTGCAAGCTCCTCAAGGCATTCTATTTATAGAGAAATGAAACAAATGGAGGGTGTATGTGGGCTGATGCATTTTCGGCCAAGAGGTGCAGAATTGGAGGGTTCCATGTGTTCCATGAGGTGAGATAATGTGTTCTTGAGGTATGGTGAGGTATGGTTCAAAGCATGGTGAGGTATGGCTCAAGGTATGGCTCAAGCATGGCTCTTTGAGTGAGAAAACAATTAAACATGTGGCCAATGGGGATGAGGTCTGGCCGAAACTTCATCATGCATGGGGAGGATTAGTTTGCATTTTAATTGTGGTTTAGAGTTGTGTTTAGGTGTATCTTTGATTATGCTTAAGATTAGGAATTTGTAAGAAAGTGTTTAGGTAAGGGAAATGGGTAATTAAGGTGGTCTAGACATAATTAAGGAGTGGTCTTGCACCATTAGAGAGTTAAATCCTCAATTTAGAGTCTAAACAACTCTAGACACATTTCCTTGATTTAAGGAATTGGAGAGAGAAAACACTATTCAAGATTCCAAGACTAGGAATCTTGAGTTCTAAAAAGGGATTTAAGTTTAATCTAAGCAATTTTAGGTTCTAATTAACTTTAATAAATTATTTTGACTCTAGATTAATTAGGGAAATTAATTAATCTTCGTTTAGAGCCTAATATTGCTTAGGTTTGCTTAATTACGTCATTAAGCTCAAAAACACTATTCTAGGGGCAAAATCGTAATTTTGCACTAAAACTGCCCGGGACCACCGAGACTTGAACAGAGACCTCTAGGCACATGAAAACATGTTTTTAAACCTCTGGGGAAAGTTTCGGGCTCAAACGGCACGTTTACCCGCGTAAAAACGCTCTAGGGGTATTTTGGTCATTTTGACCCGAAACTGCGGAAAATGAAATTTTCGCTTCCGGAAGCATTCAAAGGCCATTCAATCCCCTTCAAACATCGAGTTAACCCTTCGAGGATGACCAAGTTGGTTACCCTCGAGTTCGGGTCAGGAAATGACCTCAGGGGCATTTTGGTCATTTCCCTCGGACAGAAAAATCGGGGTGTTACACGAGTCGGATGTCATGACTTAAGGATGACATTGTACTTGGGAGGATGTTACACTTCATGACTGAATAACATCATCAGAGATATGAGGTAAATGCTTGTGCATCTCACCTCTGTTATAATTCTTTTTTTACTTCATGAGATGAGTTGCTAGAAAGATATCAAGTCTATTCATCTATATATCTCAATCTGTCAAAGAACTCATAGAGTTGCCATGAAAACTTGAGAAGGTCTAGTCTAAAGCTAGAAAGTTGAAAGAGAGAAATACTTCAAGAGAGTTTACTCTTCTCAAGTTATATACTTCTGAAGCCTCCAAGAAGCTATATAATCATGTCAGAAATTCCTTCTGAGTTCTTGAGAGGACTTCATGGCATCACAAGTTCTGACTTGTTTTATTTGACATAATTCAAAAACTGTTTTTGTGTAAATAGTGAGGATCTATTGTTTTGGGAAACTGGACTAAGATATATAGGTGAAACTCAAGAAGAAAGATCTATGCAACTTCATCTGTATATATATATATATGTATGTAGGTATGTGTGTGTGTGTGTGTGTGTGTGTGTATGTGTGTATCGTTTGTTTCTTTTCTTAAAGATATTTAAAGAGATACCCTTGCAACAATGAATCCTAAAAAGGAATTCCTATAGAAAGGTTAGAAAGATCTCTTTCTCTAAAGCTAACAGAAAAAGACCCATGAAAGTCTGGATACCAAAAAAAATCACACTATCTCTTTTGCAGATATATTCAAAAAATCTCTCTGACTGAAATGTTGAAGAAGCCCTCTGATGATGTTCTTTCTAGAAATCATTCTTTGTTTCTAAGTGTTGTCATAGCTCCTAAGAGACAATTCTCTCAAGAATCTTTCATGAATGATGATGATGAAGAGCCTAAGAAAGACTTCATTGATAATTTTGTTTATCCTGAAGAATGTCCTAAGATTTTTTTATCTCAAGGAAACTCTACAAAGCTAGTAGATGAAAAGCAAAAGCTTCAGAAAGTGAACTCTAGAACCTTAGCCTTTCAGAAAGTATGCTCAGACCTTTTAAGATAATCAGAAAGTAACTTTTTCTGAAATACAACATAAGCAGTATGAAGACAACATAGAAGCTGGAAGATTTGAATGTACAGTAACTTCATGAAAGTTTTGTTTTAAAGATAATCTTCTATTGTCAAAGTTCTTGGAATATTCCTAAGGGAATGAGAACCAAGTCATTCCTTGGATATCCATCAACTGTACTTTCATCACCACCTGTGCATTTATACTTGTCAAGAAAGCCTTGAGTTATCAAAGTTGGGTGGAAGCTATGCTGAATATGCTTACCAAACTTAAAAGAAAGGTAAAGTCTACTCATCATATTCAAAACATCATCATACATACTAAGAAGAAGCTCAAGGACTATCTGGAAAAATTTGGTATCATCAGGGCAAGCATTTTCATACAAGAGAAAAGAACCAGAAGGATAAAACCCAAGTATGCTAAGATCTTTGAACCCAGATGCTATGAATAATTAATCAGCTACAAGACCATCTCTTGAGGTAAGTCATCTTTCTATCATCTGAGATAATGTTGTGCTACTTATCTTTACAAGAATTTGTTCAGAATTCTATATCCTAGCTTGTTTTGTAAATGTCCTTCTTTATCTTATCTTTTTTTTCAAAAACAGGGATAACAAAACCAATTTAAAGAAAATGCTTTGAAGAACAACTAATATCTATCTTGAGTTTCTTGTAAGATTAAACAGGTTCTATCGTTTAGCATATCAAGGCTTAATCATATGAGGATATATTTTACGTACTTTGCACATGCAAACATGTTTTATCTCATGTTAAGAGATATGAACTAAAAAGAGAGTAAAATTATACACTTACGCAAGCTCAAAATAGCTAATGATTGGAAGAAGTAATCAATGCTGCAAGAAAACAAGTTTGAGTCTTCAGAAAGTGGCACTGGATATCAGAAAGTACGTTTACAATGAAGATATCAAACAAACTCTAAGAACCAGGTGTTACACTATCTTCAATCAGCATAATCGCAATTCTTTCATTATCATAAAGCTTGGATTGAAGACCTAAAGATCAAAAGATCATCAAGGATCTGTTACTGCACGTCAGAAAGCTCACTTCATTGTGGAGCGCTAAATGCTACTAGAAAAGGAAGGAAATTTGAATTTTTAAAATTCAAATTTAAAGTCAAACCCAACTGACGTGTCATCTCTTTTGCCAACTGGATCAACTTACCCTAGTTTCTAGAAGAAAAAGTTCAGAAACCATGTTCAGAAAGTAAGAATAGTTTCTGAAGGGACATTAGAAACCTCAATGCCACAATGACTTCTACAACAGATCTGACAAACTGTCAGCTTATGTAACACCCTGATTTTCTCTAAGCGTAAAAATGACCAAAATGCCTCTGAGGTCATTTTTACCTGAAAATCGAGGACGGCCGACCTCGGCCATCCTCATAGGGCTATTGTAATGTTTGAAGGGGGTTATATGTGATGGCGTGTTTAATAGAGCAAAAGAATCTCATTTTTGAGGTTTCTGCGTGTAAATGACCAAAATACCCTTCAATAATTTAAGGCAGATTTAAGTTCCGTTTTGACCTGGACTTTTCCCGGAGGTTCAAAACAATGATTTTAAGGCATGAACTATGTTTGTTTAAGGTTTGTTTAAGTCCCGGTGGTCCCGGGCAGTTTTTGAGTAAAATTACGATTTTACCCATGCTTAGTGCATTTTGGGTTTAATGAGTTATCTAACTCAGAACCTAGGCGATTTTAGGCTCTAATTGAAGGTTAATTAATTTCCATAATTAATCTAGAGCCAAAATCATTATTTAAAACTAATTGGAACCTAGAATTGTTTAAGGAAATTTAGAACTCTTTTCTAAATTCTTTTTTTTTAAAGAAAAAGCAACTATGAATAGTGTTTTCACTATTCATACTCCCTTTCCTAATGACACTCTCTTTTCCAAGAAAGTTGTCACTCTCAAATAATCATGATCACATTTGAAAAATATATGTCATTCAAAATTCAAAAGAATAAATTGTTTATGTTGTCACTCAAAGCTTTCAATCAAGCTTCATAATCAATCATACCTTCCATACTTTCTTCCATACCTTTGAATGACAACACATATAGATATTTTATCTTGTGGCCATGAAATTTTCTCTCCCTTGGCCCTATAATTTTCAGCCACTTCCCCCAAGAATTCAAAAGAATTTTATTTTATGTAGTCAATCAAGTTGTCTTTCAAGCTACCCTATGACCTATGCCTACTACCTATGGTTTCAATCACACCAAGAATGACCACACAAGAAGATATTTCTCTCTTCCTTCTTCAAGAAGCTTCAACCAACTCCCCCTTCACTCCTTCATTTGCCTATAAATACACCACACTCCACAACTCCATCACTTTTGCATCCTTCTCCAAAGTCTCAAACTCTCTCATTTCCTTCTCTCAAGCTTTCTCACTTTTCTCTCAAACTCTCAAAGAGTTCCTCAAGCTCAAGTTCTCTCCTTCATTTTCAAGATACAAGGTAGGGAACTCTTTCTAAACATGTCTTTGATTCTTATGCTTGAATCTTGATTGGGAGATGATGAATGGTTGAGCCTTTATGTTGCTTCCTTTTTGGTTTCTTCCTTTTCTTCCCCCTTAGTTTTCGGCCTCAAGGCCTTGAATATGATAGCTTGATGATGAGTGTTCTCTAGATGTGACCATGAGTCCATCTCTCATGAGACCTCTAAAGCTTGAGTTTTCTTAAAGAAAGTTTCATTCTTTACAAGTTTAGTTAAAAGAGTTTATGTTTCTCTTGAACATTTTGGATCTTCTTCCTTTTTCTCCTCATGTTTTCGGCCATGGAGCCTTTTTACATGGGAAAAATGTAAGCTTGATGATGAGAGCTTCATGTTGATGCTTGTCACATGAACAAACTCTAAAGCTTGCAACTTTGGCTCTAAACCAAGCATGGTTTTGCTTTTGCTTTTGCTTTCTTCTTTATCATGAACTTTGTTAAATATTTGTTTTGAAGGAAGCTATGTACTCAATGATGAGGACTTAGGATGTTGATGCTTGGATCATCAAGATCTTGGTCCCTAGAAATTTAAAAATGGTTCCTTTCTTCTGTTAAGATTTGACCACTTTCATGATTCTTGAAGTCATGTTTTCTCTTGATGCCTTGGTACTAATGGTTTTTCTTTTCTTGTGAAGATGAGTTTTGGGTTGGGACTATGTTCCTTCTTAAAGCCTTGTAAGAGCTCTAGACAAAATATAAAAGTAACTTGCATTCATGTTTATGTTTATGCTTTGCATGACACGTTTATTTTCTATGCCCTCACTAAATCCCAAGATAAAGAATGAACTTGCATTATGCACGTTTAAATTCCAAGCTTTGCATCTCATTTTATATTTCAAGTTCTCACTAAACTCAAAGAATGAAAATAGATATGCACCTCATATTTACTTTGAGCTATCACTTTACTTTCTAAAGGACTCTAAAATGAAATGCATAGCACGTTTATTTTATGTCATCACCTAAGATACTAGAGCTCAAAGACTTGCCCATTTCATCTTGAGAAGAGGTTAACCATGGAAACATTCTTGGAATGTACATATTGGCCATGTGATGATGATGGCTCCAAGATGAGTTTGCATTAGTCACAAGAGCCTATAGCTCATGTTTTAAGTCTTTTTAAAACATAGGTGGTACTCAAAAGCATTTTGAGTATGTTCTTATATTTATGAGGGTTTTGACAAGTTAAAATGATTGGTAAGATGTTTTTGAAGTTCAAAATTGTTCCAAGAGAAACTGGCCACCATAAGCATTTCAAAGGAATGACTCAGATATGTTCAGACCTGATTTTTTCATGTTTTTAAGATGCTGGTAATCGATTACACAGCCTATGTAATCGATTACCAGAAAGCTCGGATAAGCTCAAACATGAACTTTTGCCCAAAGTAATCGATTACTATATAGTGTAATCGATTACACATTCTGGACTCTAGTAATTGATTACCGAATCATGTAATCGACTACCCAGATGTTCTAGGGGCCCAGCAAAGTGTTTTTAAACAAAGTAATCGATTACAAGTTCCATGTAATCGATTACCAGAACCCCCTATCTTCCATGTTTTGAAATCTCGAAGCTGAGTAATCGATTACGATACTTATGTAATCGATTACCAGAATGCTTTCCTGATTTAATGACTTGAAGCTATGACCTTACATTGCTTGAATCTAGGAATTGTTGTGACATGAGTTTATGCCTTTGCCTACTATGAATATATGATCTTATATGCTAGATATCAAGCATGATCAAGTTAAACGGCTTATTGCTCTTGTTTACTATATGATGATTTTTACTCCATGTTTCAAGTGTGATGATGCTATGTGAGTTATTGCTCTTAAATGATGATTGTATCATTTGCATGTTATGGTACCCTTTAGAACCTTAAAGATGCCTATGTTAGAATTACACGATATATGTGACATGCATGGAATATGTAGCATCTTACTATGACTTGAACTATGAGAAAATGATCCTTTGGAACCATCAAACTATAGGTGGGGATGAGGTGATTCATATGTAACATGCATGAACTATGGGCATCTTGTCCTAACATGCTAAGACTTAAGGTGACATTGAACTATGAGAAAATGATCCTTTGGAACCATCAAACTATAGGTGGGGATGAGGTGATTCTATGCCCCCTAACCCGTACTTTAAGTCGGGATTTTTAACTTATCACAATGTGATAAGTCCAGATGCTAGTGACGATTAGCGTGGTATGAGCTCATAACCTAGAGACTTCTGGTGGCCCCTAGGAAGAAAAGGATAATATGTCAACGTCACCTAAGTAACCAAGTTAAGTTACCATGCACCATGTTTTAAGTAACCAAGTTAAGCTACCATGCACCATGTTTTAAGTACCAAGATCTGTAACACCCTAATATTTAACTCAACACGCCTAGGACGCGTTTAAGTTAATTATTAGTTATTACTCTTTTGCTCCAGATTTAAATCAACTTCTTTAAAATACTTTAGTGAAAATATGAGTAAATCTTTTTTTGAACTTAAATACCAAAATGTGAGCCGCGCATCCTAAGTATCTAACATCGTTCACCTTTTCTGCATAAGAGAAGTGTTAGAAACAAATGACAAGTAAACACATAATACAATCATGGCATAACATAACTCAAATAATAATATCATATCAATAAGTGTGTCATAATAATGATGTCCTATAAACGTAAGGACATACATATCCATAAATAGAAATACAAACTGATAAATAAGATGCAATCACTCTAAAGGCACATATCCAATGAGAAACTATCTTCGTTAAATCTCTTGTTCTATAGCAAAGCTCCCACGACCATTACTCAAAGCCACGAACTACTTCATCATGCTTGTGCGAGGCGACACGGAAAAGAAAAGGGATGAGAAACTTATACAAGAGTCTCAATAGGGCTTCCCGACTCTAACACAAGTGTCATCGTCATCGTCCCCAGGAACCTCGGATTTAATTATGAAAATGGTGAACATATATATATAAGGTTCATTTATTAAGTTCTAAATATCATTAGCCGAGGCCCGTATCTTTTAGCATGAATCTTAATGTCATGAATGCAACATATTAGTCATGGATGCATGTCAATTTCATATACATAATATCATAAAATCCATAAAGCGATGCATATAATATAAAGAACATCATGATCATTATTCTTACAGGTGACTTAAACTTCTTCATTCTCTTTTCCTTGGGGGCCACCCTATAATTCTCTCTTTTCTCGAGAGTTCTAGGTTATGAGCTCATACCTCACTAGTCGTCACTAGCGTATTCTTATTCCTTTTGATAAGATAAATTCCCGACTCTTAAGGTACGGGATAAGGGGACATTAGGATCACCTTTCATAACCTTTAATTCGGGGAGTCCAAAGGATCACTTCCTATTCGGATCACCTCTCATAACCTTTAATTCGGGGAGTCTAGAGGATCATTTCCATGTGTCTTATGTCACCTTTAATCTTGGCATGTTATATGGAGATGTAAACATGAATATCACAATTATAACTCATTGATTCATTATTTCATGTGCATATCAATGAATCAAACATAATTATAACATGCCATAATGTAAATCGCATAAACATGCATCATATGTCATTGCAAATATCCATAAGCCATATAAATTTCAGCACATCAACTCATTCTTCACAACACATCACTCACATTCATCTCATCATATTGTCAATATTTACGTTTAAGCCCCAAAGGGTCAAATCACAATTTCTCAAAGATTACGGGTCAAAACATAATTACCCCTTTTTAACATCTACTAATAAATTAAAGATCTCTAACATTAACCAATACAATTCAAGAGGCATATAACTATTAGAAACCATCAAAACTCATCATAAAAACCTTTTAGGGCCATAGACTAAATTTAACACATTATAGGGGTCAAAGTATAAAGTTACTTATTTTGACACTTATCAAAAACCAATACTTGTAAAACTTTTTCTAAGCATTATAAATAGTATTTTGAACACATAATAACATCAGATATTATTACTAACCCTAATTAAAATCCTTTCATCAAAATTACATAATTGATAGTTTAGAAACACAACTTTCTACATTTTACAAAATGGTCAAAACTAACACTTATAATTATCCTTTTCAACCTCTAAGATACCAAAAACAATTTTTACATCTAATACTAATAATTCTAAGGTATATAAAACATATGATCAGTATCTAATCAGTGAGGAATTAATTCAGAAAATTCATTGTCTAAAGCTTTGTAGAATTACGATTTTGATCCTTTTTATATATTAGTTTATCACAAAAATGCTAAAAACAATTCTTACATCAATTATAAGTAATTTATAAACATTCAAAGCCTTTAAATCAATATCCTAACTATTTTATTTAAATCAGGTCAGTAGCATAATTTTCAAATCATAAAGCTTGAGAAAAGCATAAATTCAAACATCTTTAGATTTCTAACTCTAACAAAATTATTTAAGTAGCTTAAAGACAATATCAAAGCCTTAGAAATAAAATAAGCCAACCTTAATATCAAGAGCATCAAGAGGCAAGAAATAACATAATTTAAATATATCCACAAAAATAAAATTCCTATTTAAGATTAAAGAGGTAAGTTTTGAGCTTTAAAGGTTTAGGTGATGGCAAGAATCATAAACATGCTATACAATCCATTTTTATCATTATAAAGTGATATCTTGGAAATATAAATATGATGTGCAATACTTGAAATATAACTATGATTATGCAAAGCTTGAAGTATGAATATGAAGATGCAATTCATTCTTAGGTCTTTATAATTTACGTGATAACTTGAAAGTAAATATGAATATGCAAGTCCATATTATTATCTTCAAGAATTAAAATGATAACTTGAAATATAAATATGAAGATGCAAAACTTGAAATATAAATATAATTGTGCAAAGCTTGAAATATAAATATGAATATGCAAGCTTATTTTTAGATCTTTAGTGATAACTTGAATCATAAAATGCATTCCTTGAATTTAAACATGAGAATGCAAATTTATATTATTATCTTCAAGATTTAAGGTGATGACTTGAAATTAAATATGATTATGCAAGGCTTGAAATTTAAATATGATATGCAAGAGCTTGAAACATAAACAATGGATATAGTTTCATTTGATTATCTTGTTAAGCTCAAAACTTTTAGAGAATTAAACTCTTTAACCTCAATCAATCTTAAATAAAGGAAGTTAGCATTAGAGTCCTTATTATCAAGATCCCAAGAACCATATTCCATAGTCTTATCATTAAGCCATAAATTAGAAGTCATTAGGAGGAAATAAAGGAAAGAACATGCAATAAAATCCCTACCAAGTTGTTTCTTGTTCTCAAATGTTAAAGCTTGATGTCTTAAGAAGTGAAAAGAAGAAAATCTCCTCTAGATGATGATGATGGCTTCGGCCAAGACAAGAGCTAATGGAGGAAGGATTTTTCTTGTGATTTGTGTTTGATAATGGAAAGGTTGTGTCTAGGAGTTGGTTTATGGTTGGAATGTGTATGCTTGAGGTTTAGAGCTTGGTTAGAGGTTGGGAATGGAGGCTCTTGAATGTGAATAAGGAAGAAGAAGAAAGCTTGAAGTATTGAGAGAATTTGAGAACTTTGAGCAAACTTTGATCAAGAAAACTATCAAGTAACTAAGCACCAAGGCTATGGATGTTTGTGTGTACATTTTAGCAATGGAAGAGCTCTTATTTATAGGCCAAGGAAGGCCATAAAACCGTGCATCTAAGGCTGGAAAAATGGGATTTTAATTTCATTTTTCAATTAAAGAAACATAGAGAAAGAAAGCATAATGTGTAGTCATAATTGTGTTCATGTATCATGGCTTGAAAATGCATAAAATATTATGTAAATGGGAGGCAAGGAATCATGGCTGATGAGGCTGAACATGGATGGATTTCTTTTGATTATATTTAGCCAAAAAAAATAATGAAAAAGAAAGCTAAAGGTATGGTGTCATGTTGGATATGTTTTCATGTTGAAAGAAAAGCAATAAAATATGGTTATTTGGGCTGATCATGGGTGCTGGTTTCTGATGCTTTCATGATCAGATTTGTGTTATTTTATAAGTGATAAATCATGTATTAGATGTGTATTTACTTAGGTAAAAGATTAGTAATTGATAGGTTAGTGAAAACGGTAAAAGATCAAGTGTTTAGGACAAATCAAGACAAGGTAAAAAGAGAAATCTTACGCTAGTAAATGAGGTTAATTTCAAATGTGTAAAAACCAATTTGTAACTTAGGTTCTAATCTTAGGATAAGAAAATGTAAATGTACAAGATTTTACCGAAACCGTAATTTTAATTTTGACCTAAAACATCACTAACTTTATGAGCTTCTAAAAAGACAAGGAAAGGTAATTTAAATTTATCTTAGGTAAATCTTGACTCTAATTACCTCAAGTAATTATTTTTAACCTTGGGTAATTAATTTTAAACTCCAGGTTAATGAATAAAATCAATTTGAGTTCAAATAGAGTTTTAATACTACCTTAATTACACAAGTAAACCTATTTTACCACAACTAGGGGTAAAAAGGTAATTTCACATAAAAACACTCAGTAAATATTGGACAATCTCAAATCATACTTGAAATAGCTATTTTGAATCTTTGAGTGAAAATCAAATTCAGAAATTATGTAATTTCATGAAAAATTACTGCAGGGGTAAAATGGTAATTTTACTTACGGTAAAAATTGAGAATTGAGATTCTTACCTCTAAGGCACATATAATCCCCATCAAGCCTTAAACTAACCCCTCAAAGATAATCTAGATTGGTTATCTTTGACTTTCTAGGTAAAAATGACCTCAGGGGCATTTTGGTCATTTTACTCGTCTGAAAAATCGGGGTTTGCGACTTTTGCAGGAATCGCTAAACAAGTCTCCTATGATGTTTCTCTAATGTTATATTCCTTTATTGAGAATTATTTGACCTCGAATAATGTATAAAAATTACCTAGGGGTATTTTGGTAATCTTAACATAGCAGTAAAAACTGGGGCGTTACAAGATCTACGTTCCATGATTCATGTTTTATGTACCATGCACTATGTATCAAGTTCCATGTTCTATGTTTTATGATCTATGATTTTATGACCCACGTATCATGTACTATATCTATGAATGCTATACTTGTTAAAAAGCTAGCACTGTTTGCATAGAGTATTGACATGCATATCATAAAAAAGCATGATGCATTCATTACAAGACTCATGATAAAATGAATGGGCCTTGGTAATGGATGTTTAGAACTTAATAAATGAATCTCTGCATGTTCATGATTTCATAATTAAACCCGAGGTTCCTGAGGACGATGATGATGACACATGTGTGAAAAGGGGATCCCTACTGAGATTCTTGTATAAGATTCTCACCCCCTATCTTCCTTTTCCATCTTAGTCTTCAGACAAGGTTGATACGATGCCCGCGGATTGCTCTTAAGTGCCGACGTGGAAGTGCTTGAAGGTCGAGATCGGAGGAGTGTAGCGGAAACGAGGACATAGTCTAAGTATACCATAAGTTATGTGTGGTTTTGAGTTGTTGCATGCCCAACCTTTAAAGGTGGGCACGATATGTTTAACGTGGCATTATGGTGGGATGTCCCTATGTCACTAATACTATTAATGTTTGACTCGATATTTAATGTTAATGTTACATGATGATGTGTTGATGGTTGTTCCTTCTATGAAAGCTTAATTGGTGTTTCTGTTCGTGTTATTCTTTCATGTTTACGCTTCATGGTACGCAAGGCTCATGTTTTGTTTATGTTTTCAAAAAATATTATACCCATATTTTCCGCTAAGTATTTTAAAGAAAGGTCTTAAAGAATGAGGCTAGAAGAGTAATAGACTAATGGTTAACCTAAATACGTCCTAGGAGTATTGGGTTAAAAATTAGGATGTTACAGCTTACTTTTCTAGACTGTTTTTCCAAGATACAAATGGATGATCAACACATATCACTTGGAGATCTGATCAACAGCAACAGTCACAAGGAAAACCTTCTTTAAATAGAGATATTGTGCTCAAATGAAAGAGAAAGAGACTCTGTGCAAGAAGGAAAAACTTTGTAAAAATCTTTCCTCACATCCAATAAAGTTCATATCATTATGTGATCATATTACTTACTTGTAAAAAATCTTCTTTCTACGTTCTTGAATAGATATAAGTTCTTACTAGGAAAAAATGATAGAAAGAAGTCATTCAAGATTTCCTAGGTTATTCACATATATGTTAAGGAAACTTAAGTATAGGTTAGTTTGAGCAGCAACCCAAACACAGAACCTTTGTATCCTCAATCTAGTAGTGATCAGTGTGAGATAGCTTGAAGAGACTAATGTAAAACTACTTACAACACGATAGTGAGGTGTTCTTACTGATCACGATTTAGCTTGGAAAGGCTAGTACAAGACTACTCAGTTCAGCTTGGAGAGGGTAGTGAATAACTACTTAGATTTGTGACAGTAGGGGTTGTCTATTGGTCACAAGTGTTAGTTTGGAGAGACTAGTCCAAGACTACTCGGTTTAGCTTAGAGAGACCGGTGAATAACTACTCAATTTGTGATAGTAGGGGGTGTCCACTGGTCACAAATGAGAACCTGAGAAGGCTAATGTAAAGACTATCCATTTCTTTCTTTCTCGGGTTGAGAAAGATGTTTAGTGGAATTTGTTGAGTATTAGATGCAGGCATATTTAGCTAAACTAATATAAAATATTTGTGTCATATCTTCTTCTCCTTAATCTCCTTTATTTTTCTATTATGGTTTATAGTTGAACTTATGCTGGTATAACGCTTTAAAACTTTTACGTTATTTATCGCTAACTTTAGAAATCTACATTTTGAAACTACTAAGTGCATTTCCATTGCGCTACAAGTTTCATACTTGATAGTATCTTTGTTAAAAGTTTCATATATGTAAAAAGAAGTAAAGCATGATTCAACCCCCTTCTTGTGCACATTTATACCTACAAGTGGTATCAGAGCAAGCCTCTGAAGGGATGAGAAATCCAACAATTGTTGTAATGCCCCGATTTTTTTTCTGTGTGCAAAATGACTAAAATACCTCTGAGGTCATTTCTGCCTAGAATCAAGGATGACCATTCTAGGCTATCCTCAAAGGGATGTTTTAGTGAATTGAAAGGGATTATCTGTGTTATGCATAATGTTAGAGTTAAAAATCTCAGTTTTTGGTTTTTTCCACACGAAATTACCAAATACCCTAGCGAAAAATTAACGCGGGATTAATTGTCAATTGGACCCGGACTTTACTCGGGATTTGGAATGTTGTTTTTAAGGGATACATGATATCTGTATAAGCCCGGGTGGTCACAGGGAGTTTTTGTGCAAAATTACTACTTTGCCCCTACTTATGTGCATAATGACCCCTGCTTACGTGCATAATGAGCTTAATTAGATGATTAAGATAATGCACACAATATTAGGCTCTAATTAAAGGAAAATAATTTTAATTATTAACCTTGAGTCAAAAAATTGAGGTTAATAGAGGCTTAAGATTGCTTAGAATAAATTAAATCTCTTTCTTAATCAAAGAAATTCACATGACATGACATAGTCAAAAAGGTGAATAGTATTTTCTCTCTTTCTCCATAAAATTAGGAATATGTTGGTTTTTGAATTTCAAACTAAATGAACTTAACTCTTCTAAATATTTATGACAACTCTTAAATCATAGTCTTGAAATTCCTAAGTACATCATTATCAACCTAAACACCTAATTTCTCATTCCTAATTGAATCTACCTCTAATACACATCCTAACCTACATGAAAAAAAATTAAAAACTCCCTCCTAAATGCCCATGAAGGCCGTAGCCTTCCCTCCCATATACATACCCATATTTATTATTTTTCAACACTAAAACACATTCACTTTACCACTCATATTTTTGCAAAAACCTTGTGTCCAAAAAAGTGTTCTTACAATCCTCTCATCCTAAGTTTTCTTCCTCCTCTTCCAACTTCAAGAAAGCCACCATTCTCCACCTCCTTTAAAACCTCAAACCACCACAAACCACCCCCAATACACATAACCATTCCATGTCAACACACTAGAACTCAAGACAAACTCTCCACCCTCCTTACCTTCAAAACCAAGCTCTCTCTTTTCCTTCAAGAAGACAACTTTGGTAGGGATTTTGTTTGGGTTCTTTTTCTTTTCTTTGCTTCATTTTTGGATTTGAATGTTGGATGAATGAACAAGTTCTCCTTGTTTTCCTTTCTTTTATTTTCGATTTTGATCTTCTTTCCTAGCTCCATGTTTTCGGTTTTGATCTTCCTTTTTCTTCTTATGTTTGGTTTTAATTGTAAATAAATGGTTGGAACCATGGCTTAATGATGAAAGAGCTCTTGATGGTGGTGTTGACATCACCATGTCCATGACATCTAAAGCCTATGGTTTGGTTTCCTTAGTTTCTTTTCATTTCAGTTTTGTCATCATTTTTCCTTTTAGTTTTTCGGTTTTGTTTTGCTAATGGGATATTGAAGCTATGGCTTGATGATGGTGGATCTTAGTGGTGGTTATGAGACCACCAAGTGATAGGCCTCTAGAGCTCAAAGTTTTATTTCCATTTTCGGTTTTAAAGAATGATAAACATAGAGTACTTAGTGGTTATTTTGAAAATATTTTCCTTGATGCTTGAGAATATGGCTTGATAATGAGGGTTTCTAGATGATGATTGTGAAATCATCATAGTTGTGATCTCTAAAGCTTGAACTCATTTCGGTTTTCAAAGAGGAATAATGAGTAAGATGTTGGTTAGTTCTCCTTGTCCATTTTCTTTGAGCTTGATAGTGAGTCCAAGGAATGAGGTTCTTGGAACCATGAGTTAAAGGACTCTAAAGCTCACTTTCATTTTGCTAAGATTGATTTCGGGTTGAGAGTGCTATTCTTTAAAGTCTTGAATGAGCTCTAGTAAAATGAAAAAATGGACTTGCATTATATTTATCTTTCAAGCTCTTGCATCTTATGTTTATATTTCAATGCCTTGCATATCATATTTATTTTCAAGCCATCACTTCACTACAAGAAAATCAATGATTAGTGATCGAAATGTCGGTCGATAAATACAATAAATCGGTTGCTAAACCTTTTAGCGACCGATTTTGTGACCAATTTATGTTGTAGCTAGATTCAAGGTTGCTAAATTATTAGCGACCAATTTTTCGGTCACTAATATTTGTGATCGGTTTTGTGACTGATTTTGAGGCTGAATTTCTCCCTCAACCAATTGGAAGATGTTGGCTTATTAGCGACCGATTTTTCGGTCACTTGTAACACCCTAATTTTAACCCAACTTTCTAGAATACATTAGGTTATACATTAGGCTATTACCTCATAGTCTCATCCTTTTCTTAAAAATATTTAGCGAAAATTATGGTAAAAAATTTTTTTTTGAACGTATAAAACAAAGTGAGAGCCGCGAACTTAACTATTCGAATAACAGAAACGTGAGACATGATTAACACTCATAGAGAGAACTCAAAAAGGAAAACATATAATGGTGGAGCAGAAATCATCATAACAAGAGAAACATTTCAGTAATAATATATTTAGAGTAAATAGGTAGTCATACCCGCATAGGTACAGGCAGAGCTTGTAATACAGAAGAAATAAAATACAACAAGAAACACAAGTGTAGGGTGCGACTACAATAAAAATCCAAAATGCTACCCTCCTAGTAAGCTACGAGTATAAATCCACCACCCTTCCCAAAATATACAGCCGAAGGGAATATCCTTGCAACGCTTGTGTACTCGAAAGCTCCACCGGGGTGTAGTGCACCTCCCTGGCTGGCGTGTCAATGAAGTCAACGAACATCGCCATCGCTCTCTGAAGATGTGACGGGAGAAGAGAGAGAGGAGTGAGAATTCTTAGTAAAGAATCTCAGTAGGAGTCTCCTATCCTAGGGTTACATCGTTCACATCCCCAGGAAGCTTGGGTTTATTTCATAAAGACAAGTGAGCATACATCAAGTTCATTTTAAGTTCTAAAGTGTATTTTAGCCAAGGTCCATTCATTTTAGGATGATATTAATGTCATGAATGCAACATAATAAAGAATGTATGCGTGGCGATACTTAATGCACATACATCAATCATCATCATACTTAGTGGTATTAAGTGGCAATTAGAACATATTCATATGGGACAAACTTAGTGACATAATCACAACCATAAAACTTCTCTTCCTTATGGGCCACCCTAAAAGACAATCGAACTGGGGGTGCTCGGCCGAACCGGTATCACCCAGAACGTGTCCATCTCTAGGTTATGAGCTCATACCTTAACTAGTCGTCACTAGTTCTTACTTACCATTTAATGATAAGCGTATCATAAATCATAAATCCCGACTATCTGAGTACGGGTTAGGGGGCAAATCTCTTAGGGGTGCTCGGCCGAACCGGTGTCACCTAAGAGTAAAAAAAATGGGTACCGATGTCACATGAGTTCTATGGAGGTGCTCGGCCAAACCGGTGTCGTCCTAGAACCCATCTTAATACCTTAATTTTCAAAATTTTTAAGTCCCCAAATTTGTCGGAAATTCGGCGGCACGATGGCATCATGCCGAATTTCTTCCAAATTTGTTTTATGCCACATAAAAATATATCCTCATGAATTCCTCATATGAATAACGTCATCATCCTTCACATAACATATGCATCATCCTAAAACATCTTAACATACCTTAGTATCATATAAATATCATTTTCATATTCTTAATGTCTTATGCATTGACCGCTATGGTCTTTAATTCACAGTCTAAGTTATGAATCATTCAAAGCTATCCTCTCGAGTACTTAGGAGGTTATGACTAAGTATATCTCTCTTCATACTATGGTCAAGAATATCTCTCAATCTCAAAGGTGCAGAATTTATAATTTCAACTTTACGGGTACCTAGGAGTCACGACAATGACCCTTTCTAAGTTCGGTTTGCTCCTAAGGCACCAAGATCAAGTCCTAAACCAATTATGAGTTATTTCTACACATTTAAACTAATTTAGAACCATGATTATCATTACTAAACCTTGCTGGACAGAATCCAGAAAATTCTAATATTAAGGGATCTAGAACTCTCAAATTAATTCTTTTCTAGTTTCTAACCTTTCTTATCTTTTACTCATGAGTTTTTCCATTGATCATACTTAAACATAAGCATGTTATCATCGTTAAAACAGCTCATACAGTGGCCAATCATAGCAAGGCGGAACCGAAACAACACTCTCCATGCAAAGGCATAAAACATACTTTTTAAAGCACATAGGATACTAGTTTCTCTTGGAACCTTTTTAAAACCTTCAAAACTCTTTTGTAAACATTTTTAACATCTAAAATCATCAAGATATTTATAAGGGCAGTAGCTAAGTTGAATTTATTTCAAGAGGTACTAAATCCATAAAACTTAGTTCTATATGTTCTTTGAATCCACATAGACTTAGAAAAATTATAAAGCATAGCTTATGGGCATTTGTGATCAAATGAAACTTATCCTAAGTTCATTCATCTCACATAGCCGAAGTGGGCATTCTAAGAGAATGCTTTCCATGTCTAACTCTCATTTGAGACCTTGGGACAAATCTTTGAGCTCTAGAGCTTTAGGTGATGACAAAACATAAACATGCCATGCACTTCATTTTTATTGTTCATTAGGGAAATAAAGTGAGAACTTGAAAAGTAAATAGCTCAAAATAAATATGAGATGCAACTTGTTATTATCTTGGATTTTAAGTGATGACTTGAATAATAAACGTGAAATGCAATGCTTGGAAATTAAATATGAATATGCAAGTTCATTTTTAGTCTTAGAGCATTAGTGATGACATAAAAATAAATCATGCTAGGCAAGGCATAAACTAAATATGAATGCAAGTTCATTTTGGTTTAATAACTAGAGCTCGCCCAAGACTTTAAAGAACCAATATTCACAACCCCAACATAGTCTCATCAAGTCAAGAGAATGGAACTAAAAGAAATCTCCATATTTTCAAGAAAAGGAATTATGGGCGAAATCATGAGGCTAAGAGAAAGTAATCCATATTCCTTTTTGAAATCATTCTTATTTTCTTAAGTTGAAAACTTTAGTGAACTTCATAGCATAATAATAAAAACTAAAGAAAACTCAAGCTTTAGGGGTCTCATTATGATGAACACATAGTCATCATCTAGAGGTCCCCATCATCAAGCCATCATGTATGAGTTTAAAGGTCATGAAGGCCGAAAACTCAAGAAGGAAACCAAGAGAGTTTTAAAAAGAAATTCCAAGAGGTAGCTAGAGAAAAACTCATTTTTCATGGAAATGAGATGCAAAGAAACACTCCTACTTAGAGTGAAGACAAAGAGCTTGAACTTTGAGAGAAGAAAACAAGATGATGAGCTCCTCCAAAAGGCTTGATGTTTTCGGGCAAGCGGAGATAAGGAGGTTAGAGTTGTGTTTGAGGTGAGGTTGTGTTTGAGATGAAATATTTGAGAGGTTTGATGGTGATTCAAGGTTATGGGGTGATGTGTGAAGGTTATGAGATGATGATGATGAAGTAAAGAGATGAAAAAGATGAAGATGAAAAAGAAAGGAACTCTTTGGGACTAGAGAGAAAGAAAGAAACTAGCAAGACTACTCTAAGCTTTAGCAAATGCTCAATGTGCATCCAATGCTAACACAAGCTCTCTATTTATAGAAAAACAAAGTGATAGGTGAGAGAATGGAAAGCATGGCTGATGGTAAGAAAGAGAAAATATCTCTTTGATGGTGTCATACAAGCATGGTTTGAAGCATGGAGCTCATAACACAAGGTATGGCTTCAAGCATGGGTTTTTGAGTGATCTTTTCTTTAAATTGTGGATGAAATTAGGCTTCTAGAAGACCAACATGGCTGGAAGTTTTTCAGCCACAAATAATTGAAGAGAATGATTTATTTTACTTGGTTATTCATTTGGAAAAGCAAGCTTGATTGAAATTATGACAAGGCATGACAAGTGAGGTGATTTGAGGTGATTTTCCTTTAAGTTTGAAATATAATAATTCATGAAAATGCGGGATGATTTTCGGTCAGATTTGGGCAGCAAGGAGAGAGGAAAAATCTTCCATGTAATTGGGTGTTAATGATAGGATTAAGTGTAGGTTAGTTTAGGTACAAGGTTAGGAGTAATTAAGCTTAAGTTTAGGTAACTAAGCATGTGTATTAGGAATTTTATGACAAGGTTAGGAGTGCTCTTACATCATTAGAGAATTTAAAACTCATTTGTGAATAAACAATGTGTAACACAATCCCATGATTTAAGGAAAAAGAGAGAAAACACTATTTGTGCACTATTTGCACACTATTCATTGATTCCTACATTCAAAGTCTTTGAATTTAAAGATAGGGTTTTAAGTTTATCTAAGCAATTTTAGGTTCTAATCATCCTTATTAAATTATTTTGACCTTAGATTAATTATGGAAATTAATTAACCTTCGATTAGAGCCTAATATTGCTTAGGTTTCGCTTAACCGTGTGATTAGGTGTAAACATACGAAACTACGGGCAAAACCGTAATTTTGCACTTAATTTGCCCAGGACCTCCGAGACCAAAACTGAGACCACAAAAAACATGAAAACATCTTTTAAAACCATCTGGAGAGGTTTCGGGTTCATCTGGCACTTGCAAAAGGGTAAAACACCACAGGGGCATTTTGGTCATTTTGACCCGAAAACTCGAAAAATGAGATTTTCGATCCCGGAAAGAAACACAAGTCATCCAATCCCCTTCCAACATTGAGTTTGCCCTCCGCGTACTGCCGAACCTGGCTTTCCTCGAATTCCGGGCTGATAATGACCTCAGGGGCATTTTGGTCATTTTCACTCTAGCAGAAAATCGGGGCGTTACATTACTCCCCTCCTTAAGAAGAATTTCGCCCTCGAAATTCGTACCTTAGAATAATTCGGGGTACTTTGACTTCATCTCGAACTCAAGTTTCCATGTAAACTCCTCAGTGTTTCCTCATCCCCATGCGACCTTCACCAAAGGAACAGACTTATTTCTCAACTGCTTAACACCTTGGTCCATGATTCTCGTCGGTGGTAGTTTGAACGTCAGGTCCTCCCTTAACTGTATGTGTTCTGGCTCTAAGACATGGCTAGGGTCGAACTCGTATTTACGCAACTGAAAGACGTGAAAGACGTCATGAAGGTTTGACAGATTAGGTGGCAGAGCTATTCTATAGGCTACGGATCCGATTCTCTGAAGAATTTCAAAAGGACCGAGGAATCGGGGACTCAACTTCTTGACTTTCATGGCTCTACCTATTCCTGTAGTGGGGGTGATTCTTAGAAATACATGTTCTCCTTCTTAGAATTCCAAGGGCTTACGCCTTTTGTCCGCGTAGCTTTTCTGCCGACTTTGAGCGGTTAAGATTCTATCCTTAATCCTTTTGATTTGCTCCGTCGTTTCCCTCACTACATCGGGTCCTAAGACACTTTGCTCCCCAGACTCGTACCAACACAAGGGTGATTGACACTTCCTTCCATACAACGCCTCGTACGGTGCCATATTGATGCTCGCGTGATAACTGTTGTTATACGCAAACTCGATCAAAGGCAAGTACTTATCCCAACTCCCCTTCTGATCTAAAACACAGGCTCTCAACATATCTTCTAGGGTTTGAATGGTTCTCTCAGATTGGCCATCCGTTTGTGGGTGGTAGGCCGTGCTTAAGCACAGCTTTGAACCAAACGCCTTTTGGAAAGCTCCCCAAAAACGTGACGTAAACCGCGGATCTCGATCCGAGGTTATCGTCGACGACACTCTATGCAACCTCACTATTTCTTGGATGTAAAGCTGAGCCAACTTATCTAATGAGTATGTGACTCGAATAAGTAGAAAGTGAGCCGACTTGGTCAGTCGATCCACGATTACCCATACGGCATCATGGCCAGCTTGGGTCCTTGGCAATCCTGTCACGAAATCCATTGATATACTCTCCCACTTCTACTCGGGAATTGACAGGGGTTGCAACATGCCAGAAGGTTTTTGGTGTTCGATCTTTACCTTTTGCCAGAACAAATACTTACTCACCCAGGCGACTACATCCTTTTTCAATCCGGCCCACCAGAACATCTTCTTCAGGTTCTGATACATCTTGGTGGCACCGGGATGGATGGCAAAGTGGCTCTTATGAGCCTCCTCCAAGATTTTCTCTCGGAGGTCGCCATCAGGTGGTACACAGATCCGCCCCTCATACCTCCACAACCAGTCGGGGCCTTGCTCAAAACCCTTCAATTTTTCGGCCTTAACCGCCTCTATTGTCTCCATAAAGTCCTCATTTTCTCTTTGGGCAAGCATAATCCTTTGCTTAAACCCACTGGTCACCGTGAGATGGCTCATCATGATGCCATTTTTCGTTGTTGCCATCCCCAAATTCATATTCCTAAACTGCTCTATTAACCCAACTTCATTGATCATCATACAAGACAGATGTAATGACTTTCGACTCAAGGTATCGGTGACTACATTAGCCTTGCCAGGGTGGTAACTTAAGCCGAAATCGTAATCTTTGAGGAATTCCATCCATCTCCTCTGTCTCATATTCAACTCCTTTTGATCAAAGAGATGCTTGAGACTCTTATGATCGGAGAAAACTTCAAACCTTACACCATATAAATGGTGTCTCCATATCTTAAGGGCAAAAACAATGGCTGCTAGTTCTAGGTCATGGGTGGGGTAGGTTACCTCGTGAGGCTTGAGTTGTCTGGACGCATAGGCTACCACTTGCCTATTTTGCATCAACACACAACCTAAACCCTTGCTTGACGCGTCACAATATACCTCAAAGGGCACATTGGGGTCAGGTAATACCAAAACTGGGGTTGAGGTGAGCTTTTCCTTAAGCTCTAGGAAACTCTTTTCACACTCAGGGCTCCACTCAAACGGGGCATTCTTCCTAGTGAGCTTGGTCAAGGGTAGGGCTAACTGGGAAAATCCTTTGATAGACCTACGATAATAGCCAGCTAAACCCAAAAAGCTTCTAATCTCGGTCATGGAGGTTGGTCTATCCCAATTCATTACGGCCTCTATTTTACTTGGGTCGATAGCTATGCCACCTTTTGACACAACATGTCCTAAGAATTTCACCTCATCCAACCAGAATTCACACTTAGAGAGCTTGGCATATAGCTTCTTTTCTTTTAATACTTCTAAAACCAGCTTTAAATGACGCTCATGCTCCTCGTGGGTCTTCGAATAGATGAGAATATCATCTATGAACACAACCACGAACTGATCTAAATAGGGTCAAAAGATCCTATTCATGTAATCCATAAAAACTGCGGGAGCATTCATCAAACCAAACGACATCACATTGAACTCAAAGTGTCCATACCGAGTTCGAAAGGCGATTTTTGGAATGTCCGAATCTCTAACCCAAATCTGATGGTAACCGGACCTCAAATCAATCTTAGAAAACACTACAGCTCCTTTCAATTGGTCCATAAGATCATCAATCCTATGCAATGGGTACTTATTCTTTATGGTCACTCGGTTCAACTGCCTATAGTCTATACACATTCTTATACTTCCATCCTTTTTCTTTACAAATAAGACCGAAGCACCCCAAGGCGAAGGACTCGGCCTTATGAATCTCTTCTCCAATAACTCCTCTAACTGGGTTTTTAACTTAGCTAACTCCAAGGGTGACATTCTATATGGGGCTATAGAGATCGGTCCCGTTCCAGGTACTAGTTCTATGGAAAACTCTACTTCTCTTTCGGGAGGGAATTCGGGTATTTCCTCTGGGAATACCTCGGGATAGTCTCTTACCACAGGTATCTCATCTATGTTTTGCTCAAAGTCTACATCGCAGGCGGCTAGGAGAACATATCCCTTAGTTTTCTCCCCACTACAGAAGACTTCTACGGAGTTTAGGTATAACCTAAGAGGTTGAGTGATATCTTTGGGAAGAGAAGGAAAAACTACTGTTTGGGTTCCACAATCTAACAACACACGGTTGGCGTGAAGCCAATCCATGCCTAAGATGATTCCTATGTCTTTCAGGGGTAAACAAATAAAATCCATGATAAAAGACCTATTTTCCACTACAAGATGACAGTTCAGGCAACAATGGCAGGTATTAACAGGGCGATTTGTAGGAGTAGAAACAATGAGATCAAAGGGAAGTTTAGAGACTTTCAAATTTAAAGACTCGACACTAGCAAGTGAAATGAAAGAATGAGTAGTGCCAGAATTAAAAAGTACAGTTAAGGTTCTACCATTAAGTTCGCACTTACCTTCGATGAGGTTGTTAGACTTCTCGGCATCTTCGGCGTTGAGGGTAAAGACTCTCCCTTGGTGTTGTGGACGGGGGTCCTGGCTTGATGGCCCTTTACTGGTGCAGTCTTTTGCGTTCTGCCCGGCTAGGCATGGGCGGTTCCCATGATTTTTCCCGCATTGAGGGCATACAACAACCGTTACGGAACCTGAAGAGGTGGCGGGGGTTCCTTGGTACGCCTTATTCTTAGCTCCATTTGCCCCTCCTTGGCTATTGCTGTTTCGAGGACCGCCTTGTCCTCCTTGGTGATTGTTATTCCTCTAGCCGTTGTTTTTGAACGGGGGCCTTTGGTTCTGTTTGGATTGTTGGTTGTAGGGAGTCCTTTGCTGTTGTTGTTGTTGTGGCTTGAACTGGTTGTTATTGTTGTTGTTGTTGTATGGAGTGTAGTGGCTCCTTGACTGGTTCTGATGTTGCGGTTTGAACCTTGGGGTTTGTGGTCCCAACCCCTTAGGTCTTTCTGCCCTTGCGGCATTGAGTTTCTTCTGGCCTTCTTCCAGAATCCGACACTTGTTGACCAGCATTGGGAAATCCCTGATTTCCATGTGAGGCGAAGTTTAACTCCGCTTTGAGACCGGCCTCGTACTTCACACATTTCCATACCTCATCGGGGTTCCCTTGGAACACCCGAGAGAACTTGATCAGTTCTTCGAACTTGGCAGTGTATTGTGCCACAGTAGACCCTTCCTGTGTCAACTGCATGAATTCTATATCCTTAGCATTTCTTACGGACTCGGGAAAGTACTTCTCGTAGAAGTAAGTCTTGAACAGTTCCCAGTTGATGGCCGTACCGGCGGTTTCAAGCATCCTTCGGGTGCCGGTCCACCAAAACTCGGCATCGCACTCCATCATGTAGGAGGCGAAAGTCACCTTCTGCTCCTCTGAGCAGGCAATCACAGAGTAAATCTTTTCCATATTCTTGATCCATTCGTCGGCCTTGTCGGGGTCTATGGCTCCCCTAAAGGCAGGCGGGTTTGCCTTGCGAAACTCGCCGAAGCGTGCCTGCTCAACCACCTCGGTAGCAGGGGGAGCAGGTACAGCATTCTCATGTTGATCCATTCGATCAAAAAATCGTGCCATGGCTGTTGCCATTTACTGGACAGCAGCTGCGGTTGCGTTGTCTTGATTAGCATTGGGCATAGTCCTAGGCTGTCGTCACGGTGCCATTGGTCCCTAAACACATGAGACAATGAACATCAAGTTGATCAAGCTCAATATTCATGCAAAATGAGCTAGTTACCATGGCACTTGCAAGCAACAGAAGTCATGCATCTCTAATCCTATAGCTTATCTCTATCAAGCTCTACACATGACATAACTATCGTATCATGCTTCTAAAGCATGGCCAGTCCAATCCATTTTTTTCTTTCTCGGGTTGAGAAAGATGTTTAGTGGAATTTCAACATGTGTTGAGTATTAGATGCAGGCATATTTAGCTAAACTAATATAAAATATTTGTATCATATCTTCTTCTCCTTAATCTCCTTTATTTTTCTATTATGGTTTATAGTTGAACTTATGCTGGTATAACGCTTTAAAACTTTTACGTTATTTATCACTAACTTTAGAAATCTACATTTTGAAACTACTAAGTGCATTTCCATTGCGCTACAAGTTTCATACTTGATAGTATCTTTGTTAAAAGTTTCATATATGTAAAAAGAAGTAAAGCATGATTCAACCCCCTTCTTGTGCACATTTATACCTACAAGTGGTATCAGAGCAAGCCTTTGAAGGGTTGAGCAATCCAACAATTGTTGTAACGCCTCGATTTTTTTTCTGTGTGCAAAATGACCAAAATATCCTTGAGGTCATTTCTGCCCAGAATCGAGGACGACCAGTCTAGGCTATCCTTAAAGGGATGTTTTAGTGAATTGAAAAGGATTATCTGTGTTGTGCATAATGTTAGAGTTGAAAATCTCAGTTTTTGATTTTTTCCACACGAAATTACCAAATACCCTAGCGACAAATTAACGCGGGATTAATTGTCAATTGGACCCAGACTTTACCCGGGATTTGGAATGTTGTTTTTAAGGGATACATGATATCTGTATAAGCCAGGGTGGTCACAGGGAGTTTTTGTGCAAAATTACTACTTTGCCCCTACTTATGTGCATAATGACCCCTGCTTACGTGCATAATGAGCTTAATTAGATGATTAAGATAATGCACACAATATTCGGCTCTAATTAAAGGAAAAATAATTTTAATTATTAACCTTGAGTTAAAATAATTAATTGAGGTTAATAGAGGCTTAAGATTGCTTAGAACAAATTAAATCTCTTTCTTAATCAAAGAAATTCACATGACATGACATAGTCAAAAAGGTGAATAGTATTTTCTCTTTTTCTCCATAAAATTAGGAATATGTTGGTTTTTGAATTTCAAACTAAATGAACTTAACTCTTGTAAATATTTATGACAACTCTTAAATCATGGTCTTGAAATTCCTAAATACATCATTATCAACCTAAACACCTAATTTCTCATTCCTAATTGAATCTACCTCTAATACACATCCTAACCTACATGAAAAAAATTAAAAACTCCCTCCTAAATGCCCATGAAGGCCGTAGCCTTCCCTCCCATATACATACCCATATTTATTATTTTTCAACACTAAAACACATTCACTTTACCACTCATATTTTTGCAAAAACCTTGTGTCCAAAAAAGTGTTCTTACAATCCTCTCATCCTAAGTTTTCTTCCTCCTCTTCCAACTTCAAGAAAGCCACCATTCTCCACCTCCTCTAAAACCTCAAACCACCACAAACCACCCCCAATACACATAACCATTCCATGTCAACACACTAGAACTCAAGACAAACTCTCCACCCTCCTTACCTTCAAGACCAAGCTCTCTCTTTTCCTTCAAGAAGACAACTTTGGTAGGGATTTTGTTTGGGTTCTTTTTCTTTTCTTTGCTTCATTTTTGGATTTGAATGTTGGATGAATGAACAAGTTCTCCTTGTTTTTGTAACACCCCGATTTTTCTGTCCGAGGGAAATGACCAAAATGCCCCTGAGGTCATTTCCTGACCCGAGTTCGAGGGTAACCAACTCGGTCATCCTCGAAGGGTCAACTCAATGCTTGAGGGGGATTGAATGGCCCTTGAATACTTTCGGAAGCGAAAATTTCGTTTCCAGATTTAGGTCAAAATGACCAAAATACCCCTATAAGCGTTTTACGCGAGTAAAGGTGCCGTTTGAGCAGGAACTTTCCCAGAGGTTTAAAAACATGTTTTCATGTGTCTAGAGGTCTCTGTTCAAGTCCCGGTGGTCCCGGGCAGTTTTAGTGCAAAATTACGATTTTGCCCCTAGAATAGTGTTTTTAAGCTTAATGACGTGATTAAGCAAACCTAAGCAATATTAGGCTCTAAACGAAGATTAATTTATTTCCCTAATTAATCTAGAGTCAAAATAATTTATTAAAGTTAATTAGAACCTAAAATTGCTTAGATTAAACTTAAATCCTTTTTTAGAACTCAAGACTCCTAGTCTTGGAATCTTGAATAGTGTTTTCTCTCTCCAATTCCTTAAATCAAGGAAATGTGTCTAGAGTTGTTTAAACTCTAAATTGAGGATTTAACTCACTAATGGTGCAAGACCACTCCTTAATTATGTCTAGACCACCTTAATTACCCATTTCCCTTACCTAAACACTTTCTTACAAATTCCTAATCTTAAGCATAATCAAAGATACACCTAAACACAACTCTAAACCACAATTAAAATGCAAACTAATCCTCCCCATGGGCTGATGCATTTCGGCCACATCCTCCCCCTTTGACCTCATATTAAATTTTTTCTCACTCAAAGAACCATGCTTGAGGCCATACCTTGAACCATACCTCACCATACCTTAAGCCATACATCACCATACCTCAAGAACACATTATCTCACCTCATGGAACTCATGGAATGCCTCCAATCTGCACCTCATGGCCGAAGCCATCCTCCCCCATGAGCTCCCTCCATTTGTTTCATTTCTCTATAAATAGAATGCCTTGAGGAGCTTGCACCACTTTTAGATCATTTGCTAAGTTTAGGAAACACTCAAAGCTTTTCTTTTCTCTCAAAGTTCTAGTGTTCTTCAAGTTCTTCAAGCTCTTCAAAGTTCTTCATCATCTTCATCTTCTTCTTCCATCTTCAAGTTCATCACACCAAGTAGGGATTTTCTTTCATGTATTCTTTTCTTTAAAGTTCTTGTTTCAAGCTTGATGTTCATAGTTTCTCTTGTCTCTCTTTAGAACTTCATTTCCACTCCTTTTTCCTTTTCATTTTTACCATAGGCCTTGGAGAACAAAGACATGAGAGCTTGATGATGAGAGTTTCATGATGATGTTCATCACTTGAAACAAACTCTAGAGCTTGATCTTTGTTCTTGAGCAAAAATATTTTTAGTTTTTCCTTTCTTGAACTCTTGAGAACTTTAGCTTTAATGATGTTTTAAAATGGCTCTATGAACTCAATGATGAGGACTCATGATGTTGGTGTTAAGATATCACCAAGATCATGAACTCTAGAGTTTTAAAATGTTCCTTTCCTTCTTGAAGATTTCGGCCATTTCCTTAAATTTTTCTAAGCTTCATGGTTTGATTTCCTAAAAATATTATGTTAAGTTTTAAAGAACTCTAAGCTTGACTTTACCTTGTTTGGATGAGTTTGGGTTATGGTTTAAATTCCTTTAAAGTCTTGTTAAGAGCTCTAGAAAGATGAAATGAACTTGCATAATTCATTTTATGCTTGCATTCATATTTACATTCTTGCTATGCATCTTTGCTTTCTAGCTATCACCAAAGAACATAAAGATTAAAATGGAACTCGTATCATCACTTAATTTAATTCTCGAAGCCTTTCTATTTCGGCCTTAAAGTCGATTGTTGTTGGGCCTAGAGCACTAAAATAAAGAATTGAACTTGCAATACCACCTAATTAATTTCTCGAATGCCTATCTATTTCGGCCTTAAAGTCGATTGTTGTTGGGCCAAGAGCACTAAAATATAGAATTGAACCATGCATATTTACCTTCAAGCTTGCACGTTTAAGTTTATGCCTCGCATATTTACTTTCAAGCTTGCACGTTTAAGTTTATGCCTTGCATATTTAAATTCAAGTCATCACTTTACTTTGTAAGTAAGATTAAAAATGAAAAGCATGAGCACGTTTAGTTTATGTCGTAACTTAAGAACCTAGAGTTCAAAGACTTGCCCATTTCATTCCAAGATAAAGTTAAATGTGAATGTATTCCTTGAATGCATAATTACGGCCAAGTAGTGATAATGGACTTGTAATGAGTTTTCATCTAGTTACTAGGACCAATAGTCTATGTTTTAAGTTTTCCTTAAAGCTTTACAAATCTTTATAAGGTTATGTCATCACAAGTTGTGATTTTATTATCTTTAGGGGATGGAATATGTTTTGGTCAGTGACCTAAGGCTTCTCTTAGCCTTTTGATGAATTAAAGTGTTTTGCAAAGAGTTTTAGAAGTTCTAGATCGATTCCGAGAGAAACTAGTTAACTTATGTACCTAGAAATGTCAATTTAACTCTCTCATTTAAGTTAAATGTTTTCGGTTCTGATGTGATGAGTGTGATGCTGTATGATGATGTTTTGATGTGTTGGAATGTGTGAAAATATCATGTAATGATGTAGAAGCGATCCTATGCATGATAGGTAAGGAACTAGCTAACTAGAAATACCGTAAAGTTAGAATTTAACACAGTTTTGACCCATTTGTTTATGGAACTAATCCAAGCTGTTTTAATGGGAACATAATCAGATTTAGATTGTTTAGACATGAAAAACTTGGTTTCATTTGAATTAGAATTGAATTCTAGCACCTATGGGGAAACTAGTAACTAGAAAACCATAAAAATGCAAATGTAGAACTCTTAGAACATGTAATTTTCTGGATTCTGTCCAGCACCCCTACAACATGGTAAACATGATTAATAATTAGTCCTTAAGCATAGGAATGCCTCATAATTGATTTAGATTTAATATATAGCGCTTAGTAAACAGAACCGAGAAAGGGCCTAAAACGTAAGTTCTAGAACCCCGTAAATACAAGTTAGAGATTCCACCCTATGCTTTTCAGATTTAAGTATGAACATGAGGATTAGGAATGATGATTAAACATGAGCCCTTAGGTGCATAAAGATATGAGCGACGGATGTAGAGAACTATATCTCAAGATTAAGACGCGTAAGGGTCAAAGCATAAGCTACCGTAAGGGTAAGCGTTTGGATGTTTTATGATGATGCATGAAGTATGCTAATGATGATGATGTTATTCATATGAGGAATTTATGAGGTTATAAGTTTATGTGGCATAAAGCAAATTTGGAAGGAAATTCGGTGTAATGACCGTTGTGCCGCCGAATTTTCGACAAATTTGGGGACTTAAAGAGATTTTGAAAATTAAGGTACTAAGATGGGTTCTAGGATGACACCGGTTCAGCCGAGCACCTCCATAGAACTCATGTGACATCGGTACCATTTTATACTCTTAGGTGACACCGGTTCGGCCGAGCACCCCTAAGAGGTTTGCCCCCTAACCCGTACTCAGATAGTCGGGATTTATGATTTATGATACGCTTATCGTTAAGTGGTAAGTAAGAACTAGTGACGACTAGTTAAGGTATGAGCTCATAACCTAGATGTATGACACGTTCTGGGTGACACCGGTTCGGTCGAGCACCCCCAGTTCGATTGTCTTTGAGGGTGGCCCATGAGGAAGAGAAGTTTCATGATTATGATTATGTCACTAAGTTTTGTCCCATATGAATGTTACTATTGCCACTTCATGCCACCAAGTATGATGATGCTTGATGTTATGTTTTATGTATGTGCATTAGGTAGTGCCATGCATACATTTTCTATTATGTTGCATTCATGACATTAAGATCATCCTAAAATGAATGGACCTTGGCTAAAATACATTCTAAAGTTTAAAATGAACTTAATACATGCTCAGTCATTTTGTATAAATAAACCCAAGGTTCCTGAGGACGTAGATGATGACACCTAGGTAGTAGGAGGCCCTACTGAGATTCTTTAGCAAGATTTTCACTCCCTCTATCTCTTTCTTCCGTCACGTCTTCAGATGGCGACGTTCGTAGTGTTCGTGGACACGCCGACATGGGAGGTGCACCATGACCCGGACCACGGGTCATTCCATTTTGTGGGTCGATGCACGATCGAGTATTCATGTTCATGGGTCGACCCTTCACTCCCTGTACATTCCCATCGTTTCTCCCTGTTTCACCTTTGGCGATGACCTGGTGTTCGAGCGCCGCACGTCCCCTAGAGGAGAGGCTTCACTTGCACCCCATCATCCACGCCCGCCGCTCGAGACTACCCTCAAGATCGTGCCCTGCTGTTCGCTGCCTTTTTTTGGAGATGGATCCTTCCGAGGATTCGGCAACCCAGGCACCCTCCGAGGGATCTTCCTCCTCCATACCTATGGACTTTGGAGAGGATAGCGAGCCCACCGTGACTCAGCCGAGGCGTGCACGACGACCGGAGATGCGGCCATACCCCGGGGCTCACACTCGATCCTCGCTCCGCCTCTTCACGCCCGAGGAGCTGGCCCAGTTTCCCGGATATCTGCCTCGATCACGAGATAGTCGCCAGTAGGAGGCCGTGGATGGCCCGAGTTAGAGCACACCACTTAGATGGGGATAAACCTTCTTTTGTTTAGAGGTTTCCCATTAGATGCACTCGGGTAGGGGAGTAGACTATGTTTATGTTATGTTGTATCTTCTTTCTTGTATTTCCCTTGTACTAAATTAAGTCCCACACTTATAAGTAGGCAAGTTATATATATACATATATGAGGTGTCATTCAGTGATGTTCATGTTGTGCCTTATGTTATGATGTGGTGAGACAATTGTTTTACTTTGCATGGTTTACCACTTATCGCATCACGTGGCGCTCACTTTGTATTTAAAAAAAAATTTACCCGTATTTTCCGCTAAGTATTTCAAAGTAAAAATGAGAACTATAAGGTAACAGACTAATGATTAACCTGAATATGTTCTAGAGTATTGGGTTAAAAATTAGGATGTTACAGTTTTCCTTTCTTTTATTTTCGATTTTGATCTTCTTTCCTAGCTCCATGTTTTCGGTTTTGATCTTCCTTTTTCTTCTTATGTTCGGTTTTAATTGTAAATAAATGGTTGGAACCATGGCTTAATGATGAAAGAGCTCTTGATGGTGGTGTTGACATCACCATGTCCATGACTTCTAAAGCCTATGGTTTGGTTTCCTTAGTTTCTTTTCATTTCAGTTTTGTCATCATTTTTCCTTTTAGTTTTTCGGTTTTGTTTTGCTAATGGGATATTGAAGCTATGGCTTGATGATGGTGGATCTTAGTGGTGGTTATGAGACCACCAAGTGATGGGCCTCTAGAGCTCAAAGTTTTATTTCCATTTTCGGTTTTAAAGAATGAAAAACATAGAGCACTTAGTGGTTATTTTGAAAATATTTTCCTTGATGCTTGAGAATATGGCTTGATAATGAGGGTTTCTAGATGATGATTGTGAAATCATCATAGTTGTGATCTCTAAAGCTTGAACTCATTTCGGTTTTCAAAGAGGAATAATGAGTAAGATGTTGGTTAGTTCTCCTTGTTCATTTTCTTTGACCTTGATAGTGAGTCCAAGGAATGAGGTTCTTGGAACCATGAGTTAAAGGACTCTAAAGCTCACTTTCATTTTGCTAAGATTGATTTCGGGTTGAGAGTGCTATTCTTTAAAGTCTTGAATGAGCTCTAGTAAGATGAAAAAATGGACTTGCATCATATTTATATTTCAAGCTCTTGCATCTTATGTTTATATTTCAATGCCTTGCATATCATATTTATTTTCAAGCCATCACTTCACTACAAGAAAATCAATGATTAGTGATCGAAATGTCGGTCGATAAATACAATAAATCAGTTGCTAAACCTTTTAGCGACCGATTTTGTGACCAATTTATGTTGTAGCTAGATTCAAGGTTGCTAAATTATTAGCGACCAATTTTTTTGTCACTAATATTTGTGATCGGTTTTGTGACTGATTTTGAGGCTGAATTTCTCCCTCAACCAATTGGAAGATGTTGGCTTATTAGCGACCGATTTTTCGGTCACTTGTAACACCCTAATTTTAACCCAACTTTCTAGAATACATTAGGTTATACATTAGGCTATTATCTCATAGTCTCATCCTTTTCTTAAAAATATTTAGCGGAAATTATGGTAAAATTTTTTTTTTGAAAGTATAAAACAAAGTGAGAGCCGCGAACTTAACTATTCGAATAACAGAAACGTGAGACATGATTAACACTCATAGAGAGAACTCAAAAAGGAAAACATATAATGGTGGAGCAGAAATCATCATAACAAGAGAAACATTTCATTAATAATATATTTAGAGTACATAGGTAGTCATACCCACATAGGTACAGGCAGAGCTTGTAATACAGAAGAAATAAAATACAACAAGAAACACAAGTGTAGGGTGCGACTACAATAAAAATCCAAAATGCTACCCTCCTAGTAAGCTACGAGTATAAATCCACCACCCTTCCCAAAAGATACAGCCGAAGGGAATATCCTTGCAACGCTTGTGTACTCGAAAGCTCCACCGGGGTGTAGTGCACCTCCCTGGCTGGCGTGTCAATGAAGTCAACGAACATCGCCATCACTCTTTGAAGATGTGACGGGAGAAGAGAGAGAGGAGTGAGAATTCTTAGTAAAGAATCTCGGGAGTCTCCTATCCTAGGGTTACATCGTTCACATCCCCAGGAAGCTTGGGTTTATTTCATAAAGACAAGTGAGCATACATCAAGTTCATTTTAAGTTCTAAAGTGTATTTTAGCCAAGGTCCATTCATTTTAGGATGATCTTAATGTCATGAATGCAACATAATAAAGAATGTATGCGTGGCGCTACTTAATGCACATACATCAATCATCATCATACTTAGTGGTATTAAGTGGCAATTAGAACATATTCATATGGGACAAACTTAGTGACATAATCACAACCATAAAACTTCTCTTCCTTATGGGCCACCCTAAAAGACAATCGAACTGGGGGTGCTCGGCCGAACCGGTATCACCCAGAACGTGTCCATCTCTAGGTTATGAGCTCATACCTTAACTAGTCGTCACTAGTTCTTACTTACCATTTAATGATAAGCGTATCATAAATCATAAATCCCGACTATCTGAGTACGGGTTAGGGGGCAAATCTCTTAGGGGTGCTCGGCCGAACCGGTGTCACCTAAGAGTAAAAAAATGGGTACCGATGTCACATGAGTTCTATGGAGGTGCTCGGCCAAACCGGTGTCATCCTAGAACCCATCTTAGTACCTTAATTTTCAAAATCTTTAAGTCCCCAAATTTGTTAGAAATTCAGCGGCACGATGGCATCACGCCGAATTTCTTCCAAATTTGTTTTATGCCACATAAACATATATCCTCATGAATTCCTCATATGAATAACGTCATCATCCTTCACATAACATATGCATCATCCTAAAACATCTTAACATACCTTAGTATCATATAAATATCATTCTCATATTCTTAATGTCTTATGCATTGACCGCTATGGTCTTTAATTCACAGTCTAAGTTATGAATCATTCAAAGCTAACCTCTCAAGTACTTAGGAGGTTATGACTAAGTATATCTCTCTTCATACTATGGTCAAGAATATCTCTCAATTTCAAAGGTGCAGAATTCATAATTTCAACTTTACGGGTACCTAGGAGTCACGACAATGACCCTTTCTAAGTTCGGTTTGCTCCTAAGGCACCAAGATCAAGTCCTAAACCAATTATGAGTTATTTCTACACATTTAAACTAATTTAGAACCATGATTATCATTACTAAACCTTGCTGGACAGAATCCAGAAAATTCTAATATTAAGGGATCTAGAACTCTCAAATTAATTCTTTTCTAGTTTCTAACCTTTCTTATCTTTTACTCATGAGTTTTTCCATTGATCATACTTAAACATAAGCATGTTATCATCGTTAAAACAGCTCATACAGTGGCCAATCATAGCAAGCGGAACCGAAACAACACTCTCCATACAAAGGCATAAAACATACTTTTTAAAGCACATAGGATACTAGTTTCTCTTGGAACCTTTTTAAAACCTTCAAAACTCTTTTGTAAACATTTTTAACATCTAAAATCATCAAGATATTTATAAGGGCAGTAGCTAAGTTGAATTTATTTCAAGAGGTACTAAATCCATAAAACTTAGTTCTATATGTTCTTTGAATCCACATAGACTTAGAAAAATTATAAAGCATAGCTTATGGGCATTTGTGATCAAATGAAACTTATCCTAAGTTCATTCATCTCACATAGCCGAAGTGGGCATTCTAAGAGAATGCTTTCCATGTCTAACTCTCATTTGAGACCTTGGGACAAATCTTTGAGCTCTAGAGCTTTAGGTGATGACAAAACATAAACATGCCATGCACTTCATTTTTATTGTTCATTAGGGAAATAAAGTGAGAACTTGAAAAGTAAATAGCTCAAAATAAATATGAGATGCAACTTGTTATTATCTTGGATTTTAAGTGATGACTTGAATAATAAACGTGAAATGCAATGCTTGGAAATTAAATATGAATATGCAAGTTCATTTTTAGTCTTAGAGCATTAGTGATGACATAAAAATAAATCATGCTAGGCAAGGCATAAACTAAATATGAATGCAAGTTCATTTTGGTTTAATAACTAGAGCTCGTCCAAGACTTTAAAGAACCAATATTCACAACCCCAACATAGTCTCATCAAGTCAAGAGAATGGAACTAAAAGAAATCTCCATATTTTCAAGAAAAGGAATTATGGCTGAAATCATGAGGCTAAGAGAAAGTAATCCATATTCCTTTTTGAAATCATTCTTATTTTCTTAAGTTGAAAACTTTAGTGAACTTCATAGCATAATAATAAAAACTAAAGAAAACTCAAGCTTTAGGGGTCTCATTATGATGAACACATAGTCATCATCTAGAGGTCCCCATCATCAAGCCATCATGTATGAGTTTAAAGGTCATGAAGGCGAAAAACTCAAGAAGGAAACCAAGAGAGTTTTAAAAAGAAATTCCAAGAGGTAGCTAGAGAAAAACTCATTTTTCATGGAAATGAGATGCAAAGAAACACTCCTACTTAGAGTGAAGACAAAGAGCTTGAACTTTGAGAGAAGAAAACAAGATGATGAGCTCCTCCAAAAGGCTTGATGTTTTCGGCCAAGGGGAGATAAGGAGGTTAGAGTTGTGTTTGAGGTGAGGTTGTGTTTGAGATGAAATATTTGAGAGGTTTGATGGTGATTCAAGGTTATGGGGTGATGTGTGAAGGTTATGAGATGATGATGATGAAGTAAAGAGATGAAAAAGATGAAGATGAAAAAGAAAGGAACTCTTCTAGACTAGAGAGAAAGAAAGAAACTAGCAAGACTACTCTAAGCTTTAGCAAATGCTTAATGTGCATCCAATGCTAACACAAGCTCCCTATTTATAGAAAAACAAAGTGATAGGTGAGAGAATGGAAAGCATGGCTGATGGTAAGAAAGAGAAAATATCTCTTTGATGGTGTCATACAAGCATGGTTTGAAGCATGGAGCTCATGACACAAGGTATGGCTTCAAGCATGGGTTTTTGAGTGATCTTTTCTTTAAATTGTGGATGAAATTAGGCTTCTAGAAGACCAACATGGCTGGAAGTTTTTCAGCCACAAATAATTGAAGAGAATGATTTATTTTACTTGGTTATTCATTTGGAAAAGCAAGCTTGATTGAAATTATGACAAGGCATGACAAGTGAGGTGATTTGAGGTGATTTTCCTTTAAGTTTGAAATATAATAATTCATGAAAATGGGGGATGATTTTCGGTCAGATTTGGGTAGCAAGGAGAGAAGAAAAATCTTCCATGTAATTGGGTGTTAATGATAGGATTAAGTGTAGGTTAGTTTAGGTACAAGGTTAGGAGTAATTAAGCTTAAGTTTAGGTAACTAAGCATGTGTATTAGGAATTTTATGACAAGGTTAGGAGTGCTCTTACATCATTAGAGAATTTAAAACTCATTTGTGAATAAACAATGTGTAACACAATCCCATGATTTAAGGAAAGAGAGAGAAAACACTATTTGTGCACTATTTGCACACTATTCATTGATTCCTACATTCAAAGTCTTTGAATTTAAAGATAGGGTTTTAAGTTTATCTAAGTAATTTTAGGTTCTAATCATCCTTATTAAATTATTTTGACCTTAGATTAATTATGGAAATTAATTAACCTTCGATTAGAGCCTAATATTGCTTAGGTTTCGCTTAACCGTGTGATTAGGTGTAAACATACGAAACTACGGGCAAAACCGTAATTTTGCACTTAATTTGCCCAGGACCTCCGAGACCAAAACTGAGACCACAAAAAACATGAAAACATCTTTTAAAACCATCTGGAGAGGTTTCGGGTTCATCTGGCACTTGCAAAAGGGTAAAACACCACAGGGGCATTTTGGTCATTTTGACCCGAAAACTCGAAAAATGAGATTTTCGATCCCGGAAAGAAACACAAGTCATCCAATCCCCTTCCAACATTGAGTTTTCCCTTCGAGTACTGCCGGACCTGGCTTTCCTCGAATTCCGGGCTGATAATGACCTCAAGGGCATTTTGGTCATTTTCACTCTAGCAAAAAATCGGGGCATTACATCACTAATATTTTGTGACCGATTTTGTGACCAAATTTCTCCCTCAACCAATTTGTCTACCCTGGCTTTTATTACTAACTCCTTGATGTGATATAATGGATAATATAATGTGATGTGATTTGGCCACCTTTTTTTTTTATAAGGTTTTGAGTTTAAATTATAAGAACTAAAAAATTAGTATTAAAAATAATAACTAAATAGAAACAAAGTTGGAGTTTAACAACTTTTAAAACTATGTAGTCACACTGCCAAACTATGTACTGAAAAATGTAACCATATAACAAACTAAAACATGAAAACCATACCAAGGTTTCTAAAAAAATAGCATGCTTTGGTAGCTGAATTCCCGCCAGCTCGAAGCTGCAAAATAGCTTAGGATCAATCTCAAAAAAGAACCTTATGAGTTTGCATTTGTAGGATGTTTCTCCTCAAAGTTGAAACAAATATAGAGAGGCTTATTGCAACATCCTAATTTTTAATCCAATGCTCTAAAATATATTTAGGTTAATCATTAGTCTATTACGTCATAGTTTCCTTTTTACTTTAAAATACTTAGCGGAAAATACAGGTAATTTTTTTTTGAAATGTAAAGGCAAAGTGAAAGTCACGCAATACGATGAATGATGAAGCATGTAAGAAAATGAAACAAGCAAACTTACGAACATCATAACATAAAGCAAGTAATGGCACATTACAATGAAACTGAACTGCATAAATATAATATGATATGCCCACTTATAAAAAGCGGGACTTAGTTGATACATCATAAAGCGAATACAGCCAAAAGGGAAATACAAGGAAAATGAAAATATAACAGAAGGCATAAAAGAAACTCTCCTACTCTAGTGCACCTACAATGGATAACCTCAAAACAAAAGGAGGCTATCCTGATTTAGTTAGAGCTCGGGCACCAGAACACAACTATCGTCTTCTACTGCAGGCCTTTCTGGAAAGGAGGAACGTATCCGATCCACTAAACTATCTCTGCTGGCATGGCTATATGCTGCATCCGCCGGGCATGTGCTCCACGGTGGGGAGTCATCCTCACTCATCCTCTGCGTATCGGCTGAGTGACAGTGGCCTTGCTGCCCTCCCCGAAATCCATCGGTACGGTGGGGGAGGATCCCTCGGAAGGTACTTGAGTGGTAGAGTCCTTTGAAGGGTTCGTCTCTGAGAATGATGAGGGGGAGCGGGGCACATACTGCGGGTAGTACCGGATAACAGAGGCTATTGGTGGGGTGCAGTGAATCCGCTCCTCTCTAGGGCGTGCGCGCTTGAACACGAGATCGTCGCCGAATGGTGAGGTAGGGGAGAATCGGTGAGTCTGTATAGGGTGAGTGAAGGGTCATCCAACAAACATGAATACACGAACGGCACAGCGACCCTCAAAATGGTATGATCCGTGGTCCGGATCATAATGCACCTCCCATGTCGGGGCGTCCACAAATACCACAAACGTCACCATCTGAAGACGTGACGAAAAGAAAAGAGAGGGGGAGTAAGAATCCTGCTAAAGAATCTCAGTAAGGCAACCTCCTATCAAGGTGTCATCATCTACGTCCTCAGGAACCTTGGGTTTAGTGTATAAAATAAGTGAGCATGCATCAAGTTCATTTTTAAGCTTCAAAACATAGTTAGCCAAGGTCCGTTCATTTTAGAATGATCCTTATTGTCATGGGTGCAACATAGTAAAGAATGTATGCATGACACTACTTAATGCAAGAATATTAATCATAACATCAAGAAACATCATGATAGTGGCATAAAGTGGCAATTGAAATCACATGTGGGAAGACTTTCATGACATAATCATCATACTTTACTTTCTCATGGGGCCACCCTAAAAAGACATTCGTTCTGGGGGTGCTCAGCCGAACCGGTGTCACCCAGAACATGTCACATCTCTAGGTTATGAGCTCATACCTAACTAGTCATCACTAGTTCTTACTTATCCCTTACCGATAAGCATATCATAAATAAATCCCGACTCTCTAGTACGGGCTAGGGGGCATTTTCTTGGGGGTGATTGGCTGAACCGGTGTCACCCAAGAATACATCTTGGTACCGATGTCACATGAGTTCTTGGAGGTGCTCGGCCGAACCAGTGTCATCCAAGAACACATCTTAGTACCTCATCTCTTTTAAAGAAAATCTCATAGGTTTTTCAAAAGCTTTCTAAGTCCTAAAATTTGTCAAAAATTCGGTAGCATAACAGCAGCACGCCGGATTTCTTCCAAATTTACTTTATGCCACATAAACAAATAGAACATGTATCCTCAATCATAATTTCACACGTATACATAATCATTCTTAAATAAAACATACATTCTCATGTAACATTATAGCTCATTATGCTCTTGAATCTACGGTGTCTTATACTTTGACCCTTACAGGCCTTAAACTTGAGATATAATTATTCTATCGTTCTCTATCAACCTCTTATGCACCTAAGGATTCACAGCTAATGACTTTTACTAGCCCTTATGTCCATTAATAAACCTGGGTAGCATTATACTCTAAGGGCAGAATTACATTTTTATGATTACGGGGTTCTAGCACTTACGTTTTAGACCCTTTCTCGGTTCCGTCTTCACCTAAGGCGCTATAAATTAAATCTAAACCATTTATAAGCTATTTCTGTGTCTATGGGCTAATTATAAATCATATTTACTACATTATAGGGGCACTGGACAGAATCAGAAAATTGAATGTTCTAAGAGTTCTAGAATTGCATTTTTACGATTTTCTAGTTACTAGTTTCTCTACGGGTGCTAAAATTCAATCCTACATCAAATGTTACCAAGTTTTTCATAAATAAACAATCATAATCTGATTATTATCATACTAGAAAATTTTTGGCAGTGTCTAAAAGTAAATGGGTGAAAACTATGCTAAAACTCAACTTTACAGTTTTTCTGTAAGACTAGTTTCTTTCCTAACATGTATAGAAAGGTTCTCCACTTATTATACATAATTTTAACATATTCCAGCATACCAAAACAACATCATTCAGTAGCAAATATACCATGACAGAACCAAATTCATATATATTCATATCATGCATAAAATTTCATTTTTAACAAGCATAAGTTAATAGTTCCTCTTTGAATCGTTTTAGGACTTCTAAAACTCTTTCATAAAATATTTTATCTTGTAAAAGAGACTAAGAACAATCATAGGGCAGTAACTAAATTAAAACACTTTCAAAAGAGGTTTAATTTACAATTCTTGTTGGTAATGACCTTATAGAGTTCTTACAACATAGGAAAACTTTTTGAACATAAATTGTTGGCCCTTGCAACTAGATGAAACTCACATTAAGTTCATCATCATCACATGGCCGAAATATGCATCCATGGGGATGTCTCCATAACCAAACTTTAACTTGAGACAATAAGGGCAAGTCTTTAAGCTTTTAGAGTTTTTAGGTGACGACAAAAAGTAAACGTGCTATGCATTCCATTTTATCCTTTATTAAGTGAGAACTCCAAAGTAAATGTGCAAGATTTGAAAATAAATATGCAAAACTTGAAAATAAATATGCAAGTTCAATTCTTTATTTTAGTGCTCTAGACCCAGTAACAATTGACTTTAAAGCCGAAATAGAAAGGTTTTGAGATTAATTAGGTGATATGCAAGCTCTCGTTTTAAATCTTTACGTTCTTAAGTGATGACTTGGGAAGTAAACGTGCTAGACAAGAACATAAATGTGAGATGCTCCTCGTTCTTTATCTTTAATTTTAAGTGATAGCTTGGAAGGTAAACATGAATGCAAAACTCAAAAGTAAACATGCAAATGCAAAAGCTTGAATATAAACATGAGTGCAAGTTCATTTTATTTCTTAATAGAGCTTATCCAAGACTTTAGAGGGACTTAAACCTCAACCCAAAACTTATCATAGCAAGGTAAAGTAAGCTTTAGAGTTCCTTGCACCAAGGTTTACAAAGAAACCATATGGTATGAACATCATCATCAAGCTTTAAGGAAATGGATTAAAAGAGCAAACCAAGTTAACATTCCTTCATAACTTTGAAAATAAAAGCTCAATAACTTAAGGAAAAAGGAAAAATGGCCGAATCCATGAGGGAAAGAAATGGGACTTTAAAGCTCTAGAGGCCATGATCTTGATGATACAACCACATCAATATCATGAGCTCTCATCCTTGAGTCATTTTTATCCAAGAACAAGCCTTTATAAACCGAAATCATAGCAAGAAAAAGAAAGGAAAACCAAAGCAAGAGAAGGAAAAGAAACTGAAATCTTGAGAAGAAAGAAAGAGATAACCAAAAAGTGTTGAAGTCAAAACTAGGTTCCAAGCTTTAGAGGTTTCTCAAATGATGAATATCATCATGAAATCCTCATCATCAAGCTTTCATTTCCAAGCCTCTCAAGGCCCTTGGCTGAAAATGAAAAAGAACAAAGAGGAAGAAAGAAGTTTTAAAAGATTTAAGAGAAACTATAAAGCACATACTTAAACAAGAACTTCAATGGTAAAATATTTGAAACAACACCCCTACCAAGTGAAATGAGGTTGAAGAAGATGAAGAAGTTGAAGAAGAAGGACTCTTGATCTTTGAGAGAAAAAGGAAAGCTTTGACTGCTCTAGAAAGCTAAAACTTAGCAAATGACTAAAGGTGATTCATGTTCACCCAAGTGTGCTATTTATAGAGAAACAAAACATGGAGGGGTGAATGTGTAACACCCTAATATTTAACTCAACACGCCTAGGACGCATTTAAGTTAATTATTAGTTGATACTCTTTTGTTCCAGATCTTAATTCAAACTTCTTGAAAATACTTTAGTGAAAATATGGGTAAATTTTTTTTGAACTTAAATACCAAAACATGAGCCGCGCTTTCTAAGTATCTAGCGTCATTCATCTTACCTGTGTAAGAGATGTTAGAGACAAATAACAGTTAAATACATAATACAATCATAACATAAACTCGAATAACACATTAATAACAATATCATAATAGTGATGTCCTCTAAACGTAAGGACATTAATGTATATCCATTAATAGAATACAAACTGATAAATAAGATACGATCACTTTAAATATCCAAAGGAAACTATCTCCGTAGCTCCTCGTCCAGTCTTAGGGTAAATCACGAACTACCCCATCATTCCTGTCTGGAGACGACACGGAAAAAAAAAAGGGATGAGAAACTTATACAAGAATCTCAGTAGGGGTTCCCGACTCTAACACAAGTGTCATCATCCCCAGGAACCTCGGGTTTAATTATGAAAATGGTGAACATATATATAAGGTTCATTTATTAAGTTTTAAATATCATTAGCCGAGACCCGTATCTTTTAGCATGAATCTTAATGTCATGAATGCAACATATTAATCATGGATGCATGTCAATATCATACACATAATATCATAAAATTCATAAAACAATGCATATGATATAAAGAACATCATGATCATCATTCTTACAGGTGACTTAAACTTCTTTATTCTCTTTTCCTTGGGGGCCGCCCTCTAATTCTTTCTTTTCTCGAGAGTTCTAGGTTATGAACTCATACCTTACTAGTCGTCAATAGCACAATCTTATCCCTTTTGATAAGTTAAATTCCCGACTCTTAAGGTGCGGGATAGGGGGCATTAGGATCACCTTTCATAACCTTTAATTTAGGGAGTCTAAAGGATCATTTCCTATTTAGATCACCTCTCATAACCTTTAATTCGGGGAGTCTAGAGGATCATTTCCATGTGTCTTATGTCACCTTTAACCTTGGCATGTTATATAGAGATGCAAATATGAATAACTCATCATTTCAACATTTCATGCTCATAAACTTCATGGAATCATGCATCTCAATTTATCAAGCATAATTATAACATACCATAACTTAAACTACATAAACATGCATCATACTTCATTGCATATATCCATAAGCCATACAAGTTTCAACACATGAATATAGCCTTCACAAGATATCAACCGCATTCATGCCATCAAATTTATCAACATTTACGCTTAAGCCCCAAAGGGTCAAATCACAATTTCTCAAAGGTTACGGGTCAAAATGCAAATACCCCTTTGTAACACATTCTCACAAACTAGAGATCTTTAACATTAACCAATACTTTTAATAGACATATAACTATTAGAAACCGTTATAAACTCATCGTAAAAACCTTTTAAGGCCATAAACCAAATTTCAATACATTTTAGGGGTCAAAGTGCAAAATCGCTTGTTTTTAATATTTAACGACGACTGAAATTTCTAAAACTTTATATAAACTTCATAAATGGTATTTTGGACTCATGGACACATTCAACATCATTAGTAGCTTTAAATAAAATCATTTGGCTGAAATAACATAGTTGATAGTTCAAAACATAACTTTCTGCATTTTGCAAAACGGCCCAAACTAACACTTGTAACTACCATTTTATGCATCTATGGTACCAAAAATAATTTTTACAATAACTATTAGCGATTTAAACTCATCTAAACATCCTAAATCAGTAACCTTTCCAGTTCTAAAGGATTAGATCAGAATACTACAATTTTAGCATCATGAGAAAACCGTATTCTTAATCCTTTATAATTTCTAGGTCTTTCAAAATTTCTTTGTACAAATTTAAAGACAAGATCATACCTAAAAATAAAGTATATCAAGCCTTAAATCAGAATTATATAAGTGCCAAAAATAAATAGATGAGAAGTGTCCATGATCAAAGTTGTCATTTAAAATAAAACAAGTAAATCTTGAACTTTAGGATTTAAATGATAACTAGAATCATAAACTTGTCTTGTAACCTTATTATTATCATTATAAGGTGATAACTTGGAAATATAAATATGAAATGCAAGGCTTGAAATATAAATATAAAGATGCAAATTCATTCTTAGGTATTTATGATTTAGGTGACAACTTGAAAGTAAATATGAATATGCAAGTTCATATTATTATCTTCAAGAATTAAAGTGATAACTTGGAATATAAATATGATTATGAAAAGCTTGAAATATAAATATGATATGCAAGAACTTATAACATAAATATGGATGCAAGTTCATTTTTATGTCTTATCAAGCTTAAAACTCAAGACTTAGTAACTCCTTTAGAAATCTTTTGTCATCAAGAATTAAATCTTGGGCTTTAGAGGACATTTAAATGATGGATTCACAACCACCACCATGATTCCTCATCATCAAGCCATGGTCATTATCAAATCATAAAAATCAAAAATATAAAGGAAGAACAAAAGAAAGAACATGAAATAAAATCCCTACCAAGTTGTTTCTTTGTTAATTAAAGCAAGAGCTTGATCTTGTATGAGATATCAACGACAAAAATCTGATCTTAGTGATGGTATATATTTGGCCAAGTGAAGATGAAATGGTGGGAGGATTTTTGTTGTGTTCTTGTGTTTGGATATGGAAAGTTTAGGTGCTTAGGGGTTGGTTTATGGTATGTATGTGTTTGTTTGAGCTTGGGAACTTGGATGGATATCAAGTGTAACGCCCCAATTTTTACTGTAATTTTTACTGTCATTAGAAATTACTCAATTACCGTAGGTAATTATTACATAAGATTTGAGGCCGAACAATCCTCAATAAAGGAATATAACGTTAGAAGAGAGGTTAGGAACGATTCATGCGAGAGTCGCAAATCCCGAATTTCTGTACGTATAAAATGACCAAAATGCCCCTGAAGTTATTTTACTCAGAAAATGAGGATCGTGGGCCCCACCTATTCTCAAGGGGATATTTTGAGGATAATAAGGGATTGTTTGTGTTATGTGTGTTAATAGAGCAGAAGGATCTCAATTTTGAGTTAGGCAGAAATGACCAAAGCGCCCTAGCATTGTTTAACTCCGATGTCGTGCCGATCGAGCCGAACCTCACTAAAATGTTTTAAAATGTGTTTTTAAGCCATGATTAACCATTGGTTAAGCTCGGGTGGCCTCGGGCAGTTTTTAAGTGAAAATACGATTTTGCCCCTGTTTTTGGGCGGTTCTAATTTCGGGATTTTTGATAGGTATACCGAAACCTAAGCAATATTAGGCTCAAATTAAAGCTTATTAAATTCTAAATATTAATCTAGAGTCAAAATTATGTATTTAGATTGATTAGAACCCAAAATTGCTCAAAAACACCCAAATTGCTTACTAATTCACTTAAACCCTTAGCCGGAAATTCTCTAAATTACATGAATATCTTGCCTACACCTAAATAATGCATGGAACACACAAATTTCACTTCTTTGGGCTGTAATGGACGAAATTATTGATGCCATTATGCAGCTGAATTATTGCCAAAAGTTGCACTAAAACAAAATGCCAAAATGTCACCATAAGAGACATAATTCCTTAATTTCATGCAACTTCGTCTAAAATGATTTTTCCTCCCTTATTTCTCCTGCAAAATTCCGTCCACTACCTCATCATTTTGGCCAATTAGAAGCCTCAAAATCTTCTATAAATAGGCTTGCTTGAGTGGTCTTGGAATGCTTGGTTCATAACTAGTTTTTAGGAGCACCAAAAACTTTCTTTCTTCCTCCTCTTTGGCTGAATTCTTTCTTCAATTTTTTCAAAGAGATTTTGTTTCATTTCACTTCAAGAAACCAAGTTCTCTTCCTCTTCTTCAACTCAGATCAGGTAGGGAGTAGTTTCTAAATTTATTTCTATGCTTTGAGGAGTTGTGTTTTCAGCTCAAAATGATGAAATTATGAACTTACCTTAGCTTTTTCATTTTGGTTTTCCTCTTCAATTTTTCTTTAACCAATTCAACCATATGGCCTAGGTGGAACTAAGATGATGGCTTGATGATGAGGACCTTGAGGGTGGGTTGTAAATCCATCACAAGTTAGGCCTCTAAAGCTTGAAAATTCCACTTGATGCAAAACTTTAAAGAATAATGTTTTATGATGCTAAAACAAAGATTTTTAGTTTAGAACTTGAAAGATGTATTTTCCTTTTATGTTTTATTTCTTGTTAAGATATGTATTGGGTTGAATTTATAATTCTTTTAAAGTCTTGAAGGAGCTCTAGTAAAGAAACAAAATGAATTTGCATCCATGATTAACTTCTATGTCATCACTAAATTTTCAAGAATGAATAAATGAACTTGCATTTCTCATGTTTAAATTCCAAGCTTGTATTTCATGTTTATGTTTCAAGTCATCACTTAATCTTTCAAGATAATTAAGAGGTTGCATCTCATATTTAATTTATGCTCTCACTATATTTTATAATGGCTAAAAGAATCAGCATGACATGTTTATTTTATGCCATCACCTAAAGATCCTAGAGCTTAAAGACTTGCCCATGTATCACAAGCAAAGAAATATGATTATTGGAGTTAAAGAATTTATTCTTTAAAAAGTCTTGAGATTGGAGCTTAAAAAGATGTAATAATAATTCTCTTCTCCCTCTACTGGTCGTCTGCGGACTACCGCTCAGGTTTCTTAATATTCTCTTTTCCCTCTCTGGTCTGTGCGGACTACACCGCTCGGTTTCTTAATATTCTCTTCTCCTCTCTCTTGGTCTGTGCGGATTACCGCTCCGATTTCTTGTATCATGTTCATATTTCAAGTTCTTGCATCATGTTTAATTTTCAAGTCATCACCTTAAATCTTAAAGATAAAGAAATGGAATTGCATATCATGTTTATAATTCCAAGCTATCACCTTATAAAGATAAGATTAAAATAAGGTTGCATAGCATGTTTATAATTCTAAGATGTCACCTAAATCTCTAAAGCTCAAGACTTACTCCTTTTATCTTAAGTGAGAATTTTAATTGTGAAGATCCTCCCAAATTTGACAAAAGAACTAGTTTCTAAATGAGTTTTAAGGCTTTGCAAGGATTTCTGGGGAACTAGTATTTTATATGCACTTAAAATATGATTCTATGTAATTGCATGAGGTTCATGATTTGGCCACTTGATCTGAGTTTAGTATCAATGTGTGATAATGATTTGATATGATTGAAGTTGTGATAATTATGGTTTATTGTTAAGAGAATGATTCATAATTGGTTTAGTAACTAATTAGTTCTATAATTGATAATTCTATGTAAGGATTGGATGCTTATTAAGTACTTGATATCATTGAATGATTTCTGGCTTGCATGTTATAGTTCTTGTTGCAAATAATAAGAATGCTTATACATGAAATGTTCTTTATTATGAAAAATTCACCTTTGTTGCTAGAAGAAAGTGTATCATTGTAAAAGTGTAATTTGGAAAGGTTAAGCTAAGGAAAGACTTGGTATTTAAGCGTGTCCATTGTGACCCACCTCTGCTTTCACAGGAATCTCCCATATGCATGATTACAGTTGATATATATTATTCTAGCTTAAGACTATAAATGAGAAAATGTTATGATGTTTATGAATTGTATTATGATATAACATGCAAAGATTTAATGGTGACTTAAACTTATAAGAAAATGATCCTTTGGAACCATCAGACTATAGGTGGTGAAAAGGTGATTTTAGCCCCTAACCCGTTCTCTCAAAAGGGTAGAGTCGGGACTTTAGCTTATCAAAGGGATAAGTATATGCTAGTGACGACTAGTAAAGTATGAGCTCATAACCAAAATTACTCCCAAAAGGGTGGAGTATAGGGTGGCCCAAGGAAAATAATGATGATGATAAGATTTTAAGTCACCTAAGGCACTAAAGAAATGAAATATGTGCCTTTGTGTCCATGTGTAGCTAATATTATATGGTGTTCTTGTATGCATGTTATTTTGATAATGATGATGAGGAATATGATGTAATGATAAAGGAAAAGTTCATTGTAAATATGACATGTTAAGAATAAGATGCATTATAAGGCGCATGATTAAAAATTGACGAACCTCGGTTAAGTATTTGTCAGAACTTAAAATGAATCTTTGCATGCTCACTATTTTAGAATAATCCCGAGGTTCTGGGGACTTTGATGATGACAGCGTAGAAGGAGGTACCTTCTTGAGAATTCTTTAGCAAGATTCTCACTCCCTTTTCTTTATTTCCGTCATTGTCTCCAGATTCAGATGGCGACATTCGTCTGTTCGTTGATACCCCTACTTGGGAATTTCACTATGATCGGTGCATCGCTCGTATCATTTTGAAGGAGGTCTTGCTTGATTCGTGTTTTTATTTACATAGGTCGTCCATTTGCACATCCTGTCCCTAGTTATCAATTTTCTCCTACTTCTCCCTATGGCGATGAAATGGTTTTCGAACATGCACGTCCACTTGATGAAAGGATGTTACGTTCTTATCTCGCTTCATCTGCTGTCCATGGATTTCCAGTATGTTCGAGACGAGATATTTTGAAACTGATCCTTGAGGACACTCCTACTCATGTATATTACGAGACCTCTGCTCCTACTCCCACACGTGTAAGAGAGGGTAGTGAGGAAGCAGTTGTTCAGCCGTGGTTAGCAAGAAGCCCGTCCATGCGACCCGACTTGGTGCATCTCGTGTGTCCCCTCCGAGGAGCTCATCAGTGGATCGGATTTATTCCCCATTTCGGGACAGTGGCCCTAGAGAGTTCTTAGTGGATTTATGTGTGATCATGCACCCTAGTTTTAGGATAACCTTCCCGGCTTATGGAGTTATCTAGTTTAGGGGCATGAATTTCCTTAAGTATATTTTCTTTTATGGGTTTGCGTATGATAATGATGTATGAACATAACCCACCCTTTGAGTGAGGTTATTGTATGTAAATATATGCTATAATGTGCTTATGGATGTTATATGATGGAGCCTAAGTGATATGATGTGATATATTCTTAAACGTCTTATTATACTCCGCTTACTCGTTCACGTTATACTCGGCTCACGTTTTCAATTATGTGTTTAAAAAAAAAATGGCTCGTAATTTCACTAAGTATTTTCAAATTATGAAGAAAGAACCAAAGCAAGGAGTAAAGTCTAGTCATTAATCAGATTCAACCTAGGTGTATCTGGTTAATTACTAAGGTGTTACATCAAGAATGGAGCCTCTTGGAGGTGGAGAAGGAAGAAGAAGAGAGCTTTCTATTTAGAGAGAGAAGAGAGGATTTTTGACTAATTTTTGTGAGCAAGACTACAACCAAAAAAGCAAATGGTAAGAATGAATGTTTGTGTGTGAATTAGGCTTGGAAAAACACATATTTATAGGGATTTTGGGGGGTGAGGCAGCTGCATTAATGGCTACAAATGGGGAGTATTTTTTTCAATTTTTGTGAGTGGTAGGACATATATTTGATGGGTATTTAATTTGTAATGGTTTAGAAATGACAAATTAGTGTAAGTGGCTTAACCATCAAGAGTTTAAAATTCCTCAAGACAAGATTAAATGGCCAACACTTATAGTGGAAATTTTAGTGCTAATAATCTGAAGTAATAAAAAAAATAAATCTAAAATATATTTTATTTTTGAGAAAAAGAAATTGTTAGTGGAAAAGAAATTGATAAACTAAAGTAAGTGCTTAATAATCAAATATTTAAGGTGCTCCATTACAAAATTAAATGGCCAACATATGTAGTGGAATTTTTAGTGCAAATAATCTGAAGTAATAAAATAAATAAATAAATCTAAAATATATTTTATTTTTAAGAAAAAGAAATTTAATACACTAATTTCCTATTATGTGTCTTAAGAACCCCTTTTTAATTAAGAAAGAAAAACAATCTTTTCTAAAATAATCTTATGCTTTAAAATTACCTCAAATAATTATTTTGACTCAAGATAAATAAATAAAATTAATTTATCTTTAATTAGAGCCTAATATTGCCTATATTTATTTGATTACGTAAATAAGCTCATTTATTGTTAATTAGGGGCAAAATGGTAATTTCACACAAAAACTCCCCAAAACCACCCGAACATTTTCAAATATCAAATTACACATGTAATAAACATTTTGAACTCCCGGGCGATAACTAGGTTCAGAAATTACTTAATCTCGTGTTAAATTACCACAGGGGTATTTTGGTAATTTCACTTGCGGTAAAAAAATTGAAGTTGATATTTTCACATCTACAACACACATAATCCCCTTCAAGCATAAAACTAACCCCTTGAGGATAGCCTGGACTGGCCGTCCTTGATTTCGGGGCAAAAATGACGTTAGGGGCATTTTGGTCATTTGTACATTGAAAAATTGAAAATCGCAATTTTTGCACATATTGCTATTTAATCACCATATAATGTTATTCTAATATCAAAATATCCTATTGAAGATGGCCTGGACTATTTTGGTCTCAAATCTTGTGTAGAAATGACCTAGGGGTATTTTGGTCATTTTGCATAGTAGTAAAAATCGAGGCGTTACAGAATGAAGGGTATGTTGGCCGTGAGTTTCATGGTCAAAGGGAGAGAAAATATCTCATTCAAAGCATGGTGGAAGCATGGCTAGGTATGGTTTCAAGTATGGTTCAAGGTATGGCCTCAAGGAGTGTTTGAATTTTAAAACATGTGGTGGAAATGAGATGATGTGGCCGAAAATGCATCAGCCATGGGGGAGGAGTTTTCACATTTTAATTGTAGTTTAGAGTTGTGTTTAGGTGTGCCTTAGATTATGCTTAAGATTAGGAATTTGTAGGAAGGTGTTTAGGTAAGGAAATGGGTAATTAAGGTTGTCTAGACATAATTAAGGAGTCGTCTTGCTTCATTAGTGAGATAGAAATTCAATTTTAGGGTATAAACAATTCTAGACATAATTCCTTAATTTAAGGAATTGGAGAGAGAAAACACTATTTAAGATTCCAAGACTAGAAATCTTGAGTTTTAAAAAGGGATTTAGGTTTAATCTAAGCAATCTTAGGTTCTAATTAATTTTAATAGCTTAATTTGACTCTAGATTAATTATAAAAATTAATTAATCTTTGATTAGAGCCTAATATTGCTTAGGTTTGCTTAATTACGTCATTAAGCTCAAATGGTACTATCCCGGGGGTAAAATCGTAATTTTGCACAAAAACTCCCCGGGACCACCGAGGTGTTAAACAGACACTTTTAAATACTTGAAAACATCATTTTAAACCTTCGGGGAAAGTTTCAGGCTCGAACGGTACTTTTACCTGCGTAAAAACGCTGCAGGGGTATTTTGGTCATTTTGACCTGAAACCGCAGAAAACAAGTTTTTCGTTTCTGAAAACACTCAGGAATCATCTAGTCCCCTTTGAACATTGAGCTGACCCTTCGAGGACTGTTGTGCCGGCTATCCTCGAATTCCAATCTGGAAATGACCTCAGGGGCATTTTGGTTATTTTCCTTAGACAGAAAAAATCAGGGCGTTACACTTACCACTGCTAGGGTAAACAACCATGTAGGAAGAGATGTTTTAATTTCAAAACTCTATGTAACAAGCCAAAAGTTTCATCATAAACAACAAAATTATTGTCAAATATTAATAAAACTAGCTTTATGAAACAATCACACAAGTTGTTCCATACTTTTAGCATGAACTAGAAAAAAGGTCACCATACAAGACATCAATTAGCAGATTTTTTTTTCCTCCATTTACCCGATTTTGTACCCTTTTTGCCATTCTATAGAACTCCTTCTTCATGATAGATTTGTGAAGTAATGCAGAAAGCTTGTTTTGTTTCTTTGTCTTGGTTGTTGCCAGCAACACAGATTGATTTTTACTAGCAGGCTGAATAGTAACACTTTTCTTATTTGCCAAACCTGTCATACCATTGTAAAGTGAGCTTCATGGACAATAGCAAAATGAAATGCATACTATTCTAATATTTCAACCAAAGTGACGTATAACAATGGTTATGTCAAACTTAAATACCATAAACCAATAGGTTAAAGCTAAATCAAATTATCTCTTCACTTTCAAAACTCATTTTTCTATGTAATGACATTCTCCTAAGTGATAGATTTACAAAACTCAATTCTTAGCCCCAACAAACATACTAAAACTGCCACCTTTAGAGGAGTAAATAGGTGCTGTAAAATTTCAACACATGGACATTGGAAGCCACAACCACACAACAACCAACATATTACTCCCACAGCCCCCTAAAATCGTGATACAAGACAAGAAAAAACACTAACCTTATGAGAATGATGTCAACTTTAACTCAACCAAGGTTTTTTTTCCATAAACCACAAATTAACATTGCCTGCCCTTGAAATAAAAAAAAATACATTAACAATTAGATACCCAATTCATCAAAATAAGCACAAAATAACTCATAACAAGATGAAAAAATGGCACAAAAATTAATATTCAGTGATTACAAAAATAAATATTAAAGACACATCACGTTGAGCTTCAGCAAGTAAATCTCATCAATGCACATATTCTCATATCAGTATATGCAACAGAAGCTAGGGGATGGCTGAAAATGGAGTGCAACCTTCCATTTCTTTGGCAATTATTAGTAACACAACTGTGACCACTAAATTAGAAGCAAAACTTGATATATCCAAACTACTTGAGCTATTTGTTAATTGAATTGAATTTTTTCCCTTAAGCATTGTAAACACCATATTTTGTCCGGGTATTTTTCTATTTATTTATTTTATTATTATTATTATTATTATTTTTATTTCTTTTATTTTCTTTTCTTTCGGTTTGTCATTAAACAAAAAACAAAAAAGGAAATATGTGTGTGTTACTTAGCCCGTGACACAGAACAAAACAAAACAAAAAAAGGAAGTCAAGAAAGGGAATAGGAACGCCATCCTGATGTTCTTCTCCACTTATTGCTAGAAGATGAATTTGTTTTCGATGATGAGCTAGGATTCTTGTTGCTAGCCTGTAAAATTGGTAAAATTGGGATGACTAATGATTTCAGTCAAGAGATAAACAACCATATAAACCCCATCAATGACAGATACAAAGGGATCAGGAAAAAATTTCAATCAACTAGCAAGAAAATTTCAAACACATGAAGAAACCTGCAACAATCCAGCAAAAATAGTCCAACAACAACAAAAGGAAAGAACAAGGTAAATCTAGCAACAACAACAATATCATCATCATCATAAAAAATTTAACAAAAAAAGAAAAATAAAAAGGAAAGGGGAAGAGGCTGTGGCGGTGCTCCTCCCCTGTCACCAGCCGCGGCCTCCATGAATCACATCATCATCATCTTCAACCTTCCCCTCACCTTAGCTCCGCCACACACCGCCACCACCAGTCACCCATAACCACCGGCCTCACCTCATCATCATCACCATGGAACCACTCTCACCCTCTTCTTCCTCACAAAGCTATCATCAACAACCCAACCACCACTATTCCTCTTACATCGCCCAGCCAGAATTGTCGCCTCAAACACCATCAACAATCGTGGCCAAGGTGGGCCGGCCCTCTTCCATCGCTAGCTCCCTCTCCAAATTGCCGGATCTACTAAGTCGCGGCCTCCTCCATGAGCATTATCGCACACCCAGCCATTGGATCTGCCAAGCTCACGAACCTATCACCATGAACCACCCCCGGATCGCCGTGAAACTGCAGCCCTAGCACCACCAAGCCCATGACCTCCCTTCCACCTCAGATCCATCACGCGAACACTACACCGCTCAGCCTTCACCTCCAGACTCAGTCACGGCCAACGATTCCCCCCACGCATGGCTAGCCACCTCCGAAGCCACCCAAATCCGCAGCAGCCTCCAGCCCCTAACCCCTTACCACGCCTCCTTCTCGATATGCCACCGCCTTCCTTACTCTCTTCCTCTTGAGATCTTTCTTTCCTCTTCGCTCTTTTTCTCTGTGTTTTCAGCCATGTGTGTGTATTAGTGTAAGGAGAGGTTGTGCATGTGTGAGAAAAAAGAATGCCACATGAGAGTGAGAAAGAGAGTTATGTGTGTGTGTGTGTGAGTGAGAAAGAGAGTGATATGTGATATGTGTCTAGTATAAATAAAAATTGGTCACTAAATTAGTCACTAATTGAAATATTAGTGACCGATTAGTGACTAAATTTATAGAAGAATGATTTTCTCAAGGGAACAAATATCAGTCACTAATATTTCAATTAGTGATCGATACCCTTTAAGTGAAAAGAATTGGTCACTAATTGAAATATTAGTGACGGATTTCGTGACCGAATTTATGAAAGAATGATTTTCTCATGGGAACAAATATCGGTCACTAAATCAGTCACTAATATGTCAATTAGTGACCGATTGTTATCTAAACAAGAAAACCTTTAAGTGAAAAGAATTGGTCACTAATTGAAATATTAGTGACCAATTTAGTGACCGATTTCATGGAACAAAGGTTTTCTCATGGGAACAAATATCGGTCACTAAATGGGTCACTAATATTTCAATTTGTAACGCCCCAATTTTTATTGTCATTAGAAATTACCGAATTACTGTAGGGAATTATTACATAAGATTTGAGGCTGAACAATCCTCAATAAAGGAATATAACATTAGAAGAGAGGTTAGGAGCGATTCATGCGAGAGTCGCAAATCCGAATTTGCATGCGTATAAAATGACCAAAATGCCCTTGAAGTTATTTTACTCAGAAAATGAGGATCGTGGGCCCCACCTATTCTCAAGGGGATGTTTTGATGATAATAAGGGATTGTTTGTGTTATGTGTGTTAATAGAGCAGAAGGATCTCAATTTTGAGTTAGCCTTGAAATGACCAAAACGCCCTCATTTGTTTTAACTCGATGTGCGTGCCGACTGAGTCGAACCTCACTAAAATGTTTTAAAATGTGTTTTTAAGCCATGATTAACCATTGGTTAAGCTCGGGTGGCCTCGGCAGTTTTTAAGTGAAAGTGCGATTTTGCCCTGTTTTGGGCGAGTTTGCAATTTCGGGATTTTTGATTGGTATACCGAAACCTAAGCAATATTAGGCTCAAATTAAAGCTTATTAAATTCTAAATATTAATCTAGAGTCAAAATTATGTATTTAGATTGATTAGAACCCAAAATTGCTCAAAAACACCCAAATTGCTTACTAATTCACTTAAGCCCTTAACCGTAAATTCTCTAAATTACATGAATACCTTGCCTACACCTAAATAATGCATGGAACACACAAATTTCACTTCTTTGGGCTGTAACGGATGAAATTATTGATGCCATTATGCAGCTGAATTATTGCCAAAAGTTGCACTAAAACAAAATGCCAAAATGTCACCATAAGGGACATAATTCCGTAATTTCATACAACTTTATCTAAAATGATTTTCCTCCCTTATTTCTCCTGCAAAATTCCGCCAACTACCTCCTCATTTTGGCCAATTAGAAGCCTCAAAATCTTCTATAAATAGGCTTGCTTGAGTGGTCTTAGAATGCTTTGTTCATAACTAGTTTTTAGGAGCACCAAAAACTTTCTTTCTTCCTCCTCTTTGGCTGAATTCTTTCTTCAATTTTTCAAAGAGATTTTGTTTCATTTCACTTCAAGCAATCAAGTTCTCTTCCTCTTCTTCAACTCAGATTAGGTAGGGAGTAGTTTCTAAATTTATTTCTATGCTTTGAGGGGTTGTGTTTTTAGCTCAAAATGATGAAATTATGAACTTACCTTAGTTTTTCATTTCAGTTTTCCTCTTCATTTTTTCTTTAACCAATTCGGCCATATGGCCTAGGTGGAACTAAGATGATGGCTTGATGATGAGGACCTTGAGGGTGGGTTGTAAATCTATCACAAGTTAGGCCTCTAAAGCTTGAAAATTCCACTTGATGCAAAACTTTAAAGAATAATGCTTTATAATGCTAAAACAAAGATTTTTAGTTTAGAACTTGAAAGATGTATTTTCCAAGCTTGTATTTCATGTTTATGTTTCAAGTCATCACTTAATCTTTCAAGATAATAAAGAGGTTGCATCTCATATTTAATTTATGTTCTCACTTTAATTTATAATGGCTAAAAGAATCAACGCATGACATGTTTATTTTATGCCATCACCTAAAGATCCTAGAGGTCAAAGACTTGGCCGTGTATCACAAGCAAAGAAATATGATTATTGGAGTTAAAGAATTTATTCTTTAAAAAGTCTTGAGATTGGAGCATAAAAAGATGTAATAATAATTCTCTTCTCCCTTCACTGGTCCTGTATGGACTACCGCCGCTCCGATTTCTTAATATTCTCTTCTCCCTCTACTGGTCCTGTGCGGATTACCGCCGCTCCAGTTTCTTGCATCATGTTTATATTTCAAGTTCTTGCATCATGTTTAATTTTCAAGTCATTACCTTAAATCTTAAAGATAAAGAAATGGAATTGCATATCATGTTTATAATTCCATGCTATCACCTTATAAAGATAAGATTAAAATAAGGTTGCATAGCATGTTTATAATTCTAAGATGTCACCTAAATCTCTAAAGCTCAAGACTTACTCCTTTTATCTTAAGTGAGAATTTTAATTGTGAAGATCCTCCCAAGTTTGACAAAAGAACTAGTTTCTAAATGAGTTTTAAGACTTTGCAAGGATTTTACGGGGAACTAGTATTTTATATGCACTTAAAATATGATTCTATATAATTGCATGAGGTTCATGATTCGGCCACTGATCTGAGTTTAATATCAATGTATGATAATGATTTGATATGTTTGAAGTTGTGATAATTATGGTTTATTGTTAAGAGAATGATTTACTGCATGTTAGAGATAAAACTAGCTCCCTAGAACAACCGAAGAGCTAAAATTTACCTAGTTTTTGACCCCTTTAAGTTTAGCCAATGCCAAATCTGTTTTAGTATGTTATAATTCTGTCTAGGATTAGTTAACCATGAAAAATTTGGTATCAATTAGACTAGGATTGATCCCGAACACTAAAAATGAACTTAGCAACTAGAAAACCGTAAAAACAAGATTTCTAGAACTCTAGGGAATGAAATTTATGCATTCTATCCAGAATCTTTAGCAATGATAAGAACCGGGTTTTATTATGTTTAAATAAGGGAGAATGATTCATAATTGATTTAGTAACTAATTTCAGCATCATAGGGAAAGCTAGTAACAAGAAAGGATTTAAAACATAACTTCTAGCATACCGTAAAACCTTAGGAACAACTTATTACCTATGCTACCCCATTTGATTTAATAGTGTTTTTAAGGCCTATAAATAATCGTAAGGATGGTAATAAATCCCTTAGGTGCATAACTAATTAGTTCTATAATTGATAATTCTATGTAAGTATTGGATGCTTATTAAGTACTTGATATCATTGAATGATTTCCTGGCTTGCATGTTATAGTTGCTGTTGCAAATAATGAGAATGCTTATGCATGAAATATTCTTTATTATGTAAAATTTACCTTTGTTGCTAGAAGAAAGTGTATCATTGTAAAAGTGTAATTTGGAAAGGTTCTGGCTAAGGAAAGACTTGGTATTTAAGCGTGTCCATTGTGACCTACCTCTCTTTCCTGGGAATCTCCCAGATACATGATTATAGTTGATATATATTATTCTAACTTAAAACTATAGATGAGAAAATGCTATGATGTTTATGAATTGTATTGTGATATAACATGTAAAGATTTAATGGTGACTTAAACTTATAAGAAAATGATCCTTTGGAACCATCAGACTATAGGTGGTGAAAAGGTGATTTTAGCCCTCTAACCCGTTCTCTCAAAAGGGTAGAGTCGGGACTTTAGCTTATCAAAAGGGATAAGTATATGCTAGTGACAACTAGTAAAGTATGAGCTCATAACCTAAATTACTCCCAAAAGGGTGGAGTATAGGGTGGCCCAAGGAAAATAATGATGATGATAAGATTTTAAGTCACCTAAGGCACTAAAGAAATGAAATATGTGCACTGTGTCCATGTGTAGCTAATATTATATGACGTTCTTTTATGCATGTTATTTTGATAATGATGATGAGGAATATGATGTAATGATAAAGGAAAAGTTCATTGTAAATATGACATGTTAAGATTATGATGCATTATAAGGCGATGATTAAAAATTGTGAACCTCGGTTAAGTATTTGTCAGAACTTAAAATGGATCTTTGGAGCCTCACTATTTTAGAATAATCTCGAGGTTCCTGGGACTTTGATGATGAGCTTTGTAGAAGGAGGTACCCTACTGAGAATTCTTTAGCAAGATTCTCACTCCCTTTTCTTTATTTCCGTCATTGTCTCCAGATTTAAATGGCGACATTCATCTTGTTCGTTGATACCCCTTCTTGGGAATTCCACTATGATCTAGTGCATCGCTCGTATCATTTTGAAGGGAGGTGCGCAGTTCGTGTTTTTATTTACATAGGTCGTCCATTTGCACATCCTGTCCCTAGTTATCGATTTTCTCCTACTTCTCCCTATGGCGATGAAATGGTTTCGAACATGCTCGTCGAGTTGATGAAAGGATGTTACGTTCTTATGCCGCTTGATCTGCTGTCCATGGATTTCAGTATGTTCCCGAGGCGAGATATTCAAAGCGATCCTTCAGAGGACACTCCTACTCATGTATATTCTGAGAGCTCTGCTCCTACTCCCACACGTGTAAGAGAGGGTAGTGAGGAAACAGTTGTTCAGCCGAGGTTAGCAAGAAGGTCGTCCATGCGACCCGAGCTTGGTGCATCTCGTGTGTCCCCTCCCGAGGGAGCTCATCAGTGGATCGGATTTATTCCACCATTTCCAGGACAGTGGCCATAGAAGGTTCTTAGTAGATTTATGTGTGTTCATGCACCCTAGTTTTAGGATAACCTTCCCGGCTTATGGAGTTATCTAATTTAGGGGCATGTATTTCCTTATGTATATTTTTTTTTATGGGTTTGCATAAGACAATGATGTATGATCATAACCCACCCTTTGAGTGAGGTTATTGTATGTAAATATATGTTATAATGTGCTTATGGATGTTATATGATGGAGCCAAAGTGATATGATGTGATATATTCTTAAACGTCTTATTATACTCCGCTTACTCATTCACGTTGTACTCGGCTCACGTTTTCAATTATGTTTTTTTTTATAAAAAAATGGCTCGTAATTTCACTAAGTATTTTCAAATTATGAAGAAAGAACCAAAGCAAGGAGTAAAGTCTAGTCATTAATCAGATTCAACCTAGGTGTATTTGGTTAATTACTAGGGTGTTACACAATTAGTGATCGATTTAATGACGATTCTTTTGACTAAAAGGCTTGCTTGTTTAAATAAAAATCGGTCACTAAATTGGTCACTAATTGAAATAATAGTGACCGATTTAGTGACCAATTTTATGGAACAAAGATTTCCTCATGAGAACAAATATCGGTCACTAATATTTAGTGACTGATTCTTTTGAATGAAAGTGTACTAGTATAAATAAAAATTGATCACTAATTCAGTCACTAATTGAAATATCAGTGACCGATTTAGTGACCGATTATTATGGAAGAAACGTTTTCTTGTATAATTAAATATCGATCATTAATTTGATTTAGTGACTGATTTAGCGATCGATTTTTTCCACCCTTTTCAGTCTCCCTACATACTCAATTTGGTTGCTGATTTATCGTTTTAGTGACTGATTTTTTCGATTACAAAATCGGTCACTAACTGAGATATTTCTAGTAGTGCTTTAAATCTTAAAGACTAAAGAAATGAACTTGAATTCTTCATGTTTCCTTGCATTTTATGTTTATAATTATAACCTAATCTTAAATACTTAAAAGTGAATTTATTTATGCTTTCAAGCCATCACTTAATGATGATAAAGATTAAAATGAGGTTGTATAGCATGTTTATGTTTCTTGTCATTACCTAAATCCCTAGAGCTCAAAGACTTGTCCTTTGAATCTCAAATGGAAGTTTTGACATTGGACGCTTTTGAGGATGTATTTTCAGCCTCTTGATGATGATGAGCTAGAGGTCAAATTTTAGCCCATCTTCTTTCATGTTTGGGCCAAAAATTTGTGTCCTATAATTCTTTTATTTGTCTTGAAAGAATTGGAAATTAAAGAGGCATTAAAAATGAGATTTTCATGGATGAAACCTTGTCAATGAAATCCTTGTTTTTGCTATTGCCCTAAAGGTTATTAATTATGTTTTCAAAGGAAATAAATTGGTTTTAAGTGTTTTCATTGACTTAGAATTAATTTAGAGAAAAGCTAGTAATTAGAAATGATTTATTTTGCAACTTCCAATGTGTCTAGAAATCAAAAATTTTAGTTACTATCATACCCTCATTAATTCTGTAATATACTGTTTGGAGGGGTTTGGATGTGCAAAAATTAGTATTGGATGCTGTAAAATTTATTTTTAGCACTTGAGGAAAAGTTAGTAACTATCAAAACGTGATTTCTAGAGCACTTCAAAAAAATTGAATTTAGGGTCTCTGTTCTAGCATGTTTTATTTCAGTAGAAGTATGTTTAACATTGTGTGTATGTTTAAGAATCACTAATAATTAGTTTAGGAATTAATTTTAGTATCCGAGGAAAAGCCAGTAATTAGAAAGGGTAAAAACCATAATTTCTAGAACCCCAAAATTGTTTAATTTCAAATGCTACCCAAACTGTCCAGCATTAATTGATAATGTTCATGGGGTTAAAATTAGTGGAAATTATTGTAATCGATCCCTTAGATGCATAAAAGAATAATTACTAAGGTTAGGTTTAACCAATTTGTAGCTTTGACCCGTTTAAGGGCTAATACGTAATTACTAATAACTTGAGCTTGAAAGTACGAATAATATATGTGATGATCTTTAATACCCCGTATATGTGTATGAATACCTTGTTGAACATAGCATATGCATTAGCTGAGTCCGGTCCTTAATTCTAGCATACTGGGTAGGAGCACATTTACTTTCAATAAGATGTTGTTAATGTCATGCTTATGTGAAATATTTTATGGAGAATTGCAATTATGGTTGAGGTAATTGAGATGCATTGATAAAGTGTTTTATGAGTATGAAATGTTTATTGGTAAAGTATGTTGATACGATTATGCGTTCATGCTTGCATTTCTAGATAACATGCTAAGTTTAAGGTGACGTAAAACACATGGAAATGATCCTCTAGACTCCCGGAATTAAAGGTTACGAGAGGTGATCCAATAAGGTGATCCTTTAGACTCCCCGAATTAAAGGTTATGAAAGGTGATCCTATTCCCCCTATCTCGCACTCTAGGAGTCGAGAATTAGCTTATCTAGAAGATAAGTGTAGGCTAGTGACGACTAATAAGGTATGAACTCATAACCTAGAAATCTCTGAAGAGACAATTATAAGGTGGCCCCCAAGGAAAAGAGAATGAGAAGCTTAAGTCACCTAAAAGATTAATGAGAAAAAGATCATGTTGAAGAGTTTGCTTTCTTTACTATATGCCTTTTATTGTACCATTAGTTAATTGTTCATGGTATGTCATGTTGCACTCTTGCATTAAGACACATGCTAAAATAGGCGGGCCTCAAAGAGATAATATTTGGAACTAGTTAATTGAACCTTACATGCTTGCCCACTATTTCATAATGAAACCCGAGTTTCCTAAGGACATAGATGATGACACTACTTAGAAGATGATAGCCCTACTGAGATTCTCGTACAAGATTCTCATTCCTTCTTGCTTTCTTTCCATCTCGTCTTCATAGGAGGATGGCTTCGTTTGTGATCTTTGTTGATGCGCCCACCTAGGAGATGCACTACAATGCCGCCCATCGGTCATATCATTTCGTGGGTTGTTGTATTGTCTATCTTTTTGTGTTCATGGAGCGCCCTTTTGCACATCTGGTCTCTAGCTTTCAGTTTTCTCCTGCTTCTCCCTTTGGTAATGACCTCGTCTTCGAGCGTGCTCGTCCTCACGAGGAGAGGACCCGCCTTACCTATCCTGCCACTTTTGTCATCCGCGACTTCCCGTACGTTCCCCAATCACCCATGATGGACTCTCAGTACGACCCATCCGAGGACTCTGCTAGTCAATGCCCTTCGGAGGGTTCCACACCTACTGTCCCCATGGATATCGGAGGCCGCAGTGAGGTTACTCTGACCTAGCCTGTAAGAGGGGCTAAGGTGGTGATGTGACCACGCTGAGGTGCTCAAGACCGCCGGCTCACCATTTGGCCACACCCGACAAGTTGGCTTAGTGGATTGGATACCTCCCTCCCTCCGGTGGTGGACAGCAATTGGAGGTAACGATGGATCTCATAGAACACCTATGCTCATATCACGTAGTCAGTAGCCTTCTTTTGCTTTTAGAGGTTATCTGCTTAGGTGTAGTGGGAGGAGAGACCGTGGCTAGTTATATTTGTTTCTTTTCTTTTATGCTTTGGATGATTGTACTAACCCAACTGTTCATGGTGGGTATGATGCTACTCTTTTTAAGTATTTATATTATGCTATGTAATATGGAATCCTTGATGTTATCAATGAATGCCTTCATGATGTTGTGTTATGCTAATGAGTTGTATTTACTTAAATTCATGTTTGCTTATAGCATGTTTAGTTTCTTATCGATTTGTTGGCGTATCGTACGACGTAGTTCTTTTAAGTCCATGCGGCTCACGTTTTTCATTTTAAGTTTCAAAACAAAAATTTACCTATATTTTCGCTAAGTATTTTAACAAACTAAAGTCAAGAACTGAAACAAAAGAGTAATAACTAATAATTAACTTAAATGTGTCCTAGGCGTATTGAGTTAAATATTAGGGTGTTACATTTTGGTATCAAAGTAGTTCGGTTCTCACGGAGCCTGAGGATTGGACTGACTATTCTTCTTATGCATAATGCGATAGAGATGTCATGTGTAGGTACCTTATCAATAGGATAAGTTTTAGGATAGTAATGCATGACTGCTGTATATGAACGTGCCATGGTAACTAGTTCACTTTACATGAAGTATTGAGCCTAATCACCACAATGTTTGCTATTTTGTGTGCTTAGGAACCAATGGCGTGACCATGATAGATGAGGGCTTCAAGTGCGAATGATTAGGATAATGAGGCTGCTGAAGCTCTCCGAGAAGTAGCCAGGGTTAAGCGGATGATGTTTGAACGGATAGAACAACAGGGCAATGCTAGCCATGGTCCCAATGTTGTTGAGGATCTCGAGCATGCCCAATTTGGGGAATTCCGCGAGCAAACCCACCGTCATTCAGAGGAGCTCTAAATCCAAACCTAGCCAAGGAATGGATCAAGAGCATGGAGAAGATCTTTTCAATGATCCCATGCACTGAGGAACAGAAGGTGGCCTTTGCCACATATATGCTGGAGGCGGATGCCGAGTTTTGGTGGATGGGCATCTAGAGGCTGCTAGAGGCATTTGGCATGCCAATTGATTGGGAGTTATTCTAAGCACACTTATATGAAAATTACTTCCCGGAATTCGTGAGGAATGCCAAGGACACAAGTTCATGCGGCTGACCCAAGGAGGTATGAACATTGCACAGTACACCACAAAGTTTGAGGAGCTGATCAAGTTTTCGAGAGTTTTCCAAGGGAACCCCAACGAGATTGGAAATGTGTGAAGTATGAAGCCGGTTTCAAGGCAAAAATCAACATCGTTGTTACGCACATGGAGATTAGGGATTTTCTTGCCCTAGTCAACAAGTGTCACATCCTCAAGGAAGGCCACAAGAAGTTGAGTATGGCAAGGGCCAAGAATTTCACTAGGAAGCCGATGTTGGAAGGTCCAAGATTCAAGCAGCACTTCAAGCCTCAATTCAAGCCGGAGTCCAAGCCCTAAGCCCCTAGGAAGAACTTTTATCAAGGAGAATCAAGTGGTCCCAAGGGCAAGGCACCCAAGAGGGCCCCAGCTGCACCACCAAGACCTGCACTTGTTGCTGTGTGTCCTAAGTGTAGGAAACCACATGGGGATCGACCCTGCTGGCTAGGCCAGGGAGTTTGCTACAAGTGCGGAAAACCTGGTCACTGTAACACCCTAATTCTCTTTAGAAATTAAATGGGATTTTATTAATGACAATTTTAAAATTTTGATAGATGTAGAAATGATGAAAAGAATTTAAGGAAGCAAAAAAAAAATGTGAATAGTATTTGTGGGCCCCGCAGGCCCGCCGGGACAGCCGAAATCCTAGATTTGGGCCCCGGAGATGCCCAAAATTGAGAAATTATATGATTATGGTTAGATATAGATAAAATTAAAGATTTTATACCCAAGAATATTTTTCGGGCAATGTTTGATTACCCAGATACACTGTTTCACCTGTTCGGTGAAATTTTGGTGTGTGATTTCTAACACCGAAAACTAGTTAGATCTCTACAAAACAAATAAACCTATCCCTTCAAATCAAATGAATGGTTAACATTCAATATTGAATTACAAGATTGAATCACAACCATTCATTTTACTTTATTGGCTTTATAATTATCTAAACATAATATATTTTATTCCTTACTTTAATACAAGATAAACATCATTTTGGCTTCTTTAAGAAGCTCATTCTCGGCCATTTCTTCAAGAATACAGCAGCTCCATTTCTTCTATGGCTAAGAGCTTCAACATGCTTTCAACTTCATATATGTTAGCTTAGAGTTACCAAAATCCAAAGTTTCCTTCACAAAAATTATTCTACACCTCAACATCTACATATATAACCGATTAGAATCTCAATCACTCACCAAATCTCAATCTTGATCCCCTGTACCTCACTATTTTTAAAGGGTTTTGGGTGTGTTTTGAGAGCCTTGAAGTGGAGGGCACCATCTTGAAGCATACTAGGGACAAAGACATCACTTGCTTCCAATAGTAGGGTTTTATTTGGTCTTTTCTTTCCAAATTTATATTTCACATCTCTGACCTGTTCTGCTTGAAATTTTTCATTGTGGTGGTTAATGATATATGGTTGTTGATTTATGAATTTTTGTGATGGGTTTGGATGAGGTTGGATAACTCATTTCATCAAGAGAAGTTTTAGTCAGAGTGCTGGATTTTCGGTTTTCCTGCAGAGAGCAAAATTTCATGAATTTATAGACACGTTTACAGTGATATTCATTGCCTGGAAAAAATATATGTTGGTCCTAATATCTCGAAATATCTACACGAAATTCCTTGAGCATTGGTTTAAGGAATACTATCTTAAAAAAATCAGAAACCGAAATAGATCTCATACTGTCTGGATTTCTGAAACTGAAGCAGGGAAATTGTATGATTTTATTATCATACTAAATGAGTGATTTCTCTGTTGAAATTTTTACAGGGAGTTACCAACATCTTGAAGTGTAACTGTAAATTTTATCTTGGGTTGATTCCATCATATGATAAATTTAAAAATTAGGAGAACCTTGTCCTAGGCTGTGAAAAGGTGTGCTGTGACCACTAAATTTGTAGAATTTAGTGACATGGTTATAGAACTCTGATTGTTATAAAAATTTTACAGGATCCTTTAGACATATGAAGGTATCATAGGGAATTTTTGTGACTCTTGAATTGTCTGTTTGATGGGGAAATTAATTTTGAATTCTAAAGTGACAAATCTGCTAATTTCTGAAAATGGTAAGAATGTCTTGAACTAATGATAGAATGGCTTTAGATTCAAGTATATGTCATGTTAATGCATGCTAATTGTTTGAAAGAAATGTTGATGAGATATGGATGAGACTCCAACATAATTGTATGCCTACCTGTTATCTAAGCAAGCCTTTGAAAAGAGAAGTACACTATGTGATTATTGTGAGGATAAAGGAAAAGAAAAGAAAAATAACATGACTTTTAGTTGTGCAATTTTTAACATATGGGGAAAATAGAAACAAGGCTTGTGTGGTTAAGAGGGGAAGGCAAAAGTAAGAGCTTCCCTAGGAATTTGATGAGTCGATAGACGTATCGACATATAGGAATGAGCTCATGTCCTAGTAATCAATAGTTCTTGTGGAATGACTCCACTACAGATACCACTTGATATGAGATTAAGCCTTCCCTATGTTACTGAAAAGAGATAATTGCACTAAATGAATTCCATGAGTCACAAGAGAAAAACACTTGATTATTACCATTTTGCATTTGACTTTATATAAATTATGCATATTAGTATTTATGCATATAATTTAGCATGATTAATTCAACATGAATGAATTTACAGATTATATTATGTTCACATTGGAGGGAGTACCCTACTGAGAATTTTATAATATTCTCATCCCTATGGTTTTATTTACTTTGTATTATTCAGATCCAGCAGATGCCGTCACTAGTGTTTTACCTTGACTCGCCACAGTGGGTGTAGCATTATGATCCTGTTCTCGACTCTCTTTATGTAGTGGGTTACTTGCAAGTTCGTTCGTATGTGTTTTTCGGCTGTTCTTTTAGTACCTCTGTATTTACAGCTGATTTTGACCTGGCTTTCCCTTATGATGGTGTGCCTCTCCACTTGGCACATCCTATGATATTTGATGTCCTGCCTACACCACCAGCACCCCTTCTAGCAGATGATCCCCCTTCCTCCTCGTCTTCAGATTCTGACCTACCTGAGGGTCCTGATGCCCTTGGCGGAGGTGAGGCTATCATACCGATGGCCAATGGTTTCATCTAGTAGGACATGAGATCTTCAGGGACTCTTGATATGTATATAATGGTAGTTTAGTACTAGAGCCTTGCTAGCCCACAGATTTGATCTTATTAAATGTTATGAGGTCCAATTCTGGTTGTATAAAATTTTGCTGGACCTCGACTTTAAGCAAGTTAGACTAGATACTGGAGATGTTTCTTTCCTTTTTGGTGAACTGAGTTCCTGACTAGCTTAGACATTAACTAGTGGGTTTCTTGGTACGATGTACATATTGTAAACTTAAAAATGATGTTTATATATGTATATACGAGTTTACCCACATACGTGTCTGAATTATTTGATTTCACTTCCTCGACTAGTATAGATTATGAAGATACATAATACTTTTCTAATTACTGTATTGATACTCAAGTAAAGTATGGTAATTAGGAGGGTGTTACATTTTCATTTGTAACATCCCCTGCTGCTTTATGGATTGACGATTGTCCCTACAAATCAACACGGGTCTTTTCAGCGTGCTTTGTCCTCACTCGCACGCTTCCTAGGAAAATTTCCCAGGAGGTCACCCATCCCAAAATTGCTCCAAGTCAAGCACACATAATTATGGAGTTCTTTCAGTTTGGGCTACCGAAAAGAAGATGCATCTTGTTGGTATAGGTAGTACAAATCAATTCATATAAGTCATCCTCAACTGTATAGTCCCATACCTATACAGTCCTAAGATCCCTCTCATTCGGGTGTGTAATTGGTTCATTCATGTACCCCTCCACTTTCGAAGTCTGCCAGGAACCGCTCCTTGTCCGTGTCTCCTTGCACCGGCGATCACTCCCCGACTTCGCAATCCCTGGGCGTTACATGCCCACCAACTTCCGCCTGGTTCATCCCTGAACCACACCGTACTGGGAGAGGTGCAGGCTCTGATACCATTTGTAACATCCCCTGCTGCTTTATGGATTGACGACTGTCCCCACAAACCAACATGGGTCTTTTCAGCGTGCTTTGCCCTCACTCGTATGCTTCCTAGGAAAACTTTCCAGGAAGTCACCCATCCCAAAATTGCTCCAAGTCAAGCACACTTAACTGTGGAGTTCTTTCAGTTTGGGCTACCGAAAAGAAGATGCATCTTGTTGGTATAGGTAGTACAAATCAATTCATATAAGCCCTCCTCAACTGTATAGTCCCATACCTATACAGTCCTAGGATCCTTCTCATTCGGGTATGTAATCGATTCATTCATGTACCCTTTTGCTTTCAAAGTCTGCCAGGAGCCGCTCCTTGTCCGTGCCTCCTTGCACCGGCGATCACTCCCCGACTTCGCAATCCCCGGGCGTTACAGTCACTATGCGAGAAAATGTCCGAAAAGGAACCCAACGACTCCGAACCCTAAGCCATAACCAAGGGAGGGTCTTTCCCCTCAGTGCTGAAGAGTCGACGAAGTTCGAGAACCTTATAAAAGGTAAGTGCAAAATGAATGGTAGGATCTTAATTGTACTGTTTGATTTTGACACAACTCATTCATTCATATCACATGCTACTATTGAGTCTTTAGAATTGCCTGTGTCAAAGCTTCCTTTTGACCTTACTATTTTTACACTCATTGGAAAACCTATTAGGACTTGTAATTGTTGTTTGAGTTGTTATTTTATTGTTGAAAATAGACCTTTTGTTCTAGATTTAGTTTGTTTACCTATGCAAGGATTAGATATGATTCTTAGCATGGATTGGCTTTACGTCAACCGTGTGATGTTAAACTGTTATACCAAGTCTGTCATTTTTCTTCAAATCCTTAGAGAATCTAGTAGATCCCCAAACCTTTATATACATACTGTTGAAGTCAACTGTTATGGGGAGATGAGTAAAGGATATGTTCTCCTAGCCGCTAGTGATGTAGACTTTGAGTAGAATTTTGATGAGATACCTATTGTAAGAGACTATCCCGAGGTATTTCCGGATGAGATACCTGAGTTACCTCCGGTGAGAGAGATAGAATTCTGTATAGAGTTAGTTCCGGAAACTGGACCTAATCCATAGCACCCTATAGGATGTCCCTGTTGGAGCTAACCGAGTTGAAAACCCAGTTAGAGGAGTTGTTAGAGAAAAAGTTTGTAAGACTTAGTACATCACCATGGGAAGCCCTAGTGTTGTTTGTCAAGAAAAAGAATGAAAGTATGAGGTTGTGTGTGGATTATAGGCAGTTGAACTGAGTAACGGTGAAAAACAAGTACCCGTTGCCTAGGATTGATGATTTGATGGATCAGTTGAGAGGAGCAGTTGTGTTTTCAAAGATTGATTTGAGGTCAGGTTATCATGAGATTAGAGTGAGGGATGAGTACATACCTAAGACTGCCTTTACAACTCGGTATGGGCACTTTGAGTTCACGGTTATGTCATTCAGACTGATTAATGCTTCTACCGTGTCTATGGATTATATGAATAGGATCTTTAGACCCTATTTAGATCAGTTTGTGGTTGTTTTCCTAGATGATATACTCATCTATTCGAAGACCCACAAGGAACATGAATGTTATTTGAGGTTATTTCTAGAGATTCTAAAGGAAAAGAAACTATATGTCAAGCTGTCTAAGTGTGAATTTTGGTTGCAGGAAGTAAAATTCTTAGGGCATGTAGTGTCAAAAGGAGGCATCACAGTAGATCCTAGTAAGATGGAGGCAGTGATGAGCTGGAAAAGACCTATTACAGTAACGGAGATACGAAGCTGGTTATTTCCTTACCCTTGACCAAGCTTACTAGGAAGAACGCCCCTTTTGTATGGACTCCTAAATATGAAAAGAGTTTCCAAAAGCTGAAGGTGAAGTTAACCATAACCCCAGTGCTAGTATTGCCTGACCTTAATTTGCCTTTGGAGGTATATTGTGACACTTCAGGGAAAGGTTTGGGCTACATGTTGATGCAAAATAGGCAAGTGGTAGCCTATGCATCCAGGCACCTCAAGCCTCATGAAGCAAACTACCCTACCTATGACCTTGAGCTAGCCACCGTGGTGTTTGCTTTTAAGATGTAGAGACACCATTTATATGGAGTGAAGTTTGAGGTGTTCTCTGATTATAAGAGTCTCAAGTACCTTTTTGATAAGAAGGAGTTGAATATGAGGCAGAGAAGATGGGTGGAATTCTTGAAGGACTGCGACTTTGGGTTAAACTACCATCCCGACAAGGCCAATGTGGTAGCAGACGCCTTGAATCGAAAGTCATTATAGCTATCACATATGATGGGAAAAGAGACGGAACTGATTAAGAAGTTTAGAGACATGAATTTGGGAATGATGTTGACCACTGGGAGCATGAGGATGTGCTACCTTAGTGTAACGAGTGACTTCAAAGAAAGAATTACTCGAGCTCAATAAGAAGTTGAAGTGTTCAAGGAAACATTAGAGGTAGTGAGGTTAGGAAAGTTTAAGGGTTTTACCTAAGGAGATGATAGGCCGGGGAGGTTTGAAGGACGAATTTGTGTTCCAGCAAGTGGTGACCTTTGAAGAGAGATTCTGGAAAAGGCCTATAAAAGCCATTTCACTATCCACCCTGGTACAACCAAGATGTACCAGGATCTGAAGAAGATGTTTTGGTGGCCCGATTGAAGAGAGACGTGGGGACATGGGTGAGTAAGTGCTTGGTTTGTTAGAAGGTGAAGATTGAGCACCAAAAACCCTCTGCAATGTTGCAACCCCTATCGCTTCCTAAATGGAAATAGGATAACATCTCGATGGATTTCGTGACAAGGCTACCTAGGACCCAAGCAGGTCATGACGTTATATGGGTAATCGTGGATCGATTGACTAAGTCGGCTCACTTCTTACCTATCAAGGTAACTTACTCCTTGGATAGGCTAGCCCAATTTTACATCCAAGAGATTGTGAAGCCGCACAGAGTGCCATTGACAATAATCTCGGACTGAGATTTGCAGTTTACGTCACGATTTTGGGGAGCCTTTCAGAAGGCGTTTGGTTCAAAGTTATGCCTAAGCACGACTTACCACCCTTAGATGGATGGGCAATCTGAGAAAACCATACAAACATTGGAGGATACGTTAAGGGCATGTGTATTGGACCAGAGAGGAAGTTGGGATAAGTACCTACCATTAATCGAGTTTGCATATAACAACAGTTATCATGCAAGTATCGGTATGGCACCGTATGAGGCCTTATATGGGAGGAAGTATTAATCCTCTCTATGTTGGTATGAACCCGAAGAACAAAGCATGATCGGACCTGAAGTTGTAAGGGAAATGATGGAACATATCAAGAAGATTAGGGATAAGATTCTTACTGCTCAGAGTCGATAGAGAAGTTATGCAAATAAGCAACGAAAACCGTTGGAATTTCAAGAGGGAGAACATTTGTTCCTTAGGATCACCCCTACAACAGGCATACGACGAGCCATGAGAGTCAAAAAGTTGAGCCCCAGATTTCTTGGTCCCTTTGAAATCCTTAGTCGAGTCGGGTCAGTGGTGTATCAAATAGCCTTGCCACCCAATTTATCCAACCTTCACGACGTCTTTCATGTCTCTCAATTGATAAAGTATCAGTCTGACCCTAGCCATGTGTTAGAGCCAGAACAAGTACAATTAAGGGAGGACCTGACCTTTAACTTACTGCCAATGAGGATTATAGATAAAGGAGTCAAGCACTTGCGAAATAAAACCGTGCCTTTAATCAAAGTAGCGCGGGGACGGGGAAAAGCCGAAGATTTCACGTGGGAATTAAAATCAGAGATGTAGACGCTTCACCCCAAGATTTTCACAAGTAATGAATTTCGAGGGCAAAATTCTTTTTAAGGAGGGGAGAAATGTAACGCCTCGATTTTTTTTTCCCGTGTGCAAAATGACCAAAATGCCCCTGAGGTCATTTCTGCCCGGAATCGAGGACAGTTGGTCTAGGCTATCCTAAAAGGGATGTTTTAGGGAATTGAAGGGGATTATTTATATTATGCATAATGTTGGAGGTGAAAATCTCAGTTTTTGGTTTTTCTGCACAAAATTACCAAAATACTCCTACGACAAATTAATTGCCGATAGGACCCGGATTTTACCCAAGAGTTTGGAATGTTGTTTTTAAGGGATGCATGATATCTATATGAGCCCAGGTGGTCCTGGGGAGTTTTGTGTAAAATTACCATTCTACCCCTACTTACGTGCATAATGACCCCTGCTTACGTGCATAATGAGCTTAATTAAGTGATTAAGATAATGCATACAATATTAGGCTCTAATTAAAGGTAAAATAATTTTAATTATTAATCTTGAGTCAAAATAATTAATTGAGGTTAATAAAGGCTTAAGATTGCTTAAAGCAAATTAAATCTCTTTCTTAATCAAAGAAATTCACATGACATGACATAGTCAAAAAGGTGAATAGTGCTTTCTCTCTCTATATGTTGGTTTTTGAATTTCAAACTAAATGAACTTAACTCTTCTAAATTTTTATGACCACTCTTTAATCATGGTCTTGAAATTCCTAAATACATTATTATCAACCTAAACACCTAATTTCTTATTCCTAACTTTTTTTCCTAATTAAATCCACCTCTTATACACATCCTAACCTACATGAAAAAAATTGGAAACTCCATCCCAAATGCCCATGAAGGCCGCGGCCTTCCCTCCCATATACACACCCATATTTATTATTTTTCAACACTAAAACACATTCACTTTACCACTCATATTTTTGGCAAGAACATTGTGTCCAAAACATTGTTCTCACAATCCTCTTATCCCTAGTTTTCTTCCTCCTCTTCCAACTTCAAGAAAGCCACCACTCTCCACCTCCGATAAAACCTCAAACCACAACAAACCATCCACAACACACATAACCATTCCATATCAACACACTAGAACTCAAGACAAACTCTCCACCCTCCTCACCTTGCCTTGGCCGAATCTTTGTTTGGCTTCAAGAGAGGATTTTGTCTTCTCATTTCAACTTACAAGACCAAGCTCTCTCTTTTCCTTCAAGAAGACAACTTTGGTAGGGATTTTGTTTAGGTTCTTTTTCTTTTCTTTGCTTCATTTTCGGATTTGAATATTGGATGAATGAACAAGTTCTCCTTGTTTTCCTTTCTTTTATTTTCAATTTTTATCTTCCTTCCTAGCTCCCTGTTTTCGGTTTTGATCTTCCTTTTTCTTCTTGTTTTCAGTTTTTTATTGTAAATAAATGGTTGGAACCATGGCTTAATGATGAGAGCTCTTGATGGCTGTGTTGACATCACCATGTCCACAACCTCTAAAGCCTATGGTTTGGTTTCCTTAGTTTCTTTCCATTTCAGTTTTGTCATCCTTTTTCCTTTTAGTTTTTCGATTTTGTTTTGCTAATGGGATATTGAAGCTATGGCTTGATGATGATGGATCTCAGTGGTGGTTATGAGACCACCAAGTGATAGACCTCTAGAGCTCAAAGTTTTATTTCCATTTTTGGTTTTAAAGAATGAAAAACATAGAGTACTCGGTGGTTATTTTGAAAATATTTTCCTTGATGCTTGAGAATATGGCTTGATGATGAGGGTTTCTAGATGATGATTGTGAAACCATCATAGTTGTGACTTCTAAAGCTTGAACTCATTTCAGTTTTCAAAAAGGAACAATGAGTAAGATATTGGTTAGTTCTCCTTGTCCATTTTCTTGGAGCTTGATGATGAGTCCAAGGAATGAGATTCTTGGAACCATGGGTTAAAGGACTCTAAGGCTCACTTTCATTTTGCTAAGATTGATTTGGGGTTGAGAGTGCTATTCTTTAAAGTCTTAAATGAGCACTAGTAAAATGTAAAAATGGACTTGCATCATATTTATATTTCAAGCTCTTACATCTCATGTTTATGTTTCAATGCCTTGCATATCATATTTATTTTCAAGCAATCACTTTAAATCTTAAAGACTAAAGAAATGAACTTGCATTCTTCATGTTTAAATTTAAGCCTTGCATTTCATATTTATATTTATCACCCAATCTTGAAGACTTCAAAATGAATTTATTTATGCTTTCAAGCCATCACTTAATGATGATAAAGATTAAAATGAGATTGCATAGCATGTTTATGTTTCTTGTCATCACCTAAATCCCTAGAGCTCAAAGACTTGCCCCTTGAATCTCAAATGGAAATTTTGACATTGGGCATGCTTTTGAAGATGTATTTTCGGCCTCTTGATGATGATGAGCTAGAGGTAAAATTTTAGCCCATCTTATTTCATGTTTAGGCCCAAAATTTGTGTCCTGTAATTCTTTTATTTGTCTTGAAAGAATTGGAAACTAAAGAGGCATTAAAAATGAGATTTTCATGAATGAAACCTTGTCAATGAGATCCTTGTTTTTGCTACTGCCCTAAAAGTTATTAATTATGTTTTCAAAGGAAAGAAATTGGTTTTAAGTGTTTTCATTGACTTAGAATTAATTCAGAGAAAAATTAGTAACTAGAAATGATTTATTTTGCAATTTCCAATGCTTCTAGAAATTAAAAATTTTAGTTACTGTCATACCCTCATTAATTCTGTAATTGAACCTTACATGGTTGCCCATTATTTCATAATAAAACTCAAGGTTCCTGAGAATGTAGATGATGACACTAGTTAGGAGGTGATAGCCGTACTGAGATTCTCATACAAGATTCTCATTCCCTCTTGCTTTCTTTCCATCTCGTCTTCAGAGAAGGATGACTTCGTTCGTGATCTTCGTTGATGCACCTACCTGGGAGATACACTACGGCATCGCCTATCGGTCATATTATTTCGTGGGTCGTTGTGCTGTCCATCTTTTTGTATTCATGGAGTGCCTTTTTGCACATCAGGTTTCTAGCTTTCGATTTTCTCCTACGTCTCCCTTCAGTGATTTCTTCGTCTTCGAGCGTGCTAATCCTCGAGAGGAGTGGACCCGCCATACCTGTCCTGCCGCTTCTGCCATCCATGACTTCTTAGAGTATGTTCCCCGATCACCCACGATGGATTCTCAGTATGACCCATTCGAGGACTTGACTACTCAGTGCCCTTCGAAGGTTTCCACACCTACCGTCCCCATGGATGTCGGAAGTCGTAGCGAGGCCGCTGTGACCCAGCCTGTGAGAAGGGCTAAGGTGGCAATGCGACCACGCCGAGGTGCTCATGCCCGTCCGACTCACCGTACTCTGATGGTGGACAGCAGTAGGAGGTGACGGTGGATCTCATAGAACGCCTATGCTCATGTCACGTATTCAGTAGCCTTTTTTGGCTTTTAGAGGCTATCTGCTTAAGCGTAGTGGGAGGAGAGACCATGGCTAGTTATATCTGTTTCTTTTCTTTTATGCTTTGGATGACTGTATTGACCCAATCATTCATAGTGGGCATGACGCTACTCATTTTAACTATTTATATTATGCTATGTAATATGGAATCCTTGATGTTATCAATGAATGCCTCCATGATGTTGTGTTATGCTAATGAGTTGTATTTACTTAAATTCATGTTTGCTTATGGCATGTTTAGTTTCTTATCGACTTGTTGGAGTATCGTACGACGTAGTTCTTTTAACTCCGCGCAGCTCATGATTTTCATTTTAAGTTTCAAAAAAAAAAATTTAACCATATTTTCGCTAAGTATTTTAACAAACTCAAGTCAAGAACTGAAATAAAAGAATAATAACTAATAATTAACTTAAATGCATCCTAAGTGTGTTGAGATAAATATTAGAGTGTTACAATTGCAGAGGACAAAGATCTGAAGGACAAAATGGCATGAATCTACATAGTAGACCAGCTTCTCATCAACTGACTATCTTATATGATGCCTCTCTAGGACTTGAAAAAGCTGGTGGACTAGAACAGCAAAGCCAGAGTTCAGTTGAACTCTTAAGCCAAGCTCCTACTCATATGTTCACCAAGCAAAGATAAATATGACATATTTGTTGCTTATGACATATGAAAGAAAATATGGGATAGTCTATGCATGTTGATTAAAGCTTCTCTCAATCATCTCAAAAAGTCTTTGGCCCAAAAGTCATCACATCAGAAGCTTTGCAAATCAAAAGCAATAAAAGTTGCTAAATCCTTAAATAAAGAGGGACGATTTAATGTAGTATCTGATATTGAAATTGGAAATGAAATCTTTATGTCCGTTGAAAATGTTAAATGTCTAAGAAGGCTAAATAAGGAATGAAGAGATTTCAATCTCAGGAAAGTCAGGGAGGGCAAGGAAAAATCTTGACAGAGAAACTCACTATCCATGGCATGCAGGCTACTAGGGGCAACTTTAAAAAGGAAAAGGATGAGTCAAAAAGCCATGATGAGTTAGAAGATGATGTTATTCTGTGTTTCATGACTTAGTGCACCTCAACAGAGATATGCAAGGTAAATGTATCTGTATCTAATCTTTCATATCATATATTAATTGGTATATGATTTGTCACTAGAAGTTTATTAAGCTTATTCCTCTAGATATCTCAAACAAGTCAAGAAACTTATAAGGTTGGTTTGAAACTTGAGAAGATCAAGCCTGAAGCTAAAAAACTTAAGCTTAAGTGAGATACATTACAAGGAGTTTTTCTCTTCTCAAGTTCTCTACAACTGAAGCCTCCAAAAAGAATTGAGAAGAATATCAGAAAAGTTATTTTTGAATTTTTGAGAGAATTTCATGGCTTCTAAAATCTGGCCCGAAACGTTTGATATATTTCAAAAACCTTGTTTTTATGATAATGGTCAGAATCTGTAGTTTTCAAAAATTAGTTTAGGATATACAAAGGAAATAGGAGATAAAAAGACTATACAACCTCATCTGTTATCTCTAGATCTTGTTTCTTGCTCTCCATGCTGAAAAAAGAGATACCCACCTAACAAATAATTCTTGAGAAAGAATTTAGTTAGAAAGGTTGAGAAATCTCTTTCTTTGAAACTAACCAAAAGGACCTGAGAAAGTTTGGGTACCAAAATCAAAATTATTTTCCTTGCAGGTATATCTAAAAAGGTTCATGAGCTAAAGTATCAAGGAACAAATAGATGATGATTATTCTGGATACCATGTTCTGAACTTGAGAGTTAATCAAGAACTTGAAGGATAACAACTCAGAATTTCTTAAGTACGATGATGAAAAGCTTAAAGAAAATCTTGCTGATAATCTCGATGATCTTGTGGAAAGCCCTAAGAAAATGAATCTCAAGGCAGTTCTAGAAAGCAAGCAAATAAAAGTCAAAACATCAGAAAGTGAGCTCCAAAGCATCAACTTTTTAGAAAGCATGCTCAGAACTCTCAAGCCATCAGAAAATGAATTTTTTGGACTCGAAGATGAACAATCTGAAGACAAAAGAGAAACTGAGAATTCTTAATGATACAGAAACTGCAAAGAAATTCTCTGATTCAAAGACAATCTCTCAAAACAAAGTTCATGGAGACACTTCCAAGGGTATAAGAACCAAGACATCCCTTAGGTTATGCTTTCATTTCTACCATTGAACCTGAATGTATTAAAGAAGCTTTGAGTGATCAAAGTTGGGGGGATGCTATGCAAGAAGGGCTAACCAAGTTCAAGAAAGGAAAAGTCTACATAACATGTTGAAAAATCATCATCAGTACAAAGTAGATATTCAAGAATAATCTGGATGAAGCTGACATCATCACTCTAAATAGAACAAGTTTGGTTGCACAAGGTTATAATCAAGAAAGGGGAATTGATTATGATAAAACCTTTGCACCAGTAGCTAAGCTTGAAGCCATCGGAATGCTACTTGCTATTGCTGACTTCAAGGGATTCACTTTCTACAAAATGAGTGTGTAGTCTGCATTTCTAACTATAGTCCTCTCTAAGGAAGTATATGCAAAGCAAGCTCCTAGTTTTGAGAATGAAGAACTTCCCAACTATGTCTTCAAGTTAACAAAGGCTATGTATAGTCTGGAACAAGCTCCTCGAGTTGGTATGATAGACTGAGCACCTTCCTACTAAAGAGTAGGTTCAAGAAAGATTCTTGGGATGCTAAATCTCTAGAGATAGAGCTGAAAGAAAAAGGTCCAGTGTATGCTGCTGCTTCTTTGAAAAAGCCTAATTCTTTGATCATGCAAGAACCAGATTATTGTTGCTCTCTCCATAACAAAATTAGAACATGTAGATGCTGTAATTCATTACACCTAGATGCTGTGGATAAGGAACAAGCTGAAAGACTATCTCTTGAGGTATTTCATAATTCCAATCTACTGAGATAACACTAGTGCTATTCATCTTATTAAGAATCCTTTCAGCACTCAAAATCCAATATCATGTTAAAAAATCCTTTTATTATATATCTTGTTCAAAACAAAGATGTTGAGTAAATAGATGTGAATATGAAAGATCAAGTGTCAAATATATTCACAATATCTTTTGCTAAAGATCTCTTATGTGTTTTTCTCTTTTGAAAAAGCTTTTACATCTGTATAAGCGTTCATGCATAAAACATCTCTGAGAATCCTCTCTTCATAACTCCCAATTGAAGACTTAGCAAAGCCATCAGAAAGCATCAGTTTGCTAGACCAAGTATCTTCTTGAAGATATAACAATTCTAATATGGAAGAACAATAGAAGTTCAGTATACAAGATCAGCTGATTGTTTAGTGGATCAGAAGGTTAGTTTGAAAAATCAGAAATTCAATTTACAAGCTCTAAAAGAAGACGAGTTGATCAAAAAAAAGATGTATGGTCAGAAAAAAGAGATGAAGATCAGAAAATAAAGTAATATATGGGATCATAGAATCCAGTATATGAAGATGAGCTTGTGATAAGTATAGGAAAATTCTCCAGCGGATCAAAATGTAAATAGTGAAGTTTAGAAAGTAACTCCATCAGAAAGCAATCTCAAGAGTCAGAAATTTCTCTTTCTGAAAGAAGGATGAAAAGGCCGGATAATTCTAACTCTTCTGTATTTCTTTGTATTTCTTTCTCCCACCTCTCTTCGCCTTCAGTCATGTCACATTACTTAAAATCCCCACTCCTCACACATCATCTTTGCCTTCATTTTTCCAAACACGGAACAACTCTCTCTCTTTCACATATTCCTCTTCTTTATAACTGCAAACCCTTGTTCATCAAACCTTCACCTTTGCAACATATACTGCTTTCCTTTTCACAAAACCTTGACCATTCTCTATGGTTTTGTCATCTTCAAGACTCAATTTTTTTTCTTACCTCTATCTCACAAACATACCTCACCAATGGTTAAAGGAAAAGAAAAAAGGGGTTTTTATCAAAATGGGGACCGTTCATTATCTTCAATGAACCTCATATGCAGGAGATTTATGAGGATGAATTCTCTCGAAGAATAATAGCATATGAAAAAAGACTAAAACAACTCCTTATTAAACCAAGTCCAGATACTTAGGGAAGTGTTTACCTTTCAAGAATGAGAATACTTTATGGACATTTCTAACAGGGTTTTTCCAGGAATGGTGACCGCTTTCTATTGTTTTCTTATAGCAAGGAACCGAACCACCCTCTCAACCACCATTAGAGATACCTTCATGGAAATAGGGTTGTCTAACATATCTGCTGTGGTTAGGGCTCCTGCTGTAGGAGTCAACTGCTTAGCTAATGAAGAATGGTTCAAGTTTCTTAGGGTAAGTGCTTAAGAAAATACCTCACTTATTCAACTAAGTAGAAACCTAGCAACATTACTACTACCCTGCTTAGTTCAAGAGTAAGAAAAGTTTTTACTGTTATTCAATTGAAGAGCAAATCTACCTAAGATGATAATGGACTATATGCCTAATGCCATTACCAAGGAAAAGAGAAGAATTTCCTGAGTGCCCTATGGGATGCTGCTGACAAAGATCTTTCGATACTTCCAACACCCTCTGACAAAAGAGTGGTTTGAATACTTTCTGGGTATAGACTACACCAGCAATTCCTTCCGATAAAAGAAGAAAACCCAATCTACACTAGTAAAAACAGCTCCAAAAAACTAAGCATTCAGATTAATGAAGCTAGATCAGATATCAAAATCAAGAAGATTGATGATAAGAAGAAAGGGAAACCAAGATGGAGTTTGTGCTTTTAGAAAGCAGTTCAGAGAGTTCAGAAAGTTAAGAAAACTTCTAAAGACAGAGTCTAAACAGGTTCTGTCCAAGATGCTTCAAAAAGGAAAGAAGAAGTCAACCAAAAAGTAGAAGCTCACAAGAACTCAAAAGCCTTCTGAAAGTGAGATGGAGACATTAGAAGGTGATCTTCCTCAAGGCAGACCCAGCAAACTTCCTATCCGAAAGAAAGCTCATAAGCAAAAGTATCAGTCTTTGCCAAAAGCGGTTTTAAGAGCTACACTCATTTTAAAAGATATGAGTGAAGCACATTAGATTACTGCTATATCCAGAGAATTTGAGTCATCAGAAGATGAAGAAAAGGCAGACCTAATTCTCAAGGAGCAATACATTTTACAGAAGAAAAGGAGATTAGAGGAAGCAAGAAAAATGGAAAATGCTAAGGAAATTAGGGATTCAAGTAGCAGCAGAAGACATGTTAATCCCAAACCCATTATTGTTAATGAAGATCAGCCTTCAAGACCCATGACTCAACAATATGGGTTTACCTCCGTTGCAACTCCTATTGCTTCTAATAAAACAGCTTATGATGACAGTGAAGATTTTATGACTATAAGTCAAGTGCTGGATATCATGTCAAAAACACTAGATCCAAAGCCACAATCTGAAGAAAAAGGTCTGGATGGACTAAACTTCTTTGTCAATGAGCTCTTTTCCAACCTAGAGCCCATTATCGAGGAGCCAAATGAAAAAGCACATGAATCAGAATTTGCTCTTATTCTGATAGTGCCTTAACCTCCTTCTTCCATCTGTATCACTCTAGTAGAGGAATAAATGGATATGACATTAGAAGTTGCTTCAGCTCAAAAAGCTACTGCTTCTGCGTCGGCTCTAATACTTGGAATTGTGGTTCAATTCCCAAGCCGACTCCTGATCCTGCTACTTCTGCTTCTGTCCTGCCACCTCTAATACAGACCATGCACTATCCTCTCTACATCCTACTACTGCACAAGATAAAACTTAGGTTGAATTGCCCAAGTCAGGGGAAACTGTACCCCTAAACATTCCTGAGCCATCTTCCAAAACTGCTCTTGCACCCATCAACTTGCCACCTCCATCCTCAACTGAGCCTCTAGTAAGCTCTCAGTTCCATGAAATCAACTTGTGGAATCTAAGAGAGATTGCCTCCAGGCGGGATAGACTTGAGGCAACTATCATAGAACATGGCATCCAACTCAAACAAGTGGAAGATCTGCAGCTTCAGATTTTTCAAATTCTATAGCATTAAGGTTGAAGATAGTGTTTTTTATTCCAGACACACCTCCTTTTTGATGATGTCAAAAGGCGAAAAAGAAAAGAAATGAAGAAAATCAAGTGTTATACAATTCAAGGGGAGCTTATGTTAAGGAGGAGTTCAGAGAATTTTTAGTACGCATATTCTTTTGATGTTTTGTTTTTTTATTTTCATCTTTAGCAGATAATTTATCCTGTTTTATATAATTTGTTATTTCTGTTCATATATCATGCTATATTTTTTTTTCTAATGCATATTTGTCTTAAGCTGTTGTACATAAATATGTTTTTAGGTATTAATACATATCGATGCTCAATTATGCTCTGCTAATCATATATCTTGGTAATAGATGCTTGCTTCCTATTTCTTATACATGTGCTCTGTTTTGCTTAATCAACCAGCACGCTAGGATTTTTAGCTCACGTGTATTTATGATTAGCTCTGGCAAGTATCTTTAAAAGCACAAGATCCTTTTTGTTGCTCTTTTACTCATATCTATATGCTGAGCCTCAATGTGTATGATGTGCTTAAATTGTTCTTAGCTTTTATAAAACACATTATCTTTGACACACATATGAGATGTTTTTCAAAAAGGCTATGTTTAACATGATCAAAATACAGTTGTGTATAGTTTCTGACAAGTCTTCAAAAACCCTTTCTTACATACTTTGATACAACTAAGATCAGTTAACGAGTTTCAGAACTCTCTTAAAGTATGCTATGCCTATATGTCATAAAATGCGTTATGTTTCAAATATGTATCAATGGGTAATCTTTTTTTAAGAGCATATGTTTTTGTTTTACAAATGACCATTCATGCTCTGATACTTATGAGAAAAGTTTCACAGCTCATAACAAAAAGCTCATCTATACTTTGTTATTTCTGGGATTGATTCTTAATGAGCTTCAGAAACCTCGCATAATAATATGTTGATACAATCATATCAAGGTTTCTCTAAGCATCAGAAACTACATAAGTATCAGTATGTTTTTCTCAAATCATTCATGCTCTGTTACGTTTATAATGTATCTTTAAGCATTCATTTCTCAAATTCGTTGGATAAAAAGTACTGAATAAGGAAAAATAATCAAAGGTAAAATATCATAAGTATTTCTTATTAGTTATTCAAGCACATGAATCTTCAGAAAGTTTCTTTTTATGATGAAAAATCAAGCTGCTTGTATGATCAAGGCTTAAATGTTTTTCTTTTTGACATATGCTTTGTTACTCGTCAGAAAGTACATTAACCCTGTCCAAAGCTTCATGAAAACTAACAACATCAAAAAGATTTTTAATATTATTTCTTTCAATATCTCTTCAAAAGATTTTCTTCAAATTGGTTTGTCATCATAAAAAAAGGAGGAGATTGTTAACTCCAGAACCCTTCCAAGAAATGTTAATGAGTTTTGAATGACAACAAAGCTAATTTAAAGAAAATGCTTTGAAGGATGACTAATGGCTATCTTGAGTTTCTTGTAAGATTAAACAGGTTCTATCGTTTAGCATATCAAGGCTTAATCAAATAAGGATATATTTTACTTTGCATGTGCAAACATGTTTTATCTCATGTTAAGAGATATGAACTGAAAAGAGAGTAAAATTACACACTTAAGCTTAAAATAGCTAATGACTGGAAGAAGTAATCAATGTTACAAGAAACCAAGTTTTGAGTCTTCAGAAAGTAGCACTGGACATCAGAAAGTATATTTACAATGAAGATATCAAGCAAACTCTGAGAACCAAGTGTTACACTATCTTCAATCAACATAATCGCAACTCTTTCATCATCATAAAGCTTGGATTGAAGACCTGAAGATCAAAAGATCATCAAGAATCTATTATCGCACATCAGAAAGTTCACTTCACTGTGGACCACTAAACGTTACTAGAAAATGAGGAAAATTTGAATTTTAGAAATTCAAATTTACAGTCAAACTAAATGTTAGAACTGACGTGTCATCTCTTTTGCCAACTGGATCAACTTACCCCAAATTCTAAAAGAAAGAGTTCAAAAACCACATTCAGAAAGTAAGAGTAGTTTATGAATGGACATCAGAAACCTCAATGCCACAACGGCTTCTGTAACAAATCTAACAAGCTGTCAACCTACTCTTCTAAACTGTTTTTCTAAGACACAAATGGATGATCAACACATGTCACTTGGAGATCTGATCAAAGGCAACGGTCACAAAGAAGATCTTCTTTATATAGAGATGTTGTGCTCAAACGAAAGAGGGAGATAAAGAAAGACTTTGTGCAATAAGGAAAAAATCTGTAAAAATCTCTTTTCACATCCAGTAAAGTTCATATCATTATGTAATCATATTCCTTACTTGTAAAAAAATCTTCTTTCTTCATTCTTGAATAGATATAGGTTCTTTTTAGGAATAAATGATAGAAAGAAGTCATTCAAGATTTCCCATGTTACTCATGTATATATTAAGGAAACTTGAGTGTAGGTTAGTTTGAGTGGCAATCCACACACAGAACCTTTGTATTTTTGATCTAATAGTGATTAGTATGAGATAGCTTGCAGAGGCTAATGTAAAACTACTTGCAAAGCAATAGTGAGGTATTCTTACTGATCACAATTTAGCTTGGAGAGGCTAATACAAGACTACTCGGTTCAGCTTGGAGAGGCTGGTGAATAACTACTTAGGTTTGTGATAGTAGGGGTTGCCTACTGGTCACAGGTGTTAGTTTGGAGAGACTAGTACAAGACTACCCGATTCAACTTGGAGAGACTAGTGAATAACTACTCAGGTTTGTGACAATAGGGGTTGTCTATTGGTCATAGGTGTTAGCTTGGAGAGGCTAGTATAAGACTACTCGGTTCAGCTTGGAGAAGCTAATGAATAACTACTCAGTTCAGCTTAGAGAGACTGGTGAATAACTACTCAATTTGTGACAGTAGGGGTTGTCTGCTGGTCACAAATGAGAGCTTAGGAAGGCTAATGTAAAAACTATCCATTTTTTTTTTCTTTCTCGGGTTGAGAAAGATATTTAGTGGAACCTCAATATGTGTTGAGTACTGAATGTAGACATGTTTGCTTGAACCAATATAAAATATGTGTCATATCTTCTTCTTCTTGATCTCCTTTATTTTTCTGTTATGGTTTACAATTGAACTTATGATGGTATAATGCTTTAAGCTTTTACATTATTTATCGCTAACTTCAAAAATCTACTTTCTGAAATTACTAATTGCATTTCCACTGCACTACAAGTTCCATACTTAATAGTATCTTTATTAAAAGTTTCAGATATGCAAAAAAAAAGTAAATCACGATTCAACTTCCTTTTCTTGTGCATTTATTTTAATATTCATATCATTTTAAAAGTATTAAATAAAAATATGATATTAAATTCTTTTAGCAATTACTTACTTTTGACTATATACTTCTGTAAAATTGTTCCTCCATTGTTAAAAAATAAGATAATTCTATGCATTGAATTAGTTAAAAAAAGAAAGGTTGAAGAAGTTGTGAAGTTGATGCACAATGTAGACACACGAAATCATTAATCATTTTACACTTATTTTCCTCTGAATGTGCACTATTGTGTCCCTTCTTTTTCCATTGGGTGATGAGTCTATATGTCATTTACCTTTTCATTTATATATATTCCAAGCCATTTAATAATGTTGTTTGGTTATTGGGGGAAGGTAAATCCCAAACATTGAATGATAAAATATCAATGTGTCGTAAGCATCGACTTAGTAAATTTTTTATAATTATTTATTCTTAATTATTTATCTTTTTCCTAAAATGTTTACTTTATATTATTTAAATAATTATTGTCTTAAGAAAGCTTTAAAAGAAAATAATTCAACATATAAATATAAATTATTATATTAAAGATGTTAATGCTAAATACTTATAATATTTAGTGCCCAGGTCAATATTAAATATTTTTAACTAATTAAGAATAATAACTTTTGATATATATATATCATTATGATGATTATTGATTAATAAATAATTGTTAACTAGCTATTCTTTTTGCTAAAATTAAATAAGGACAATTTGGAAAATTTTAATAAAGATTAGTGTTAGTGAAATTGGCAATAGTCAAAATAGAATGGCAATAACCACACCCTAAAAATATTCATAAAGATTTTATTTACAATAAATGTGAATATTAGTTAAAATTAAATAGCCAATACTAGTCATTAAAAAGATAAACAACCATTCGCTCTAAATAAAATTTACATATCTTCCTAGATCATTTTAACTTTTTTTTTTGTCTCTTCAAATTAAATATCACTTCTTGAGATAGTACTTTGTGTTAATTTTTTTTCTATATTTTATTAGTGGCACTTAAATGCTCTTACCTTCAGAGTTGCTAAACTCGTTATTATAGTCCCATCTGACCTATTTTGTACCTCCGGTTATATAACAGATTCACTTCTAAAGTGAGGTAAATCTCCACTATTGAGATAACGTCAAGACATTAATACTAATATTTGTTGCACATAATAACTTGACACTGCAATCAAACAATCATGACAGAACCAAAAGCTATTTAAGTCATTTTACTATCAAATTGTGTTGAGTATTAGAGAGTTTCCTATCCCTAAAATATTTATGAACTTATACGTAATTGATACAACTATTTTAAATATTGTCAAGTTTGCATGTGATAGCGAGACTATCTGACCGGTTATATTCCTGAATTTGGATGTGACATGAGCATTGCAGCCAAGAAAAATTCATTTAGTGAATTATAAGTTTTAGCTGCCTAGTTCCCCTGTCTTTCATTCTCTCCGTAACGATCCGAGCACACGAGTGGTATCAGAGCCTAAATCGCGGGAGAGGTATAGGTATCTGGTGTTGCTTTTTGATGATAAAAGTTTCTTCTGATTGTTTCTATTACTGTCAATTTATCTCTGTCTTTAAGTTTTATTATTTAGCTTTCTGAGCAAGTTATAGCTGTAAGTCTGGATCAGAGTCAAGTGTAGCAGTGAGAGCTGTGTATACGTTGGTCAGCCCAGATAGTGGTCCCGGCAGTAAGGCCCAGAGGTGAGGCAGTGAGTCCGTTGGTCAGCTAGGGTGGTCCCGTAACATAAAACTCTGGTAAGATTCATGGCTAGACTTCTTAGAACGTTAAGTAACTTAAACTTAGGAAGAAATAATGAGATAGTAGTTAGAACAAATAATGAAGAAGCTTCATCTAGTAGCAATAATAGAAACAATCAGAAGAAACTTTTATCATCAAAAAGCAACACCAGATACCTATACCTCTCCCGCGATTTAGGCTCTGATACCACTCGTGTGCTCGGATCGTTACGGAGAGAATGAAAGACAGGGGAACTAGGCAGCTAAAACTTGTAATATTTCCTTAATTTTGGTGATCCTATACTCAATGGCTGAGAGCTCAAAATATAGATTATTAATTCTCAAACTGTTTTCAAAAGTATATTGTAATTTTTCTAATTCAAAAATCTCTTGTAAAACTCTAAACCAGTGTTGATTTAATCTTCTTAGTCTTAATCTTAAACAGTAAGCTGAAAACATTTAGCAACGGCTTAAAGCAATGATCTTTTTCTTGATTTCTGTTTCTTTTTTATCTAGAAATATATACATATCATATAATCGATCTAGTAAGGCTTGATTTCCTGGAAAAGGATCTTCTTCAAATAGTTTTATAGTATCTAAAACTTTTTTCTGATTTCTTCTAACAAGAAATAAAGCATATCTACAAACATGAGCTGAGACCATTTTATCCTCTGCTTAAAACTTCTAAAAAGGGATCAAGAGTATTTAAAAGTTGTAAAATTCCAGATAATTCAAAATATAATGCATGTAGTAAATTTAAATCTTTTTCTTCTTTTCCTTCTTCTTGAGTTATACGTTCTGAAACTACTTTTAAATCAGCTTTCAAAATGTTAATATATTTCTTAATCTTACAAGCATAAGGAAGAGTCATAAAGTACGAATAAAACTTACAAGAAAATATGCTGATAAACTTCAAATCTTTATTCAATACGTCAAAACTTGTTCAAGGATGATACAAAGATGGCTAAAGGTGTTTGAGGGAGTTTTTGATTAAGCCGATTTTTTCTACGATTCTTTCTACGATGATCTTCCATTGATATGAGGATTGACTTTTATAGAAGGGTTCTAGTTCCTATTTCACCTAACCTGATCACTATTACACCAATAATGGTACTTTTACAATCATGATCGCTTTGGCTTTAAGATAAAGCTAGCTTATAGACTTTTTGACTTCTGCGGTTTGCTTTCGCTTTACTCCGAAGCTTTTTGACTTCTGTGGCTTGCTTTAGCGTTACTTCAAAGCTTGAAATGATTATAGACGTGGAGTTATCTGCTTTTACTGTTAAGAGATGCTGCCGACACTTGCTTTTAGAGATTCTTATCTTGAAGCTTTTTCAAAGATTGTACTGGTCTTCAGTGTCTTCAAAATAATGTCCTGGGCTTGAACTGACTTCTTCGTCTTCTTCTGGTTTGGCTGACATGGCTTTGATTTGTTCTTGAATTTCTTCTTCTGACGTGGCTGCTGCTAAGGCTGCCATTAGTTGTCTTTTTTGTGCTAGAAACTGTGCTTCTTTGTTGCTCTCACTTATCTTTGAGGTGGTTGGAGAGATTGTAAAGGAAGAGGCTCTTTTTTCATGTGATATTGCTATCCATGAATCTATAGCTTTTTTGCTGATTAAATTAAGATCAAAGTTTCCCCACCATCGAACTTTAATAATTTTTACAAGATACTGAATGCTGCTATCTTCTTCCATTTTTGCTGAATTATAATCCCACTGCATAATCCAGGTTATTCCTAGACATGCGATGAATGAGATCATTTTCATCTCTGGTATAAATGAAGTCTTGGCTTTCCAATATTCATAACTCATTGCTGCTTCTTTTGGGAATATGGCTGGTATTGGTCCGAAATCTAGAAACCATCTGAGAAACCATTTAGGGAACTGTAAAGAGATTCCCTTTTTAAACCAAAAGAACCATGAATGGGGATTTGGAGAAAAGTCCAATACATGATTCCAGGCTTCCATATAATCAAAATAACTATAATGTTGTGGCTCAAATTCTCTGGTAAACTCTCTATGTAATGCCCGGGGATCGCGAAGTCGGGGAGTGATCGCCGGTGCAAAGAGGCACGGACAAGGAGCGGCTCCTGGCAGACTTCGAAAGTGGAGGGGTACATGAATGAACCGATTACACACCCGAATGAGAGGGATCCTAAGACTGTATAGGTATGGGACTATATAGTTGAGGAGGGCTTATATGAATTGATTTGTACTACCTATACCAACAAGATGCATCTTCTTTTCGGTAGCCCAAACTGAAAGAACTCCACAGTTAAGCGTGCTTGACTTGGAGCAATTTTGGGATGGGTGACCTCCTGGGAAGTTTTCCTAGGAAGCGTGCGAGTGAGGACAAAGCATGCTAAAAAGACCCGTGTTGGTTTGTGGGGACAGTCGTCAATCCATGAAGCAGCAGGGGATGTTACAAATTAATGTAACACCCCGATTTTTCTGTCCGAGGGAAATGACCAAAATGCCCCTGAGGTCATTTCCTGACCCGAACTCGAGGGTAACCAACTTGGTCATCCTCGAAGGGTTAACTCGATGTTTGAAGGGGATTGAATGGCCTTTGAATGCTTTCGGAAGCGAAAATTTCGTTTCAGATTTGGTCAAAATGACCAAAATACCCCTATAGCGTTTTTACGCGGGTAAAGGTGCCGTTTGAGCCCGAAACTTTCCCCAGAGGTTTAAAAACATGTTTTCATGTGCCTAGAGGTCTCTGTTCAAGTCCCGGTGGTCCCGGGCAGTTTTAGTGCAAAATTACGATTTTGCCCCTAGAATAGTGTTTTTGAGCTTAATGACGTAATTAAGCAAACCTAAGCAATATTAGGCTCTAAACGAAGATTAATTTATTTCCCTAATTAATCTAGAGTCAAAATAATTTATTAAAGTTAATTAGAACCTAAAATTGCTTAGATTAAACTTAAATCGCTTTTTAGAACTCAAGATTCCTAGTCTTGGAATCTTGAATAGTGTTTTCTCTCTCCAATTCCTTAAATCAAGGAAATGTGTCTAGAGTTGTTTAGACTCTAAATTGAGGATTTAACTCTCTAATGGTGCAAGACCACTCCTTAATTATGTCTAGACCACCTTAATTACCCATTTACCTTACCTAAACACTTTCTTACAAATTTCTAATCTTAAGCATAATCAAAGATACACCTAAACACAACACTAAACCACAATTAAAATGCAAAGAAACCTCCCCCATGGGCTGATGCATATTCGGCCATCACTCCCTAATTACCACACATATTAAATTGTTTTCTCACTCAAAGAGCCATGCTTGAGCCATACCTTGAGCCATACCTCACCATACCTTAAGCCATACCTCACCATACCTCAAGAACACATTATCTCACCTCATGGAACTCATGGAATGCCTCCAATCTGCACCTCATGGCCGAAACCTCTTCCTCCATGAGCTCCCTCCATTTGTTTCATTTCTCTATAAATAGAATGCCTTGAGGAGCTTGCACCACTTTTAGATCATTTGCTAAGTTTAGGAGCACTCAAAGCTTTTCCTTTTCTCTCAAAAGTTCTTGTGTTCTTCAAGCTCTTCAAAGTTCTTCATCACCTTCATCTTCTTCTTCCATCTTCAAGTTCATCACACCAAGTAGGGATTTTCTTTCATGTATTCTTTCTTTAAAGTTCTTGTTTCAAGCTTTATGTTCATAGTTTCTCTTGATTCCTTTTAGAACCTCTTTTCTTCTCCTCATTCCTCTTTATGTTTCGGCCATGGGCCTTTGGAGTTCAAAGAAATGAGAGCTTGATGATGAGAGTTTCATGATGATGTTCATCACTTGAAACAAACTCTAGAGCTTGATCTTTGTTCTTGAGCAAAAGTGTTTCTAGTTTTTCCTTTCTTGAACTCTTGAGAACTTTAACTTTGATGGTGTTTTAAAATGGCTCTATGAACTCAATGATGAGGACTCATGATGTTGGTGTTAATATATCATCAAGGTCATGAACTCTAGAGTTTTAAAATGCACTTTTCTCTTCTTGGAGATTTCGGCCATTTCCTTGAGATTTTCTAAGTTTCATAGTTTGATTCCCAAAGATATTATGTTGAGTTCTAAGAACTCCAAGCTTGACTTTACCTTGTTTGAATGAGTTTGGGTTAAGGTTTAAGTTCCTTTAAAGTTTTGTTAAGAGCTCTAGAAAGATAAAATGAACTTGCATAATTTATTTTATGCTTGCATTCATATTTACATTCTTGCTATGCATCTTTATTTTCAAGCTATCACCTAAGGACATAAAGATTAAAATGGAACTTGCATCTTCACTTAATTTAATTCTCGAAGCCTTTCTATTTCGGCCTTAAAGTCGATTGTTGTTGGGCCTAGAGCACTAAAATAAAGAATTGAACTTGCATTATCACCTAATTAATTTCTCGAATGCCTATCTATTTCGGCCTTAAAGTCGATTGTTGTTGGGCCAAGAGCACTAAAATAAAGAATTGAATCTTTCACATTTACTTTCAAGCTTGCACGTTTAAGATTATGCTTCGCATATTTACTTTCAAGCTTGCACGATACGTTATGTCTTGCATATTTAATTTATGTCATCATTTTAATTTGTAAGCAAGATTAAAAATGAAAAGCATGAGCATGTTTAGTTTATGTCGTAACTTAAGAACCTAGAGCTCAAAGACTTGCCCATTTCATTCCAAGTTAAAGTTATATGTGAATGTATTCCTTGAATGAATAATTTCGGCCAAGTAGTGATAATGGACTTGCAATGAGTTTTCATCTAGCTACTAGGTCCAATAGTCTATGTTTTAAGTTTTCCTTAAAGACTTACAAATCTTTATAAGGTTATGTCATCACAAGTTGTGATTTTATCCTCCTTTAGGAGATGAAATATATTTTGGTCTTTAACCTAAGGCTTCACTTAGCCTCTTGAGGAATTAAAATGTTTTGCAAAGAGTTTTAGAAGTTCTAGAATGATTCCAAGAGAAACTAGTTAACTTATGTACCTAGAAATGTCAATTTAATTCTCTTATTGAGGCAAGATGTTTTCGGTTCTGATGTGATGAATGTGATGCTGTATGATGATGTTTTAATGTGTTGGAATGTGTGAAAATATCATATGATGATGTAGAAGCGATCCTATGCATGATAGGTAAGAAACTAGCTAACTAGAAATACCGTAAAGCTAGAATTTAACATAGTTTTGACTCATTTGTTTATGGAACTTTTCCAAACTGTTTTAATGGGGACATAATCAGATTTAGATTGTTTAGACATGAAAAACTTGGTATCATTTGAGTTAGAATTGAATTCTAGCACCTACGGGGAAACTAGTAACTAGAAAACCGTAAAAATGCAAATGTAGAACTCTTAGAACATTTAATTTTCTGGATTCGGTCCAGCACCCTTACAACATGGTAAACATGATTAATAATTAGTCCTTAAGCATAGGAATGCCTCATAATTGATTTAGATTTAATATTTAGCCTTCAAGTAAAACGGAACCAAGAAAGGGTCTAAAACGTAAGTTCTAGAACCCCGTATTCACATGTTAGGATTTCCACCCTATGCTATTCAGATTTAAAAGTAAAATGAGAGGATTATGAATGATGTTTAATTATGAGCCTTAGGTGCTTAAAATATGAACGACGGATGTAGAGAACTATATCTCAAGATTAAGACCCGTAAGGGTCAAAGCATAAGCTACCGTAAGGGTAAGCGTTTGGATGATTTATGATGATGCATGAAGTATTCTAATGATGATGATGTTATTCATATGAGGAATTTATGAGATTATATGTTTATGTGGCATAAAGCAAATTTGGGAGGAAATTCGGTGTAATGACCGTTTAGGCCGCCGAATTTCCGACAAATTTGGGGACTTAAAGAGATTTTGAAAATTAAGGTACTAAGATGGGTTCTAGGATGACACTGGTTCGGCCGAGCACCTCCATAGAACTCATGTGACATCGGTACCATTTTACACTCTTAGGTGACACCGGTTCGGCCGAGCACCCCTAAGAGTTTTGCCCCCTAACCCGTACTCAGATAGTCGGGATTTATGATTTATGATACGCTTATCGTTAAGTGGTAAGTAAGAACTAGTGACGACTAGTTAAGGTATGAGCTCATAACCTAGATGTATGACACGTTCTGGGTGACACCGTTCGGCCGAGCATCCCCAGTTCGATTGTCTTTAGGGTGGCCCATGAGGAAGAGAAGTTTCATGATTATGATTATGTCACTAAGTTTTGTCCCATATGAATGTTACTATTGCCACTTTATGCCACCAAGAATGATGATGCTCGATGTTATGTTTTTATGTATGTGCATTAGGTAGTGCCATGCATACATTTTCTATTATGTTGCATCCATGACATTAAGATCATCCTAAAATGAATGGACCTTGGCTAAAATATATTTTAAAGTTTAAAATGAACCTAATACATGCTCAGTCATTTCGTATAAATAAACCCAAGGTTCCTGAGGACGTAGATGACGACACCTAGGTAGTAGGAGGCCCTACTGAGATTCTTTAGTAAGATTCTCACTCCCTCTATCTCTTTCTTTCCGTCACGTCTTCAGATGGCGACGTTCGTAGTGTTCGTGGACACGCCGACATGGGAGGTGCACCATGACCCGGACCACGGGTCATTCCATTTTTTTTGGGTCGATGCACAGTTAGAGTATTCATGTTCATGGGTCGACCCTTCACTCCCCCTGTACATTCCCATCGTTTCTCCCCCGTCTCACCTTTTGGCGATGACCTAGTGTTCGAGCGCGCACGTCCCCGAGAGGAGAGGCTACGCCGTACTCCACCTTCCGCATCCGCCGTTCGAGACTACCCTGAGTATGTGCCCCGTTGCCCATCGTCCTTCTCGGAGATGGATCCTTCCGAGGATTCGGCCACCCAGGTACCCTCCGAGGGATCTTCCCCCACCATACCTATGGACTTCGGAGAGGATAGCGAGCCCACCGTGACTCAGCCGAGGCGTGCACGGCGACCGGAGATGCGGCCATACCCTGGGAGTCATATTCGATCCCCACTCCGGCTTTTCACACCCGAGGAGCTCGCTTAGTTTCCCGGATATCTGCCTCGATCACGAGATGGTCGCCAGTAGGAGGTCGAGGATGGCCCGAGTTAGAGCACACACCACATAGATAGGGATAAACCTTCTTTTGTTTAGCGGTTATCCTATTAGATGCACTCGGGTAGGGGAGTAGATTATGTTTATGTTTTATGTTGTATTTCCTTCTATGTATTTCCCTTGTACTAAATTAAGTCCCACACTTATAAATGGGCAAGTTATATATATATGGGATGATATTCAGTGATGTTCATGATGTGCCTTATGTTATGATGATTGTGAGACGATTGTTTTACTTTGCATGGTTTACCGCTTATCGTATCACGCGGCTCTCACTTTGTATTTCAAAAAAAAATTTACCCGTATTTTCCGCTAAGTATTTCTAAGTAAAATTGAGAACTATGAGGTAACAGACTAATGATTAACCTAAGTATGTTCTAGAGTATTGGGTTAAAAATTAGGATGTTACACTCTAGGCTGGTAAAGAGGTTGGTTCCAATCTTTTAAGGTTAAGATCTTAATAATCTTTAGCTTGGAATGGGATATTTTGCTGGGATCTTTCTTATCAACTACATGGGTTATTTCAACTGAATCGGTATCTACTAGAACATATTCATAAAACTTTTGGGTTTTTTGAGGGTGAACTGGTGGATAGTGGAAAGGCTTAGGAAATATGTGTTTGTACATGGTTTTCCTATCTAAGGTAAACCACTCTCTTTCAATGGCTATTACAGGTAGTGAATTTGGTTTTTCAATATAAGGGTAGTCTTGATATGTGGGCTTCGTAAAGAATAATTGAGAAGGGGTAACTGGTTGAGGTGTCGAGTATTTTTGAGAGCATATATCAGTAGAGCTTTTATCAATATTGCTTTTACTGCTTGATATCATTGAGCTTTTAACAACCTGTGACATAGTCAAAGGTTTTGATGATGAAGCTGGTACAGATTCTTTTTTATGGTTCCGTGGGGGACCATAATTATCTCTCGTGTTGGGACCCTGACTCATTCTGGCGAGCCCTGCAAGAACTCTCTTGTAAGAAAATCTGGAAGAGCATTCTTATCTCCTTTTATGTGGATTATTTCAAAATCAAAACAAGACAAAATAGCTTGCCATCTAGCAAAGATATGTTTTGAAACAAGATTCTTAACATCATTTTGTAAAACATGAGGGGCTGCTTTGCAATCTGTTCGTACTAAAAACTTTTTATTGAATAAATCATCTTGAAATTTTGTAATACATAATACTATAGATAAAATCTCTTTTTTAATTGTTGAATATTTCTGCTGAGCTGGATGCCAAATACCTGAATGATATTTGACGACTTGTTCTTTTGTTGATTCTGGAAGGATTTGCTTAAGAATTCCACCATAACCTAGATCAGAAGCATCTGTTTCAACTATTAAAGCTGCTGAAGGGTTTGGTATTCCTAAACAAGGAAGGCTCTTGACAATGCTCTTAACTTTTATGACAACTTGACTCATTTCGTCATCCCATGGAGGAGGACTTTTCCTAAGACGCTTGTACAATGGGGCACAAATAGTTCTGATATTAGGAATGAAATCTGCTACGTAGTTTAGACATCCTAAGAATCTTTGTAATTGTTTTTTATCTTTTATTTCATTTGGGAATTTATCTGTAAATTCTATTGACCTCTTAATTGGTGTAAAAGTTCCTTGATATATCTCATATCCTAAGAATTTTACTTTAATTTGGAATATCTTCATTTTCTTAGCTGATATGACTAATCCGTTTTCTTTTATTATTTCAATAAATTTATTCAAATGTTCCTTATGTTGATTAATTCCTTTGGAAAAGATTAATACATCATCTGGATAGACAATAGAGAATCCATGTATGGATTCAAAATATTATTCATTATTTCTTGAAATTCACTTGGGGCGTTCTTAAGTCCTTGGGGCATTACGTTCCATTCATAATGACCAAAAGGCACTACAAAAGCTGTTTTATATCTGTCTTCTTCTTTTACAGAGATCTGATAGTATCCAGATTTCATATCAAACTTTGACAAGATATTGGCTTTATATAACCTTTTAATTAAATCTTGCTTATTTGGTAAAGGATACCTAATCCATCTTAAAACTTTATTCAAAGGCTTATAATTAATTACTAATCTAGGGGCTCCTCTTTCTATTTCTGATGCTTTCATGACATAAAATCCTGAACAACTCCAGGGTGATTTGGACGGTCTTATTAATCCTTTTTCTAAATATTCTTGTATTTCTTTTTTACAATATTTTAAATATTCTTCATTCATTTGTATGGGTCTAGCTTTTGTTGGTATATCTGACTCTTTAAATCCTTCTTCATATGGTAAAGATATTTCATGAATTTTCCTATGGTGAAATGCCATTGGATTTGTATCACAAATTTCTTTTTCTATTCTTTTTTCAAATTCTTTTATCATATTTTGTATTTTAGGATTTTCAATCTGTTCTTCTACCTTCTTATAATAAATTTCTCTATTCAATAAATTAATCTGTTTATGCTTTTGTTCTATTAATTCTTCTGTTGATATGGAGGCTTTTTGTAACATATTTAATTCTTTAGTTCTAGGGGGCTCTAAAAATTCAAAAAGAACTGGGGTTTCTGGTATAACATGCGTTTGTACTCCTTTTTCTGTTGTCCAAAATGGATATAATAAACATATAAAAGGGGTTCCTAATATTATTGTATTTATAATATTTTTTACTAATACGAAGGATGTTCTGAAACAAACTTTGTTTTTACAGATCTTAGCATTTGAAAGCTTATATTGAATCTTTAATCCTGTTCCACTAGCTTCTGCTACTTTTTCCGTTGATTTTTCATAATACTTAGTTGGTATTACTCCTTCTTGTATTGCATTTATATCACCTCTTGAATCTACTAAAGCTACTAATTCAAACCTCTCATTTTTAACTATTAAAGTTATTTTCGTCCACCATTTATGCATTGTTATTAAGCTTAATATATTAATAAAGGGGGTAGAACTTTCTTCTGCTTCTGGCTCTTTTATGATTACAAATTGTTGATTTACAGTATGAATCATATTTTCTCCTTCTAATTTTAGTAACATGTATTCTAAAGTAATATTTTGTTCTTTTATTTCTGAGATTTCTTGCTTAAGATTTTTAATTTCATTTTGCAAATCTTTTCTGCTTATGTTTTCTCTAGTCACTTTAAATTTGTTATAAACATCTTTCATTTCTGTAGGTCGTATTTCTTTCTTTTGGTTTTCTTCTTTAGAAATTAATGAATTTAATTGTCAGTAGAAATTCTTCTTTTAATGGTGAATCTTCTAATTTATCTATTATAGATATTAAGGTAGCTGTTTGATCACTAGTTAAGACATTCAATGTCTTTTCTGTACAGTTTTCACAATTACATAAACCTGGTCCTAAACAATAATTTTCTTCTTCATCATCTACTTCTGATTCTTCTGAAGATTTATTATCTAATTGAAGTATTTCATTATCTTCAGCATCTTCGTCACTTATATATTCTTCTTGATTAGTTCAGATTCAGAATTAATAAATATTCTTAGTAATGTTTGTTTTAATTCTTCATTAGTTAATTCATTTATTTTTTGTTGTACTCTACAATTCTTAGCATAGTATCCTGGTTTTCCACACTTCCAGCACACATTTTCTTTCCTAATATTCTTCTGGTATTTTTTCTTATTATTTTTATTATGAGGCTTATTATAATAAACTGGTGGAGTTTGTTGTATATTCTTCCTTTGATAATTTCTTCTAGGAGGATTATTAGACCTTGTATATTTAGATACGTATTTATGCAATTTCTTAACTTGCTTTTTATGCTGTTTGCTAGGGGCTCTTATGGGATCTAATCCATACTGATAACAGAATGTTCCTAGTTCTCTCTTATTTGTCATCTTTTCTTTTTTAATCTTATTTTGTAACTTCATATCAGTACATACTTCTATTCCTGTTTCTATCACAATATTATGCATCTGACCAAAGGTTAAGCTTTCATATGGAACTTGATTTCCAAAATGATACTGTAATTTCTGTATAACTTTTTCTGCAAATAAACTAGGTAAGGCTGCTACAAATCTTTCTTTCCAAAATGCATTATTAGCATCTCCTCTCATCATTACTTTAGACATAAATATATCCTTATACCATCTATAATCAGACATTGTTGGACATCTTAAATTTAGTAATTGAGTTCCTACTCGTTCTCTAAAAACACTAGGATCTCCTATAAAATTTTTGATTATAGAGGCTAGTAAAGTTGTTGTTGCATCTGGGACTATTTCTGCACCTTCTTGCTTTACGCTATTTAATATTGTTTCTTTATCTGGGTGAGTTAGAAAATTATCCCACCAACCTTTTAATTGTCCTGTAAATCCATGTATTATTACTATAGCTGCTTCCTTATCTGATAAGCCATTTGATTTTAATGCCGTGGCAAACATAGCCATCTGACACGTTGCATCTAAAATTGCTTGTTCACTCATTCCATCTATATGCCATTCTTCTATGTTTCCACTTGAGTATGTATTTTGATATTGCATACCTCTTTCTTCATATCCTATATCAGCTGGTGTGGGTCTAGGATAATAATTTCTAGTTTTTGGTTGGGCTCGTCCATTATGGGCTGTTAATCTCATTACTTCTAAAGTATTTATTTCTTTTTTGAGACTTAAGTTTTTTAACTTTTCTTTTATTTCTTCTATATCAGATTCTAATCTTTTAGGTTTTAATAATATTCCTGATTTACTTTCTATCTTATATATAGGAGTTTCTATTGGTCTTGGTATTATATTATTTTTCATTAAGCTAGTATCAGTACTACTACTACTCTGTTCAGCTTTTTCCTCAATTCTTTTTAATTGATTACCCATTATGCTTAATACTGTATTAGTATAATTTAATTGTTGATGTATTTTCTTTATATCTTTTTTTTCTACATTCCCTGCTTTAGGTGGTAATATCTTTGTATTTTGCCATTTCTATTTTAGTATTTTCTGATAGCTTTACTTTTACATTTTCTTTTGGAGGATATTCTGATTCTATTAGTTCTCCATTATTTGTTTCCCAAGCTGTTGTTATTTTTACTAAGGGACAAAATTCTTTTATTTTATCATTTTTATAGATATTTATTAACCAATCAAAGAAATATAAGTTAATTTCATGCTCTTCTAAATAATTATAAAATGTTTTCCTAATATCTTCTGTTTCTGATTTGCTAAAAGTTTCAAAAAACCATTCTCTAATATCCTTATTATATTCTGCTTCAAAATCTTCTCTTATCCATGCTTTATCTATCTCAAAGGGTTCTTTTATAGTTAACGTATTTAATATTTGTGAAGCTGTTGGAGAATACTGAGTATCTTCATAAACTGGGGTAGCAATTCTAGCTCTGTTATTATTTATTCCTACTAAATCAATATTAATAGTAGAATTATCTATCGAGTTTCTAGAAGTTTCTGGTCTAATTACCTGAGGTTCTCTTATTCTTACTGACTGAGATCTATTCATTCTAAGTCTGATATTATTCCCTTCTTGAATTATTTCTCTAACTTGGGTATTTTCTATTTTACCTGTTTCAACAATATCTTCTAATAACCATTCTTCCGGAATATTCTTTATGACTTCTGAGTGTTTAAGCTTTTTAGGGACTTGTACGGTTGTCTTTCTTAGATTAGCTTGTACTAATATAGTTTCATCTTTAGGGGATTATTTTAAAGCTCTGAAATTATAATCTATTTTTGTTATTTTATAGTATATTCTACATATTATTTGGAGTGGATCATACTTTTCATCAATTATATCATCAGGGGTTTTTACATATAGTTTTATAGCTTCTGGAGTATAATCGTTATTTATATTCATTGCAAAGTTTGGATAACAGTTAAAGAAAACTGGTCCATCATGACAATTACTTTCTAGGGTGGCTATTAACGAATCTTCAAACTTTTTAAACCTTATATCTCTTAGTATTATTAGAATAGGGGTGTTCACTCCTATCTTAAAGTTTGGTTTTGCTGCTACTTGTATTAATCCAATATGTATAAAGTTAAAACCTTTCTCCTTATGTTCTCTAAGCTTTTCCTCTTCTAAGATATTTATGATATTGTTATTACTAGTTCTTGGGTAACTATATTCTAACATATGTATTTCTTCATCTCGTTGTTGCCAAAAATGTTGACTTTTATATATTTCATTTTTTCTAATTATTGGTATAGACCAATTATGTAATCTTTCTTCTATTCTAGCTATTTGTAATTCAGATGAGGGATTGTTACTATTATTGCTACTAGATGAAGCTTCTTCATTATTTGTTCTAACTACTATCTCATTATTTCTTCCTAAGTTTAAGTTACTTAACGTTCTAAGAAGTCTAGCCATGAATCTTACCAGAGTTTTATGTTACGGGACCACCGTAGCTGACCAACGGACTCACTGCCTCACCTCTAGGCCTTACTGTCGGGACCACTATCTGGGCTGACCAACGTATACATAGCTCTCACTGCTACACTTGACTCTAATCCAGACTTACAGCTATAACTTGCTCAGAAAACTAAATAACAAAACTTAAAGACAGAGATAAATTGACAGTAATAGAAACAATCAGAAGAAACTTTTATCATCAAAAAGCAACACCAGATACCTATACCTCTCCCGCGATTTAGGCTCTGATACCACTTGTGTGCTCGGATCGTTACAAGTTTTAGCTGCCTAGTTCCCCTGTCTTTCATTCTCTCCGTAACGATCCGAGCACACGAGTGGTATCAGAGCCTAAATCGCGGGACAGGTATAGGTATCTGGTGTTGCTTTTTGATGATAAAAGTTTCTTCGATTGTTTCTATTATCACAACTTATCTCTGTCTTTAAGTTTTGTTATTTAGCTTTCGAGCAAGTTATAATGTAAGTCTGGATCGAGTCAAGTGTAGCGGCGAGAGTGTGTATACGTTGGTCACCGCATGCTGGTCCCGGTAGTAAGGCGCCAGAGGTGAGGCGATGAGTCCGTTGGTCACTAGGTGGTCCCGTAACATAAAACTCTGGTAAGATTCATGGCTAGACTTCTTAGAACGTTAAGTAACTTAAACTTAGGAAGAAATAATGAGATAGTAGTTAGAACAAATAATGAAGAAGCTTCATCTAGTAGCAATAATAGTAACAATCCCTCATCTGAATTACAAATAGCTAGAATAGAAGAAAGGTTACATAATTGGTCTATACCAATAATTAGAAAAAATGAAATGTATAAAAGTCAACATTTTTTGCAACAACGAGATGAAGAAATACATATGTTAGAATATAGTTACCCAGGAACTAGTAATAACAATATCATAAATATCTTAGAAGAGGAAAAGCTTACAGAACATAAGGAGAAAGGTTTTAACTTTATACATATTGGATTAATACAAGTAGCAACAAAACCAAACTTTAAGATAGGAGTGAACACCCCTATTCTAATAATACTAAGAGATATAAGGTTTAAAAAGTTTGAAGATTCGTTAATAGCCACCCTAGAAAATAATTGTCATGATGGACCAGTTTTCTTTAACTGTTATCCAAACTTTGCAATGAATATAAATAACGATTATACTCCAGAAGCTATAAAACTATATGTAAAAACCCCTGATGATATAATTGATGAAAAGTATGATCCACTCCAAATAATATGTAGAATATACTATAAAATAACAAAAATAGATTATAATTTCAGAGCTTTAAAATAATCCCCTAAAGATGAAACTATATTAGTACAAGCTAATCTAAGAAAGACAACCGTACAAGTCCCTAAAAAGCTTAAACACTCAGAAGTCATAAAGAATATTCCGGAAGAATGGTTATTAGAAGATATTGTTGAAACAGGTAAAATAGAAAATACCCAAGTTAGAGAAATAATTCAAGAAGGGAATAATATCGGACTTAGAATGAATAGATCTCGGTCAAGAAGAATAAGAGAACCTCGGGTAATTAGACCAGAAACTTCTAGAAACTTCGATACATAATCCTACTATTAATATTGGTTTAGTAGAAATAATTAATATCAGAGCTAGAATTGCTTCCCCACTTAATGAAGATACTCAGTATTCTCCAACAGCTTCACAAATATTAAATACGTTAACTATAAAAGAACCCTTTGAGATAGATAAAGCATGGATAAGAGAAGATTTTGAAGCAGAATATAATAAGGATATTAGAGAATGGTTTTTTGAAACTTTTAGCAAATCAGAAACAGAAGATATTAGGAAAACATTTTATAATTATTTAGAAGAGCATGAAATTAACTTATATTTCTTTGATTGGTTAATAAATATCTATAAAAATAATAAAATAAAAGAATTCTATCCCTTAGTAAAAATAACAACTGCTTGGGAAACAAATAATGGAGAACTAATAGAATCAGAATATCCTCCAAAAGAAAATGTAAAAGTAAAGCTATCAGAAAATACTAAAATAGAAATGGCAAAATACAAAGATATTACCACTGAAACAGGGAATGTAGAAAAAAAAGATATAAAGAAAATACATCAACAATTAAATTATACTAATACAGTACTAAGCATAATGGGTAATCAATTAAAAAGAATTGAGGAAAAAGCTGAACAGAGTAGTAGTAGTACTGATACTAGCTTAATGAAAAATAATATAATACCAAGACCAATAGAAACTCCTATATATAAGATAGAAAGTAAATCAGGAATATTATTAAAACCTAAAAGATTAGAATCTGATATAGAAGAAATAAAAGAAAAGTTGAAAAACTTAAGTCTTAAAAAAGAAATAAATACTTTAGAAGTAATGAGATTAACAACCCATAATGGACGAGCCCAGCCAAAAACTAGAAATTATTATCCTAGACCCACACCAGCTGATATAGGATATGAAGAAAGAGGTATGCAATATCAAAATACATACTCAAGTGGAAACATAGAAGAATGGCATATAGATGGAATGAGTGAACAAGCAATTTTAGATGCAACGTGTCAGATGGCTATGTTTGCCACGGCATTAAAATCAAATGGCTTATCAGATAAGGAAGCAGCTATAGTAATAATACATGGATTTACAGGACAATTAAAAGGTTGGTGGGATAATTTTCTAACTCACCCAGATAAAGAAACAATATTAAATAGCGTAAAGCAAGAAGGTGCAGAAACAGTCCCAGATGCAACAACAACTTTACTAGCCTCTATAATCAAAAATTTTATAGGAGATCCTAGTGTTTTTAACTCAATTACTAAATTTAAGATGTCCAACAATGTCTGATTATAGATGGTATAAGGATATATTTATGTCTAAAGTAATGATGAGAGGAGATGCTAATAATGCATTTTGGAAAGAAAGATTTGTAGCAGCCTTACCTAGTTTATTTGCAGAAAAAGTTATACAGAAATTACAGTATCATTTTGGAAATCAAGTTCCATATGAAAGCTTAACCTTTGGTCAGATGCATAATATTGTGATAGAAACAGGAATAGAAGTATGTACTGATATGAAGTTACAAAATAAGATTTAAAAAGAAAAGATGACAAATAAGAGAGAACTAGGAACATTACATTATCAGTATGGATTAGATCCCATAAGAGCCCCTAGCAAACAGCATAAAAAGCAAGTTAAGAAATTGCATAAATACGTATCTAAATATACAAGGTCTAATAATCCTCCTAGAAGAAATTATCAAAGGAAGAATATACAACAAACTCCACCAGTTTATTATAATAAGCCTCATAATAAAAATAATAAGAAAAAATACCAGAAGAATATTAAGAAAGAAAATGTGTGCTGGAAGTGTGGAAAACCAGGACACTATGCTAAGAATTGTAGAGTACAACAAAAAATAAATGAATTAACTAATGAAGAATTAAAACAAACATTACTAAGAATATTTATTAATTAATCAACAGAATCACGAAGAAGAAGAATATATAAGTGACGAAGATGCTGAAGATAATGAAATACTTCAATTAGATAATAAATCTTCAGAAGAATCAGAAGTAGATGATGAAGAAGAAAATTATTGTTTAGGACCAGGTTTATGTAATTGTGAAAACTGTACAGAAAAGACATTGAATGTCTTAACTAGTGATCAAACAGCTACCTTAATATCTATAATAGATAAATTAGAAGATTCACCATTAAAAGAAGAATTTCTACAGCAATTAAATTCATTAATTTCTAAAGAAGAAAACCAAAAGAAAGAAATACGACCCACAGAAATGAAAGATGTTTATAACAAATTTAAAGTGACTAGAGAAAACATAACTGTAAAAGATTTGCAAAATGAAATTAAAAATCTTAAGCAAGAAATCTCAGAAATAAAAGAACAAAATATTACTTTAGAATACAGGTTACTAAAATTAGAAGGAGAAAATATGATTCATACTCAGAAATCAACAGCTGTAATCATAAAAGAGCCAGAAGCAGAAGAAAGTTCTACCCCCTTTATTAATATATTAAGCTTAATAACAATGCATAAATGGTGGACGAAAATAACTTTAATAGTTAAAAATGAGAGGTTTGAATTAGTAGCTTTAGTAGATTCAAGAGGTGATATAAATGCAATACAAGAAGGAGTAATATCAACTAAGTATTATGAAAAATCAACGGAAAAAGTAGCAGAAGCTAGTGGAACAGGATTAAAGATTCAATATAAGCTTTCAAATGCTAAGATCTGTAAAAACAAAGTTTGTTTCAGAACATCCTTCGTATTAGTAAAAAATATTATAAATACAATAATATTAGGAACCCCTTTTATATGTTTATTATATCCATTTTGGACAACAGAAAAAGGAGTACAAACGCATGTTATACCAGAAACCCCAGTTCTTTTTGAATTTTTAGAGCCTCCTAGAACTAAAGAATTAAATATGTTACAAAAAGCCTCCATATCAACAGAAGAATTAATAGAACAAAAGCATAAACAGATTAATTTATTGAATAGAGAAATTTATTATAAGAAGGTAGAAGAACAGATTGAAAATCCTAAAATACAAAATATGATAAAAGAATTTGAAAAAAGAATAGAAAAAGAAATTTGTGATACAAATCCAATGGCATTTCACCATAGGAAAATTCATGAAATATCTTTACCATATGAAGAAGGATTTAAAGAGTCAGATATACCAACAAAAGCTAGACCCATACAAATGAATGAAGAATATTTAAAATATTGTAAAAAAGAAATACAAGAATATTTAGAAAAAGGATTAATAAGACCGTCCAAATCACCCTGGAGTTGTTCAGGATTTTATGTCATGAAAGTATCAGAAATAGAAAGAGGAGCCTCTAGATTAGTAATTAATTATAAGCCTTTGAATAAAGTTTTAAGATGGATTAGGTATCCTTTACCAAATAAGCAAGATTTAATTAAAAGGTTATATAAAGCCAATATCTTGTCAAAGTTTGATATGAAATCTGGATACTATCAGATCTCTGTAAAGAAGAAGATGGATATAAAAACGACTTTTGTAGTGCCTTTTGGTCATTATGAATGGAACGTAATGCCCCAAGGACTTAAGAAACGCCCCAAGTGAATTTCAAGAAATAATGAATAATATTTTGAATCCATACATGGATTCTCTATTGTCTATCCAGATGATGTATTAATCTTTTCCAAAGGAATTAATCAACATAAGGAACATTTGAATAAATTTATTGAAATAATAAAAGAAAACGGATTAGTCATATCAGCTAAGAAAATGAAGATATTCCAAATTAAAGTAAAATTCTTAGGATATGAGATATATCAAGGAACTTTTACACCAATTAAGAGGTCAATAGAATTTACAGATAAATTCCCAAATGAAATAAAAGATAAAAAACAATTACAAAGATTCTTAGGATGTCTAAACTACGTAGCAGATTTCATTCCTAATATCAGAACTATTTGTGCCCCATTGTACAAGCGTCTTAGGAAAAGTCCTCCTCCATGGGATGACGAAATGAGTCAAGTTGTCATAAAAGTTAAGAGCATTGTCAAGAGCCTTCCTTGTTTAGGAATACCAAACCCTTGGCTGACTTTAATAGTTGAAACAGATGCTTCTGATCTAGGTTATGGTGGAATTCTTAAGCAAATCCTTCCAGAATCAACAAAAGAACAAGTCGTCAAATATCATTCAGGTATTTGGCATCCAGCTCAGCAGAAATATTCAACAATTAAAAAAGAGATTTTATCTATAGTATTATGTATTACAAAATTTCAAGATGATTTATTCAATAAAAAGTTTTTAGTACGAACAGATTGCAAAGCAGCCCCTCATGTTTTACAAAATGATGTTAAGAATCTTGTTTCAAAACATATCTTTGCTAGATGGCAAGCTATTTTGTCTTGTTTTGATTTTGAAATAATCCACATAAAAGGAGATAAGAATGCTCTTCCAGATTTTCTTACAAGAGAGTTCTTGCAGGGCTCTGCCCAGAATGAGTCAGGGTCCCAACACGAGAGATAATTATGGTCCCCCACGGAACCATAAAAAAGAATCTGTACCAGCTTCATCATCAAAACCTTTGACTATGTCACAGGTTGTTAAAAGCTCAATGATATCAAGCAGTAAAAGCAATATTGATAAAAGCTCTACTGATATATGCTCTCAAAAATACTCGACACCTCAACCAGTTACCCCTTCTCAATTATTCCTTCTGAAGCCCACATATCAAGACTACCCTTATATTGAAAAACCAAATTCACTACCTGTAATAGCCATTGAAAGAGAGTGGTTTACCTTAGATAGGAAAACCATGTACAAACACATATTTCCTAAGCCTTTCCACTATCCACCAGTTCACCCTCAAAAAACCCAAAAGTTTTATGAATATGTTCTAGTAGATACCGATTCAGTTGAAATAACCCATGTAGTTGATAAGAAAGATCCCAGCAAAATATCCCATTCCAAGCTAAAGATTATTAAGATCTTAACCTTAAAAGCTTGGAACCAACCTCTTTACCAGCCTAGAGAGTTTACCAGAGAATTTGAGCCACAACATTATAGTTATTTTGATTATATGGAAGCCTGGAATCATGTATTGGACTTTTCTCCAAATCCCCATTCATGGTTCTTTTGGTTTAAAAAGGGAATCTATTTACAGTTCCCTAAATGGTTTCTTAGATGGTTTCTAGATTTCGGACCAATACCAGCCATATTCCCAAAAGAAGCAGCAATGAGTTATGAATATTGGAAAGCCAAGACTTCATTTATACCAGAGATGAAAATGATCTCATTCATCGCATGTCTAGGAATAACCTGGATTATGCAGTGGGATTATAATTCAGCAAAAATGGAAGAAGATAGCAGCATTCAGTATCTTGTAAAAATTATTAAAGTTTGATGGTGGGGAAACTTTGATCTTAATTTAATCAGCAAAAAAGCTATAGATTCATGGATAGCAATATCACATGAAAAAAGAGCCTCTTCCTCTACAATCTCTCCAACCACCTCAAAGATAAGTGAGAGCAACAAAGAAGCCTGTTTCTAGCACAAAAGACAACTAATGGCGGCCTTAGCGTGTACGTCGTCGAAGAAGAAATTCAAGAACAAATCAAAGCCATGTCACCAAACCAGGAAGAAGGCGAAGAAGTCGGTTCAAGCCAGGACATTATTTTGAAGACACTGAAGACCAATACAATCTTTGAAAAAGCTTCAAGATAAGAATCTCTAAAAGCAAGTGTCGTGACATCTCTTAACGATAAGCGGATAACTCCACGTCTATAATCATTTCAAGCTTTGAAGTAACGCTAAAGCAAGCCACGAAGTCAAAAGCTTGAGTAAAGCGAAAGCAAACCGCAGAAGTCAAAAAGTCTATAAGCTAGCTTTATCTTAAAGCCAAAGCGATCATGATTGTAAAAGTACCATTATTGGTGTAATAGTGATCAGGTTAGGTGAAATAGGAACTAGAACCTTTCTATAAAAGCCAATCCTCATATCAATGGAAGATCATCGTAGAAAGAATCGTAGAAAAAATCGAAGCCAGAATCAAAAACTCCCTCAAACACCTTTAGCCATCTTTGTATCATCCTTGAACAAGTTTTGACGTATTGAATAAAGATTTGAAGTTTATCAGCATATTTTCTTGTAAGTTTTATTAAATACTTTATGACTCTTCCTTATGCTTGTAAGATTAAGAAATATATTAACATTTTGAAAGCTGATTTAAAAGTAGTTTCAGAACGTATAACTCAAGAAGAAGGAAAAGAAGAAAAAGATTTAAATTTACTACATGTATTATATTTTGAATTATCTGGAATTTTACAACTTTTAAATACTCTTTATCCCTTTTTAGAAGTTTTAAGCAGAGGATAAAATGATCTCAGCTCATGTTTGTAGATATGCTTTATTTCTTGTTAGAAGAAATCAGAAAAAAATTTTAGATACTATAAAACTATTTGAAGAAGATCCTTTTCCAGGAAATCAAGCCTTACTAGATTGATTATATGATATGTATATATTTCTAGATAAAAAAGAAACAGAAATCAAGAAAAAGATCATTGTTTTAAGCCGTTGCTAAATTTTTTCAGCTTACTATTTAAGATTAAGACTAAGAAGATTAAATCAACACTGGTTTAGAGTTTTACAAGAGATTTTTGAATTAGAAAAATTACAATATACTTTTGAAAACAGTTTGAGAATTAATAATCTATATTTTGAGCTCTCAGCCATTGAGTATAGGATCACCAAAATTAAGGAAATATTACAAGTTTTAGCTGCCTAGTTCCCCTGTCTTTCATTCTCTCCGTAACGATCCGAGCACACGAGTCTCTACTATTGAGATAACGTCAAGACATTAATACTAATATTTGTCGCACATAATAACTTGACACTGCAATCAAACAATCATGACAGAACCAAAAGCTATTTAAGTCATTTTACTATCAAATTGTGTTGAGTATTAGAGAGTTTCCTATCCCTAAAATATTTATGAACTTATACGTAATTGATACAACTATTTTAAATATTGTCAAGTTTGCATGTGATAGCGAGACTATCTGACCGGTTATATTCCTGAATTTGGATGTGACATGAGCATTGCAGCCAAGAAAAATTCATTTAGTGAATTATAAGTAACAATGTAACATTACTGGTTAGTGAGAATAACACTTCTTCGATGTGTTACTAGAAATGTTTTTTCCACATCAATGATACATCTTTAGCAGATGGTATTAAAAAATTCAGCAATGTGCTTTCAGTTTTCTCCTCCCTTCTTTAGATGCAGACACCTTCAATCATCTTGGGGAGCAGAGATTAAGTTGTGTCAAAGATGGCATTTTGATGTTAAGCTTTCATCCCTTGCAGTCTTGCACTAATGGTTGCAGCAGCCAGCCTTTATGTTCACAAAGTACATTGCTGAAAACGAAAGCTATCATCTGGACTTGGCTTACAACAACAAAAGCCAAACCAGTCTTCAGCCAGGGCCAAGACTCAGATTCTGAAGCATGCCAAGGCCGGCCAAGCGCATGACTTGCAACCAACTTCAATGATGGCAAAATATACCGTACAATGGACCAATCACTCAGGTAGAGGAAGAGCAAAGGATTTGTGATTGATGAAGAAAAAGTAAAATGAAAGCCTAGAAGTAGGGTCATCGTATATTGTAACTAAATTAACAAGAAATGCAGCACCCTTTGTGACTCATTTCTCAAGCCATACAAAAAATTAGTGGGGCAGATCTCGTTCTCCCCCAAAATTGTATTCAAGCCTCGCTCTTTTTTTTGTTTTTCTTTCTTTTGTTTTTCTTTCTTTTGTTTTTCTTCTTTCCTACAGAGGTAAGAACAGAACAGTACGTATCTTGACATGCTTTGATGACAGAACAAACCTCAGCATCGTCTTTCGGGATTTTATTAAGCATGAAGTTAGCAGATCTATAATCTCCTGATGCCAAAAGTGCCTGATACATCCTACAAACGTAGAAATTACTGATAGTTACAACAATAAGGCAAATGGAAATAATATTGAAAAACTCAGGATTAGGGAAAGGCTTGCAATTTCAACAGGCTAACAACTTACCTCAGATAACTTAACACATTGTAAGGAAATCCAGCAACCTCGTATTCTCTCCAAATCAAACGAGCATTATTCAAATCTCCAGCATTGGCACAAGCACTTAGAAGAAAGTCAAGACATTGCCGTGAAGGCACAAGACCTAGCTCACTCTTGATTGCCCAAAGCAAGTCCAGGCCAATCTGCAAATGTGTGGACTCGGATGCTGCAATTACAGAAAATACCTGTACATACATCAACAAAATTGATGTTAACAAAGATGAAGATACAATACACAATTTAGAAATATTTCATGATCAAAACCATAACAAATACAACAACAACAACTAAGTCTTGTCCAGCAACATGGATCAAGCGACAGCCATATAACTCTATCATATACCATATTCATATTAAATCCATTAACATTTAAATTCCTTCCGATTATTTCCCCTATGATTTTCCTTGGTATCCCTCTACTTCTATTAATAACTGTACAATAACTGGATCAATAACCAATGCATCCATTCTTATAATATTTAAAGCAAGTTTATACAAATTAATCTGGGAGGGAACCAGAACTCACGGCATCAAAGAGAGCTTCCATTACTAGTTCATCACTTTCGAACTTGTCCTTGAGTTGTTTGAACAAGTCAATAGCAGAACTGAACCAAAATACAATTAAGTATGAACAAAAGCAAATTCCATAATGCAATTTAAATATAAAGATAAATAGTCTATATATACAAGAAGGGAAAAAATCAAACCTTAGATTCTTGGTTTGCAATTAAGTATGAACAAAAACAAATTCCATAATGCAATATAAAGATAAATAGTATATATACGAGAAGGGGAAAAATCAAACCTTAGATTCTTGGTTTGAACACAATACATGATAACTCTGAAGCAACCATCAACCCAACAATCTAGATCACTCAATTCTGCAAGTAGCAGAAGCATCCCATCTAACTCCCCCTTAAATTTAGCAAACTCCTCCTAACAATGTCCGATAATTATAAACATAATATGTATGTGTGTGCCATATATATATATATAATAGAGAGAGTACAACTACTGATGATTTAAAACCTTACAATGAGACTGATAACAGCTTTTGGCTCCAAATTATGTCCAGCTTTATTAATCTCCTCATATATAAGAAGTGCCTCAGATAATTGCCCATGCGATGCAAGAGTTGAGACAAGGACACTCTTGATTTCATGTAAGCCTTTAATAGGTATGTTTGGATCCAAAAGTACCTGTAATGTGAAACATAAATTTTACTTTACATGAACGATGTAGAAAGGTAACATACAAGATGTTTTCTCTCTTACGTTGTTATGTATCTGTAAATGATAAGATCTATTAAAAATAAAGAACAGAGAGCAAAGTGTAAAAAAGTATTTACAGATTTACAGATTATGAAGAAATTAATTTTGGCTGATTTTAGTATTTACTCAGTAAAGTTTGTCTAACCAGCCCAAGCTCATTCACAGTTCATTTACAAGAGCTGATTTAGGTCTGCAGAAGAATTTTGTTTTTGTAAACAAAAATAGTTCATATTACAAATATGTAAAATAGCAGTCCTGATGACAGAGTGTCAAGGTCAGAAAAATAGTCATGGAAGGTATGAAATTAGAATATTTAGTAAGAGAACAAAAAAGGTTTCCAATAAACCCCATGGTATTGAGGTGTGTGCGAGGAAAGGGATTTGTCAACAGATACAGTAATGGTAGAATGGGTGACATATAAGGTAACAACCTGCAACATAACAGACTGCTAGCATGGCAGTGGAAGTGGGGAGAATTCAGTTATGGGTGGGTGTGGATAAATGTGGAGATCAGAGAGAGAAGGTGTAGGCAATAGCGGCCCAGAAACTTCGACGAGTCTACATTGTATCTATCATTTTATTATTCTTGGTTTTTTCTGTTACCACCAGTGAGAGTGAGGGAGTTCTCTTCTATGGATCAGTGGAATTATTTCCACATTCTATGATCAAATATCTTTGTTCCTAACACTATTTTGGTAGTTATAAGTGCAGTTGCCATTATTATAAAATTAAAGCAAAAGAAGTTTACTTGACTAATTTAGTGGTGTTCAAACCGCCCACTTCCCTTTACTTCATCCCACAAAGGACTTCAAAGTCAAGCCTAGCGCCTAATAATTCAGAAAATAACTTCGCAACAAATAATAATACTAATCTACAGGGGATTTTCTTTTATAACCGTGTCTGGTCTCCCCCAATTGTAATGAAATTCTTTTTCAAGTTTGGTTTGGTTTAGGGTTATGAACCAATGATTTCTGCAACCAAACCCTAAACCCAATAACTTCACAACTACAATTAAAACTATCCAATAATTTGTAACACTATTTTTGAAATTTTAAATTCTAACTGAAAAGTAAAAAACAAATACGCAATAAAAAACATAATTAGATAAACTAATTTAAATTTCATTAGTTAACTAGTTGAATTAATCTATTAATTGAGGATTTCATTTTATCTAAAAAATAGTTTTTGAAGTTTACCTTAAATATAACATGCCTATCAATCCACTGATAATAATACCAATTTGGTTAGATAAAATTTACTGTCAGCAGTAATTATGCAAATCATCAATATGCAAGTTCAATCAGTTATTAGTTTAATGCTTCCATAATGCATACACATCCCTCCTGCACCCATACCTGTTTTGCCATTTCCAACTTGCCACAAGCTGCATATGAATTAATAAGAGCCATATAAATTTGCTTTGAAGCTTGGATTCCAGATTGCTTCATTTCTTCACAATACTACAAGAAAATATTCTAATTAGCATCTAAAAAATGTGGCTACATCAGATCTTGCTATCAAAACTTCTGTCAACAGCTAATCTCAATTACACCAATTTATTGCAACTGCATCAATGCAGAATTTATATTTTTGGGCATCAATGGATGAATATCAAAATAAATATCACATCCCAAACTAAAATCAAAGCTAATTTTGCATCAGGATTACATAATGTTCTGATGTTGCACCAATTCATATGAACTTGACCTATGTGCATCAGTATGCACATTACCAGGGGTTATTACAAACTACTTGGTGAACCCAATCTAGGCTGTAAACTTCCTAGGAGAATACCAAGTTGTTAATAGCACAAGCTTCCAAACATACAAAAGAACTAGGCACAGAATAGTTGACACAAAAAGTGTATAGACTCAGCCACGCTAAACAGGACAGCAAATTGAAAAACTACAGACTTACTAGGAAAGTTGAAGAAGATTAAGGGGGCTAATCTTTCTTTTATCATATAAAGCTGAACCTTGGAAACTACATTTTTAGTAATTGGCAATAGCATGACTCTTCAAAATTCTATCAAATAAATTTAAAAACCTCGCTTCATGCTATGTATAATTACTGCTGAAAAAAGTCAATTAAAATAATCAACTAATAGATTATGAATTGTATCATGCTAATAACAGCAACTTGAAAAGAAGTTTGACTTAAATTTCACCGTTTTACCAACAAATACTTATCCCAAAATTATTTTTAAATTAAAAATATTTTTAAAATATTAATGTCCAATTCATGACATCCAAGCATCAGTCAAATTCTAGCTATAAAATACTACTAGAACCTATCCTCAAGTACACACTACAGCTTACCCCATTCCTAAAGGGAAAGCAAAATCCTTTAACAATATCCTCCACAGGCAAGCAATTAATAATGCTGTTTGTTGGAACCAGATCAATATCTTTTTTAAACCATCGTTTTAGTACAAGTATAAATGATTAGTACTTAGGAATGGCGCCTTTCGTACCTAAGCTCATCACTGTAAAACCCCACTAATTTCAAACATAAAGAAAAGACAGCATCACAAAGGTAATATAATGGACCAAAAGGAGACAATCACACTACTGGTATAGTTGCAGCAGAAGACAATATAATATAATTAGCGAAGCACAGAAACACAAAAATGGGACAAAATAGACTATCAGAAAGACTAAGATTAGTACCTATTATCTTCAGAAAGTAAATAATCTTCAAAACCATGTCAAATTGGATGTTACAATAACATTTGGCGAACAGTAGATGAAACATTACAAAATGATCAAAACATAAGAGTTTATGCCCAATTTAGAGAGAGGTATTAATATCATAATATTAAACTCATCTTACCTTGTTGATATCCTCTTCCTTTTCACAGTTGCTAATCAAATAGCTGAAAGTCTGTGAATCAGGTTTTACGTTTGCATCTTGCATGTGCTTAAGGACTCTCAAAGCATCGTTGATGTTTCTCTACAAAAGTTTCAGAAAATGGTGAGAAAAGGAGTGTGTTATTCGAAGCAGATGACAAAGTTTAATTAAATGATTTTTTTATTAAATAAGAATCAATTGAGAGAGCAGAGAAACACGGAAAAGAGCATAAAAATCATCCTAGACCAACCAAAAATGCAGGAGAAAACAGAAATTGTACTATGATAATCAAGATTATTAAATTCTCGAGTTAACTCTTAAACTTATACGTGTTTACGATCTTACCACATAAAAATGAGTTCATCTAAACTCTCGAGTTTGATAACTTTGTAAGACTACATGGTTATGAAACTCTTGAGTTATCTTTAAACTCTTACGAGTCTACAATCTTACCGTATAAAAATGAGTTTATCTAAACTCTCAAGTTTGATAACCTTAGTGCTAATCAGGCAGCCCTCCTTATTCTGTCCAACCCAGTATTTTATGAGAGAACTAAACACAAAAAAATGATTTATCACTCCATCAAAGAAAGAGTAATATGCAAGGTGATTGTCACTGTGTTTGTTAACTCAAGTGATCAAGTGGCTGATATCCTTGCAAAGTCCTTGAGGTCCTCAGCAATTTGTATCAAGTTGGGTGCATGAGATTTGTATGCTAGCTTGAACGGCAATGTTAAGATTTATGATGGATTGTGCTGAGATTTATTTAGATATTTTATCACTTATATTTACAGTGTCAATGTCAATTAGAATTTACAAATATTTGTAAATTATCAATTGAGGTAGGTTGTTTATCTTTATTTGAGATTGTAATTACTCTATAAAGATTTACTTGGAAGAAAATATGGGAAAATTGGGTAAAATGAATTTGATTTTTTGATGATATTCATTGTACACAGATTTATATATATATATAGACATATAAATTGTAATAATTTCTTGATACTAATTTCCTAAATTATGGCCAATACTAATTATATACACATATTTACAATATCTCAACACTCCCTCTCAAGCTGATGAATGGATATCTATCATTCCTAGCTTACATGTCAATTTTGGAAATTGTTCCGTGGAAAGCCCTTTAGTCAACACATCTGCCAGCTGAAGCCCTGAAGGAACATTCACTATAGCTATGAGTCCACTGTCTAACTTTTCTTTGATGAAGTGTCGGCCAATCTCAATGTTTTTTGTTCTATCATGTTGGACTGGATTATGAGCAATGTTGACTTGTTATCACAAAACATCTTCATAGGAGCTTGACATTTTATTCTCAAATCATCTACTATGATCTTCATCCATAATAGTTCACACACTCCCTGTGCCATAGCCTGAAAATCAACCTCAGCACTTGATCTAGCAACCACATTTTGTTTCTTACTTCTCCAAGTCACCAAATTTCCTCCCAAAAACATGCAATAACCTGATGTTGATCTTCTGTCAACAAGGGAACCTGCATAGTCAGCATCCGTGTATATTTCCACAGACAGACTTACCCTTCTTAAATAATAACCCCCTTCCAGGGGTGGCTTTGAGGTACTGCAATATCTTATCAACTGCTTGCATGTCTCACCCTTGCATCATGCATGAATTGATTGACAACACTAACAACATATACCAAATCTAGTCTAGTATGTGCGAGGTATATTAGTCTCCCTACTAGCCTTTGATATAGTCCTTTATCAACCAAAAGACTCTCTTCATCACTATCTATTCGGTGATTTTGCTCAATAGGAACACCTGTAGTCTTGCAGCCGAGTTTTCTAGCTTCCTTGAGAAGATCTAAGACATATTTCCATTGTGAAATGAAGATACCTTGTTTGGAGAAGGAAACTTCAATTCCAAGGAAGTACTTCAGTTTCCCAAGATCTTTCATCTCAAACTCAGCTGCTAGTTTTTCTCTCAATTGTTGTTTTTCAATCATTACCTAATATAATGATGTCATCAACATACACTTGATGTGTGTTTAAAGAAGAGAGTGTGGTCTCCTTGACTCTATTTGTATCCCAATGATACCATTGTCATTGTGAACCTTCCAAACCAAGCACGGGGGGACTATTTCAGTCCATATAATGCCTTCTTCAGCTTGCATATGATGCAGTTCTTTTCACAGGTGACACCATAGCCAAGTGAAATTTCCATGTAAACCTCTTCTTCTAGGTCTCCATGTAGGAAAGCATTCTTCACATCAAACTTATGTAACTCCCAACCAAAATGAGCAGCAAGAGAGCAAGATTCTCACAGGGTTCATCTTTACTACTCGGGCAAATGTCTCCTCATAATCAATTCCATAGGTCTGTGTATATCCATTTGCAACCAATCTTGCTTTATATTGGTCTAATGTGCCTTCAGACCGATATTTCAGAGTGTATATCTAAGCACGTGCCACTGGTCTTTTATCTCCCGGTCTCTCAATGATCTGCCAAGTTCCATTCTTTTCTAATGCACTCATTTTCTCATTCATGGCTTGAATCCAATTCTCACCTTTTAATGCTTTCCTGATTGAGTTTGGGATTTGTATACAATCAATAGCTATAATGAAACTCTGGTGCTGCAGGGAAAGATGTTTAGTTGAGAAATAGGACACTTGGCACTAGTCCTTTTTCCTCTTCTCAATGCAATAGGTAAATCACCTGGGTTAGGTTCAAACTCATTCAAAGACTCATTATCAATAATAGGAGAACTTGTATCTTCAGTACATACCATAGGGTCAGACTCTTGGAGTTGTTGCTGGATCACTTTAGGTTACCTTTTCTTTTGGTACACTTGAATTGGTGATTGCCATTTGTTTGTAGCTAGTTGAGGTGGTGCTAGAGAAGTTGCTAACTCTTGGAAAGAGTCAAAGGTAGGCATCAATTCTTGAGGTGGTAGTGCCTATGTGGATGAAAGAGGAAAGAAGGAATTTGGGATAAACTTCAAGATAATTGAATCAGCTTCCATAAGATTCTCCCCCTGAAGCTGAGGACAACTAAAGAATGGCTCGTTTTCATTAAAAGTGACATCCATGGATACAAGAAAACGGTGACTAGATGGGTGAAAACACTTGTATCCTTTTTTGTCTAGAGCATAGCCTAAGAAAACAAATTTGACAGCTCTAGGATCAAGTTTGGAATGATGTTGATGATGCACATGAACAAAAGTCACAACCAAAGAACCAAGGCTTTAAGCTTCACATGACATGGGCAGTAGGAAAGTGAGACAGCAAGAGTTGCACAGTGTAACACCCAAAATAAAAAAAAATAAAAAGTGTTTTTCGGTTCCTGATAGGGTTATTGTACCGACTTAGTGCAATATTGGTAAGCAATTTTAACACTGAAAAAGCAAACTACACACTAAATTTACACTTACGTTAAGCCAAGTGGATAGCATAGATTAAAACTTGTCAAGTAAGTTTTAATCGTGACCTTTCATTAATTTTAATTTCACTAGAGGACCAATATCTTACCTATTCAATAAAATTTTGGTGTATAGTTTCTTGCACTGCATGAAGCTTAGAGAGCAAGCTTCCTACAAGTGTATGGTGAGGAATTGGCCACACCACTTGTCTTTATTAAGAAATTATATTAGCCACATAAAATTAATTTTTATTACAAAGTTATAATTTTTGTGGTAATAAATTATAACACTATATAACAACAAAACAAAACCACACTTCTCATTCTTTCTCCTTAGGGTTTCGGCCGGCACCTCCCATTACAGCCTCCTCACTTTCTTCTCCACCAAAGTATCATAAACCAACTTGAAATCTTACGTTACAACACCAAAAATCCAAGACTTAAGCATAAACTCCAACCTACCTCTTGAAATCTTCAAATCAACCTCCAATAGAGAATCCTCATCTCACTTCTCCATCAAGTGTAGTTGTTGTTTTGCTGTGTAGGGGGAGCGTTTGGTTAGTTTGAGTTGGAATTGGGTATAGAAGCCATTGGAAAATAACCAAGACAAGAGAAAAGATCTTCTAGCAACAAGTAGGGTTTCTTTTCAGCCTTTTCTTCTCAAAACTCGTTCTGAAAGTTTATTGAATGTTTGAGCTCGAGATTTTTGGTTATTTGCATGATTACATCTAGATGTTGATGTCTTTGCATGGGTGGAGTAGCTTGATGTTATTAGAAAATCCTTTTTGTGAAAAGAAGTTGTAAGTTATGTTGCTAGAAACTCGGATTTTAAGCAGACAGGTCACATTACACAATTTTTCTCACTTAGTAGGAGACATATTTTTGAGCTATATTTTTTATATGATGAAGCTAACATATTTACGTAACTTCAGTATTTTTCTTGTGTTCATTTGAAGACTTTTACTATTTCTAAAAATTTAGAAAGAGGCAGTCAGGGTTTCTGCCTAAACAACCAATTTTGAAGCACTAATTTTGTCATTATATCAAATGATCGAATTGACTCATAGTTGTCAGTGATGGATGGCGGCTTATGGCGGTGAGCCAAAAATCTGCCAAGGAAATATGACGGATGGCATTGCAGATATGGCGGATGCCATGACGGACTAAAAAATATTTTTATATATATACAAAAAGAAAAAAAAATTCCAAATATGACAAATAATAAAACTAACAATATGTATGAAGAACAAATATATTCTTTGAAATAAATTCATCAAATGCATCACAATATCAAGAAAAAGATGTACAACAATCATGACAAAATGCAAATCAAAACCTCAAACGCACAATATCATGTCATAACAAGTCATAATAGTAGGGCACTAGATGCTAGAAACAAAAAGTAGAATCCAAATCTCAAGTTCAAAACAAAATACAAATCAACTCAACTCAACACTCTTAAATAAGACAAAGGCTAACTAAAATAAACTATTTTAGTTTCTAGTCCATATTCTCATCCCCAAGACAATTGCTTCTTTTCTTTTAATAAAGAGCCCATAACTCATCTTTAACATCTTTTGGACACTTAGGACAGTGGTAGACATTGTCAGTCTTCCCCATCAAGTGTTCTTTGGCTCTTGTAATTCCTCCTCTCATCACTTCTTGTAAGAACTGGTATCAGATGGAATACAACTAGCAAAATTGAGTAACAGTGTCTCTGATAAGAGCAATACCAGCATAATATCAGCTCCCTCCTTCCAGTGTGTATTAGAGTATCAGAAAAAAAAATATAGGAAAAACAATGTTAATCAGCCAGGTATTCAAGAGACCTAGCACTCTCCCAATTCTACTTCTATCCAACTTTTCTGAATGCTCCCCTCAGCATTCTCCCACCTCCCTATATTTCCCACCTTCTTCCCATAACAGAATCACATAGTATCCACCCCCACCCCACTAACCTTGCCAGCTAGGCAAAGTTAGTTACAAACCCCTCCCCCTCCTTCAGGATCACATGCCTCATCCGTGCCACCCTTCCCTTTTTTATTCCTTCTACTATAAACCTTAGCATAAGGTAAAACAATATTACTTGGGGTAACTTTACCAGGGCCTAAAGTAAATTCAGCACCCCCATCAAAATCCACTTTGTCCTCAAGGTGGAAAGAACGAAATAGCTTTTGAATGTCTACTACCAACTCGCAGGAATTTTCGAATGCTGGCAGGGATTGCCACTTAATCAAGACTTCAAGTTGGCCTACTGAGTTGGTGCGGACAGCAAGGACTTCTTCAGGTTGCACCTGAAATTCCCAATCTTCCGAAAGAGCGGCTGGGAGTGGTTGGGCTTGCACATCCTAAGCAACACATTTTTTAAGCAAAGAAATATGAAAAACAGGATGCACTTTGGAGTCATCTGGGAGGTTCACTTTGTAAGCAACAGGCCCTATTTTTTCTATTATGTCATATGGCTCATAATATCTAGGACTCAACTTTTGGTTGATCTTTTTGGCAAGTGACTTGAGTCTATACGGTTGTAGCTTCAAGTAAACCTTGTCCCCCACCATATATTCTACATCCCTTCTTTTAAATTCAGCAGAAGATTTCATTCTATTTTGAGACCTTTCTAGTTTGAATTTCAACTCATCCAACATCTGATTCCTTTCCTCCATTAGTACTTGGACTTCCTCCACGGTAGACTCCTTTCCTCCCCTTAAAATTGCAGGAGGATCTCTTCCATAAAGTGCCTTGAAAGGAGTCATGCGGATGGCGCCATGATAGTTGGTATTGTACCAATATTCAGCCCACGGGAGCCACTTAGGCCACTGTCGAGGTTTAGAACCTGTGAAACAGCAGAGATAAGTTTCAAGACACTTGTTAACCGCCTCACTCTGCCCATCGATGAGGAGGGTATGCGGAAATATATCTCAATTGGTCCTTGCCATCCTAAATAAATCTGTCCAGAAATTACTCATAAACACCCTGTCCCTATCTGAGACAATTGAGCATGGAAACCCATGAAGGCAAACTATTTCCTTAACAAAAATAGTAGCCACCTCTTTGGCAGTAAATAGGTGGGATAGAGGGCAGAAATGAGCGCATTTCGACATCCTATCAACCACTACCATGACAGTGTCCATTCCCATTGCTTTAGACAGCCCCCCTATAAAATCCATGGTGACATCTGACCATGTATTGTTGGGAATAGGAAGTGGCTGCAAGAGTCCCACAGGGGAAAGAGTTTGATGTTTGTTTCTTTGGCAAACATCACACTCTCTAATGTACTTCTGAATGTGTGCCTTCATGCCCTCCCAATATAACAAGCCTGAAATTCTTTTGTAAGTGCAAAAGAAACCAGAATGACCCCTAATGCTGGAGTCATGAAATTCTTGCAGTATTTGAGGAACTTTTGCTGATTCCTTAGCAATCACCACCCTGCCCTTATAGTACAATCTTCCTTTTCTTAAACTAAAACCCGGATGGGAGTCTTTCCATTGCAGTAAATCTTGAATAATACCCCTTAACCTTGCATCTGTTTGAACTTCTGCTTCTAAATCAGTCCAATCAGCAACATTAATAGTAGAGATAGCAGAATATTGAAGCTTCCTAGAGAGGACGACATCAGCCACCCTCTATTCTCTTTCCCCGCCTTATGCATGATTTCAAAATCATATCCAAGAAGCTTTGTCACCCATTTCTGCCATTCCTCACCTACAACTCTCTGATCCAACAGATATTTTAGACATTTCTAGTCTCTGTGCACTACAAAATGCTGTCCCAGCAAATAGTGACGCCATTTCTGCACAGCCAACACTATGGCCATTAATTCCCTCTCATAAATGGACTTCTTTTTGGCCATTAATTCCCTCTCATAAATGGACTTCTTTAGGGCACTTTCAGACAGAAATTGGCTCATATATGCAATGGGTCTTCCCTCTTGCATCAAAACAGCTCCGATTCCCTTATCGGATGCATCCGTTTCAATCTCAAACGGTTTGGTAAAAGAGGGGATAGCCAACACAGGGAAGGAAGTCATACCTCTCTTAAAATTCTCAAAAGCCGTTTGAACCTCCTCTCCCCATCGAAAATTATCCTTCTTAAGGAGTTGGGTGAGCGGCCATGCAACCTTTCCATAATTCTTTACGAATCTCCAATAATACCTAGTCAACCCTAGAAATCCCCCCAAGTCCCCTCAAATTTGTAGGTACCAGCCAATCTACCATATCCTGAATTTTTTTGGGGTTAGCTGCCACGCCTTCACCAAAAATAATGTGCCCCAAATATACCACTTGGAGTTGTTCAAAACAGCACTTCTTCTGGTTGACATATAACTCATGAACCCTCAATACTTCAAAAACCTGCTGAAGATGCATACGATGGAGCTCAAGGCTTGAGCTATATATTAATATGTCATCACAGAACACAAGGGCAAACTTTCTTAAAAAAGGTTTCAGCACCTTATTCATAAGGGCTTGGAAAGTTGAGGGGGCATTTGTGAGTCCAAAAGGCATGTGTAAGGTACCTGGTACTCATGGAGCAGTAGTGAACTAGAATAGAATAATTGTTGAGAATAATATTCTGGAATTAACACAATGCTATCAATATCAGAGTGATATTGAGCTTGAAGCTATGAATAACAAGATGAATATTAACAAGAAAAGGTAAAACTAGGTATGGCACTTCAAGAGGCCAAATCTCTCCCAAGTAGCTCTTAGAGAGGCCACCACTCTCCCAAGATTTTTCCACTAATTTCCTGAAAATGATTTTCCCCCCTACCCCTTCTCCCTCCAAATAACCTCCTCTAACAGAATCCCACAAAATCCTCACTCCCTTCCCCTTTCTTTCTGCCAACTCAGCAGGTTAGTTACAAAGTTCACATTTCCCATATTGGCACCCACTTCACTCTTCTCATCCCATCCACACACACCAATTACAATTAAGTTCCCGATCTATATTTGTTTAGGTACCTAACAGCATGACAAGGAACTCATAATGCCCCTCATGTGCCCTCAAGGCTGTTTTCGAGATGTCTTTATTCTTCATCCTTATCTGGTGATAACCAGATTTCAGATCCAGCTTTGAAAAAATTCTAACACCTCCCAACTCATCTAATAATTCATCAATAACAGGGATAGGAAATTTATCGGGAATGGTTATCTGATTTAAGGCCCTATAATCCACACAGAAACTCCATCCTCCATCTTTTTTCTCAACTAAAATCACTGGGCTAGAAAAGTGACTAGTACTAGGCCTTACAATTCCAGATTGCATCATTTCATCTATGATCTTCTCAATGTCAGCTTTCTGATAATGGGGATACCTGTAAGGACGGATATGAGGAATTTGGGCTCCTCCCTTCAATACAATGGCATGATCATGCTCCCTAGTTGGTGGCAAGCTTGTAAGAAGCTGGAACAGATCTTCATATTCAGCCAATAAACTTCTTACCCCTTCTAAAAACTCTGAATCCTCCTTACCGCTGGCTTCAATCTGCAATGGGGTCACCAAATAACCCTCCCCTTCAGCTTTAAGAGCCTTCAACGCGGCCTTCCACAAAGATTTGCTCTTGCATGATTTTGGGTCACCTTTCATTAATACCGAGTTGCCATTTTCCATCCAACTAAGTGTCATATTTCTGAAATTTCCTGTAAAATCTCCCAAACTCTCCAACCAGTCCCTTCCCAACACCACTTCGGGCCTGCCCAATTTCATCATAAAAAAATTTGGACAATTTTTACGCCTTGCATGTCTAACTCCACTCCCCTACAAACTCCCAATCCTTCTTCAATTGCTCCATTTCCCACCTCCACCGTGACCCCTTTCACTTTCTGTACTGGTAACTTTAGCATTTCAACCACTATAGTACAGATAAAATTTGTTGTAGCCCCTAAATCCATCAAAATCACCTCTTGTTTCCCTTGAATCTCCCCCCACAACTTGAGGGATTTATTAGAAGCTAAGCCCAGTAGCTAAGGGATGATAACTGTAGCTCTCTTACCTTATTCCCGTGTTCCTCTTGGATGAGAATGCTCTATTCCTCCTCTTTGTTCTCTTCTTCTGCTTCTTCTTCCACTAAGATAAATTGTTGGTGGCAGAGTTGACACCTGTGCTCAGGATTCCACTTGTCTCCACATCTAAAAGACAACCCCTTTCTTTGTCTTTCTTGCCATTCTTCATGAGACAACCTTTGTGGCTTACTAGTTCTGCTTTCAGCTGATCCCCCCACACCATTACCTAACCCATTCACGCGGGCTCCACCAGAGATTTTTTTGACTCCCATTTGTGGCCTAGAAGATTCTAAGCCAGCATCATTCCTTGGTCCACTTCCTTGAGTGTGTCTAGCATTGGGCCTAAATGAAGGTTGAGCCCGAAATGGGCTTGGTCCCCTTGAGGATCCACTGACACTCTTACCTCCTGGGTGCACTCGAGCTTCCACCCAAGCTAAATTTCTTTGCTCCAACTCCAGAGCATAGTCCATCATTGCTATACGAAATTCTCCCACTGCCATTGTTAGGTACCTAAACAAATATAGATCGGGAACTTAATTGTAATTGGTGTGTGTGGATGGGATGAGAAGAGTGAAGTGGGTGCCAATATGGGAAATGTGAACTTTGTAACTAACTTTCTTGAGTTAGGCGGAGAAAGAAAGGGGAAGGGAGTGAGGATTTTGTGGGATTCTGTTAGAGGAGGTTATTTGGAGGGAGAAGGGGTAGGGGGGAAAATCATTCAGGAAATTAGTGGAAAAATCTTGGGAGAGTGGTGGCCTCTCTAAGAGCTACTTGGGAGAGATTTGGCCTCTTGAAGTGCCATACCTAGTTTTACCTTTTCTTGTTAATATTCATCTTGTTATTCATAGCTTCAAGCTCAATATCACTCTGATATTGATAGCATTGTGTTAATTCCCGAATATTATTCTCAACAATTATTCTATTCTAGTTCACTCTTTGCTCCATGAGTACCGGTACCTTACAAGCTGGTATCGAGCTCCGGTCTTGGGAGCCTGTGCGAAAACCATCTCTTTGCAAAGTCAGAGTCAGAGAGGGAGAAGAAGATGAAACAGATGATGAAGATGAAGCAGAAGAAGGTGAAGCAAAATCTACCGAACACAAAAAAGCAAGTGCGAAAAAAGTACATTCGGCGTCGTCGACGACCAGTTTGGGAGGATGATGAAGATCGGTGGTGGAGAAGAAGAAGGAGATCCCTCATGGAGGGTAGCTGCCGATGTTTGTGCATTTTTTCAAAGCATGCAGACGGAGGAGAAGGAAGAAGACGATGTAGAACAAGCATATCTCAGTGAACCTGAGGAAGGGGAGAACAATCACCCTTTTCCGGCCAAGGATTCAATTGCGATGGGAGAATCAGTGGAAAACAAAGGAATGAGGGAAGTGATTTTTGTTCACACTTCAGAGAAATCTGTTGGGATGGAAGGGATGGTGGAGACAAAATCCCTCTCTGTTAATGGTGTAGAGACTGTGGAGGGGACAGAGGTGGTTGAACAGAAGGAGAAGTGGGTCGCGCAAGGGAATCTCACGCGTAAGCAACAGAAGGGAGAAGAGTTCGCTTTCGTCTGTGATCTTTGGGTCCAGCAAAAATCGGCCAAGCCGTTGCGGCTGGAGCTCTCAGCCGTAGGAACCACATGCCGCGCCACCCAAACCACCAGAACCAACGTCACAGAAGGAGATGGAGAAGTCGCGATCTGCGACTGAGATTAGGCTTCCGAGCATCTTGACCGAGAGCTTCCGCCCAAACGACCAGATCTGGAGGTGACGAAATCCGACGAGGAAGCTACAGGAGTTTCAAGGATGATGGCCAAGCTTCCATTGCTGGAAAGGCGAGATCCTGACACCAAGTCAAGCACGACAGCAGAAGCGCGGGCGGACAAGGTGGTCGACGAGCTATCTTCAACGGCGAACCAAGAAGGAGAGCATGCTCAGCTAGGCGGAGAAATGGTTCGCGTGAAAAGGGAGAGAGGGGAGGAAAGTGTGGCGGTGGGAAGGCCATTCCAGAAGCTGGGTAAGAGACTGGGCCTATTGGGCCAGACCCAATTTCAATGGGAACAAAAGGTGGAATTCTCTAAATGGCTAGTGGCCCAGATGAATAATGATATGGAACAAATGAAGGCTAAAAAGGAAGCGGGCAAGGTGACAATTCAAAGGTTGAGTCACTTGCTAAACCCAATGGGCCAAGCCCAAAACGCTGCAAATGTTCAGGTTGGGGGCCTTGACAGAATGAGAAGGGTGGAGGGCGAAACGCTCAGTCAGACACACGACATATGGGTCCTCAAGAGAACCATTCCACTCCCACCACCGGAACCGCCAGACCCAGAGGCCGCCATGTGCATGGCAAATATTGATAGAGACGCGTGAGAAGAGCACACTCGGCAACAGTGCTGCGAGAGAGGTTAGGGGAGAAGCATTTCACATGTCAGGCTTGACGAGCCAACTGTGGAGACGGCCAGTCAAACAAACACTACCGCTGAACCCGCCGGAACGGCTGTGAGCAGCGACCATCGAAACGCCGGGGAGGAACTAGTAGTAGTGGCGCCAAGAACCCCAAGTTTTCCCAAATTGCAATGGGGAAGAAGGGAGGCTCCAGAAGTTGGGCCAAGTCCGAATGTATCAGGAGAGGAAAAAGGAGGCCAAGATAGATGGCAAACTACAACAGGCACATTGGAATTTATTTTCTGAGATATTGGGCCAAGCCCAAATTAGTAAGGTTTTTTCCATTCAGCATAGTGGATTTGTGGGATTTTATCCACATGCCTCGGGAGGAAAGGTTCCATGGGGTTTTACTAGAAAGTTGCTTCCATTTGTTGAGCAACCTTTCCATCAAAGCGGGTATCACTTAGTGCAGGAGACAAGTGTTGGGACAATGATTCGGTATTCCCATTTCTTTGGTGATTTAGATGCTGAAACTTCAGCTGGTATATATGGAAGGCATTTTTCTGCATCGACAACAGTTGCTAGACGTACTAAACTTGGTAACCACTTACTTTTCATTGTAAGCCTAACTAAATCCAATTATGACCTAATGAGCTCAAGCAAGCAATTGTGGATTGCCAGTGTCATAAACTCGTTCAGAAATATGATCAGGCAAAGGATTAATATGACTGCACCTACAATTGAAGAATCTTTTAGCAGTACTAGGGGATGTCCCATAATCTTCCATGATTTCATTTCTGTTAAGGATGGTACTGTTAGTCTGTTTCTACTGCAACCTTCCTTGAAGTGTTTCCTATGGATCATGTTTTGAAGAAGTATGTGTTCTTATTTCCATCACAGGGATTACCTTCATCACAAGTGAGTGTATTCTTTTTCAAGTTATGGGATCCAGGAGGAAGTCTTTCTTGACACTATGTTTTCCTTTCCATACATCACCTTGAGGACAAGGTGATTCTTTTAGGGGGGAGTATTGTTAGGTACCTAAACAAATATAGATCGGGAACTTAATTGTAATTGGTGTGTGTGGATGGGATGAGAAGAGTGAAGTGGGTGCCAATATGGGAAATGTGAACTTTGTAACTAACCCTTGAGTTGGCAGAAAGAAAGAGGAAGGGAGTGAGGATTTTGTGGGATTCTGTTAGAGGAGGTTATTTGGAGGGAGAAGGGGTAGGGGGGAAAATCATTCAGGAAATTAGTGGAAAAATCTTGGGAGAGTGGTGGCCTCTCTAAGAGCTACTTGGGAGAGATTTGGCCTCTTGAAGTGCCATACCTAGTTTTACCATTTCTTGTTAATATTCATCTTGTTATTCATAGCTTCAAGCTCAATATCACTCTGATATTGATAGCATTGTGTTAATTCCCGAATATTATTCTCAACAATTATTCTATTCTAGTTCACTACTGCTCCATGAGTACCAGGTACCTTACAGCCATCTCCACCCTTACTTCCTTCTTGAGCCCATTCAAGAAGATGCACATGAGGATTTCGGGATCTAGGTTCTTCTTGGTCCTTGCCACCAGCTCCAACTCCCTCCGGTACTGCATCACTGATCCTGTTTGCTTCACCTCCAACAGCGGCCCCATTGGGTTCTGAGCTTCTCCCGATTGGAACCTTCGGAGTAGATCCTCCTTGAACCTTCGCCATGATGGAAACTCCATTTGCTCCTCCCACCACTCATACCAGGTCAACGCCTCACCCTCCATAGCCATCAACACCAAATCAAGGCACTCTCGCAAGCCAACTTGTGCCACTTGAAAATACCGCTCAGCTCACACCAGCCATCCATAAGCATCCTCGCCCGAAAAAATGGGCAAATCCACCCGCCGACTTACCTCCATCCTTCTCAGAGGTGGGTGCTCGCACCTCCCTACCTCGGAGGAATCATCATCGTCTTCGCTCTCTTCGCAAGAACCCTCAGCTTGTTGCGAAACGAGTCATCATACTCTTCTGATCCATTGCGTTGCTCGTCCCTTTGCTGGAGATGAGGATTCCACGTCGCTCATCACTCCTTCGACTCCGCGACCCACTTGAGCCCCGATCTCGCCTCAACTGCTCCATTTGACGAGTTAGAGCCGCCATTGCTCGCACGTTTTCCTTGTGCATCTCTGTCAACCTTCGCTCCATGTCACCTCGCCAAGCCTCCATTGCAGCTCACGTCATCACCATGCACAGAGCTCCCAAGATCGAGAGCTCTTATACCAGCTGTAAGAACTGGTATCAGATGGAATACAACTAGCAAAACTGAGTAAGTGTCTCGGATAAGAGCAATACTAGAATAGTATCAGCTCCCTCCTTCTAGTGTGTATTAGAGTATCAAAAAAAATAGAGGAAAAGCAGTGTTAATCAGCCAGGTATTCAAGAGACCTAGCACTCTCCCAATTCTACTTCTATCCAACTTTTTTGAATGCTCCCTTCAGCATTCTCCCACCTCCCTATATTTCCCACCTTTTTCCCACAACAGAATCACATAGTATCCACCCCCACCCCACTAACCTTGTCAGCTAGGCAAAGTTAGTTACAAACCTCTCCCCCTCCTTCAGGATCACATGCCTGATTCGTGCCACCCTTCCCCTTTTTATTCCTTCTACTATAAACCTTAGCATAAGGTAAAACAATGTTATTTAGGGTAACTTTACTAGGGTCTGAGGTAAATTCAGCATTAGACATATTATTTGGGATCCTAACACTTTTGCATAGAAATTACAAATCACATCATTGGTATTATTTTCTTCTACTGGATGGCAATACTTCCAACCAAGGTTTGTTCTAGATGACCTTGTGGTTTGTGAAGCTAAGCTTGAGCTTGACTTTCCATTGTAGCTCACTAAAGAAATTGAAACCAGAAAAAAGAAAAACAAAGCTTAGCAAAGAGCTGAAAATAGAAACAGAAGAAGGCAAAAAGCACGAGAAAGAAGAAGAAGAAAAAAAAAAGAACCAGAAGGCAGAAAGAAGAAGACAGAACTGAAGAAGGAAAGAAAAAATGCAGAAGAACGTAGAAAGAAGAAGACCGAATTGAAGAAGGAAAGAAGAGGAAGTGGCCCAACCTAGTTGCTGCAAAATGGAAGCCAAAACCGCCGCCGCCGATCAGTTCGCTTCGCCGAAGGTCGCCGAGGGTCACCGATGGTCGCTAGAGGTCAATTTGAAGAATCGCCCTTGGAGATGGAGGCTGAAGCGTGAAACAAAGTGGGGAGTGCAAATGGGCCTTGATGGGTTAGAGTTCCCTTTTAATAAACCCCCAAAATTCCTAAAATAACCCCATTGTTTTTTAATTTCCTCGGAAAAAATGGCTGCTTTCTGCCATGGCGCCATGAAAATTGCGGCCACCACGCCATGCAGGTCTCCATGGTGGATTCTTGAAATTCCACAACGCCATAGCTGCAATTTAACAACACTGAATTGACTTGAAATTTTTACAGGATGTTGTGGACACCTTGAGGTCCAACCCTGAATTTTTACAAAATTTATTGAGTGCATTTGATATGATAAAAAAATTGAGAAATCTAACTGTTAGCTGGAATTAAGTGGTTACTAACCTCCAAAATTGTATAGTTTCGTTAATATAGCTATTTTGCTCTGAAATTTTTATAGAATCTCATGGATACATCAAACTATCTCTGAAAATTATTTTACCCTGTAGCTATTATGTTTAGTAATTTATCCATAATTTTCTTTAAGGCTGGAATTCTAGATAGAGTGATAGTATGCTGGAATTATGATTAGATGTTAATGATTTGATATCATTTATACTATGTGAACTTGTTGATGATGTTATGTACGTGTGAATGTGAAGTGCTTATGACAATTGATCCTACATGAAAAGAAGACTAAGATTATGAATTGTGATTATGAGTAATATGAGTGCATGGTACAATATGTAATTTAGTTGTTGATGCTATGCATATATGATTATGATGCCTATGCATGTGACATAGAGCATGAAATATGAATTATTAAAGTAGTACTGAATGAATAAGAGACCCCCTTCGAAACCAAGTCAAAGAAAGTAAGCTTGGCTAGGAATAGTACTATGTGAGAGTCAGAGAAAGTAAATCTGATAATCATGGATAGGAGTAAGCTCAGTCCTAATAAGCAGTCCATTACCCTGGAGGGAGCAAGGCCACTTATGTCAAGGGCACGTAAAAGATGAGATCCCTTTCGATATGCCAAATAAGAGATGCCCTTCGAAACCGAGTCAAAGAAAGTAAACTTGGCTAAGAATAGTACTATGTGAGAGTCAAAGAAAGTAAATCTGATAATCATGGATAGGAATAAACTCAGTCCTAATAAGCAGTCCATTACCTTGGAGTCGGCAAGGCCACTTATGTCAAGGCCATGTAAAAGATGAGATCCCCTTCGATATGTCAAAGGCACATAAAGATAAGAAACATTGACATCCCCTTCAACATATCAGGGGCATGTAAAGATAAGAAATATATATATATATGAGATCCCCTTCAACATACCAAGGGCACGTGAAGATGAGAAAGATATACATGAGATTCCCTTTGACATATCAAAGGCACGTGAAGATGAGAAAGATATATATGAGATCCCCTTTGACATATCAAAGGCACGTGAAGATAAGAACACTACCAAAGTAAAGATAGTCATTGCATTTATCATATGCAACAAATCTTATACTGAATTATTTGTCTATGATGATTTACTCAGTTTGAGCATTATGATATATGTGTATTAAGTAATTGAATGCTAAAAGATACCCACTTCGAAAGGACAATTTTGAACTTTAAAATGAATCTTTGGTGTGTGTTGCATGATCATATTTTTCTTAATAAATCAAAGTGGCTGGGACGATAACGATAACATTGGTTATTGTGTAATTAGAGATGCCCTACTGAGAATTTCATACTTCTCACCCCTATATTTCTGTGTTCCCGTATTGTTTCCAGATTGCTCAAGAGAACAATGAAGCTGCTAACATGGAAGAATCTGATTTTGTAGTAGCTTGATAGCTAAAGTCCCTTATCAGTTTTACATTTTTGTGTGTATATATATATATTATATGCATATATATTTCTAAATGTATAAGAAGACAAATGTACATTAAGGCTCATAGAAGAGCTTTTTTCTTGGATATGTATTCTATAAATACTCTGTTTTCCTTTTATATATTTAAGTAGAATTATGAATTAGTTATTGCACGACTCAATCAAATATATTATACATAGTTAAGCAAGGTCCGCTAATTTAAAAGCAACAACTCCTACGTCTAATGTCATGACCTAGTGTACTTAGAAGGATGTTACACACAGGGCTTACATTACCAAGAAGTCATGAAGGTATTCTATTAGTTAAGCAGTAGTTAAAACAGTTTCACCCCAATATGACTTAGGGATGGACATTTGAAAAAGTAAAGACCCAGTGACTTCAAGCAAATGAGGATTTTTCCTTTCTGCAACACTATTTTGTTGTAGAGTATCAACACAAGTGAGTTCATGAATAATGCCATGTTCTCTACAAAATTGAAAAATGATTATTCACATATTCCCTACCATTATCAGAACATCAACGCTTGATAGATTTTCCAAATTGTACTTAAGAGAGTCAAGTGATAAAATTGAACAAACAAATGAAAAACCTCTAATTTATCTTTCATCAAGAAAATCCAAGTAACTCTACTGCAATCATCAATGAATAAAACAAACCATGTTTTGCCAGTGATCTTAGAAATGGATGTAGGATCCCAAACATCTGAATGAATTAATACAAAAGGTTCATAACTTCTATTAGAATGTGACATGATAATGTCTTGCAAATTGACAAACATCACAATGAAATGACTAGACTCTTTTGAAAATAGAGATGGAAACATAGATTTCAGTAAAGAGAACAGAGGGTGACCAAGATGCTTGTGATATAACCAGATTTGGGAAGAGGCAGACTCAAAGCTTGATTGGAGACAAGAAGCAAGCAACTTCTTACCAGTACCACCTGCAGCCTGCACATTAAGCAGAAGTAAAACCCTTCATGTTCCTCAACAACTCTTAACAGTCTTCCTAGTAGCAAGGTCCTGAATGACACAATAAGTTTCGAAAGAAGTTACAGCACATTGTGAGTCTTTGATAAGTTTGTGAACAGAGATAAGGTTATGGGAGAGTTGGGGAACATGAAGAACAATTTTAGCTACAAGGAAGGATTAAGAGCAATACTACCAATTCCAACTATGGCACGAGATCCATCAGCTACAGTGATATGGTGGTTTCCTGATAAGGGCAAGTAAGATAAAAATTTGGTGGAACAAAGAGGTCATGTGGGCAGATGCACTAGAGTCCATTATCCATAAATCCTCAAAACCAGTACTAGATGCATTAGAGGAATTAGAAAATAAACCCTTACCAGACAAGGGCTGAGAGCAAAAGTCAGAAGGGTTACTGAGAGATTTATTGAGAGTTGTTGAACCTAAAAAATGGCTTATTGTTGCTGCATCATCTTTTCGGGTGCAGACTGACATCACATAATTAGACGTTGATTCACAAGTCATCTTTTCGAGTTCTACTTTGGTTGAATGGCGGCCGGAGATTGGTTGGCGATGGTTGACGGTGAAAGGGCAACCTGATAAGAGACTTCACGTGCTATCACACGCTGGAAGTGTGCCAGCTAGTGGATCTATGCGCAGGAGGTGGTGGCGAAGCATGGCGGCGCATCTGGTGGCGACTTGGGATGGGCCTTTGGGGTCTGGTTGGTCTTGGGGTGGCAAAGTTGTTGGTGGTAGTGGGTGGTCGGAAGTCATCGGAAAGGCTACCGGTGGTGGTGGCACAAGCGGAACAAGGGTTTATTGTTGGGGATGTCTAAACACAGCAATGAAGGCCGTAAATGTCCAACAATGAAGGCCTGAGGCGGTGGAATGTGGTCAGGCTCCCAGATTAGGAGCTTTGATACCAACTTGGAAGGAAATATGGGGAAAATGGGTAAAATGAATTTGATTTTCTGATGATATTCATTGTACACAAAGGTTTACAATATATAGATCTTCTAATAAACTGTAATAATTTCTTGATACTAATTTCCTAAATGATGGCATTAATTATATACACATATGTACAATATCTCAACAGATTTGATTATTACCAGATACATTCAGAGCTGGGGAGGTACTTTCCTCAAGCAATATTCACCAAATCACTCTCTTAGGTGGTGGAAACAACAAAAATAACCAAATATGACACATGAAATTAAAGCAAAGCATTCAAATCTGACAAGACAAATAGTAGAAGTCTCAGAGAACAAAAGTATCCTCAAAAGTCAAAGTCCAAGAGTGTCACCTCTCGAAAATATCCTGCCATTATGGCATTGTACATGTTCGTCGTAGGTTTGAAATTTGTTTCCTTCAAGTCATCAATCATCTTGTATGCACCTTTAAACTGCATTACAGAAGTATATGCAATAAGTTTGCAGCAGCTGAGTAAAGTGAACTTTCATGGCAAGGGATCCATCACCGAAAATATCAGATTGCCAAAAACCTATATATGCAACCATGTAAACAAAATAGGTACAACTTACATCTTTCATCCTCACACAAAATTGTACCAAACACCTGCATATTTCACCATTCAACTCCAAATCGAACCGACGTATGATGGAATAGATTCGGTGAACCTTGATTTTTGATTAAAGCATGTAAGTAAAAGAAAAACAGATATCAGCATAGGGAAGGCTTAAAACAAGTAAAAGTTAGCACACAATTAATTTCAGCATAAAATCATAAAGCTCTTGTGAAAATTAAAAATGAATTGTGTTATACCTGCACTTAACGTGCGCGACTTCTTGAAATTACAGAAATGGTAAAGGAATTGAAAATTCTGTCACGTAATTTTTGTTCATATTCTGATACTATAAAGGCTTTCCTTGCCCCCAGATATTTTCAGTTACCTTCTTCATGAAAAGAAGTCCTTGACAAAATTATTCTAAAAAAAGAGTTGTCTCAAAGAAACCTCAACAAGTTAGAAAATAGTTATCAGAAAAGGCCAAATTTTATGAAAACGGGGCACAACATGATGCTGTAGAACAAACCATATTCCTTAATATAAAATAAAGCAAGATTCTACCCAGTCTAAAACCTTGACCTTACAATTTAAGCGGTCACATTAAAATGCATGGTATTACAGCCTAGATGACTAAGTGCTTGGGAATTAAAAAATTGCTAACCCTGTTCTCTCAGTTAAATTTCAGCACAAGTAGTAATGGCCTACTATACTTTCTGCTTCCTTCAAAACGAAAGTAATTTCAAGTAAAAGGGTGCATAAGAAATAAAATAAATCTTCAAATGTCTCCTATCAGTTTGATTTTATGTTAATTTTTTTAAAAAAAAAAAATTGAAGAGGGGTTAATATACGACTTAATCACTGGTTGCTTCAACTTAAATAATGTAAGGGAAAAATCCTATGATATATGTTGAGAGAAGAAACTAATGCATTACAAGCTATTACACAGAAGAAAAAGGGGAGATGTTGCGAGGATGTGTCTTACCAAAATATATTCATAGGTTTCCTCACAAATGTGTAATATGGACTGTAAGACCTCTGTTGACAAGGTAAAGCCTGCTTCACACATTTTATCAACAAGATCAAGAGCTACATCCACCTGCATTGAAAATTAAAATTAAGCGAATTCAATTTAAAGCCAGCCTCCAGTGAACATGAGTAACGGAGAACTTCACAAAGTCTTTAACTGGCATAACTAATCAAGTACATAGAGATCTATGACTTATAAATGTAATTAAACGTAGAAACATGAAGTTAGAATAACTCTGTCAAACACATTATGATGTCAGACATAAGAATCATAACTGAAGGTAGAAACATCAAAGTAGAATAACTCCCTCTGTCTCTCACTTTCGTAAGCGCCATTAACATCTCTGAAAGGGTATATTTCAGAAGGGATGATAGGATTTAGTAGTTGATACTTGGTACTCCAAAACTACAAAGGAGATCAGTGAAATTTCACACTTATCAACAACATGCAAAGAGAAGAATGCCTGGGTAAGCTTTTGTAGCTAGTGAGATGGTGGAATATTATCAAATAAAATCCAATTTTGAAATTGACAATTTAGTCCTATTGGCATTCAACAAGCTAGCTAGCAAAAGATTAGAGGAATGCACAGGCTCCTCATAATCAGAGTACTAAGGGGAATGCAAAATATTGAAATTCGGGGTTTTAGATGGTGGAGGAAGAAAAGAGAGAATAGAAATTTATGGTAATCTGAAAATATATTGATATTATGTGTTGTGATAATACAATTGGATAATCCTATTTATAAGCTAAAGATAAAATATAATCATAATGATATAATCAACATAAATAAATCTAAATCAATCTAAGATATGATATAAAATATTCTAAGATATAATAGAAATATTATTAAATATTTCTTTATTTCTAACACTCCCCTTCAAGCTAAAGCTTACTAAACTTTAAGCTTGTTACAATTAAAGCCTTAAAATATAAAGCCGATCTCCATTGAAGACTAGCAACGCAACTTAGGGATGTTGGATATGCCCGAAAAAGATAACAAGACAGCTAGAATGAACATCAGCTTCAACAACTTATTGGATAATTGCATGACTAGGAAAAGAAGAGACACACACAACTATCAGTGCTGGAAGAGACTCAATGAAAACAATGGAAATTTCCTATACTTGCAACAATAGATCGCAAGAACAGCATATCGAAGCCCTGAATAGTTGAAAAATTGGAGATCCAAAGCCAAAAGAGCATATCACCGTCATGACTAAATGAAGACAAATATCACCATTGGTGTGATTCACAATGAGAGGATGGCGGGAAGCACAACCAAATATCCATTACTCACAGCCATAGATCACAAAAGGACAAGGACAGAAGCGGTATTTTCAAAATACGACGTTTGCAAAATGCACGGATGGCAAAAAGGCGGACAGATCCATAAAGGGTAGGCATCGAGAGCACCGCAGTAGTGGAAGTGGGTGGAAAGGCCGCCGGACCTGCTTGCATGCATGGCGAAGACAGACGCAGGTGAACAGTGTCGCAGAAAGTAGTGGAGGCGTGTGGAGCGTGTCAACAGTTAAATCGGTACCGGACCATCGCGGTTGGGCCGCGCAGGGAGGAGCGACATTGGGGGTGAGGTCGGAGGGCGGAGTTGTCACCGGAAAAACTTGCCGGCAATGTAGAAAAAGGCAAAGAGCAACGAACAGTGGCTTTTGACTGTTTCCATGCACGGCTTTCAAGGATTGGTTGTGCAAGAGGAGGCGTGCACGGTAGTGGGCTCTCCAGCTGGGATTGGGCCCAAAAAAAGGTGGCCGCAGGCAGTGGTAGGTGTAGAGATCGAAAAAGTGGCCAGCAGTAGAAACTATGATGGTTTAATGTTAATTTTCTAGAAAGCAAAAACATTTTCAAACCTTAAAAAGAATTGAAGGGCTTAACAGGCAGAGTAATGGTGGGACAGAAAGAAAAATAAAGATAGTAGGGGACATAGGATAAGTGAGTTCCAAATTAGTGGAATCTCTATAGCGGAACAATGGACACAGGTCATGGTGGATGGTACCGCTCTGATACCATATTGAAATTGAGGGTTTTATATGGTGAAGGAAGAAAAGAGAGAATAGAGATTTATGGTAATCTGAAAATATATTGATATTATCTGTTGTGATAATACAATTGGATAATCCTATTTATAAGTTAAAGATAAAATATAATCATAATGATATAATCAACCTAAATAAATCTAAATCAATCTAAGATATGATATGAAATATTCTAAGATATAATGGAGATATTATTAAATATTTCTTTATTCTAAGACAAAAGAAGGAATATTTAGTGCACACTTAGATACATTTCAGATATTAACATGTCCATTATGCCCAAAATAGACTAGAACGGTATAACTTCCAAGTCCTGTCATTATAACTTCTCTGTTTGTTCTTGCTCACTCCATCATGCTTAAGACACAGATAACATCCTTCTGACTGAAACAAGGGGATGTGAAATTACTTTCTGGACACTCAAGAAGAGACCAGCCCCTCCAATAATGAAGGAATTGTTAAGAATAATCATGTATCTTGAAGTATTGGAAACATGATAGAGTAGTCTTGGAATAGGATCACTAAGTCTTCTTGTAAATAGTAGTAGTAGTTACGTCACTTGTATATAAATATTTATATCATGATTGAATAATAACAAGCTTAGATAATGCTATTTGTTCTTTTAGTTCCCCTCTTATTTTTATACTCTAGTAACATTGAATCACGGTGTTAGGGATTGAGCCAATACATAGTTGGGCTTTATTGTAATTAACCGAAATGAGAATTCAAAGAGAAAAAAATGAGTTAATCTTGCGTAACTAATTGTGCTGTGCTAGCAGAGAGAGAGAGAATGTGAGGAATTGGAGGGAAATTCTGTTATGGGTAGAGAGAAGAGATTATAAAGGAGGGGAGATATCTTGAGGGGGGTACCAAGAAGGTCAGGATTGGGCTGGGAGAGTTTCAGAGTCTCTCTAATACTCATAGAATCATTTTACATTTTCTATTTGTTCACAATACACACAAGGAACTAGCACTCATTTTCTATAGTAAATTCTTACAGCATTTTCTATCTATATCTATCTTCTATGGCTTAGTACCTATCAAATGGTATCAGAGCTCCCGATCTTGGGAGCCCTATGCTGAAAACCCTGCAAGTTGCTGCTGCCATGGAGTCAAGAGTCAGAGAAGAAGATGAAGCAGAAAATGAAGATGGAGCATAATCTAAAGAAAATTAAAAATCTAGTGAGAGGAAGGTACCATCGGCATCGTCGACTATTTGTATGGGAGGGTGATGAAGATCGGTGGTGGAGGAGAAGAAGGAGATCCTCCATGGACAATTGGCCTCTTGATGTTCATGCATTTTTTCAAAGCATGCAGAATGAAGAGGAGGAAGAGGATGGAGGTGATGAACCAGAAGGAGTGGAGATCAATCACCATTATTTGGATTCGAGTTCGCTTGAGATTAAGAAACCGGTAGAAGAAGAGGAAAAAGAAGTAGCCAATGAAGAAGGCGACGATACACATAAATCTGAGGAAGAGTTGAAGCTGGAGATCGTGAACGAAGCAGAACCATTGAAGAAGGTCAAGCAGCTGATGGATTTCAAGGTGATTATATTTGGAAAGAGTGAAAAGGTGAACAAATCAGTGGGCGAAGCTCTGATGGTGACACTAGACTTGAAAGAAGATGCTCAAGCTAGAGAGGACATGCAATGGACTCCCGCGGGTGAGCAGCAAAGGGGAGAAGATCTCAAAATCGTCGGGAAGCTCTGGCCTCAATCAGTCAAACTCGTGCTGCCAGGGAAAACTTCCCAGAAGGTCACCCATCCCAAAATTGCTCCAAGTCAAGCACGCTTAACTATGGAGTTCTTTAGTGATAGGCTACCAAAAAGAAGATGCATTTTATTGGTATAGGTAGTACAAATCAATTCATATAAACCCTCCTTAACTGTATAGTCTCATATCTACACAGTTTCAGGATCCCTCTCATTCAAGTGTGTAATCGATTCATTCATATACCACTCCACTTAGAAGTCTGCCAAGAGCCGCTCCTTGTCCGTATCTTCTTGCACCAGCAATCACTCCTTGATTTCGTCACTAGGCATTACATGCCTTGGTTCATCCCCGAACCAAACCACACTGGAAGAGGTGCACGCTTTGATACCATTTTTAACATCCCCTGCTGCTTTGTGGATTGACGACTGTCCTCACAAACCAACACGGGTCTTTTCAACGGCTTTATTCTCACTCACACCCTTCCTGGGAAAACTTTCCAGAAGGTCACCCATCCCAAAATTGCTCCAAGTCAAGCACGCTTAACTATAGAGTTCTTTAGTGATAGGCTACCAAAAAGAATATGCATCTTGTTGATATAAGTAGCATAAATCAATTCATATAAGCCCTCCTTAACTGTATAGTCCCATACCTACACAGTCTCAGGATCCCTCTTATTCGGGTGTATAACCGGTTCCTTCATGTACCCCTCTACTTACAAGTCTACCAGGAGCCGCTCCTTATCCGTGCCTTCTTGCACCAGCGATCACTCCCCAACTTCGTCATCGGGCGTTACAACAGTCACGGCGGAGGAGCTGCTGAAGATGGCTGCAAAACGAACTGTCACAGGCGGCGACATGAGTGAGAAGAAGGGAGAGGAGCACACCACAGTGGAGGAGTTTTTGGTTTTGAGATTACTGACCCAACTACCTCCTCCAAAGCCGCCAAATTCACCTCCGCGTATAGCGGGCAGTGGGATGACAAAGAGGGAGGTGCTACCAGTCACAGCCCCAATTCATTCCAGCGGCTGCAAGGACAGGGAGGAAAGATGTGTAATAAGGCAAGGTAGGAACCGGCCCATGTTTGCCACCTAATGGGCTAGGCTCAAATTAGTGAATCTAATGTTATTGGACTTATAATTGAGGTCAAAAGGTTTAAGGGCCTTGCTACATCTCCTGAAAGAGTGGGACGTTCAATGCTTCAGTGTTTAATAAGTATTGTCATCCCTTGTGCACCTCTTGAAACAAAAGGCCCATTGTGCTCAAATGCTACTACTGGCCAGACCCAAATATGTGAGGTAAGGCTTGCTGAACTTAACATGGCTATTGCAAAGAGTGGGGGCCCCGTTTTACATGCTGGGAGTTTTGGTTTTTCATTATACGACAAGTCACTTAAGTGTGTTGTCCCCATTCTTTATTATGTTCTAAGTCGGTCATCAAAAGGAGCATCTGAGATGAATTGCTATGCAAACCTAAAGTCTCAAAGTCTAACCGGTCCATCTGTTGAAAAGCTAGACCCATTGTGTTCAAATATTGTCCCTGATGAGGACAAACTGCCGTGTTGTCTCACTTCTAAGGAGGGTGAATGGGGTTGATGAAGTAAAATTTATGAAGAAGTCACTGGAAAAGGTCGAGACTAATACAATTATGTCACTTTGTATCCAGTTTTCTACTGTTACAAGACCTGAAAATAAATTCAAGGTGGAGGCCAGAGTCGCGCTGTAGGTGCAAAGGGAAGTACTATTAAGAGGATTTGTGGCACTGATGGCATTTTCTACATATTGCAAGTATTATACAAGGGTTGCTCACCTACTTGTCTCATATAGCAATTTTATAATTGAAACCTACAGATGTTCACCTTTTGACTCACTAGTTTATAGACTGCTACCTCATAATTGACAGTGATGGAACTCAGTGATTTAGGAGGAAAAATGAGGAGGGCCAGTTGGCATGCATTAATGAATGCAATACCTGCATCAAGGAAGTGGGTTGTAGGATACTTGCAGCACTATGCTCACGGTCAAGAATGGGCTAATGATTTTCGATATGATAAGGTTTTCAGCGACTTGATCAAAAAGGTAGTAAATTTTACTAATAGGAGACAGCAGCTTATTTTTCTCTACTCAATGTTGAACTGCTTCAGGGCAGGACAGGACAGCCCATTTCTTCAAAGGCTGAATGAAGCTGTTAAACCAAAATTCAAGGAAAAGTCTTTAGAAGGAGCCATGAGTGAGATAAGGATGTCACTGTGTCCCCAGTCTACTATAGCCCTTACCACCTACTCAGAGGAAAACTCCATGTCCAAGCCAGAAGCTAGAGGAATTGTGAGTCTAGTTGCTGTGATTGGAGGTATGATTCAGGGAATTGCTGTCAATCAGGGTAGAAGGCCTCTTTGGTTGATCTCTTGGATGCACCTAGTGGATGAACTAGCATCAAATCCATGGGACCTGGGAGGACAACTCAACAATGCAAGCTCACTTTCCTTCTGTTTCAAGTTATGGGATCCAGGGGGAAGTCTTTCCTCAGCACTATGGTTTTTCCTTTCCAAACATCACCTTGAGGACAAGGTGATTCTTTTTTTTTTTTGTGGTGGGGGGGGGGGGGGGAGTATTGTTCGGGACCGAGCCAATACATAGTTGGGTTTTATTGTAACTATCTAAAATGAGAATTGAGAGAGAGAAAAAAATGAGTGACTCTTGTGTAACTAATTGTGTTGAGTTGGCACAGAGAGAGAGAGAGAGAGGAATTAGAGGGAAATTTTGTTATAGATAGAGAGGAGAGATTATAAAGGAGGGGAGATATCATGAGGGGGTACCGAGAAGGTTAGGATTGGATTGGAAGAGTTTCAGAGTCTCTCTAATACTCCGAGTCATTTTACATTTTCTATTTGTTCATAATACACACGAGGAGCTAATACTCATCTTCTATAGTATATTCTTACAACATTATCTATCTATATCTATCTTCTATGGCTTGATACCTATCACACAGCCTACACTCAGCTGCCACAGTCGAGCTCTACCATTGCTGATGCATATTTGAGCTATTTTTCAAACTTTTGAAGCCACCATGTCTCACTCTTTCAAGGCCTTGTCTTTCACCAAGAACTACATCTCTTACACTAGTTCCGAGCTCACTAGCCAACACCATTGAACCCCTCATTGGAGCTAATATATGCAGTGGGCAGTGGCTATTGAGCTTTGGTTTAAGGCCATCATCATCCTATATATACCTTTTTGAGTTATCATTGCTTGTCTTTTCCATAATTTTCCTTGGCCACCTCTTTGTCTTCTGTTTCTATTCCAAAAAGTACAAATGAAGCTTTATCCCATCCTTGTCGATGGCAAGCTATGGTAGATGAAATGGCGGCTTTGCACATTAGTGACACTTGGGAATTAGTAATTATCCTCCAAGGGTAGCAGTGGATGTCGATGGGTTTATAATATTAAAGCTGGTCTCGATGGGAAAATTGATTGATTAAAGGCTCACCTAGCAAGGATCACACTCAAATCTATTGTTTGGATTAAAACGACACCTCTCCTATGGCAAAGATTGTTTCTATTCGCCTTCTTTTCATGGCTACCATGGGACATTGACCCCCCAATTTGATAACAAGATTTTTCTTTGGGCAAATTATCACACTCACCTCCCCTGAGGTTTGATAAAATTCACTCCGACTCTCCTATATTTATCCAGGTAACACTGACCTCCCCTAAACATAGTGTTTAATGTGCAACAAGAGGGAGGGCGGTGTAATGATTTTATGAACTCAAGGGAGATCGGTGTGATGAATTCACAAACTGTTGGACTTTTTAAAGCAAATTTTAAAAATAGAGGGGAGCTAGGGTGGATTTTATCAAATCTCAGGGAAGGTCAATGTAATTTGAGCTTTTTCTTTTTGCATGGTGAACTTATGGAGGAAGTCTAAATGGAGAGACCTCCTATTTTTGTTGTTAAAGGGAGTATGGATTAGTATTTTCCCTTCGAGAGTCACTATGGTATAAAGAAGTCACTGCATGGTTTCAACGCGGTAGTTCAGCACTATCATATGATTCATTGTGGGGTAGATTACCCAATGTTCTATTGTCACTCTTCACAATACCAAAGTACTATTTGGTGGTATATTTGGATAATATCATCATTAGCAACAAGGATTGTATCAATAAGCTAAAACATCTTTTCCAAACCAAGGATTCAAGTTGTCTTGAATATTTTCTTGGTAATGAAGTAGCTTAATCCTTTGCTAATATTATAATGTCTCAAAGGAAGTATACCCACATATCTTAAAAGATACAAGTTTATCATATTGTCGGCCTATTGACACTCCGATAGATCTTAACATTAAGATTTTACCAAGACATGGGAGCCCTTAAAAGAGATATCGAAGGCCTATTGGAAAATTAAATTCCCATACATCACTCAACCTAGCACTTCTTTTGCAGTAAGTATAGTTAGACAATTCCTGCACTCCTCATGATAGCCTTTGGGATGCTGCAATTTGGATATTTAGGTACATCTAAGGAGCACCGAGTCAATCACTTTAGACGAAGATAAGGGTCACTCCTAGGTTATTGGTTTCTCAAATGACAGTTGAGATGGTTTGCCTTCAAATAGATGATCCACCTCATAGTGTAATGACCAAAGGTAAGTTGGTATCTAGAAAAGCAAGAAACAAGATGCCATGGCCAAATCGAGTGCTAAAGCAAAATATCACGCAATGGCCCTGGCAACCTATGAACTCACGGCATAAGCATTTACCACAAGAACTAAGGTTAGGAGATAATTAGATGTAGCTTGTAAGTGATAATCAAGTTGTCTTGCACATTGCCTCAAATCAATTGTTCCATAAGAGGGCCAAACATACAAAATCATCAAAGAAAATATTCAAGTTGGATGCATTGGTACATGCTTTGTCAATCCAGTGATTAGTTAACAAATATATTCACTAAGTCTCATAGGGGACCTCATATTAGTTGTATTTGTAACAAGCTTGGTGCAAGTGATCTATATGCTCTACTTTGTGGGGGAGTGTTGAGGATATTCATGTATCCTCAGTCTAGGAAACATAATAGAGGAGTCTTGGAAACATTAGGGTCATGAAATCTTCTTGCAATTTGCAAATAGCGGTAGCACTTAAGAGTCTCTTCTGTATGAATATTTGCATGATGACTGAATAGTAACAATTTCAGATAACACTATTTTTTTGGTTCTCTCATTTTATACTCAATTAACAAGAATCAAAGAAAAAATATGCAATGTGCATGGCAGGCTCAAGGAACTAGTTTCCCAGTCAACACTATTCTTTTGGAACTAGTTTCCTACTCTAAAGGGCATAAAAGGGGAAAGGTCATCTATGACATTGATATCCTTGTGACTAGTTGAGCCTTCAAATGTCAGCAGAAAAGGCATTACAGCAAACTAAGAACCAGCAATGGCACTTGTGGAGTGATGGAATGAATGAAAAGGAAAATGAACCGAAGAAACTACTTGTGAACCATAACTTATTTTAATTGAAATTACTGTGAATAATAAGTAGATTACTATTTCCATCTTGGTTCCCAAAGTATTCCTCATCCAGCAGATAAGAGGCTAACCTCTTAGGACACGGTCAGGCGCCTAAGTACGGACCCCTCCCAACAATATTTTTCCCATACATATGAATCCCGAATTGAATCTAGGACCTCATCCTTTTATTCAAAGTTTGTTCTTTGGGGTACAGTAAGGCAAGTGATGGATTCCAGAAGCAGTGTTTCAGTGCTCTGAGGGGTTTATGACGGGGGCACTAATATAGTTATATTTTTCATTCTAGCTTTTTTAATCTAATGGACAAGGCTCTTGCAACCAATTGAAAGTCATAATACAAAAATGAAAGAAGAGGCTATACCTTGCATATGTCACAGCTATACAAAATGAGTTTTTCATATGATGAAGATGAAGGCAAAACTTCCAATAATTCGTGCAAATTCTTGATTTTTGAGATGATATCCTCAACCTTCCACATTATCAACAACACAAATAAGAAAAACACAAGGAAAAAAAAGAAAGAAAGATCCATTTATTCACAACGTACAATTATTCAGATGAATATTTAGCCAAATAACATGTATGAAACAGAAACATTTGGCCATATCTCTAAACTTTCACAAGCAATAATGCATTTTTGTAATATGTTAGAACAATGGTTTAAAAGCTCATTGCCATTAAAGAAGGATTAAGTAGTTAGTGCTCAAAATATGAGGACAAGTAGTCCATAAAGCGTTGAGAGACATTAAAAATAAATCCACATCACAAACCACTTTGAAGGACTTCCTGCTATGAAATGACAAACGCAAAACATACAAAATACTCTAACGTGTGTTGGTATACATATAAAAAAAAAACTGAAATAAGAACTTGGAGTGCTAGTTTATTTGCCACATAGGAAACATCAATAAAAAAAGAAATGAAAAATATAAGTGCAGTGAAACTTCAGAATGTAATGGGCAAGATTCCATGGATAGAGAGAGAGAAAAAAAGTATGAGGGTGAAGAAGCGCAGTAGAAATAGTTTCACCATGAGTTACCTTAACATTATAAGAAGTAAATCTATACTTCCAACATCATTAAAAAGTTATTCCATCCATTTCAAATTAAATGTCGTTTTAGGGTTTCGTTTTTGTTTAAAAATAATTGTCATTTTAGAAGAGAAGGGTTGTGTAGGCCGTTGACAGCTAACATAAAGATCTACTTACATAGCCGGTCCCAAGCTTGGGTAAAAGAGGAGGATTGTGTTAGGCCATCAACAATCAACATAAAAATTTTGTCGAATCTTTATGACATGGATCAAAGATGAAACAGAGCAAATGCTAGATGATTGCCCGGAAGCAACGCACTGTATTGCTCTAGTACAATGTCAAATACGCAAGACCCACTGCATTGATGCCCGGATGCAGTGCAAAATAAGCAAGGGTTCCCCCATTTTCATAAATGAAGGTGGGTAAGTAAGTTAGTTCACAATGGTCAATTACGTTTTGGGATTTGGAACTGTTAGAATCTGTAAATATCTGTAATTATCTATAATTAGGGAAGATATATCTTTGTAATTATTGTGTATTTATTGCACATTGTCTATATATATTTTCTCCGTTGTGTAGTTTAAGACACACGGATTCATTCTATGGTTTTCTCTCGCTCTGCTTCTCAACATGGTATCTAGAGCCTGAGCGGAAAGAAAACCCTACTCCGGTGCCGTCGTGAGGAGAGGCCGCCCTCACGAAGAAATTTTTCGGTCCTAAGCTTCGCCGCCATGCATTGTTTCCTCCGGTGCCCGTTCGGCGTCGTTTTGACCCGGCAACCTCACCGCCGACCTCGCCTCACCGCGGCGCTGCCAACCCCGGCGACCGCGGCTCCATCCGGCGTCTCACGCGCTCCCACGCGCGGCCTCTCTCCTCTGCGGTGTTTTTCGCCGCCCCGCCTTCCGGCAGCGCGTGGCGGCGCGTCCGGCCGCCGTCTTCTGCGTTTGACTCGCGCCGCTCTCCTCTTCCGGATCGTCGCCAGCTTCGCGATCCGTGCCTGACGCGACGGCGTGACCTTTTTTAAAATTCTCATTACGCTTTGCCTCCTTGTACCCATGGCTGGCCACTCTTCCTCTGATGATAAGGGTGTTTCAAAGGCTGATCCTCCCGCCTTCACGAGTTATGTTAGTGTGGCTCTTTCCACTGATAAACTTGATGGCAATAACTATGATACTTGGGCATCCGACATCAAACTTTGGTTGGCAGGGCAGGACTATGTTGACCACCTCACCACAAAGGTGCCGACATCCGGTGGATAGCGCCCCATTGTGGTTAAGATTGATGCCCAACTTTGTAGCATCCTCAAGTCCACCATTGCTCCTTCCATCAAACAAATCTTTCGGGCCCATGTCACTTGTGAATCTGTTTGGGCGCAGGCAAAGACCTCTTCACCAATGACACTCAACGTCTGCACTGTGTTTGTCAGGATCTCATAGGTATCATTGCTCCTCGCCAGCTTGATGGTTCTATGTCCTCTTATTTGGGTAAGATTCACGGTGCACTCCATGACTTCAATGAACTCTTGCCCCCTGCTGATACCCCAGAGAAGGAATGGAGCAACGTAGCTCTTTCTTTATGCTCTTGGCCCTTTATGGCTTACCTTCAGAGTATTCTGCTACTCGTGATCAGCTTCTGGGATCACCGACTGTGCCTACTCTCTCCATGGTGTCTGCCTCTCTCCTTCGGGTTCCCGCCAAACCACCGGCTGAGTTGCTCCTTCCTCTGGCCTCGATTGATACCTCTGCACTCGTCACCCAGGTACGATCGTGGTCGTTCTCGGAAGCCCCGCCCTAAGTGTGACCATTGTCATAAGCCAGGCCACACCATTGATCGTTGTTACTCTTTGCATCCTCACCTGCGCCCTACTGTTAATGTTGCCCAGGCCGGTGTTCCTGCTCCCTCGGACTCATCTGCTCCACAAACACCGTCTCGGGGTGACTATCTTTGATTTCTGAAGTGGTTTGAGCAACGTCAGAACTTTGGTTCCACTGCCTCTATTGCACACTCTGGTAATTCTTTTGCTTGTCTCTCTCAGTCGGCCTCTTTGGGTCCTTGGGTTCTTGACTCTGCCGCCACTGATCATATCTCATTAATAAGGCTTTATTTTCTACGCTTTCTACTTCTGGATATTTGCCCACTGTCACTTTAGCTAATGGTTCTCACACACAGTCTCACGGGGTGGGCACCGCCCATCCCCTTCCTTCTATGTCAGTTGATTCTGTCCTTTATGTTCCTGGTTCTCCCTTCAACCTACTCTCTATTTATCGGTTAACTAAAGCCCTCAAATGTGTTATTTCATTCACTGAAGACTCTGTTTACTTGCAGGACCGGAGCACGGGACGGACGATTGGCACCGGATGTGAGTCTCGTGGCCTCTATTGGCTCCGCCCCCCGCCGAGTGTTTGCTCCCTCACCACTGATCCTCTCACCCTCCATGCCCAGTTAGGACATCCCAGCCTTGCCAACTTGCAACGCATGGTGCCTAGCCTGACCAAACTCTCCAGTTTGCCTTGTGAGTCGTGTCAACTTGGGAAACACACGCGGAGTCATTTTCCAGATAGTGTTAGTCGTCGTATTTGCATCTCCATTTGCTTTAGTTCATAGAGATATTTGGGGTCCTAGTCGCACAGTGTCTAGTTTAGGATTTCGTTATTTTGTTACATTTATTGATGACTATTCTCGTTGTACGTGGTTATTTTTATTGAAACACAGGTCTGAATTGTTTTGTTTTTACTACATTTTATGAAGAAATAAAAACTCATTTTGGTGTTCCTATTCGCACTTTACGTAGTGATAATGCCAAAGAATATTTGTCTCACGATTTTCAAAATTTTTTAGCTTCTCATGGGATTCTTCACTGGCGTCTGTGCTCATACACCTCAACAAAATGGGGTTCTTTGGCGCAAGAATCGTCATCTCATTGAAACCACACGTACTCTTCTCCTTCATCATCATGTACCTTTCGCTTTTGGGGCGATCTTTGTTTTAGCGCATGTTATTTAATTAATCGCATGCCCTCTTACATTTTGGGCTACCAAGTTCCCCATTCCATCTTATTTCCTCATGACCCCTTGCATTCCCTTCCCCCACATGTTTTTGGGTCCACTTGTTTTGTTCACAACTTAACTCCTGGTCTTGACAAGCTTTCTGACGTTCACTTAAATGTGTTTTTCTTGGTTACACTCGGTCTCAAAAAGGTTTTGGTGTTTTCTCCTACTCTGCGTCGTTATCTTGTCTCCGCGGATGTTACCTTTTTTGACACTATTCCTTTCTTTGAGTCATCTCACCATTTCACCTCTCCTGCTTCTGAGGAACTCCCCCTTCCTGTGACCCCTGTGCCTTTGCCACTTTTGCCTACACCTACACCTCCACCCCGCCCCTTCAGTCTACCATCGCCGCGCCCGTCCGGCCACCCGAAGTCTGTCCCCACCTCTACCACCCATTGCTCCCAACCCCATTGGGCCGTCGCACTGCTCCTTCCTCCGAGCCTATCTTGGCTGATGTGGACTCTCCTCCGGTGCGTTCGATCCTCCGTCGCCGGTCCTGCCCGGTTGCACTGATCTTCCCATTTCCTTCGCAAAGGTATTCGTTCCACTCGTAACCCATCTCCTCATTATCTGACCTTGAGTTATCACCGTCTGTCTTCTCTACATTATGCTTGTTTGTCTTCTTTGTCCTCTGTGTCTATTCCTAAGACTGCAGGTGAGGCCCTTTCCCATCCTGGGTGGAGACAGGCTATGATTACTGAGATGTGTGCACTTCAGGACAGTGGTACTTGGGACCTGGTGACTCTCCCTCCGGGTAAATCTGTGGTTGGTTGTCGGTGGATTTTTACAGTTAAAGTGGGGCCTGATGGCCACATTGACCGTCTTAAGGCTCGTCTTGTAGCCAAAGGGTACACTCAGATTTTTGGTTTGGATTATGGTGATACATTTTCCCCTGTTGCCAAGATGGCTTCTGTTCGTCTGTTTCTCTCTATGGCTGCTATGCGTCATTGGCCTCTTCATCAGTTGGATATTAAGAATGCCTTTCTTCATGGTGATCTTGCGGAAGAGGTTTATATGGAGCAACCTCCTGGGTTTGTTGCTCAGGGGGAGTCTTCTGGCCTTGTTTGTCGTCTTCGCAAATCATTGTATGGTCTCAGCGGTCTCCTCGGGCTTGGTTTGGAAGGTTCTCCACGTGGTTCAAAGAATTTGGTATGACTCGGAGTGAAGCTGACCACTCCGTGTTTTATCGTCATACTCAGAGAGGTTGCATCTACCTAGTTGTGTATGTTGATGATATTGTCATTACAGACACCGACACTCAGGGTATAACACAGATCAAACAACACCTATGCAAGCATTTCAGGACTAAAGACCTTGGCAAACTCGGATACTTCCTAGGTATTGAAGTAGCGCAGTCAAAGATGGCATAGTTCTCTCTCGAGAGAAAATATCTTTGTTGACATTCTAGAGGAAGCAGGTTTACTTGCTGCAAAGCCCGTTGATACTCCTATGGATCCTAATGTCAAGCTCCTACCAGATCAGGGGGAGCCGCTATCGACCTGGGAGATATAGGCGATTGGTTGGGAAATTGAACTATCTCACGATTACTCGTCCGGACATTTCATTCGCAGTAAGTGTGGTTAGTCAATTCCTAAACTCACCATGTGAAGCTCATTTTGGGATCTTTGTCATGCGTATTTTGAAGTATGTCAAAGGAGCACCGGCAAGGGCCTTATTTATGAAAACAAGGGGCATCTTGATATAGTTGGGTATTAGATGCAGATTGGTGGGATCCCTTCGATAGGCGTTCCACTTCCGAGTATTGTATACTTATTGGAAGCAATCTCATATCCTGGAAGAGTAAGAAGCAAGCGTAGTAGCACGGTCTAGTCTTTGAGGCGAGTACCGTGCGATGGCCTCAACCACATGTGAGCTTATCTGGCTTAAGCAACTCCTCAAAGAACTTCAATTTGGGGAAACCAAGCACATGACACTTGTGTGTGACAATCAAGCCGCATTACACATTGCCTCAAATCCAGTTTTTCATGAAAGGACCAAACACATTGAAGTTGATTGTCACTTCATCAGAGAAAAGATTCTATCTGGAGACATCACCACAAGTTTCGTCAATTCAAATGACCATTGGCGGATGTTCTCACCAAATCATTAAGAGGGCCTAGAATAAGTTACCTATGTAACAAGCTAGGTGCATATGATCTATATGCCCCAGCTTGAGGGGGAGTGTTAGAATCTGTAAATATCTGTAATTATCTATAATTAGGGAAGATATATCTTTGTAATTATTGTGTATTTATTGCACATTGTCTATATATATTTTCTCCGTTGTGTAGTTTAAGACACACGGATTCATTCTATGGTTTTCTCTCCTTCTCTGTTTCTCAACAGGAACATAGGCACATTTTCAGGAAAATCAATGGAAATAGTTTGTACCACGACTCGGAGGAGGATAAATTTTATGTGCCTACAAGAAATTAAATGGGTGGACGAGAAGGCAAAAGAATTAGATATTTCAAGTTTTAAATTATAGTATACCGATAAAGCAAAATCTAGAAATGGAGTGGGTATAATTGTGAATAATTCCTGAAAAAGGAGGTTGTGCAGGTTAAAAGACTATGAGATAGGACTATAGCACAAAAGTTGGTAGTTGGAGGAGACCTTCAATGTCATTAGTGCTTATGCACCACAAGTCGGGTGAAAAGAGCACCACAAAATAAAATTTCGGGAGAATTTAGAAGGTTTAATCTAAGGCATACTTTTAGGAGAAAATATTTTCATAAGAGGAGACCTAACATGTGGGTAAGGAAGCTAGCAGATATGAGGGGTCACATGGAGAATATGGTTTTGGAAAAGTAAATGAAGACAGAAAGACTGCTATGGACTTCTCTGTAGCTTTAGATTTGACTATAGCTAACACTTGTCTTCGAAAACAGGAAGAGTAGCTTATAACCTATAAGAGTGGCCGAGTATGATCTTAAATCGATTTCTTTTTTATAAGAAAATCGAATAGACAATTTTGCACAAACTACAAGGTTAATCCAGGGGGGAGCCTGACCACTCAATACAGGATCCTAGTGATGGATGTATGGTTTAAAAAATGAAGGAGGAGAAAGGACCAAAAGAAGACTCCAAGGATTAGGTAGTGACATGTAAAAGATGAATAACAAAGAACCTTTCAAAGAAGGATTGAAGAAAAATTAGGTTGGGAGACACAATGAAATATAGAACAAGATGGTAAGATTGATTAGGAAAATAGCAAAAGAAACCCTTGGAGAATCCAGCGGTTTTGGTGTAAAAAGTAAGAAATCTTAGGTGGTGGGATAAAAACTTGCAAGATAAATGGGGTAACCTTCTCTCTATTTCTCTACCTCTTTTTTAGCCAACCATAATCTCTTTTGAAGGGGTAATTTAGTCTTTTAAATTATTATTTTTAAAGGATCAAGACTAATTAATGATTTCCTTAATTCCTATGCAATAACCTTCAATGACATTTAATTAGAAATGGAGGAAGTAATAGTATATAAGAAAACATATAACAATCTTAAACAAGTTAGGCAGCAATTGATGAAAAATTTCACTACTTTCAACTTCATTAATTTATTGAAATATAGTTCAAAATTTGAATACTTCTCAACATTTTGTGATTAGGGGAGCAGAAGAAGCCCATTTTCCAGCAGCACCGTATCCTTTCCCTCATGCCCTCACAATTATTTCCCAACATTTTCAGCAAACAGTTCTAAATAATAATAAGGCGAATAAAGTATATGATATACAATATACCTGGGTTTTATAAGATAAAATATATTTAGGGATTACCATCTACCACAGCACCTATTAAGGCATGTACTCGTGTATCGTTCGCCCAGCATTCTTATCACCTTGTTGGGCCAAAAACACACTAATGGGCAAAAAGAGTTTGGAGCTATTTTGAATGCATATGAAACATGGAAATGGAACAGTTTGCTTTGTCCTAGAAAAAAACATGTCTAAGTCGTTAATAAAAGCTAGCAAACCCACTTCACACAACATCTGTAGTTACTGAAGTCTCAAGAAACTTTAAATTGTAAAAGTAGAAACATATATCTAGGACAAAGCAAACTGTAGATAGGCAGAAGGGCCTTCCAGTATCACATAGCATCAAGAACATTACCAGCAGCATTCATGAGAAGTTCCTCACCGCTAAATTCGGAATGCTGACAGCATAATTAGCAATGAAGTTTGAAATATCATCTTCATCATGATCTGCATTACATAGAAACCTCCCATTACTGTACCCCAAAAAGAAAAAAAATCCCTCAATAAAAGATTTAAATGGCACAAAATTATAGAGAAACAGAATGTTTACACCTTCTGGAAGATAATGTGTTTCGGAGAAGATTAAGGCCATTAACAAAGGAGCTTAGATAAGAAAATAAGATCACAATCATACCACATGCTCTCAAATCCAAAAGTAAATTCTCCGCAAGAGAATCCAGCAGTAGCCTGCCTAACGATTGGAATATACTGGCTATAGATTTTGCAGATGAAAGCTTTGCTATGTCTATATTTTTCAACACATCCAAAATCTGTGTCTTCCGATCACTTTCACAAAGAGCCAATAAGTAACTTTCTGCAACAAGGATTGAATCCAGTTAACTTTCTTTAGAATCACATTACCAAAAATTTCATTTACAATTGGACACCAACAAACACAAAAGCCACATTGCATCAATGATCATGAATGTCACGTTACCCAATGCATCAATTAGAAACACCCATGCTTGGCAGAGACTTTTATTATTATGGAGCTAGATGCCAGCTATATCCCAGGACTACAATTTAGCATGAATTTTCTAACTATGTTTCTAATGTCACTAAGACGTGAATAAAGAAAAATTTGTTAATTGCAATACCATGGTTTGAAACACCCAAGTCCAATGCAGTAATCCATTTTGACCAAGTCACTTAGCATTTCCATTTCATAATCCATGCCAAATGGTTGTACATCAAATGAGGAAGAATGTGTCATGAAAGACGTCACCCTTGTCTCTACATGTAAAATATAGCAACTCATGAATTCCTCACATGATACCCTTAAAATCCTGTGCTGTAGGTTCAAATATATGTCATGGGTGCGAAAAATTTATGCACATGAAAAATAGATTCACCAACCTCGTATAGCAGCAGTCTCTTTGCTATCTTCAACTGTAATATACTCACAGATATCCCGAATCATTTCTTCATTGTTAACTCTTATCCACAACAACATTTCATAATATCCCAATCGTGAAGTTGAACAGGGATTCTCAGATCTAATCACATCAGCGAAAAGTTGAAATTCTTGAACCAAACCCATTTCAATTACATACCTAAGAAGTGGGTGATATGTTTGCTCTTCTAGCTGAAAACCACGCTCCCTCATTTTTTTGAAAAGGTGGAAGGCCTTACTCATTTCTTCTATAGAAACATATTCATCATCGGTTGCCCTAGCCTTTTGTATGCACATCTTTATCAATGCATTGAACTCTTTCACACCTGTCTCTCGACCCAGCTGACCAAACACATCGATGGTAGCCCCTGTTCCTAGCTTTTTCGCACACGTTTTAACTAACCTACCAAAACGGTCGTCATTTGTGAACTTAAAAATCCATTTCTGTTTCCTCTCACGGGATGCCTCCTTCCGTTTAAGCAAAATATCACCATGAGACAGGTCTGGAAACCACGGTATATCTAGTACTCTTCTCCCTTTTTCTTCTTCGTCATCGTCAACTTCCACGAGATCAGGTTTCTGTACCTGTACCGGCAACGGAGCTGCAAAAAGGAAAAAAGTATTACCCCCCCCCCCCCCCCGGGGGAACAGAACACACCGAATATGACCAACCATTTTGAAAATGAGAAAACAAAAGTTGTCTACACAAGGCTTATAGTCTCACAGTAAATTTCACAAACACTTACAGTGCAATATAGAAGAAAGCTGCGTAGACACGTTGTCAACATCAGCCGCATCCTCTGCACCAAAACGTTCCACAAAACAAGATTATTACACACACAAACGTCCTAACAATACAGTAACCAAAACCAATGTATTTGACTACACACAAAGCTCAGTTTTTTTTTTCTGGGAGGAGGAGGGGCACACTGAGCTCGAAGAAGCAAAACCTATTAACGCAATGAAGTTCAAATACAAAAACAAAGAAAATAAGAATAGTGGGAAATGAGAACAATGGTAGTGGTGGGCAGTGGTAAACAAAAATTGAAACTTGATGGGGTGCTTGGTTGCAATTACGGCAAAGTTGCGGGGGGTTTTCTTGTTACCTGGCGGAGGGTCACGGCGGAGGTCGATGGCGGAGAGGCTGAGCTCAGAAGCATTGTGTTCGGAAATGGAAGAGCAGGACGCAAGGGCCTGGGCTTTGCGTGTTGCATGGGAACGGAATAGGGTGCTGAGGGTGCATAAGTTTCTTACGATGGAAGCGCGCATCTAAGCCCTGCAAAAGATGATGAAGATGAAGGTGGAAATTGCTTCGTCGTTTTTGGGTTCTATTGTTTTATTTTTATCTTTTAAATGTGTTCTTCTTCTTCTTCTTCTTCTTCTTTGAAGGCGCTTCTATGTTGCGTGCTGGATTCTGAAGTTGAGGTTCGGAGACGAAGGAAAATGGTGAGAGGTTTGTATTGTGGGAATGGAAGAACGGACAAAAATGTGTAACTAACTATGAGTGCAATGCAAGTGCCAGCACGAGAGCATGACCCAAACATGAACGATGAATGAATGTTGTGATGATGTGTGTGTCAAGGGAGGGTTTATGCACCAGGCGAACCAAAACTTTTGCCTGAACTTTGGTGTGCGAGAAAATTCGAGTGACAAAGTTAGGATGGGAATTTATTTTTTCATAAACTAAATTTCTTTTTTAGTATTATAATTGAACTATTACCCTTAGAAATTGGGAAATACTATTTGTATTAATCATTTGGGAGATATCCTTTTATCTACTCATTTTTAGTCCTTAAAAGATCAATTATATACACTTTATTTGTCCAAAAATTTGGTGTTGTAACACTTCAATAATTGTAACAAAGAATTAAAGTGTTATAATGCAAATATTTAGTGAACTCAAGTGTCTGCAATTGATATTTTAAAACTAAAATGTTATAAAACAAATCTATGAGGAACCAAAGCGTAGTTTAACTCTAATCTAAACGAAATAACGGGGTTAATTCACCTGGTCCACTAGTCAATTGTTGGCTCAAACGTTATTATAATTTAGGTACATTTCTTATATTTCTTCTATTGATTGATGATTTGCAAGTATTTCTGTAAATATTCAATGACCATGAAAAAATATCGTAATCTTGGACTGGAATAAACTTGCCCACCGACCTAAACTTTGTTATGTTATCAATAAAAAATGAAATTTTACATGTTTTTTCACTAGACATGTCAAAATGGGCCCCACCCACTGGGTTGATCTGTCAAAACCATCATTTTTAGCGGGCTAGGCTGACTTTTTGAGCCCATCAAAAAATTTCAACCAGTCAGACCCGCCCTGCTTAACTCGCAGGTTTAGGTTGGTTGTGGCTAGCCCGGCTTTTTTTTGAAAAATTTAATATTTTTTTGGTAAGAGTATGTGAAAAAAAAATGGCCTGTATAATGGACACCATGACACAAGCCCAACCTAAAGACCCGCCCAAACAAGAGAAAGCACACAGACATGGTAATAGACAATAGACATTAGTAAATACTATCACTACACGATTATGTGAGAGTTTGAGATAAAAGCCAAAAGCCCAAAAGATGAAACTTCTTTCAGTTCTTCAAGCAAAGAAAGTGAAAACCTAGGGTAACAACTAATAGGGTAAGTTCTTGAAGCAGTGGTGGTGATCCCTTTCGCTTACAGCAACAGGCCAGCGGCGGCGGCGATGATCCCATTCGTCACCTAGTCCAACGGCGGCAACGATCACCTTCTATTGGCTTGGCATCGCGCTTGTGTGGTGGCGTCGATTATGGAGGGCGCGCTTCTCTGTTGCGGGTGAGCTGAGGCTTGAGGCTTCTTCTTTCATTCCAATGCCGAGCTTGTTATGTCATGGCCAGCGGCGAGCTGCATCTCGCGTCGTGGCCTTAGTAAGTCGATGGTATGATATGAAAATGAAAGCATTATTTATTTATTTATTTATTTATTCCTTTAATCTGAGGATGAGAAGTGAGCATGAAAAGTAAGATTACAGGAAAAATGTGAGTTTTGATTTCTTTGTTTCTAGAGCTTTGGTATCACTGCCATGAAGTTTTTTTTTCGTTTCTTTGTTGCAGTTTACACATGTGATGTGATGATATAAGGTTTTTTTTTGTGTTGTAACTTGTTTGGATTTGCAGTGATTTGTCATTTGTTGTTTGGGTTTTTCTTGCTTCAAATATAAAAATTTAAAATGGAATCAATACTAGTTGCTGACCCTACATTTGTTAATGAATTAGGAAAATTAGATCAAATAGGGGATGGTTCAAATTGAGAACAACATAATAAGAAAAAAGCCAAGTTAACAACCTCTGATTGTTGAAAGTTTTTCACAAAAATTGGTGTTAGAAATGATGGAATTGAAAGAGCTAGACACAATTCTTGTAAGTAAGAATATAAACCCGGGAGGAAAACATATGGGACATCAACACTAAAACGCCATATCCAAAAGTGTAAAGAAATTAAATTTGAGGATGTTGGTCAAATGATTGTGGATATGCAAGGAAACTTGAAGTCTCCTAAGCTAGACCAAATGAAATCACGTGAGATGTGTGCTACTGCTATAATTGAGCACGATTTGCCATATAAGTTTGTTGAGTATAGGAAGATTAGGAGTTGGGTGAAATACTTAAATCCAGATGCAGTTCCTATTTCTAAGAATACAACTAGGGCTGATGTGATGAATATTCATGTGAGAGAGAGATGGAAGCTTAAGTAGACTATGATAACAATTCCTAATAGGATTTGTTTAACTTCTGATTTGTGGATATCATGCACTACTGAGGGTTATATTTTCTTGACTGTACATTTTGTTGATTCAAATTGGAAGCTAAATAGTAAAATTCTTAACTTCTGCCATATGCCTCCTTCTCAGACTGGTTTTGAATTGTCTTCAAAAATTTATGAATTTTTGAGTGCTTGGGGAATAAAGAGAAAAAAAATTTCTCTCACTTTGTGATACTCAGTGTATATGTGGCAGCGGATAAGTTCCGTATTGCCCTAGAATCCCCTAGGACCCACCCTTGTCATCGGGAAAGCCCTAGATGGAATGCAGGTTGGGTGATGTTCCTGCAGAATTTTGCAGAAACAGGCTTGCTACAACGAATATTTCTCACTGCAGTGAACAAGTAGGCAAGAAGGCTTGTTGTAGCGAGGTTTGTTCGCCGCAGTGAGATTGCTCAGTGACAGCACAGTACAAAACAAAGCAATTTCATTAAATGAACACCCCAACCCCTACAACCCCATAATCGGGATTTTACACCCAAACCCGAAACCTTCTCTCCCAGCTATCTCTATAACACCCTAATATTTAACTCAACATACCTAGGACGTATTTAAGTTAAGTATTAGTTATTACTCTTTTGTTTCAGTTTTTGATTCAAAACTTCTTGAAAAATACTTTAGTGAAAATATGGGTAAATTTTTTTTTTCTTGAACTTTAAATACCAAAACGTGAGCCGCGCATACTAGATATCTAACATCATTTATCTTGCCTGCGTAAGAGAGATGTTAAAAACAAATAACAGATAAATACATAATACAACCATGGCATAACGTAACTCAAATAACAATAACATATCAATAACTGTATCATAATAGTGATGTCTTGTAAATTTAAGGATATCAATATATATCCATCAATAGAATACAAACTGATATATGAAATACGATCACTCTAAAGGCAAATATCCAAAGGAAAGTTATCTCCGTAGCTCTTTGTCCAGTCTCACGGTAAATCACGAACTACACCATCATTCATGTCTGGAGACGACACGGAAAAGAAAAAGGGATGAGAAACTTATACAAGAATCTCAGTAGGGCTTCCTGACTCTAACACAAGTGTCATCGTCATCGTCCCCAGGAACATCGGGTTTAATTATGAAAATGGTGAACATATATATAAGGTTCATTTATTAAGTTATAAATACCATTAACCGAGGCCCGTATCTTTTAGCATGAATCTTAATGTCATGAATGCAACATATTAGTCATGGATGCATGTCAATATCATATACATAATATCATAAAATTCATAAAATGATGCATATGATATAATGAACATCATGATCATCATTCTTACAGGTGACTTAAACTTTTTTATTCTCTTTTCCTTGGGGCCGCCCTATAATTCTCTCTTTTCTCGAGAGTTCTAGATTATGAGCTCATATCTCACTAGTCGCCACTAACGTAATCTTATCCCTTTTTATAAGTTAAATTCCCGACTCTTAAGGTATGGGATAGGGGGCATTAGGATCACTTTTCATAACCTTTAATTTGGGGAGTCCAAACACTTCCTATTCGAATCATCTCTCATAACCTTTAATTCGGGAAGTCTAGAGGATCATTTCCATGTGTTTTATGTCACCTTAAATCTTGGCATGATATATATAGATACAAACATGAATAACTCATCATTAATATTTCATGCTCGTAAATTTCACGAAGTTATGCATCTCAATGAATCAGACATAACCGTAACATGCCATAAATCAAATCACATAAACATGCATCATATTTCATTGCATATATCCATAAGCCATATAAGTCTCAATATATGAACATAGCCATCACAAGATATCATCACATTCATCTCATCAAATTATCAATATTTACATTTAAGTCCCAAAGGGTCAAATCACAATTTCTCAAAGGTTACGGGTCAAAACGTAATTACCCCTTTTTAACATCTACTCATAAATTAAAGATCTTTAAGTTTAACCAATACATTTCAAGAGACATATAACTATTAGAAACTATTCAAACTCATCATAAAAACCTTTTAGGGCCATAGACTAAATTTAACACATTTTAGGAGTTAAAGTACAAAGTTACTTTTTTTTTTTAACTTATCAAAAGCCAATACTTCTAAAACTTTCTCTAAACATCATAAATGGTATTCTAAACACATATACACATCAGATATCATTATTTACTTTAATTATTATCCTTTGAATAAAAAAAAATTACATAATTGATAGTTTAAGACACAACTTTCCGCATTTTATGAAATGGTCAAAACTAATACTTGTAATTATTCTTTTCAACCTCTTAGATACCAAAAACAATTTATACATCAAATACTAATAATTCTAATGTATATAAACCATAAGATCAGTATCAAATCAGTGAGGGATTAATCCAGAAAATTCATTGTCTAAAGCTTTATAAAATTACGATTTTGATCCTTTCTAATTATTAGTTTATTTCAAAAATGCTAAAAAAAATTCTTACATCAATTATAAGTAATTTATACACATTCAAACCTTATAAAATAGCATTCTAACCATTTTATTTAAATCAGGTTAGTAACATAATTTTTAAATCAAAAAGCTTAAGAAAAGCACAATCTTTAACATCTTTGGATTTCTAACTCTAACAAAAATTATCTAAGTGATTTAAAGACAAAATCAAAGCCTTAAAAAATAAAATAAACTAATCTTAATACCAAGAACATCAAGAGGCTGAAATTAACTTAATTTAAGTATAAGAATTCCTATTTAAGATTAAAGAGGTAAGTTTTGAGCTTTTAGAGATTTAGGTGATAGCAAGAATCATAGATATGCTATGCAACCCATTTTTAATCTTTATCATTATAAGGTGATAACTTGGAAATATAAACATAATATGTAATACTTCAAATATAAATATGAAGATGCAAGTTTATTTTTAGATCTTCAAAGTTTAGTGATAACTTGAAACATAAAATGCATTACTTGAAATTTGAACATGAGAATGCAAATTCATATTATTATCTTAAAGATTTAAGATGATGACTTGAAATTAAATATGATTATGCAAGGCTTGGAATTTAAATATGATGTGCAAGAACTTGAAACATAAATATGGATGCTAGTTCATTTTTATATCTTGTTAAGCTTAAAACTCAAAACTTACTAATTCCTTTATTAATCTTTTAACATCAAGAATTAAATCTTGGGCTTTAGAGTTCATTTAAATGATGGATTCACAACCACCACCATGATTCCTCATCATCAAGCCATGGTCATTATCAAATCATAAAAATCGAAAATATAAAGAAAGAACATGAAATAAAATCCCTACCAAGTTGTTTCTTGTTATCAAAAGATAATGCTTGATCTTTAGAGAAGTTAGGAGAATAAAATATGTCCTTGATATGTTCTTGAAATTCAGCCAAGATTAGAGCAAATGGAGGAGGGATTTTTCTTGTGTTTTTGTGTTTGATAATGGAAATGTTATGTGTTTAGGAGTTGATTTATGGTTGGAATGTGTATGCTTGAGGTTTAGAACTTGATTAGAGGTTGGAAATGGAGTCTCTTGAGTGTGAATGAGGAAGAAGAAGAAAGCTTGAAGTATTGAGAGAATTAGAGAACTTTGAGCAAATTTTGAGTAAGAAAATACTAAGGCTAGGAATATTTGTGTGTGCATTTAGGCAATGGAAGAGCTCATATTTATAGGCCAAGGAAGGCTGTATGGCAGCTGCCTTGTGGCTGGAAAAATAGAGTTTTTAGTTCATTTTTCAATTAAAGAAAACATGGAAAAAGAATGTTTTTATTCTTATAATAATTTGGTTCATGCATAATGGATGAAAACACTAAAATATGATACTAATGGGAGACATTGTTGCTGATCACATCATGGCTGAAATGGGTGGGTTTTCTTTTGAATAAACATAGCCAAAAATAATGCAAAAGAAAGGTAAAGGTATGGTGTTATGGTTGGATATGTTTCTTTGTTGGAAAAACAATTAAAATATGGTGAAAAGGAGACAAGTTGGCCACTGGTTTCTGATTTCTTTAGGATCAGATTGGTAATGTTTTACAAGTGGTAAATCATGTATTAGATGTGTATTTACTTAGGTAAAAGATTAGGAATTGATAGATTAGTGAAAATGATAAAAGGATAAGTGTTTAGGACAATACAAGACAAGGTAAAAAGAGAAATCATATATTAGTAAATGAGGTTAATTTCAAATGAGTAAAAATCACTTTGTAACATAGGTTCTAAACTTAGGATAAGAAAATGTAAATGTATAATATTTTACCTAAATCGAAATCTTAACTTTGATCTCAATTATCACTAATTTTATGAGCTTTCATAATTAAGGAAAGATAATTTAATTTTACCTTAGGTAATTTTAGACTTTAATTACCTCAGTAATTATTTTTAACATTGGATAATTAATTTTAAACTCAAAGTTAATAAATAAAATCAATTTGAGTTCAAATAGAGTTTTAATACTATCTTAATTACACAAGTAAACCTATTTACCACAACTAGGGGTAGAAAGGTAATTTCACGTAAAAACTCCCTATAAATATTGGACAATCTCAAATCATACTTAAAATAGTCATTTTGAACCTTTGGATGAAAACCGAATTCAAAGATTATATAATTTCATGAAAAATTACTGCAGGGGTAAAACGATAATTTTACTTATGGTAAAAATTGAGAATTGAGATTTTTACCTCTAAGGCACATATAATCCCCATCAGGCATAAAATTAACCTCTCAAAGATAATTTAGATTGGTTATCCTTAATTTCTAAGTAAAAATGACCTCAGGGGCGTTTTGGTCATTTTACACGTACAGAAAAATTGGGGTTTGTGATTTTCACACGAATTGCTAATCGAGTCTCCTATGATGTTTCTTTAATGTCATATTCCTTTATTGAGGATTATTTGACCTCGAATTACGTGTAAAAATTATCTAGGGGCATTTTGATAATTTTTATATAGCAGTAAAAATTGGGGTGTTACAATCTCCAACCCCTCTTCCACTCAATCTCATTCCATTCCATCTCCTTCCAAGATCAAAGGTAAGAGATTTATGGGTTTTCGTCATTCGTTTCCTTCCCATTTCATAACCTAAAGTTTGGGTATTGTTATTCTCTCCATTCTTTCACATTTTTGGTATGGGAATCGCTGTTTGTCTCCACTGTGGTTGATTGGACGAGTTCTACAGAGGCATACTCGTGGCAGTGAGTTATTCTCACTAAAGCGAGGAAGCGAGCCATGAGGCTCACTACAGCGAGTGGTCTCACTACAGCAAGGTTAGTTCACTACAGTGAGAAGGCCGATCACAGCTTTACTCCCCCAATGCTGTTAGAGTTATGTTTGAGTTATCTAGATGTTGTTGGAGACTAATATAGAGTTTTGTGGCTTCCATGGCAGATGTTGGTGCTATTCCTCCTCTACGGAACTCCGTTGGTGTCGACGCCATAACTCTCTCCCCTCCAAGTGAGTGGGTTTGGAACCTATGGCCCTTATGTTGATCATTAGAGTTAATTTCCTCAAGAGATAACAAAATTGCATGATTTTAGAGAATATTTCAAAGAGATTAGAGATTTCGAATGGTATATATGTTTACCAAAGAGACGATTTTCAACTAGAGCATGAAATATTTGTTTTAATACAAACTCATGGGACCATTGTTGCTAAATGATATTTATTAAAGAGTTAGAGTATAATTATGATTTGAATAGAGATTTTGTAATATTGCTGCGATGATTTCAAAGATAGACAAATTATGAATTGCAGAGCTTTATGCCTAGAGAAATGCTATATTTGAGTTTTAGAGAAATTAGTCTGTTTTATGAATTAGAGACTAGACGATAGCCATAGAGAAACAGACAGTGAGTTAACAACTGGACCCCGATCTTTAACCTTGGTGCCAAGTTGTCTCGAGAGGACAATCTCATAGAGTAAAGAATGGAACCTATTTATGTGTCTGCATTAGATCCCTGATGGATCATAGAGCATAATATTTACGGTTCTCGAAGAACCATAGAGTAGAGATCCTTGTTTCTCTTGTAGAATAATGTTGTTATGTTTTCCAAAGAAATTCTTTTTAGAGATATTATATATACACATGTATGTGAATGTGAATTACAGAGTTATTGCAGTAACTAGTTTTGATAATTACATATACTATTATTTATGCTTCTTGACTGTCCCATGAGAGGGTTATAGGCAAGGATCCGCTAACTAAGTTTTAGATGAAACTCACCCCTCTCCCTTCCTCCATTACAAGTGCAATAGACGCTGCGGGTTTTTCTCTTTCATCTCCTCCCCCGCAGTAGAGATTTCCTAATTGGTGAGCTTCACTTTGAAATAAAGTACTTTTGGTATTTGTTTAGAGATAGAGTGCTCTAGTGTGCATGATGGGAAGGGTCCCCGGCCATGGAGATAGACTAACATATTTTATCATGAATATTTTGTATTTTCATGATTATGGTTTCTACGATTTATTTTATATTAAGAGCAACTCACGTGTTTTGTATCAGATATATATATTTAGAGTTTGATTATAAAAGTATTTATGATAAATTGATTTCCAAAGAGCTAGAGATTTATATTCGAGATGAAATTATGTATTAGAACTGAATTTTATATTAAAATATACATATAGAGAGACTCAGAGGTCATGAAACTTACATGGGAATAAGGATTCCCTACGTACCGATCATGTGCCCAAGTCAGGTCCTGATTATGTATGCAGAATTTTTAAATGCAGTGGAAAATGGCCAGAAATGCTATACGAGGTCATTTTGGCTAGGAGTCGAGGATGGTGAGCTAGGCGATACTCGAAGGAGCCAACTCAATGTTTGAAGGGGATTGAATGGCTAATGAATGTTTTAGGAGGCGAGAATCTGCGTTTCATGATTTTGGGTCAAAATGACCAAAATACCCCTATAGCGTTTTTACGCGGGTAGAAGTGCCGTTTGAGCCCGAAACTTTCCCCAGAGGATTAAAAACATGTTTTCATGTATCTAGAGGTCCCTGTTCAAGTCCCGGTGGTCCCGGGCAGTTTTTATGCAAAATTACGATTTTACCCCTAGAATAGTGTTTTTACGCCTAATGACGTAACTAAGCTAACCTAAGCAATATTAGGCTCTAAACGAAGATTAATTAATTTTCATAATTAATCTAGAGTCAAAATAAATTATTAAAGTTAATTAGAACCTAAAATTGCTTAGATTAAACTTAAATCCCTTTTTAGAACTCAAGATTCCTAGTCTTGGAATCTTGAATAGTGTTTTCTCTCTCCAATTCCTTAAATCAAGGAATTGTGTCTAGAATTGTTTATACACTAAAATGAATTTATAACTCACTAATGATGCAAGAACACTCTCTAATTATGTCTTGACAACCTTAATTACTCATTTTCTCACCTAAACACTTTCTTACAAACTCCTAATCTTAATCCTAATCAAAGATACACCTAAACACAACACTAAACCACAATTAAAATGCAAGAAATCCTCCCCCCATGGCTGATGCATATTCGGCCATCTCTCTCCTTTTACCACACATGTTGAATTATTTCTCACTCAAAGAACCATGCTTGAGGTCATACGTTGAACCATACCTCACCATACCTCAAGACCACATTATCTCACCTCATGGAACTCATGGGATGCCCTCCAATCTGCAATGGCCGAAGCCTCCTCCTCCATGTGCACCCTTCATTTGTTTCATTTCTCTATAAATAGAATGCCTTGAGGAGCTTGCACCACTTTTAGATCATTTGCTAAGTTTAGGAACACTCAAAGCTTTTCTTTTCTCTCAAAGTTCTAGTGTTCTTCAAGATCTTCAAAGTTCTTCAAGTTCTTTATCTTCTTCATCTTTTTCTTCCATCTTCAAGTTCATCACACCAAGTAGGGATTTCCTTTCATGTATTCTTTTCTTTAAAGTTCTTGTTCTAACTTTATGTTCATAGTTTCTCTTGATTCTTTTTAGAACTTCTTTTCTTCTCCTTTTTCTTTCTCATTTTCGGCCATGGGCCTTGAAGTTCAAAGAAATGAGAGCTTGATGATGAGAGTTTCTTGATGATGTTCATCACTTGAAACAAACTCTAGAGCTTGATCTTTGTTCTTGAGTAAAATACTTCTAGTTCTTCCTTTCTCCAACTTTTGGAATCTTTAACTTTGATGATGTTTTAAAATGGCTCTAAGGACTCAATGATGGGGTCTCATGATGTTGATGTTAATATATCATCAAGATCATGGACTCTAGAGTTTCAAAATGTTCTTTTGTTTTCCTTGAAGTTTTAGCCATTTCCTTTTCTTTTACATGCAAAATGTTTCGATTTTCTAAAAATGTTATGTTGAGTTCTAAGAACTCTAGACTTTACTTTATCTTGGTTTGATGAGTTTGGGTTGAGGTTTAAGTTCCTTTAAAGTCTTGTTAAGAGCTCTAGAAAGATAAAATGAACTTGCATAATTTATTTTATGCTTGCATTTATATTTACATTCTTGTTATGCACCTTTACTTTCAAGCTATCACCTAAGAACATAAAAATTAAAATGGAACTTGCATCATCACTTAATATAATTCTCAAAGCCTTTCTATTTCGGCCTTAAAGTCGATTGTTGTTGGGCCTAGAGCACTAAAATAAGGAATTGAACTTGCATTATCACCTAATTAATCTCTCGAATGCCTATCTATTTCGGCGTTAAAGTCGATTGTTGTTGGGCCAAGAGCACTAAAATAAAGAATTGAACCTTGCATATTTACTTTCAAGCTTGCACGTTTAAGTCTATGCCTTGCATATTTACGTTCAAGCTTGCACGTTTAAGTTTATGCCTTGCATATTTAATTTTAAGTCATCACTTTATTTTGTAAGCAAGATTAAAAACGAAAAACATGAGCACGTTTAGTTTATGTCATAACTTAACAACCTAGAGCTCAAAGACTTGTCCATTTCATTCCAAGTTAAAGTTTAATGTGACTGCATTCTTTGAATGCATGTTTTCGGCCAAGTAGTGATGATGGACTTGCAATGAGTTTTCATCTAGCTATAAGGACTAATAGTCTATGTTCTAAGTTTTTCTTAAAGCTTTACAAATCTTTACAAGGTTATGTTATCATGAGATATGACTTTATTCCCTCTTAGAAGATGAAATACATTTTGGTCACTGACCTAAGGCTTCCCTTAGCCTCTTGATGAATTAAAATGATTTGCAAAGAGTTTTAGAAGTTCTAAATTGATTCCATGAGAAACTAGTTAACTTATGTACCTTGAAATGTCAATTTAATTCTCTTACTGAAGCTCCATGATTTTGGTTCTGTCATGATGAGTGTGATGTTGTATGGTGATGTTTTGATGTGTGAAAATATCACATGATGATGTAGAAATGATTCTATGCATAATAGGTAAGAAACTAGCTAACTAGAAATACCGCAAAGCTAGAATTTAACATAGTTTAGACCCATTTGTTTTTGGAACTTATCCAAACTGTTTTAATGGGAATATAATCAGATTAGGATTGTTTAGACATGAAAAACTTGATAACATTCGGATTAGAATTGAATTTTAGCACCTATAGGGAAACTAGTAACTAGAAAACCGTAAAAATGCAAATGTAGAACTCTTAGAACATTTAGTTTTCTGGATTCTGTCCAGCAACATTACAACATGATAAATGTGAATTATAATTAGTTCTTAAGTATAGGAATGTCTCATAATTGATTTAGATTTAATTTATAGCGCCTTAGGCGAAGACGGAACCGAGAAAGGGTCTAAAACGTAAGTTCTAGAACCCCGTAACCACAAGTTAGAAATTCTGCCCTATGCTTTTCAGATTTGAGTATGAACATGAGGATTAGGAATGATGATTAATTATGAGCCCTTAGGTGCATAAAATATGAACGACAGATGTTAGAAAACTATATCTCAAGATTAAAACCCGTAAGGGTCAAAGCATAAGCTACCGTAAGGGTAAGCGTTTGAATGTTCTATGATGAGGCATGTGGTATGTAAATGATGATGATGTTATTCATATGAGGAATTCATGAGGATATATGTTTATGTGGCATAAAGCAAATTTGGAAGGAATTTGGCGTAATGCCATCGTGTCACTAATTCCAATAATTTGGGGACTTAAAGAGATTTTGAAAATTAAGGTACTAAGATGGGTTCTAGGATGACACCGGTTCGGCCGAGCACCTCCATAGAACTCATGTGACATCGGTAGCAATTTATACTCTTAGGTGACACCGGTTCGGCCGAGCACCCCTAAGAGAATTGCCCCCTAACCCGTACTCAGATAGTCGGGATTTATGATTTATGATATGCTTATCGTTAAGTGGCAAGTAAGAACTAGTGACGACTAGTTAAGGTATGAGCTCATAACCTAGAGATGTGACACGTTCTGGGTGACACCGGTTCGGCCGAGCACCTCCAGTTCGATTGTATTTTAGGGTGGCCCATGAGGAAGAGATGTTTCATGATTATGATTATGTCACTAAGTTTGTCCCATATGAACGTTACTATTGCCACTTTATGCCACTAAGTATGATGATGCTTGATGTTATGTTTTATGTATGTGCATTAGGTAGTGCCATGCATACATCTTCTATTATGTTGCATTCATGACATTAAGATCATCTTAAAATGAATGGACCTTGGCTAAAGTATATTTTAAAGTTTAAAATGAACTTAATGCATGTTCAGTCATTTTGTATAATTAAACCCAAGGTTCCTGAGGACGTAGATGATGACACCTAGGTAGTAGGAGGCCCTACTGAGATTCTTTAGCAAGATTCTCACTCCCTCTATCTCTTTCTTTCCGTCACGTCTTCAGATGGTGATGTTCGTAGTGTTCGTGGACACGTCAACATGGGAGGTGCACTATGACCCGGCTCACGGGTCATACCATTTTGAGGGACAGTGCATGGTGCGGGTTTTCATGTTCGTAGGACGCCCCTTCGCTCATCCCGTGCACACCTATCGCTTCTCCCCGATTGCACCCTATGGCGACGACGAGCGGGTTTTTGAGCGCGCGCATATGCATGACGAAAGAGTGCTCCGCATGCACACTGCCGCCTTAGCCATGCGAGACTACCCCGATTACGTGCCCCGGACCTACTTCTCAGAGACCGACTCGTCCGAGGACCCGCCTACCCATTCGTATAGCGAGAGCTCTGCCCCCTCTCCCCCACCGTTGAGGGAGGACAGTAAGGATACCGTGACTCAGCCACGGCTTGCACGACGATCGGAGATGCGGCCACACCGCGGGGGTCATGCTCGATCCCCGTTCCGCCTCTTTACGCCCGAGGAGCTCGCCCAGTTTCCCGGATATTTGCCTCGTTCGCGTGATGGACGTCAGTAGGAGGTGACGATCGACCGATGGAGTACCCGGGTAGAACACACACCACTTAGATGGAGATGAACCTTCTTTTGTATTAGAGGTCATCCCGTTAGTTGCACTTGGGTAGGGGAGTTGCTTTTATAGTTTCCGTTGCACTTTCTCTTGTATTTCCTTTTTAATTGTATTACTCGTGTTGTACTAAATTAAGTCCCACACTTATAAGTGGGCAAGTTATATATATATATATATATATATGAGGTGGTATTCAGTGTTTCTCATGATGTGCCTTTATGTGCCTTATGCTATGACGTTAGGAGATGTATGTTTTGATCGTTACATGTTATATCGCATCACGCGGCTCTCACTTTATATTTCAAAAAAAAAATTTACTCGTATTTTCCGCTAAGTATTTCAAAGTAAAAATAAGAACTATGAAGTAACAGACTAATGATTAACCTAAGTATGTTCTAGAGTATTGGGTTAAAAATTAGAATGTTACACTGATAAAGTGGTCTCAGAGCACTAGGTTTCCCTGCATGTCACTGGAGCAAGTGTCTACAAGTAGCACGGCATTTATGTAAATAGAAGTGGGCCCATTTGCATTAACGAAGCATTACTTGAGGCCTTTAGAGTAGATAGTCATGTCTAGATTCAGAGCTAGAGTCTTATCTTCCTTTCAAGATCTGTGTCTTATTCTTGTGTTCATGTTCTTTCAGATTCAGTATGCCTCATCTACGTCGTTCTTCTTCTCACCGCTGCCATTGTAACAACGGATGTTCAGTTTTAGATGCATGTTTCAGGGCATTAGAGTAGGCCTTGGCCGCCCTCATAGGGGCATTGACTAGGCAGACTGAGGCTGGGTCTCAGCCACCTCTAGTCCAGACACCTCCAGTTTAGCCACTATCGGTGCAGACCCTAGTTAGAGATCCAGACGATTCCATGTTAGAGCGCTTCAGGAGGATGGACCCACCTACCTTCCAAGGGCATCTCATGACGGAGGATCCTCAGACATTCCTCTGAGAGGTAGAAAAGATCATCAGAGTTATCCACTGCTCTTCTGAGAAGGCAGCTGAGTTAGTTAGCTTTCAGCTGGGAGGCCAAGCTGGTATCTGGTATGATGAGTTTCTTCAGGGGCGTGGCGACTCTAAGCCACCCTCCTAGGAGGAATTCTGAGGTGCGTTTTTAAGGAGATATCTGTCAGAGAGCCGTAGGGCTTAGATGGTTGAGGAGTTCTTAAGGCTCTGATTGACAATGGGCATGTCAGTTATGGAGTATAAGAAGAGGTTCACCTATCTGGCCCAGGCAGCGGCTGGTATGTTGACATCAGAGACAGAAAAGGTTAGGCGGTTTGTTCAAGGGCTGCCTCAAAACATGTTTCTCTGTCTTCAGCCACACGTCCACACCATGGATTATGCATAGATAGTAGATACAGCTATCGCGATAAAGGCGGGGTTGGTAGACAGAAGAGCTGCAACAGATTCTGGCAAGAAGGCCAGGACACATGGTTCCTTTTCTTAGGGAGCTGGTCCGAGTAGAGGATCTGGCCAGCAAGGCCAGCAACGGTTCCAGTTGGGGTAGGGCTGTCTTATCAGAGTCCACTCTGACTAGGCTTGCTTCTTCTCAGAGTCAAAGCAGAAGTGGTAGCCAATACAGTGGTCAGGGTTCAGTTCAGAGTTTCTGCCAGTGTTAAACATGTGGAGGAAGCATGATGGCCAGTGTATGATTGGCACCTTTGCTTGTTAGGGCTGTGGCCAGCAGGGCCACAAGCCTATAGAGTGCCCTTTTAGGCATGGAGTATCTAGCTAGGGGTCGGTGATAAGGGGCATTTATGTCGCTTATCTTGCTACCAAACCTTAGCTTTTTGCATGAGTTTTATTATGTCAATGGAAGGATTAATAAGGATTTTGATTTATTCGTCATTCGGTGATTTTGATAGACTTCATGGCTTTTGCATTGATTTGGGATAATTATTGGATTAGCGCCTGTTGCATTTAACTTGTCTCCTTAAGTATAATTTTTGTATATAGGAGTTTTGGATCAAGTGCAAAATGTCAAGAACAATGTTGGAAATTGTTGAGAAGAACTTGGGAGCAAATTAAAAGAGTTCTTGAGTTGATTTGAGCAAAAAGTATTGTAATACAAAATCTGTATCTCTCTTTACAGGATAGAATAGAGATTAATAAAGATGTTTTGAAAAGCTCAAAAAGTCCTCTAAAACTTTTATGTTCAGCCAAAAACCCAGTTCTAAGAGTATCTTGGGCAAAATTGAGTTGCAAGATTAAAAGTTGCTAATGTTTTGATGTTGTCCAACTTGACCTCTAGTTAGTATATTTTCAATATCTGGAGCTACAAATGTCTGATTGAGGTGACTTTTATGGCATTGGAAAGCTTATTCAAAGGGCTACAATCACTATTTTTATTGCCAAGGACAGATTCGGATGTTTAAGGGACCAAAATAACCAAATATGTGAAGACATCAATTTTGTCCAGTGTTGCAGCTCGTGAGACGATGGGATTGCAGCTCACTTATCTATTTTTGGGCCCACTTTGGCCCATTATTAAAGAGCAGTATTTAAGGGATTGTTATAGACTTTTATCCTAGCTTTTGACTCACTTTAGGTTGCCATTTTAGTTGCTATTATTCTCTCTCTACATCTCTTTCTTCTCCTTCTTTATTCTTCTTTCTCTTAGTGATTCTATTGGTAAAGGTGCTCTATCTTGGAGATTGTGGCAAGGATTATTGCTATTATTTTCAGTTTTTTTTTAATTTTCATTGTTGTAATCCTCTAGAAATGGAGGAATAAATTTCTTTACTAGTGTAGGGATTTTCGGATGGATTGGGATGACATTTGAGACCCTTTATTTATATTGAATGCATTGGTTTTCTTAATGTTGTGCAATTTCTATTTCTTTAATTATTGTAGTGATTGCTATAATCTTTATTGAAATAACTAAATTGGCGACTGTCGTTTAGGGAAACCCTTTGGGCATAAATTAACAGATCTATTGGTTTATGTTTGAGGGAGAATATTAGAATTAATATTCCCAATGGCAGTTAGGCTATAGCAATTGGTTCATTAAATCAATGTGATTTCTAAATAAATTAGCGATTGTCATTTATTAATTATTTGCATTGGTCAAATTCTAGAGGTCAATTGTTCACTAATAGAATTGTCAGTAATTCATTACTAATAGCCATCAATGGGTTTAATATTTGGTCAATAATAATTAATTTCCAATCTTAGGAACATCTTGCACTAGTGCCTTTCTCCACTATTACTATTATTTTTTAATTTCCATTGCTATTATTTTACTCTTCAAAACCCTCAATTTTCCAACTAAGTATTGAAGCCTTCTTGAGAGACAACCTAGGTTGTGTGCCCTTTACTACATTTTTGGTGCAACTTAGCGCTTGATAAATTTCAATTTATTTGTGAGTCACGACAGCTTACATCAAATTTTGGCACCGTTGTTGGGGAGGCATTAAAACTTAGCTGTTTATTTTTCTTTGTTTCTATTTTTTCCAATTTTTTATTTTTTATTTTTATTTATTTACTGCTTTTAATTTTCTGCTATTTATTCTATTCTGCAAAAAAAAATGAAAAAGAAAATTTTGTTGTTCCTTTGTATGAGGCATTTCCCGTTTGTTGGAAATTTGATACCTCTTAACTCTGAGATTGACCATGTGCACTCTGATGGTGCAATTGAGTTAGAAAATTTCAGGATGGTTCGATGCACCATTGATGAGCATCGGTTGACGCATATCCATGAGAATCCCATGGATCTAAGGGCTCAGTTGGCTTATCTTTGGGTTGAAGCTGCTCATCCTTCATGAGGCTCATGACCATCCAACTTAGGGACATTAAAGCAAAGTGCTAGGTGGGAGACAACCCACCGTGAGGTTTTTCTTTACTTTTTCCTTTTATTTTTTTGCATTTTATTTATTTCCATTTTAATTTTGAGTCCCCTATCACATTTATTTTTAATTGCATTTTACACTATCCCTTTGGCACCTCAGAGTTCACATGCATAGGCTTACACCACATGCACTATATTGACATGTTTGGCATTGACTTTATTTTGTATTGCATGTTTGGTAGATTCATTGTATTCATTGGATTAAGTACATGCACTTTTACCTGTGAGATTTTGAGCCTCTTTGATTGGACTATCATATGTCATCCTTATTTATTCATGTCTGTTTCCCTCTTTGGATTTGCATTCTAAAACTTGCTTAGGGTCTTGTTTGAAAATATGTTTTTATGTCCATGCTTGAATATGATTGAGTCATTTTTCTTGTTTTCAACCACTTACTCATATAGCCAACCTTTGCATGTTACCATTGTTTAGCCTCTTTGAGCCTTACTGCATATTCTTTTGTTTTAGCATATCCTTAGCCAAAAGTGAGAAACCATGAAAATTCCCAACCTTTTAGGCTTAGGAGAGCATTTGTGCATTTCTTATATGTGCTTGAGCATAAGTATGGATGAGACCATGAGGACATGCTTCAATTTAAGTGCGAGGGAGGAACAATGTGTACCCAAAATTCAGCAAGTGGCATACAAAAAAAAAGAGGAAAAATGTAAGGTTGATAAAAAAAACAAATTCTAAAAAAAATTTGGTTGAAGGTGTGCCATATTGTAAAAGAAAGGTCTGTAATTGTGTTAAGTTAGACAAAGTGTACCCTTAGACACTTGTGCTCTTGGTGTATGCATTTTCTCTCCTTTGACTTGAGGTTTAACCTTATTGGCGTACATTTTTATCCACCTTCACCCAAGCCCCATTACAACTAAAGGTAAATCCTCTTGATTCAGTATGCATATATGTATAAGAAAATGGAGAATGAGACCTATAGCAAGCTTATGGTAATACATTTTCATTTGAGGTAATTGAGTGTGCATCATAACCCAAACACTTGAGTGAATGAGGGGTAAACCCTGACCTTGGAAAGATATTTGTACTTGATTCATGCATTATATATGGATTCTACCTTGTGTGCCATATTGTTGATTATGTCTTGCTTGTTGTAATTCTTTTAATTGTTGGTGTAAAAGCTTACTGTTGTGCCTCTAGGTTCATTGGATTAGTGTATTGTTATTTAATTTCATGCATCATGAATTTTAGGTTAGGAGTCTAGTGTAGTCCTTATTTATTGCTTCTCATCCATACGTTGTTTTGATCTTAGTTTAACATGAGGACATATGAAAGATTAAGTGTGGGGGAGTTTGATAAGGGGCATTTATGTCATTTAGCTTGATACCAAACCTTAGCTTTTTGCATGAGTTTTATTGAGTTATTAGAATGATTAATGAGGATTTTGATTTATTCCTCATTGGGTGATTTTGATAGAATTGATGGTTTTTGCATTGATTTTGGGATAATTATTGGAGTAGAGCCTGTTGCATTTAACCTGTCTCTTTGAGTATGATTTTTATAAACAGAAGCTTTGGATCAAGTGCAAAATATCAAGAACAAGGTTGGAAACTGTTGAGAAGAATTTGGGAGCAAATAGAAGAGTTCTTGAGTTCATATGAGCACAATTGCAAAAAGTACTGTAATGAAAAATATGTATCTCTCTACAGGGATAAAATGGAGACAAATAAAGATGTTTTGAGAAGCTCAAGAAGTCCTCTAAAACTTGTATGTTCAACCAAAAACCCAATTCTAAGAGCATCTTGGTGAAAATTGAGTTGCAAGATTAATGATTGCTAATGTTCTGATGTTGTCCAACTTGACCTCCAGTTAGTATATTTTCAATATCTGGAGCTACGAATGTTCGATTGAGGTGGCTTTTGTGGTGTTGGAAAGCTTATTCAAAGGGTTACAACTGCTATTTCTATTGCCAAGGACAGATTCAGATGTTTAAGGGGTCAAAATGACCAAATACCTGAAGATATCAATTCTGTCCAGTGTTGTAGCTCGTGAGATGATGGGATTACAGCTCACGTCTCTGTTTTTGGGCCCACTTTGGCCTATTATTAGAGAGTAGTATTTAAGGGATTGTTATAGATTTTTACCCTAGCTTTTGACTCACTTTTAGGTTGCTACTTTAGTTGCTATTATTCTCTCTCTACATCTCTCTCTTCTCCTTCTCTATTCTTCTCTCTCTTAGCTATTCCATTAGTGAAGGTGTTTTGTCTTGGAGATTGTGTCAAGGATTATTGCTATTATTTTTAGGTTGTTTTATCTTCATTGTTGTAATCCTCTAGAGATAGATGAGTAGATTTCTTTACTAGTGTAGGGATTTCTGGATGGATTGGAATGACATTTTGAGACCTTTTATTTATATTGAATGCATTGGTTTTCTTAATGTTGTGCAGTTTCTATTCCTTTAATTATTGTAGTGATTGCTATAATCTTTATTGAAATAACTAAATTGGCGACTGTCATTTAGGGAAACCTTTTGGGCATAAATTGGTAGATCTATTGGTTTATATTTGAGGGAAAACATTAGAATTAACATTTCGATTGGTGGTTTGGCTATGACAATTGGTTCATTAAATCAATGTGATTTCTAAATAAATTGGCGATTGTCGTTTATTAGTTATTTCCATTGGTCAAATTCTAGAGGTCGATTGATCAATAGTAGAATTGCCAGTAATTCATTACTAATAGCTATCGATGGGTTTAATATTTGGTCAATGATAATTAATTTTCAATCATAGGAATACCTTGCACTAGTGCCTTTCTCCACTATTGCTATTATCTTTTAATTTCCATTGCTATTATTTTACTCTTCAAAACCCCCAATTTTCTAACTAAGTATTGAAGCCTCCTTGAAAGATGACCTAGGTTGTGCCCTTTACTACATTTTTCGTGCAACTTAGCACTTTATAAATTTCAATTTATTTGTGAGTTGCGACAGCTCACATCAGTCGGCGAACCCCACCATTTCAATTCAGCCTTAGAGGCAGAGGTTCAAGTGGCAAAGGTAGAGGCTAAGGTGGTAGGGGACAGCCCCATTTGTTTGCTCTCATGCGTCATGTAAGCCCATATTTTCTGTTTGAAAGGAAAATGACCAAAATCTACGAGAGTCATTTTGAAGCCCCGGAGTCGAGGATGGCGGCGGCAATCCTCGAAAGAATAACTCCAATGTTTGAAGAGTTGAATGACCCTTGAGTGGTTTCGGAGGCGAAAGTCTCATTTTCTGCAGTTGCGGGTCAAAATGACCAAAATACCCCTATAGCTTTTTTACGCGGGTAAAGGTGCCGTTTAAGCCCGAAACTTTCCCCGAAAGTTTAAAACAATATTTTTACATGTTTAGAAGCGTTTATTTAAGTCTTGGTGGTCCCGGGCATTTTTAGTGCAAAATTACGATTTTACCCCTAGAATAGTATTTTTGAGCTTAATGATGTAATTAAGCAAACCTAAGTAATATTAGGCTCTAATCGAAGATTAATTAATTTCCATAATTAATCTAGAGTCAAAATAAGCTATTAAAATTAATTAGAACCTAAAATTGCTTAGATTAGATTTAAATCTCTTTTTAAAACTTAAGATTTCACTTTTGGAATCTTGAATAGTATTTTCTCTCTCCAATTCCTTAAATCAAGGAATTGTGCCTAGAATTGTTTATGCAGTAAAATGAGTTTATAACTCACTAATGATACAAGACCACTCCTTAAACATGTCTTGACAACCTTGATTACCTATTTTCTTACCTAAACACTTTCTTACAAATTCCTAATCTTAATCTTAATCAAAGATACACCTAAACACAACTCTAAACCACAATTAAACTGCAAGAAAACACTCCCCTATGGCTGATGCACCTTTGGCCATTTCTCTCTCAGTTACATCACATGTTGAATTGTTTCTCACTCAAAGAACTATGCTTGAGCCATACCTTGAACCATACCTCACCATACTTTGAACCATACCTCACCATGCCTCAAGATCACAACATCTCACCTCATGGACCTCATGGGGATGCTCTTGTTGGCCGAAACCTTCCTCTTCCTCATGCACCTTGCATTTGTTTCATTTCTCTATAAATAGCATGCTTGGGTGAACTTGCATCATTTTGGGTTCATTTACTAAGTGTAAGTTTTCAAAGAGCACTTCAAAGTTTTCTTTTCTCTCAAGTTCAAGTGTTCAAGTTCTTCATCCTCTTCTCTCATCCCAAACTTCAAATCACTTGGTAGGGATTTTCTTTCAAGTACTTCCTTTATTTAAGTTCTTACTCTAGTTATGTGTTTATGGTTTCTCTTGAGTCTTTTTAGAACTTCTTTCCCTCTCATTTTTCTTCTTCATTTTCGGCCATGGGCCTTTGAGGACAAGGGAATGAGAGCTTGATGATGAGGTTTCATGATGATGATGTCCATCACTTGAACAATCTTGAAAGCTTGATCTTTGTTCTTAAGTTAAAGATGTTTTTAGTTCTTTCTCTTTGAACCTTTAAATCTTTATCTTTGATGATGTTTTAAGATGGTTACATGGACTCAATGATGAGGACTCAAGATGTTAGTGTTAATACATCATCAAGATCATGGTCTCTAGAGTTTCAAATGTTTCCTTTTCTTCTTAAAAGTTTCGATTCCTTTTTCTTTTCTTTCTCCAAATTTTTGGCCATGTTGGCCAATGAGGTCCACAATGGCTTGATGATGAGAGCTTTTAGATGATGACCATGTGTTCATCACAATGAGGCCTCTAGAGCTTGAGTTTTAATAAAAATGTTATTTATGACCTCATTTCAAGAAAAGAAACTTTGTGTTCTAAAGAACCCTTGAGGTTCATTCTTGTCTTTACTTTATCTTGTCATAATGAGTTTGGGTTGAGGTTTAAGTTCCTTTAAAGTCTTGTATGAGCTCTAATAAGAAATAAAATGGACTAGCACTCATATTTAAATTCAAGCTTATGCATTACACATTTACTTTGAGTTTGGCATCCATATTTATTTTCCAAGCCATCACTTAAAGTTAAAGGATAAAGAATGGAGTGCACCTCATATTTACATTCTTGTTTAGCATATTTGCTTCTCATCACTAAAGAACATAAAGATTTAAAATGAGAGCTTGTACTATCACCTAACTAAATCTCAAAGTCTTTCTATTTCGGCCTTAAAGTCGATTGTTGTTGGGCCTAGAGCACTAAAATAAAGAAATGAACTTGGATATTTATATTTCAAGTCTTGCACATTTATTTCAGGTATTGCATATTCATTTCAAGTCTTGCATATTTATAATTCAAGTCTTGCATATTTATTTCAAGCCTTGCATATTTATATTTCAAGTCTTGCATGTTTACTTTAAGCTCTCACTTTACTTTATAATGAAAGATAAGAATGATGCGCATGGCATATTTACATTTTGTCATCACTTAAAAACCTTAGAGCTTAAGGACTTGCCCATTTTATCTCAAGTTAAAGTCTAATGTGGAAGCATTCTTTGAATGCATAATTTCAGTCATGTAGTGATGATGAACTTGGAATGAGTTTCATCTAGTTATAAGGGCCAACAATCTAAGTTTTAAGAATTTTCTTTAAGCCTCATGAATTTTATGAAGTTAAGACCAACAAGATTTATGAATTTAATCCTCTTTTAAAGAGGGATCAAGTTGGTTACTGACCTAAAGGTGTTTTAGCCTTTTGACAAAATAAATGGTTTGCAAAAGAGTTTTAGAAGTCCTAAAAATGATTCCAAGAGAAACTAGCAACTTATATGTTTTAGAAATATCAAGTTATGCATCTTTTTGGGACTTGATGTTTCAGCTCTGCCATGATGAGTTTGCTGCTGTGTGATGATGTTTTGATGTGTTAGAATGTGTGAAGATTATGTATGATGAGGTAGGAACATTTCTATACATGATAGGAGAGAAACTAGCTTTCTAGAAAAATCGTAAAGTCAAGATTTAGCATAGTTTTAGCCCATTTATTTTTGGATACTTATTTGTTTCAATGGGAATATAATCAGATTAGGATTGTTTAATCATGAAAAATTTGGTTACAATTGAAGTAGAATTGAATTTTATCACCTATAGAGAAACTAGTAATTAGAAAACTGTAAAATTGCAATTCTAGAACTCTTAGAACATTTAGTTTCTATTTCTGTACAGCACCCTTAAAATGTGGTATAAATGATTTCTAATTAGTTCAAAGGTTTAGGAACACCTCATAAATGGTTTAGATTTAATTTATAGTGCCTTAGGCGAAAACGGATTCGAGAAAGAGTCTAAAACGCAAGTTCTAGAACCCCGTAATTGTAAGTTTATAATTCTGCCCCTAATGAATAGTGCTGCCCAGATTTATTAAAGAGCATAAATGACAGTAAGATTTGTTAGAAGAGAATCCTTAGGTGCATAAGAGGTTGATAGAAAATGATAGATTAATTACATCTCAAGTTTAAGGCTCGTAAGGGTCAAAGCATAAGATACCGTAGGACCAAGAGCATAATGAATTTTCAATGTTGCTTGTGAACGTATGAGAATGATTATGTGAATGCATGGAATTATGATGGAGGATGCATGTTTGATTGACTTATGTGGCATAAAGTAAATTTGGAAGAAATTCAGCACGCTGTTGTTATGTTGTCGAATTTCCATCAAATTCGGGGACTTAGAAAGTTTTTGAAAAACCTATGAGATTTTATTTATGAGGTACTAAGATGAGTTCTCGGATGACACCGGTTCGGTCGAGCACCTCCGGAGAACTCATGTGACATCGGTATCAAGATGAATTCTTGGGTGATACCAGTTCGGCCGAGCACCCCCAAGAAATGCCCTCTAGCCCGTACTGGATAAGTCGGGATTATGTTTATGATACGCTTATCGAGATTGATAAGTAAGAATTAGTGACGACTAGTTAAGGTATGAGTTCATAACCTAGAGATGTGACACGTTCTGGGTGACACCGGTTCGGACGAGCACCCCCAGAACGATTGTCTTGTAGGGTGGCCTATGAGGAAGTAAAGTATGATGTTTATGTCACAAAGTTTCCCATATGAGAATTTAATTGCCACTTTATGCCACTACTATAATGTTCTTATAGTTACGATTATTATTCTTGCATTAAGTAGAGCTATGCATACATTCTTTAATATGATTGCATCCATGTCATTAAGAATCATGCTAAAATGAATGGACCTTGGCTAACTATGTTTCAAAGCTTAAAAATGGACTTAATGCATGTTCACTTATTTTATATACTAAACCCAAGGTTCCTGAGGACGTAGATGATGACACCTAGGTAGTAGGAGGCCCTACTGAGATTCTTTAGCAAGATTCTCACTCCCTCTATCTCTTTCTTTCCGTCACGTCTTCAGATGGCGACGTTCGTAGTTTTTGTGGACACCCTAACGTGGGAAGTGCACTATGATCCGGAGCACGGATCATACCATTTTGAGGAACAGTGCACGGTGCGAGTTTTCATGTTCGTTGGACGTCCCTTCGCCCACCCCGTACATACCCATCGCTTTTCCTCGGCGTGACACCCCTACGGCTGACGGCGGAGTGGGTTTTTCGGTCTTGGCATTATCGCGCGCGAGAGAGTGCTCCGCGCACCGCGCCTCCTCAGCCATGCGTGACTATCCCGACTACGTGCCCCGGACTTACTTCTTGGAGACCGACCTATTGGAGGACCCGCCTACCCGTCTGCATGCGGTAGCTCACGCCCGCTCCACGCGATGAGAGAGGCGGTGAGATCTTGTGACTTCGACCACGGCTGAAACGACGGCCGGAGATCTGCGGCCATATCACGAGAGTCACTCTTGATCCCGTTCGCCTTTACCGCGTTTGGAGGAGCTGCTTGATTTCCTGGATATGTGCCTCGCTCACGAGATGGACGTCAGTAGGAGGTGACGTACGATCGATGGAGTACCCGGGTAGAGCACACACCACTTAAATGACGATGGACCTCCTTTTGTTTCGAGGTTATCCTTTCAGTTGCACTTGGGTAGGGGAGTTGCTTTTATGTTTTCCGTCGTACTTTCCTTTGTATTTTCTTTTTAGATGTATTTGCTCATGATGTACTAAACTAAGCCCCACTCTCCATGAGTGGGCATATCATATTATATAAATATGCAGTTCAGTTCTATCATGATGTGCCTTTACTTGCTTTATGTAATGATATTATGAGATGCTTGCCTCATTTCCTTTCATGCTTCATTGTTCATCAAGTCGCGCGGCTCTCACTTTGCTTTTATAATTCAAAAAAAATTTGCCAATATTTCTGCTAAGTATTTTAAAGTAATAAGGAAACTATGACATAACAGACTAATGATTAACCTAAATATGTTCTAGAGTGTTGGGTTAAAAATTAGGATGTTACACATCAAGATGCAGTAGCTTCAGCTGATGTTGTGACAAGTGTCATTAGATTTTTCTCCTTCGAGGCTTTTGCATTGGTTGATTCCAAGTCTACATATTCATATGTATCCCCATTCTTTGCCACACGGTTCGAGAGACCTGTTTCTACTGTAGAGAAACCATTTTGGATGGGGATACCCTCGGGGGAACCTCATCTAATACATTTAGTCTACAAAGAGTGTGAGGTTAAGCTTGGAGGTATGGATGCGCTTGCGAACCTCCATTTGTTGGATATGTTGGATTTTGATGTCATTTTGGGCATGGATTGGCTGGCTTCATGTCATGTCGTAATGGACTGCTACAGTAAGTATGTGAAGTTTAATGTTCCTAGAGGTAAGCCTCAAGAGTTTAAGGGTACTAGTTGTTCGGTCCCAACCAGTTTGATATAGGTTATGAGTGCCTTGAAGCTCATGGATAGAGGAAGTTGTGGGTTTCTACCTTCACAGAGCCATAGGTACAGTAGTGCCAAGTTTGAAGTTAGTTCCTGTGGTTTGCGAGTTCCCGGATGTTTTTCCGGAAGAGCTACTAGGGATACCATTAGAGAGAGAGAGAAAGTTTAGGATAAAGCTTGAGCCCGAGGTTAGGCCCATCTCTATACCCCCATATCGGATAGCTCCCACAGAGTTAAAAGAGTTGAGAGATCAGTTGCAAGAGATGCTTAACAAGGGGTTCATCCGATCGAGTACCTCACATTGGGGTGCTCCAGTGTTGTTTGTTAAGAAGAAGGATGGGTCTATGAGGATGTGCATAGACTACCGGCAGTTGAACAAACTTACCATCAAGAATCGGCACCCCTTGCCATGCATTGATGACCTGTTTGATCAGCTCCAAGGGGCTAGGTGTTTCTCTAAAATTGATCTTAGGTCGGGCTATCATCAGTTGAATATCAAGGGTGATGATGTATCCAAGATGGCCTTTAGGACATGCTATGGACACTATGAGTTCTTGGTTATGTCTTTTGGGTTAACCAATGCCCCTGCAGCTTTTATGGACTTGATGAACAGGGTTTTCAGACCGTTCATAAACCACTTTGTGATTGTCTTCATCGATGACATTTTGGTGTACTCTAGGAGTGAAGAGGAGCATAAGCACCACCTTAGGATTGTCTTGAAGACCCTAAAGGAGAACTAGTTGTATGCCAAATTCCTTAAGTGTGAGTTTTGGCTTGATCAAGTGGCGTTTCTTGGGCATGTGGTGTCCAAGCATGGTATCCTAGTTGACCCGAAGAAGGTTGAAGTAGTTCAGCAGTGGCCGAGGCCATCTACAGTGTCAGAGATTCGTAGTTTCCTGGGTTTGGCGGGATACAACCAAAGGTTTGTTAAGGATTTCTCAAGAATAGCGGCACCGTTAACCAAGTTGACTTAGAAAAATGTTAAGTTTCAATGGTCAGATGCATATGAAGAGAGTTTTCAGAGGCTTAAGACTTGTTTGACCACGGCTCCCATCCTTGTGTTGCCCTCGGGCACGGGAAGTTTCTCGGTGTTGTGTGATGCCTCTAGAGTCGGACTCGGTTGTGTCTTTATGCAGCATGGTCGAGTAGTGGCTTATGCATCTAGGCAAGTCAAGAGGCATGAGTAGAACTATCCGATGCCTGATCTAGAGATGGTAGCGGTAGTCTTTGCCTTGAAGATCTAGAGGCACTACCTATATGGGGAGACATGTGAGATCTTCACCGATCACAAGAGTTTGAAGTATATCTTCTAGTAGAAATATCTAAATCTCAAGCAGCGTAGATAGTTAGAGTTGTTGAAGGACTATGATTACACCATATTTTATTATTTGAGCAAGGTTAATGTGGTAGCCGACTCCCTAAGCAGGAAGTCCATGGGTAGTTTGGCCCATATAGCCCCTTTGAGGCAACCGTTGAAAGAAAAGATCCATAAGCTAGAGGTAGATGGAGTCCAGTTTGGGCTTGATGATTCAGGAGCATTTCTTGCTCACATTAGGGCCCAATTAACCCTGGTGGAGCCAATTAAGGCATGGCAGGGGGAAGACCTCAAGTTGGTTAAGCTTGTAAAGGATGCACGCAGCGAAGAAAACCCAGTGTTCGTGGTGGATGTAGAGGGTGTGTTGCAGTTTGGAAATCATTTGTGTGTTCCCGATGTGGATGAGTTGAAGAAAAGAGTAATGGAAGAGTCCCATAGTGCACCATACTCTGTTCATCCACGTTCAACAAAGATGTACTTAGATCTCAAACAGCTATACTAGTGCGAAGGCATTAAAAGAGACATTGGTGACTATGTGGCACAGTGTTTAGTGTGTCAGCAAGTTAAGGCTGAGCACCAGAGGCCTGCAGGCTTGCTTTAGCAGATAAAGATCCCAGAATAGAAGTGGGAAAGAATAACCTTGGACTTCGTAGTTGGGTTACCTCAGACCACTAAAGGTTTCGATTCCATATAGGTGATTGTCAATAGAATGACCAGTGAAGACGACCTTCAATACGACTCAGAATGCCCAACTTTACATAGATTAGGTAGTTCGACTACATGGTGTGCCAATGTTGATCATATCAGATAGAGGGTCACAGTTCACCTCGCAGTTTTGTAGAATGTTTCAAGAAACTCTCGAGACTCGTGTGGACTTGACCACGACTTTCCATCCACAGACAAATGGCCAGTCAAAGAGAACTATCCAGACATTAGAGGACATGCTCAGAGCTTGCGTGCTAGATTTCGGTGGGAGTTGGTATGACCACTTGCCACTAATAGAGTTTCTCATACAACAATAGTTACCAAGCTAGCATCCAGATTGTAACGACTAGCCTATTTGTATTTCCTCTAATAAAATAATTAATTGTGAGTAATCAGTAGGGATTTTAAAAATTTTGGTTGACACAGTTAAGATTGAAACAATATAAAGATTCTATAAAAAAATAAAAAAAATTAATTAAATATTATTAAAAATTTAGAATAATAATATTTTAATCAGTAATATAGGATGAGATCTTCTAAATGATATTAGAAAAAATAAATAGATAGGATACTATTAAAAGGGTAATTTTACCTGGTAAAATTATTTTTATATCAATCGGGTACTGATATGATAAGAAATAGTACACCGAAACAGTAATAACCGGTATACCGAAATATCAAGTTTGTCTTAATTAATGGACATTATCCAATCTTAAATAAATTTTTACTTAGAATAATCAAATAAATATATATATTTCTAATACTGATAGAAGGTAAATTGATCTGGAAAGATCAATTCCTTTACTTTCTCTCCACGTTAGTAACTTTATAAAAAAGAAAAAGGCAAAGAAATTTCATTTCTTCTCGGTTTTGCATAGAACCACGTTTTTCCTACCTCTTTCTTCGTTGCTTTCTTTCTTCTTCACTTCTCCATTTTCTAAATTTTTCTCTTTGGAAAACTTCATCAAACCACCATCTCTACAAAGGACACTCTTAGGTAAGCATTTAAACTACTTTAAGAACATCTTCTCTACATCAAGATCAATTAAAAACTTTGTTTTTCCTTGCACTTGGTCCACATAGTAGCACAAAACAGGGGCTGAAAAGAAAAGAGTTTGAGGCTTGATAAATAAAAAGAACTAGAGAAAAAGATTGGGGGAAGGTAGGAAATTATTCTAGTCTCTTACTTCGTGATGTTTGGCTATTTTGCTAAGATAAATGCTTGAACTTTTGTTGTGGTTATGCTTGCTGAAAATCTGAAACCAAATTTTAGAATTTATGATGGATTGAGTTGTGACGAGATTATGTATACTGGAACCTGAATTTTTATTTCAGAATTTCAGAATTTATAAGTGCTTGGATTATTATGAAATCTTTTGTATTAGAATTTTTGTGTGCTGGAATTTTACAGCATTAATTCTTGGTTTGTATGATATAATAGGTGCTCTAAGTGGGTATGTGCTGGAATTTTATGTGCTGGAACTTTACAGCATTAATTCTTGGGTTGTATGATCTTGCTATACATAATAATCAAAGCTTAAAAAAAATGGTAGCAAGACTTGGCTTGTATCTTCGAAAATTTAAGAGGATTTATTGTCTTAGGAATGTTGATTCATAGTAGAAATAGCTTGAAATCCATTGCAGGGAACTTGGTTCAATTGTTGTAAAATTGATAAGAATCATTGCTAACCAAGAGATGTAACAAGAATTCTGATGGTATAAAATCTATTACAAACTTAGTAGACTTTGTAGAAAAACATCACAATAGTATACCAAATGTTACGAGAAATATCTCATAAAAGTTAAAGAGAGACATTGTACATATTCAAGAGATTTTAAGAAGGTATTTCATAAGAGTTTAAGTAGATTCCAAGGAAAAATCTCAAAGTAAAGTATAAAAATAGAACTTTTAAAGAATAAATCTTACCCAACAACTAGGAGAATTTCTAAACAAATGATAAAGATGCACGCGAAGAAAAGAGCCTTAAGAAAATAAAGCATATGTAATATTAATTGCTTAGTGGTAAGCTCATGGATTCACGGATAGTAGTAGACGTGCTACGCCCTTAGAACTATATCAGGTTGTAATTGCAACGACGTTACATCGTTATGAGGAAAGGGATGTACTGAGAATAGCGAGGCCATTGAGATGAGATGTAGTAGACGTACTCCATCTAGTGAACTATATCAGGTTGTAATATGACGACATTACATCATTGATAGTATGATCTAATGAGAAGTATATCAGAAGAGTCTTATGAGTTTTACCATTAAGTTTAAAATTATCTAATAAAATTAAGTCATAAGAAATAATGACACTAATTAATGGGACCATTATATAAACAACCAACGATACATTGCTTATTTTTGCATTAAGTTGAATATCATCGATAGTAGACTGGTGTTTTTCCTACTGGGAATCATTGATTCTCTTCCCTGCTGTATGGTGTATTTTATATAGATGGCCTTGATTGTGTTCTTTCTCGAGATGCTTGATTTGCAGTGGCATTATGACCCAGAGTTAGGGTCATTGTACCTGGTCGCTGAGTCTAGTATTTGTATTTATATACTATTTGCTCGCCTATTCGCTACTACTGTTATGAGTCTTACGTTTGCTCCAGAGTCCTCTTTTCCTGCTTTTCCGCTATATATGACTCATCCACCACAGCTACCACAGCCTGTCGTTGATGCTGAGTTTGATCTTTTAGAGAAGACATCTTCTGGTTCCTTTACTTCTTCTGGAGGTAGTGGGGACTGGTAGGGCTACCTACCTGATGTGCCTAATGGGCACTATTCTCCACTTGCGTAACTGATTATGGTGTATCCAGCTTGTTTATAGACATAGTATGACTTAGAGTCCTTCATGTTTTCTGACTATCATGGGGTCTTATGTCTGACCTTTTGATGAGCCACTGATAGTGGGGGTTAGGTTTATCTGTATATAGTTGGTTGTGTTTTGGTTAGGCCCTAACCCAGATTAGGTAGTCACTGCGAGGACCAGGGTAAGGTTATTTATAGTACATATGTAATTAGGTGTGAATGTTTATAGTATAACTGTATGACTTAACTTACTATGGATGTGATATAAAAAGTAAATTATTGTGTGACCGATTATCTTCCCGCTACTTCTATATATTGATTATTACGTTGAAAGGTTTACGAAATGGGAAAAATTAGTATAGCTTTTAGTGCAAGGCTCTTATTTATTACAACATATCCATATATAATTCATATAGTTAAGAAATTAAAAATCAAGAAGATAAGTTATAGGTAACTACTACTTACTATAATGTTATGACTAAAGCATAGCACTATAGTAGGATAGGTGTTACACAGATGGCATCATTTGAAGCATTGTATGGTAGACACTGCCGATCTCCAGTTGGATAGTTTGAGCTTGGGGAAGCTAAAACCCTAGGCCTAGATCTGGTATAAGAGACTTTAGAGAAAGTCCAGCTGATCAGAGAGCAGTTGTTGGCAGCTCAGTCTATACAGAAGTCTTATGTTGATAATTGGCGCAGAGACTTAGAGTTTGCTATGGGTGATCACGTGTTTCTGAGGGTGTCTCCCATGAAGGGAGTAGTAAGGTTTGGTAAGCGGGGCAAGTTAAATCCATGCTATATCAGTCCATTTGAGATTCTTGAGAGAGTTAGAGCAGTGGCCTACAGATTGGCATTGCCTCCCAGTTTATCAGAGATACATCCAGTTTTTCATGTCAGCATGCTCAAAAGGTACATGCCCGATGAGTCTCACATGCTTACTTCACAAGTTGGTTAAGTTGATAAGGACTTGTCATATGAAGAGGAACCGGTTGCCATTGTGGATAGACAGATCAAGAAGCTTCGCTAAAAGGAAGTGGCCTTAGTGAAAGTCATCTGGAGGAATCATTCCAGCGAGAAAGCCACGTGGGAAGCTGAGGAAGCCATGAGGATCAAGTGTTTGCACATTTTCCCTCCTCAAGTTATGTTTTAGATTTGGGGATCAAATCTCTTTTAAGGGGGGAGAATGTGATATCCAGTGTATACGTGGGAGCAGATAAGTTTTGTACTGCCTTAGGGTCTCCTGGGACCCACCCGTGCTGTCGGGAAAGCCCAGATGGGTAGGGAGTGATGGAATGTAGGTCAAGTGCTGTTGCTGCAGAATTCTACAGAAACATGCTCGCTACAGTGAGTATTTCTTGCTGCAGAGAGCAAGTGGGCAAGAAAGCTCGCTGTAGCAAGGTTTGTTCGCTGCAGCGAGAGGGCTCGGTGACAGCACAGTGTAAAACGACGCAGTTTCATTAAATGAACACCCCAACCTCTACAAAACACCCCATAGTCGGGATTTTACTCCCAAACCTGAAACCCTTCTCTCCCAACTATCTCCAAACCCTCTTCCACTCAATCCCACTCCATTCCATCTCCTCCAAGATCAAAAGTAAGAGATTTATGGGTTTTCGTTGTTCCTTTTCTTCCTATTTCATAATCTAGAGTTTGGGTATTGTTATTTTCTCCATTCTGGCACATTTTTGGTATAGGAATTGTTGTTTGTCTCCACTGTGGTTGAATGAGCGAGTTATTATCGCTGTAGCGAGGAGGCAGTCCAGGAGGCTTGCTTAGTAAGGTTTGTTCACTGCAGTGAGTGGTTTCACTACAGCGAAGTTAGTTCACTGTAGCGAGAGGGCCGATCATAGCTTTACTCCTCCAATACTGTTAGAGTTATGTTGGAGTTATCTAGAGGTTGTTAAAGACTAATATAGAGTTTTATGGCTTTCATGGTAGACGTTGGTGCCATTCCTCCTTTATGGAACTCCATTGGTGTCGACGCCATAACTCCCTCCCCTCTAGGTGAGTGGGTTCAGAACCTATGGCCCTTATATTGGTCATTAGAGTTAATTTCCTTAAGAGATAACACAATTGCATGATTTTAGAGAATATTTCGAAGAGATTAGCAATTTCGAATGGTATATATGTTTACCAAAGAGATGATTTTCAATGAGAGCATGAAATATTTGTTTTAATGCAAACTCATGGGACCATTGTTGCTAAATGATATTTATTAAAGAGTTAGAGTATAATTATGCTTTGAATAGAGATTTTATAATATTGTTACGATGATTTCAAAGAGAGGCAAATTATGAATTGCAGAGCTTTATGCCTAAAGGAATGCTATATCTAAGTTTTAGAGAAATTAGTATGTTTTATGAATTAGAGACTAGACGGTAGCCATAGAGAAACAGACAGTGAGCTAATGGCTGGACCCCGATCGTTAACCTTGGTACCAAGTTGTCCCGAGGGGACAATCTCATAGAGTAAAGACTAGAACCTATTTAGGTGTCTGCATTAGATCCCTGATGGATCATAGAGCATAATATTTATGGTTCTTAAAGAACCATTGGTACAGGTGTCACCTCTAACAACAAATTAAAAAGATTTCCAGTTACCAAAATACACAAAAAATATAGCTATAGTGTAATTCGGATCGTCTCGCATGGAAGCAATGTGATTGATTCTAAAGAAATTGGGGGATTTTAGAATTTTTGGAAAACAACAAATTAAATCAAGAAGAAATTCAGTTAGAGAAATTACCTACATAAAGGTTTCTTCGGATTAAAATTGTTCAGTCATTGAATCGAGAAATAAAATCATGATAGTGGTTGCTTCCATTAAAAATATAAAGACATAACAATGAAATAATTCTGCTTAATGGTTACACAATCGCATAACTAGTAATTCATTATCGTGATCCTATGAACTAATTCAGTTTAAATAACAATTAGAGCAACCTAATTTCTAACAAAATTGATTCCAATTCCTTGGCTAATGGACAAACATCACATCAGGATAACGACTCAACCAATTATGTAATTGCAATAATTCACACAATCAATAATTGTAAGAATTGAAAATAAGGAAAAGGAAAACCAACCACGATTGCGATAAAAATATGAAAATCTCATGAACAATTTCGATCCTCAGTTACCCCTGTGCACGATAAGGGAATTACTCCTCCATGGGAGGAGTTTCATAGACGTATTCTGATGAAAGCGGTAGAATTGCAGAACAGAATTTCTGATCAAAAATTGATTAAGAACCCTAGCCTAGAGAGAGAAAGAGAGAGTTTCTAAAAGAAAACCTAAAAAGCAAAAACAAAAATTTTATTCTGACTTCTCGATGCCTAAGAAAATGGAGTTCTTCTATTTTAAAAAGTTGAGTCCACGTACGACATCGAAAAAGCACGGAAAATAAAATTCCATTTATGACCGCTATAGCGGTCTTGGCTTTTCACTAGCGCTGCTGCTACGAATCCTTCCCTGGTGACCGCTATAGTAGTGTTTGACCGCTATAGCGGTCTTGGCCTTGTAAAGTTCGCTGGTCCTTTTATCTGGAAGGAAATTTGAAGATCTTTTACTAGCCTTGCTCACTAGTTCACCAATTGGGAGTCCTGTTACTCGACATAGCTCACAAAAAAAATGGTTAATAGCACAGGTAATTTTCAAAAACAATTATTTGTCCCAAAATGGTGCTAATAACCAAGAAATTACTTAACAATGCAAGAAGGAGACAAAGTACAAACTAACCACTTAAACATCAATTGACTATAATTCAATTGCAAATTATTTAAAGTTAGGATGAAAAATGGGTGCATAAATGCAACTTATCAAACTTCCCCACACTTAAACAATTGCACGTTCTCATGCATGAAACTCATATGCAAAGACAAAAAACTAAAATACAAGATGCTACTAAGCCTAATAATGCAAGATGCATGATAGATACATGAAATGCCAAAACCTAACCAAACAAAAGAGGTAGCTAGATATGGTTAAACAACAGCCAATCCATAACAAGAAGCTTGAATCCGATGGCATTCACCGGGTCAATCAAGATGGCACATGGCAAGAACGAACAAAACAAGTATTACTGAGTTAACCTCATAAGGAATGTGTGTATCACTCTCAACTCAAGCTCATAAATCTTACAACACATTCTAGCACTCGACAAGGAATTTCTTCCATAAGCTTGCCTTTTTTCTAAGTCACCACAGGTCAATCACATGTCTAGGAATATTTCAAGAGGTCTTTCCAAGGTTGATTGGGCTTAGGGACAGGTGGGATAGATGTGAGAGATGGGCTAAACTTAGTTCCTGCAATATCAAGGTGCAACACAAGATCTTACATGAGAGAAACCAAAACCTCTAATTGCTCTTGTTGCTTTAAAAGCTCTTTTTGATTCGAGCCCACTTAATTGCTTACAATGGTGGATTGGTGAAACTCGCCTTTCCCAATATTTTGTTTTTCACTTTTTTTTATTTTATTTATTTGTTTTTTAATATTTTGAAGAAATTTCCACCAATCCACAACTTTCTCTGTCAAGGGCTTATGGTAGTTTTCTTTTCGCCTCAGGCAATGATTTCCCCACACTTAGGTTGTTACACATACTAGTTTGCACTAAGCTCTTACAAGTCCTAAGTTGGTTGATATTCATGGTTTTCTGCTTAGGTTTGAATTGTGCTAAACAATAAAAATGGGCGAATAAGCTCAATGGGGGTAGCCAAGGGATAAATACATGCGAGGAAGGCTATATGGCTAAGTAGGTGAACAGAAAGAATGCCTCAATCATTAACATACCAGATAGTGTGAAGACAATGCTTTAACCAAGAATTGGGCAAGTTCTAGAATGCATTCCAAGGGAGTGCCCACACATCAGCAGAAATAGTGATTAGGCAGTAAAACTCGCATTTAGGCACAAAAGCTCACAGGTAAAAATAATTAACTCACCAAACAAGTTAAATTCCATTACATTGCTCAAGTGACCATTAGATCAACTATTGCACCATGGAGATCAAAGCAGAAAATAGTTATAAGGTACAAGCAGTGTTCAACCATAAACTAATCAACTCCCAATAATTTTTTTTTCATGCAAAATGATATGCAAACAACTACCATGTAATGCAAGACATAAAGCTAAAATAAAATGAAAAGTACAAGGAAAATGCAGATGAAAATACTTAAGTAAAAAGGTGGAAAAATCAACCAAAGACCCACAGAATAACCCTCTCCACACTTACAAAAGGCACTGCCCCCAGTGTCTAGGTGAGTGTAACTAATCAAAATGGTGAGAAGGCAAGCTCAACAATCCTTAGTATCAGAGGTCTCCAACTCTGAAATCTCAACATCAGGATCATCCTCCCTAAAATCTGAATCAGGATCCATACAAGGCTCAGTACGCCAGATAGGTGGTGGTGGAGTCGGCTTTGCAACCGCCTCCTCTACAGGGGGCTCAATGCCCTGAATCCATAACTCTAGGCAGGCCATCCTCCTAACGATTCACTCCTTTGAGGCCTGAATGGAGAAAGTGACATGAGCCATGAGCTGCTTAGTAATCTCCCGTTGCATAATTGTGAGGGCTGCCCCAAGTAGGTTGGAAGAGCTAGTCCCACTCTCTCTTCTCTGAGACTTTTTCTTCGCCTTAGAATCCTTACAAAGCAAATTTTTTACCATAACAGGCTTGCCCGGCTCTACCAGGACATCATCAGGGAAAATGGGGACGGTGGCGGACATGGCCATCCTGGTAATCAAGGAGGGGTATGGAAGACCATTGCAGGCTTTATCATGGTGAACCTTTTCCATGTGCTATCGGATGAGACAAGAAAGATAGACCCTCTTCCCTTTAACTAAGCAATAAATGAGGCAAACCTAATCCAGAGTGAGGATGGAGACATAGGAACAAGGAAGGACATGCGAGAATACTAGCTTCATGCACAAACGGGCCTCGAAGTTCAACAGAGAACTCTTCAGATGAGTAGGAAGGAACTGGGCATTGCGGATCCACTCCGTACTTGAATATGTGATTCTATCCTTTATCACATCTTTATCCATTACTGCCAGCTATTGTAGGAGCTGCTGGTGATCATCTGGCTGGCGGTCGTATGGGGTGACATAAAGCTGTAAAGCATCTCGGAAGGCATGTGGGCTGACGGGAATTTGGTGCCCTCTAAAATAAACCTCTGACTGACTTGTTCGCCCTTAATTGGCATAAAACTCCCGCACCAAAGAAGCATCAATGGGTACGGGGGTGTCTAGAAAGAATCTCCAACCCTGTGCTTCAGTATCATGGACGACCTTGTCAGCATGGGCCTCTACACCACTAAAGTCAAATAGTGCTTCTACCAAAAGCTGGTGGTGTCAGATGATCTTCAGATATCGCTGCTCCGTTTAGTAATTAATGAACCGGAGAGGGTCTTGGGCCGGAAGGTTATTATCATCATTGTTACCACCCTCAACACGGGGACGTTTCCTTTTTCCTTTGTCCGATTTGGGAGCCATACTTGAAAAGGAAGAAAATGTGCATGAATCCAATACTAATGATAGGTAAACAATTAATAACAACAGAAATAATGCACATAATCTATGGGAGGCTGAAGAAACGCACAAAAAAAATATGTATGTGATGAACAAACATGAATGCATGACCCAAGGACAGAATTGAACTTCATTTAGGAATTCTCACAAACACATGGTGGGCATAGTTAAGGTTAATAGCAAAAATTCCCATCATGTAATGGAGCATTCCCACCATGTAATGGAGCTTCCCCAAAAATTCAAGAAAAACAACAGTCCAGGCAGCAATGTAGTAGAAGGGAAGGAGTAAAGAGAACAAACCTGCTACAAATTGCAAAAGTGAATGAAAAGAAAGCGATGATAGAAGTATGGGGGCGCACGACGTAGGTGTGTGAGCGAGTGAAGGTGGCGCGGTTGGAGGCGCGCGACGGCTTGGGAGGGAAAGGAATGAGGGAGGTGCTGTGCAAGTGAGGGTGGCGCGGTGGATGTGTGTTTGTGACGGAGTGGAAGAAGAAAGAGTGAAGGCTGAAGTGTGTGCGAAGAAGGGAACTGGGCATTTTGCGCTACTGCCCACCACTATAGCAGTTGGGAACTACTGTAGCGGTCCCTCACTTGCCCCTCTCACTCGTGAAACGCATTGTTTCACTAATAGAGCCCCCTTTTTTTTTAAATGAAACTAAAATATGGAGAACGTGAAACTTAAAACTTACCTTACTGCTATAGCGGTATATAACCGCTATAGCAGTGCCTAGAGTGTGTGGCCATGGCATGAGAAGCAAGTGACCGCTATAGCGGTGTCTAGAGAGCCTTTTCTGCATATTTATGTAGCAGAATTGCTGCAACAAGTCTAGACCAGTTTCTTAAACCTGAAAATTTACACACTCCGCAAACAGTGAGAATAAAAGAGATGGATAAAATAAAATGAACTAAAATAAAATAATAAAAAATGATAAACGGAAGAATTAAATAATGGGTTGTCTCCCACTCAGCACTTTGCTTTAACGTTCTTAAGTTGGACGTTCAGACCTCCCACTAGGAAGGGTAAACAGCTTGCACCAATTTAACTTCAAACTCTCCCCCAAGATCCACAGAAGTTTTATGGTACACCTTCAGCCGGTGTCCATTGACTTTAAAAATTGTTTTGGACTTGGGGTCCTCAATTTCCACCGCACCAAATGAATATACTTTTGTGACCTTGAAAGGTCTATCCCAAGGAGACTTCAACTTCCTGTGCATCAGTTTCAACCGGGAGTTGTAGACGAGCACCAGTTGCCCTTCTTGGTACTCTTTCCTTAAGGTATTCTTATCATGAAATACCTTGGTCCTCTCCTTATATAGCTGAGAGTTCTCATAAGCCTCAAATCTCAATTCCTCAAACTCTTGCAGCTGCAACTTTCGGGCTTTACCAGCCCCTTCCAAATCCATGTTGCATTGCTTGACAGCCCAATAAGCCCTATGCATCATTTCCATGGGCAAGTAGCATGCCTTCCCAAACACAAGCCTGAAAGGACTCATCCCAATGGGCGTTTTGTAGGCTGTGCAGTAAGCCCATAAAGCATCATCCAACCTTATGCTCCAGTCCTTCTGATTGGGCTTTACAGTCTTCTCCAGGATTCTCTTGATTTCCTGGTCAGACACTTCAGCTTGCCCATTAGTTTGGGGATGGTAAGGAGTGGATACCTTATGAACAACCCCACATTTACGGAGCAGAGCTTCCATGCTCCAGTTACAAAAGTGAGTCCGTTGGTTACTAATGATAGCTCCAGGCATGCCAAACCTGCAGAAAATGTGAGAACGAACAAAAGCAATAACTACAACAAAATCGTTAGTATGGGTGACATTGGCTTCCACCCACTTTAAAACATAATCCACAGCCAAAAGAATGTAAACATAGCCAAAAGAACTAGGGAAAGGACCCATGAAGTCAATGCCCTAAATGTAACGCCCCAATTTTTACTGTAATTTTTACTGTCATTAGAAATTACTCAATTATCGAATTACCGTAGGTAATTATTACATAAGATTTGAGGCCGAACAATCCTCAATAAAGGAATATAACATTAGAAGAGAGGTTAGGAACGATTCATGCGAGAGTCGCAAATCCCGAATTCTCAGACGTATAAAATGACCAAAATGCCCCTGAAGTTATTTTACTCAGAAAATGAGGATCGTGGGCCCCACCTATTCTCAAGGGGATATTTTGAGGATAATAAGGGATTGTTTGTGTTATGTGTGTTAATAGAGCAGAAGGATCTCAATTTTGAGTTCGACGACGAAATGACCAAAACGCCGCATTGCTTTTAACTCCGATGCGTGCCGACCGAGCGCGAACCTCACTAAAATGTTTTAAAATGTGTTTTTAAGCCATGATTAACCATTGGTTAAGCTCGGGTGGTCTCGGGCAATTTTTAAGTGAAAGTACGATTTTGCCCCTGTTTTTGGGCAGTTTTGCGAATTTCGGGATTTTTGATCCGTATCACGAAACCTAAGCAATATTAGGCTCAAATTAAAGCTTATTAAATTCTAAATATTAATCTAGAGTCAAAATTATGTATTTAGATTGATTAGAACCCAAAATTGCTCAAAAACACCCAAATTGCTTACTAATTCACTTAAACCCTTAACCGTAAATTCTCTAAATTACATGAATACCTTGCCTACACCTAAATAATACATGGAACACACAAATTTCACTTCTTTGGGCTGTAATGGATGAAATTATTGATGCCATTATGCAGCTGAATTATTGCCAAAAGTTGCACTAAAACAAAATGCCAAAATGTCACCAGAAGAGACATAATTCCTTAATTTCATACAACTTTGTCTAAAATGATTTTTCCTCCCTTATTTCTCCTGCAAAATTCCGTCCACTACCTCATCATTTTGGCCAATTAGAAGCCTCAAAATCTTCTATAAATAGGCTTGCTTGAGTGGTCTTGGAATGCTTGGTTCATAGCTAGTTTTTAAGAGCACCAAAAACTTTCTTTCTTCCTCCTCTTTGGCTGAATTCTTTCTTCAATTTTTCAAAGAGATTTTGTTTCATTTCACTTCAAGAAACCAAGTTCTCTTCCTCTTCTTCAACTCAGATTAGGTAGGGAGTAGTTTCTAAATTTATTTCTATGCTTTGAGGAGTTGTGTTTTTAGCTCAAAATGATGAAATTATGAACTTGCCTTAGCTTTTCATTTTGGTTTTCCTCTTCAATTTTTCTTTAACCAATTCAACCATATGGCCTAGGTGGAACTAAGATGATGGCTTGATGATGAGGACCTTGAGGGTGGGTTGTAAATCCATCACAAGTTAGGCCTCTAAAGCTTGAAAATTCCACTTGATGCAAAACTTTAAAGAATAATGCTTTATGATGCTAAAACAAAGATTTTTAGTTTAGAACTTGAAAGATGTATTTTTTTTCGATTTATGTTTTATTTCTTGTTAAGATATGTATTGGGTTGAATTTATAATTCTTTTAAAGTCTTGAAGGAGCTCTAGTAAAGAAACAAAATGAATTTGCATCCATGATTAAGTTTATGCTTTGCATAACCATGTTTACCTTCTATGTCATCACTAAATTTTCAAGAATGAATAAATGAACTTGCATTCCTCATGTTTAAATTCTAAGCTTGTATTTCATGTTTATGTTTCAAGTCATCACTTAATCTTTCAAGATAATAAAGAGGTTGCATCTCATATTTAATTTATGCTCTCACTATATTTTATAATGGCTAAAAGAATCAACGCATGGCATGTTTATTTTATGCCATCACCTAAAGATCCTAGAGCTCAAAGACTTGCCCATGTATCACAAGCAAAGAAATATGATTATTGGAGGTAAAGAATTTATTCTTTAAAAAGTCTTGAGATTGGAGCTTAAAAAGATGTAATAATAATTCTCTTCTCCCTCTCTTTGGTCTGTGCGGACTACCGCCAGCTCGGTTTCTTAATATTCTCTTCTCCTCTATCGGTCCTGTGCGGACTACCGCCTCCGGTTTCTTAATATTTTCTTCTCCCTCATCTGGTCCTGTGCGGATTACACCGCTCCAGTTTCTTGTATCATGTTTATATTTCAAGTTCTTGCATCATGTTTAATTTTCAAGTCATCACCTTAAATCTTAAAGATAAAAAAATGGAATTGCATATCATGTTTATAATTCCAAGCTATCACCTTATAAAGATAAGATTAAAATAAGGTTGCATAGCATGTTTATAATTCTAAGATGTCACCTAAATCTCTAAAGCTCAAGACTTACTCCTTTTATCTTAAGTGAGAATTTTAATTGTGAAGATCCTCCCAAATTTGACAAAAGAACTAGTTTCTAAATGAGTTTTAAGGCTTTGCAAGGATTTTACGGGGAACTAGTATTTTATATGCACTTAAAATATGATTCTATGTAATTGCATGAGGTTCATGATTCGGCCACTGATCTGAGTTTAGTATCAATGTGTGATAATGATTTGATATGATTGAAGTTGTGATAATTATGGTTTATTGTTAAGAGAATGATTCATAATTGGTTTAGTAACTAATTAGTTCTATAATTGATAATTCTATGTAAGGATTGGATGCTTATTAAGTACTTGATATCATTGAATGATTTCCTGGCTTGCATGTTATAGTTGCTGTTGCAAATAATGAGAATGCTTGTACATGAAATGTTCTTTATTATGTAAAATTTACCTTTAAGTGTATCATTGAAAAAGTGTAATTTGGAAAGGTTCTGGCTAAGGAAAGACTTGGTATTTAAGCGTGTCCATTGTGACCCACCTCTCTTTCCCGGGAATCTCCCATATGCATGATTACAGTTGATATATATTATTCTAGCTTAAGACTATAAATGAGAAAATGTTATGATGTTTATGAATTGTATTATGATATAACATGCAAAGATTTAATGATGACTTAAACTTATAAGAAAATGATCCTTTGGAACCATCAGACTATAGGTGGTGAAAAGGTGATTTTAGCCCCCTAACCCGTTCTCTCAAAAGGGTAGAGTCGGGACTTTAGCTTATCAAAAGGGATAAGTATATGCTAGTGATGACTAGTAAAGTATGAGCTCATAACCTAAATTACTCCCAAAAGGGTGGAGTATAGGGTGGCCTAAGGAAAATAATGATGATGATAAGATTTTAAGTCACCTAAGGCACTAAAGAAATGAAATATGTGCACTATGTCCACATGTAGCTAATATTATATGACGTTCTTTTATGCATGTTATTTGATAATGATGATGAGGAAAATGATGTAATGATAAAGGAAAAGTTCATTGTAAATATGAAATGTTAAGATTATGATGCATTATAAGACGCATGATTAAAAATTGACGAACCTCGGTTAAGTATTTGTCCGAACTTAAAATGAATCTTTGCATGCTCACTATTTTAGAATAATCCCGAGGTTCCTAGGGACTTTGATGATGACACTGTAGAAGGAGGTACCCTACTGAGAATTCTTTAGCAAGATTCTCACTCCCTTTTCTTTATTTCCGTCATTGTCTCCAGATTCAAATGGCGACATTCGTCCTGTTCGTTGATAACCCTACTTGGGAATTCCACTATGATCCGGTGCATCGCTCGTATCATTTTGAAGGGAGGTCTTGTGATTCGTGTTTTTATTTACATAGGTCGTCCATTTGCACATCCTGTCCCCAGTTATCGATTTTCTCCTACTTCTCCCTATGGCGATGAAATGGTTTTCGAACATGCACGTCCACTTGATGAAAGGATGTTACGTTCTTATCCCGCTTCATCTGCTGTCCATGGATTTCCAGTATGTTCTGAGACGAGATATTCTGAAACTGATCCTTGAAGGACACTCCTACTCATGTATATTCTGAGAGCTCGCTCCTACTCCCACACGTAAGAGAGGGTAGTGAGGAAACAGTTGTTCAGTAGAGGTTAGCGAGAAGGCCGTCCATGCGACCCGACTGGTGCATCTCGTGTGTCCCGTCCCGAGGAGCTCATCGATGGATCGGATTTATTCCCCCATTTCAGGGCAAAGGCCATAGAAGGTTCTTAGTAGATTTATGTGTGATCATGCGCCCTAGTTTTAGGATAACCTTCCCGGCTTATGGAGTTATCTGGTTTAGGGGCATGCATTTCCTTAAGTATATTTTCTTTTATGGGTTTGCATAAGATAATGATGTATGAACATAACCCACCCTTTGAGTGAGGTTATTGTATGTAAATATATGCTATAATGTGCTTATGGATGTTATATGATGGAGCCTAAGTGATATGATGTGATATATTCTTAAACGTCTTATTATACCCCGCTTACTCGTTCACGTTGTACTCGGCTCATGTTTTCAATTATGTGTTTAAAAAAAAAATGGCTCGTAATTTCACTAAGTATTTTCAAATTATGAAGAAAGAACCAAAGCAAGGAGTAAAGTCTAGTCATTAATCAGATTCAACCTAGGTGTATCTGGTTAATTACTAGGGTGTTACACTAAACATCAAAAACTTCACAAAATTGTATAGGTTTTTGGGGCATCTTATTTCTCCAAGAGATATTCCCTGTCCTCTGGCATTGCTCACAGGCTTTACAGAAATTAGAAGCATTTCTAAATAAGGTGGGCCAGTAAAAACTTGAGTCAGATACTTTCCTAGCAGTACGTTAGGGTCCAAAATGACCTTCACTTGCATAGGTGTGACAAAATCGAAGTATGGACTCGAATTCCTCCTGGGGCACACATTGCCTGACTACTTAGTCACTACAAATTTTCCACAGATAAGGGTCATCTCACACATAGTATTTAGCATCGCTTTTCAGCTTTGTAAACTGAGCTGGTGAAAAGTGAGAGGGACACACTCTAGCAACCAAGTAATTAACAATATCAGCATACCATGGGACAACAGACACACTCATTAGTTGTTCATCAAGAAAATTATCATTGAGAGGTCTGTTGTCCGGGTCAAGATGCTCAAGTTTGCATAGATGGTCAGAGGCATCGCACATAAGCTCAAATGGCTAGCTCTAGTCAGGTGGCTGGATGACTGGAGTGGTGGTCAAATGCCTCCCTACACTTGTCATCAAAAACAAATTCAGCATCCTTTTGCAACAAGGAGGTGAGAGGCTGGGCAATTTTGTTGAGGTCCTTAATGAACCTCCTGTAAAAACCTGCATGACCTAGAAAAGAACGAATCTCCCGCATGCATGTGGGGTTAGGCAAAGAGGTAATAACTTCTATCTTAGCAGGATCAACAGCAATACCCTTGCTAGAGACTACATGGCCTAAAACTATACCTTGTTTAACCATAAAATGACATTTCTCAAAATTCAGAACAAGGTTGGTCTCAACACATCTCTGTAACACTCTAGCTAAGCTACTCAAGTAGGAATCAAAAGAAGAGCCAAAACCAGTAAACTTATCCATAAATACCTCCATGTATTCCTCAAGCAAGTCAGAAAAAAATACTTATCATACATCGCTGAAAGGTAGCCGGTGCGTTGCAGAGCCCAAAGGGAATTCGCCTGTAAGCATAAGTGCCGAAGGGGCACGTAAAGGTGGTCTTCTCCTGATCCTCTGAGGCAATATGAATTTGAAAGTACCCCATGTAACCATCCAAGAAATAGTAGTGAGACTTCCCTATCAACCTTTCCAACATCTGATCAATGAAAGGCAGGGGGTAGTGGTCCTTTTGGGTGGCCTAGTTAAGCCTCCGGTAATCAATGCAAACTCTCCAACTGTTTCCACCCGGTTCGGAACTAACTCACCCTTCTCATTCTTCACCACAGTGATCCCCGACTTCTTGGCAACCACCTACACCGGGCTCACCCATTCACTGTCAGAAATAGGATAAATGATGCCGGCCTGTAAAAGCCTTGTCACCTCCTTCTTAACCACATCAAGGATCAGTGGGTTGAGCTGGTGCTGTGGCTGTCTAATCGGCTTAGCCCCCTCCTCTAGAAATATCCTGTGCATACCGGTGGAGGGGTTAATCCCTGTGATATCATCCAAGGTCCAGCCAATGGCCCTCTTGTGCCTTCTCAGAACCACAATCAGATTATCCTCTTGGGATTTAGAAAAGCCATTGGCTATGATGACCGGAAGTGTTTCACCCTCCCCCAAGAATGCATACTTAAGGTGGTCGGGGAGGTGCTTCAGTTCTAGCCCTGCTGACTGTGTACCTATTCCTGTAAGCTCGGATAATTCTAAAACAGCAGAATCATCATATCCAGTGGAAGAAATAGATAATACAAGCTCAAAAATTAAAGTGGTATCAGAATTGGGGGTGCTACTACTGAATGTGTCAGTGATAGGGCTTGTGGCATTAATTACCAAAAGTTTAGGAGTTGTCTCAAAAAATTGCCCTGTCAAAGATGCCTCAATAGTGGCATACTCCCTGCATAAATTAGTGGCACCATCACAGTTAAGACATTCAAACTCCGGTACCATCCCTAACAACTCATCAAAGTTCTGAGTTAAGCCAACAAAAATGTCACCAATCAAGGAATCAATGATATCAACACTAAAAATAGAATGCTCCTCAGGTAGGTGTTTCATGGCATCAGGTAAGCAAAACCGAGCCTTCATATCCCCACACTCAAAGGACAAGGTACCCGTAAACACATCAATCTTGGTTCTTGCAGTTTTCAGAAAAGGTTTACCCAAAATTAAAGTGTGCTCAGTAGCATTGATATCATCCTCCATAGCCAAAACATAAAAATCTGCTGGGAAAATTAAATTGTTTACTTGGACAAGGACGTCCTCAAGTATCCCATCAGGACTCTGAATGCTCCGGTTGGCTAACTGGACTCTCAATCTAGTGGGTGTCAGCTCTCCCTCACCCAAGGCCTCATAAACTGAACGGGGCATAATACTGATGCCCACCCCAAGATCTGCTAAGGCTTGCCCAATGTAAAGGGTCCCAATAGTGCAGGGAACATTGAACGCACCTGGATCCTTGTGCTTCATGGGAAGCTAACCTGGCTGAATAAGAGAAGAGGCTTTCACCCCCATGGTCACTTTCTCCACTTCATTGCCCTTCAACTTCCTCTTGTTGGTGCATAGGTCTTTAAGGAACTTTGCATATTTTGGAATTTGCCTAATAGCATCCAACAAGGGTATATTGACCTCTACCTTCCGAAAAGTCTCCAAGAGGTTCTTCTCCAATTCTAATTCATTAAGCCTCTTAAGTCTTGCAACTCGCTGTAGGAAAGGCAATGAAATGGGTCTTTCTACTTGATCTTTTGCCTCTTTTTGCTCGGGTGGAGGCTCATCTCTCTGTACCTCTGGTTGAACCATCTCCTTCTCCTAGCTTTCAAACACAACCTGCTCTGGAGGACTAGTAACCTCAGGGAAAATAGTACCAGACCTCGAAGTAATGGCAAAAACGTTCCCCTTGGGGTTTGGAACTGTCTATGAAGGAATAGTAGATGCACCTCCCTGCTGAGATTGTGAATTCTCAAGCCTCATAATTGTAGTTCTCATTTCTTGCATGGCTTGTTCTTGTTTTCTCTGTGCCTCAATCATCATCTTCATCATCTCCTGCCATGGTGCTTCTGAAGAGGCGGGGAGAGGCGAGTAAATTTGGAGGTTCTTTGTGGATTGGGAAGCTGTGGGATAGGTGGTGGAAGGAAAGTGGGCTGGTTATGTTATTGCCTCTGATGAGGTGGCACATACTTCTATTGTTGCTGTTGAGGAGCATTGTTCCATCTAAAGTTTGGATGATCTCTCCAGCCGGGGTTATAAGTGTTGCTATATGGGTTGTACCCCTGCTGTCCACCCTGGTTTTGAGGCCTTCCAGGAAATATGTTACCAACTACCATTGAGGTGGGATCTTCTTGCAACTGTGGGCACATATTTGAAGTGTGTGACTCACAGGAACAAATACCACACACCTGTACTGCCTTGATTGGAGAAGCTTGGTTTAGTGCAATTTGCTTCAAGAACTCTGTAAGCTCATCCAGTTTCTTTTCTACCCTGCTACTCTCATGTAAAATGACTTCACCTACCTGACGGGTGCTACTGCCAGCTCTAGACCCAAACTACTGGGAGTTCTCTGCCATGCTCTCAATCAACAATCTAGCTACAGCAGGGGTCTTGTCAACTAATGCACCCCTACTGGTAGCATCAATCATACTCCTCTCCATGACTAACAGCCCCTCATAAAAATATTGGATCAACAGCTGCTCTGAAATCTAATATTGAGGGCAGCTTGCACATAACCTCTTGAACTTCTCCCAGTACTCATAAAGAGATTCTTCTTGTAGCTGTCGAATACCACAAATGTCTTTTCTGATGGCAGCTGCTCCAGAAGGTAGGAAGAACTTCTCCAGGAAGATGCGCTTCATACCAACCCAGCTATCAATTGTCCCATGGAGGATGTAGAAGAACCAGTCTTTGGCAGCTCCTTCAAGCCCTCAGCTTGATTTGCTTCTCCGTTACCCTCTGAGGCTTCATAGTTACACAAATAACATGGAACTGCTTCAGGTGTTTGTGCGGATCCTCTCCAGACAACCCATGAAACTTGGGTAGATGGTGCAGGAGTCTTGACTTCAGCTCAAAATCACCTCCCTGTTTAGGGTAGACAATCCCCAGTGGTTGATAGTTCAGGTCCTGGGCGGCAAGCTAAAACAGTGTCTTGTTAACTTCTCCCATGTCGCCTGAAACACTAGCAGTAGGATCAGAAAGTTCAGGAAAATAAAAAGTAGAATTATCAAGTTCCCTAGTTGTATCAGAAGAGGAAGAAGGGTTGCCAAATAAATTAGCTCTTTCCTTTGCATCCTTCTTAAGCCTTTCGTTGGTTTTCTCAATCTTCGAATTAATTGGGAGTATGGAGAAATTAGGAAGGGAACGGGTCATAAAACTAAATTACCACAACTAGCAATATACTAGGGAACAAAGAAAGAAAAATAAATGAAAATTAACATAACTGATTTTTTTTTTAAAAAAATAAAAGCAAAAATTAACAACAAAGAAACAAAATAAAATAATAAATAAACAAAATAAATAAAAATGAAAATAGATAAATAAAAAGAGAGAATTAATAACATTACTTCCTCGGCAACGGCACCAAAATTTGGTACGGGCATCGCCGCCCGCAACAAATTAAAAAGATTTTCAGTTGCCAAAATGCACCAAAAATGTAGCTATAGTGTAATCCGGATCGTCTCACGTGGAAGCAATGTGATTGATTCTAAAGAAATTGGGGGATTTTAGAATTTTTGGAAAACAACAAATTAAATCAAGAAGAAATTCAGTTAGAAAAATTACCTACACAAAGGTTTCTTCGGATTTAAATTATTCAGTCATTGAATCGAGAAATAAAATCATGATAGTGGTTGCTTCCATTAAAAATGTAAACACATAACAATGAAATAATTCTGCTTAACAGTTACACAATCGCATTCCCGTCAAGGATTTAAGTGAATAAAAGAACTAGTAATTCACTATCATGATCCTATGAACTAATTCAGTTTAAATAACAATTATAGCAACCTAATTGCTAACGAAATTGATTCCAATTCCTTGGCTAATGGACCAACATCGCATCAGGATAACAACTCAACCAATTATGTAATTGCAATAATTCACACAATCAATAATTGTAAGAATTGAAAAGAAGGAAAAGGAAAACCAACCACGGTTGTAATAAAAATATGAAAATCTCATGAACAATTTCGATCCTCAGTTACCCTTGTGCACGGTAAGGGAATTACTCCTCCATGGGGGGAGTTTCATAGATGTATTCTGATGAAAGCGGTAGAATTGTAGAACAGAATTTCTGATCAAAAATTGATTAAGAACCCTAGCCTAGAGAGAGAGAGAGTTTCTAAAAGAAAACCTAAAAAAAAAACAAAAACTCTATTCTGACTTCTTGAGGCCCAAGAAAATGGAGTTCTTCTGTTTTAAAAAGTTGAGTCTACATACAACGTCGGAAAAGCACGGAAAACAAAATTCCACTTATGACTGCTATAGCGGTGTTTGACCACTATAGCGGTCTTGGCTTTTCACCAGCGCTGCTGCTATGAATCCTTCCCTGGTGACTGCTATAACAGTGTTTGACCGCTATAGCGGTATTGGCCTTGTAAAGTTCACTGGTCCTTTCATTTGGAGGGAAATTTCAAGATCTTTTACTAGCCTTGCTCACCAGTTCACCAATTGGGAGTCCTGTTACTCGACATAGCTCACAAAAAAAATGGTTAATAGCACAGGTAATTTTAAAAAATAATTATTTGTCCCAAAATGGTGCTAATAACCAAGAAATTACTTAACAATGCAAGATGGGGACAAAGTGCAAACTAACCAATTAAGCATCAACTGACTATAATTCAATCACAAATTATTTTAAAGTTAGGATGAATAATGGGTGCATAAATGTAACCCATCAACCATAGAGTAGAGATCCCTCTTTTTCTCGTAAAATAATGTTGTTATGTTTTCTGGAGAAATTCATTTTAGAGTTGTTATATATACACATGTACGTGAATGTGAATTTCAGAGTTATTGCATTAACTGGTTTTGATGATTACATACATCTTTATTTATGCTTCTTGATTATCCCATGAGAGGATTATGGGTGAGGATCCACTACAGGTGCAGTTTTAGATGAAACTCACCCCTCTTTTTTCCTCCATTACAGGTGCAGTAGACGATGTGGGTTCTTCTCTTCCATCTCCTCCCCCGTAGTAGAGATTTCCCAGTTGGTGAGCTTCACTTTGAAGTGAAGTACTTTTGGTATTTGTTTAGAGATAGAATGTTTCAGTGTGCATGACGAGTCGGGTCCCGGACCATAGGGATAGACTGGCATATTTTATAACGCCCCAATTTTTACTGTAATTTTTACTGTCATTAGAAATTACCGAATTACTGTAGGAAATTATTACATAAGATTTGAGGCCGAACAATCCTCAATAAAGGAATATAACATTAGAAGAGAGGTTAGGAGCGATTCATGCGAGAGTCGCAAATCCCGAATTTCTGTACGTATAAAATGACCAGAATGCCTCTGAAGTTATTTTACTCAGAAAATGAGGATCGTGGGCCCCACCTATTCTCAAGGGGATGTTTTGATGATAATAAGAGATTGTTTGTGTTATGTGTGTTAATAGAGCAGAAGGATCTCAATTTTGAGTTCCGACGCGTGAAATGACCAAAACGCCCTGCAATTGCTTTAACTCCGATGTGCGTGCCGACTGAGCCCAAACCTCACTAAAATGTTTTAAAATTTGTTTTTAAGCCATGATTAACCATTGGTTAAGCTCGGGTGGCCTCGGGCAGTTTTTAAGTGAAAGTACGATTTTGCCCCTGTTTTTGGACAGTTTTGCGAATTTCGGGATTTTTGATTCGTATGACATGTTTATTTTATGCCAACACCTAAAGATCCTAGAGGTCAAAGACTTGGCCATGTATCACAAGCAAAGAAATATGATTATTGGAGTTAAAGAATTTATTCTTTAAAAAGTCTTGAGATTGGAGGTTAAAAAGATGTAATAATAATTCTCTTCTCCCTTCACCGGTCCTGTGCGGACTACCGCCGCTCCGGTTTCTTAATATTCTTTTCTCCCTCTACTGGTCCTGTGCAGACTACCGCCGCTCCGGTTTCTTAATATTCTCTTCTCCCTCTACTGGTCCTGTGTGGATTACCGCCGCTCCAGTTTCTTGTGTCATGTTTATATTTCAAGTTCTTGCATCATGTTAAATTTTCAAGTCATCACCTTAAATCTTAAAGATAAAGAAATGGAATTGCATGTCATGTTTATAATTCCAAACTATCACCTTATAAAGATAAGATTAAAATAACTTTGCATAGCATGTTTATAATTCTAAGATGTCACCTAAATCTCTAAAGCTCAAGACTTACTCCTTTTATCTTAAGTGAGAATTTTAATTGTGAAGATCCTCCCAAGTTTGACAAAAGAACTAGTTTCTAAATGAGTTTTAAGACTTTGCAAGGATTTTACGAGGAACTAGTATTTTATATGCACTTAAAATATGATTCTATGTAATTGCATGAGGTTCATGATTCGGCCACTGATCTGAGTTTAGTATCAATGTATGATAATGATTTGATATGTTTGAAGTTGTGATAATTATGGTTTATTGTTAAGAGAATGATTCACTGTATGTTAGAGATAAAACTAGCTCCCTAGAACAACCGAAGAGCTAGAATTTACCTAGTTTTTGACCCCTTTAAGTTTAGCCAATGCCAAATCTGTTTTAGTATGTTATAATTCTGTCTAGGATTAGTTAGCCACGAAATATTTGGTATCAATTAGACTAGGATTGATCCCGAACACTAAAAATGAACTTAGCAACTAGAAAACCGTAAAAATAAGATTTCTAGAACTCTAGGGAATGAAATTTATGCATTCTATCCAGAATCTTTAGCAATGATAAGAACCAGGTTTATTATGTTTAAATAAGGGAGAATGATTCATAATTGGTTTAGTCACTAATTTCAGCATCATAGGGAAAGCTGGTAACAAGAAAGGATTTAAAACATAACTTCTAGCATACCGTAAAACCTTAGGAACAACTTACTACCTATGCTACCTCATTTGATTTAATAGTGTTCTTAAGGCCTATAAATAATCGTAAGGATGGTAATAAATCCCTTAGGTACATAACTAATTAGTTCTATAATTGATAATTCTAAGTATTAGATGCTTATTAAGTACTTGATATCATTGAATGATTTCCTGGCTTGCATGTTATAGTTGTTGTTGCAAATAATAAGAATGCTTATGCATGAAATATTCTTTATTATGTAAAATTTACCTTTGTTGTTAGAAGAAAGTGTATCATTGTAAAAGTGTAATTTGGAAAGGTTCTGGCTAAGGAAAGACTTGGTATTTAAGCGTGTCCATTGTGACCCACCTCTCTTTCCTGGGAATCTCCCAGATGCATGATTATAGTTGATATATATTATTCTAGCTTAAGACTATAAATGAGAAAATGCTATGATGTTTATGGATTGTATTGTGATATAACATGCAAAGATTTAATGGTGACTTAAACTTATAAGAAAATGATCCTTTGGAACCATCAGACTATAGGTGGTGAAAAGGTGATTTTAGCCCCCTAACCCGTTCTCTCAAAAGGATAGAGTCGGGACTTTAGCTTATCAAAAGGGATAAGTATATGCTAGTGACGACTAGTAAAGTATGAGCTCATAACCTAAATTACTCCCAAAAGGGTAAAGTATAGGGTGGCCCAAGGAAAATAATGATGATGATAAGATTTTAAGTCACCTAAGGCACTAAAGAAATGAAATATGCGCATTGTGTCCATGTATAGCTAATATTATATGACGTTCTTTTATGCATGTTATTTTGATAATGATGATGAGGAATATGATGTAATGATAAAGGAAAAGTTCATTGTAAATATGACATGTTAAGATTATGATGCATTATAAGACGCATGATTAAAAATTAACGAACCTCAGTTAAATATTTGTCCGAACTTAAAATGAATCTTTGCATGCTCACTATTTTAGAATAATCTCGAGGTTCCTGGGGACTTTGATGATGACACTGTAGAAGGAGGTACCCTACTGAGAATTCTTTACCAAGATTCTCACTCCCTTTTCTTTATTTCCGTCATTGTCTCCAGATTCAAATGGCGACATTCGTCCTGTTCGTTGATACCCCTACTTGGGAATTCCACTATGATCCAGTGCATCACTCGTATCATTTTGAAGGGAGGTCTTGTGATTCGTGTTTTTATTTACATAGGTCGTCCATTTGCACATCCTGTCCCTAGTTATCGATTTTCTCCTACTTCTCCCTATGGCGATGAAATGGTTTTCGAACATGCACGTCCACTTGATGAAAGAATGTTACGTTCTTATCCCGCTTCATCTGCTGTCCATGGATTTCCAGTATGTTCCGAGGCGAGATATTCTGAAACGATCCTTGAGAGGACACTCCTACTCATGTATATTCTGAGAGCTCGCTCCTACTCCCACACGTGTAAGAGAGGGTAGTGAGGAAACAGTTGTTCAGCCGAGGTTAGTGAGAAGGCCGTCCATGCGACCCCAGCCTGGTGCATCTCGTGTGTCCCCTCCCGAAGGAGCTCATCAGTGGATCGGATTTATTCCTCCATTTCCATGACAGTGGCCATAGAAGGTTCTTAGTAGATTTATGTGTGTTCATGCACCCTAGTTTTAGGATAACCTTCCCGGCTTATGGAGTTATCTAGTTTAAGGGCGTGTATTTCCTTATGTATATTTTCTTTTATGGGTTTGCATAAGACAATGATTTATGATCATAACCCACCCTTTGAGTGAGGTTATTGTATGTAAATATATGTTATAATGTGCTTATGGATGTTATATGATGGAGCCAAAGTGATATGATGTGATATATTCTTAAACGTCTTATTATACTCCGCTTACTCGTTCACGTTGTACTCGGCTCACGTTTTCAATTATGTTTTTTTTTAAAAAAAAATGCCTCATAATTTCACTAAGTATTTTCAAATTATGAAGAAAGAACCAAAGCAAGGAGTAAAGTCTAGTCATTAATCAGATTCAACCTAGGTGTATTTGGTTAATTACTAGGGTGTTACATATTTTATCATGAATATTTTGTATTTTCATGATTATAGTTTCTACGGTTTATTTTGTATTAAGATCAACTCACGTGTTTTGCATCAGAGATATATATTTAGAGTTTGATTATGAAAATATTTATGATAAATTGATTTCCAAAGAGCTAGAGATTTATATTGGAGATGAAATTATGTTTTAGGACTGAATTTTATGTTAAAATATGCATATAGAGAGACTTAGAGGTCACTAGACTTAAATGGGAATGAGGATTCTCTACATGCCGATCATGTGCCGGTCATGTGCTCAAGTCGGGTCATGACACACTTTAGATAATTCGTTTGCTAATGATAATATGCAAGAACATTTGAAAAATACTTTGGGTGTGGAAAATGGGTTGCTATGTGGTGGGGAGTTTTTTCATGTGTGTTGTTCTGCATATGTTTTGCATCTCATTGTACAAGAGGGATTGAAAGTAGCTAGTGATGTACTGTTCAAGATTTGAGAAAGTGTCAAATATGTAAGGGGTTCTGAGGTTAGAATGATCAAGTTTAAAGAATGTGTTACAATGCTTGGTGGTGTGGATTTCGGGGTTGGATTACGTTTAGATATTCCTACTAGATGGAATTCAACCTATTTATTTAATGCTTGAAAGTGCTTTGAATATCAAAGGTGTAACATCCCCTGCTGCTTTATGGATTGACGACTGTCCCCACAAACCAACACAGGTCTTTTCAGCGTGCTTTGTCCTCACTTACACGCTTCCTAGGAAAACTTCCCAGGAGGTCACCCATCCCAAAATTGCTCCAAGTCAAGCACGCTTAACTGTGGAGTTCTTTCAATTTGGGCTACCGAAAAGAAGATGCATCTTGTTGGTATAGGTAGTCCAAATTAATTCATATAAGCCCTCCTTAACTGTATAGTCCCATACCTATACAGTCTTAGGATCCCTCTCATTCGGGTGTGTAATCGGTTCATTCATGTACCCCTCCGCTTTCGAAGTCTGCCAGGAGCCGCTCCTTGTCCGTGCCTCCTTGCACCGGCGATCACTCCCCGACTTCGCAATCCCCGGGCGTTACATGCCCACCAGCTTCCGCTTGGTTCGTCCCCGAACCACACCGTACTGGGAGAGGTGCAGGCTCTGATACCATTTGTAACATCCCCTGCTGCTTTATGGATTGACGACTGTCCCCACAAACCAACACGGGTCTTTTCAGCGTGCTTTGTCCTCACTTACACGCTTCCTAGGAAAACTTCCCAGGAGGTCACCCATCCCAAAATTGCTCCAAGTCAAGCACGCTTAACTGTGGAGTTCTTTCAGTTTGGGCTACCGAAAAGAAGATGCATCTTGTTGGTATAGGTAGTCCAAATTAATTCATATAAGCCCTCCTTAACTGTATAGTCCCATACCTATACAGTCTTAGGATCCCTCTCATTCGGGTGTGTAATCGGTTCATTCATGAACCCCTCCGCTTTCGAAGTCTGCCAGGAGCCGCTCCTTGTCCGTGCCTCCTTGCACCGGCGATCACTCCCCGACTTCGCAATCCCCGGGCGTTACAAAAGGGGTTTTGCTAATTTCAAAGTAAAAGACCATGGATATAAGTATTGCCCTGCGATTGATGAGTGGAGAAGAGCGGAAATGGTATGTGGGTTTTTGGTTCCATTCTATGACATTACCAATATGATTTCAAGCTCAACATATCTTACTTCTAACTTGTACTTCTTACAAGTTTGGAATATTCATTGTGTTTTGGAAGAGAGCTTAAGTAATAATGATGAAGTTATAAGGAGCATGAGAAAGAAAATGTTTAAAAAGTTTAAAAGGTATTGGAATGAATACAGTGTTGTGCTTGCACTTGGAAGAGTTCTTGATGCTTGAATAAAATTTGTTATGTTGCAATATTGTTATTCAAAAATTGATCCTTCTACAACTGAAGAAAAGATAAAGCATGTGAGAAGAAAAATGTATAAGCTTTTTGAAGAGTATTCTAGAAATAATAACATTTACTCCAAAAGTGTTACACTTTCTAGACCTATTCCTTTCCAATCTTCAAGCTCTAATGTGTCACGAGTATTGGGATCAAATGATCAAAATCAAAGAATCTTTGATGTAAGTGCAATTTTTTAAATGGCCATTTACTTTATATTTCTAATTTATTTATTTTTAGCTTGTTTTCTTTCACCAATTAATTCATGTTATTTACTTGTTATGAAAGGCATTGAAATTGCATATTCATCAAAATGCAATGGGAAGTGGAAAAAATCAACTTGATATTTATTTAAATGAGCCAAATTTGGGCTTCCAATATTATGAGGATTTAGACGTGTTGCAATAGCGGAAGGATACTCAAAATCGCTTTTAGAACTATCAATGATGGCTCGTGATCTGTTGAGTATTCCTATTACCATTGTGGCTTCTGAATTCGCTTTTAATATTGGTGCAAGAGTACTTGATAAGTATAGAAGTCATTTATTGCCAAAGAATGTTCAAGCATTGATTTTCATTCGAAATTGGTTGCATGGGTTTGCTAGTAATGGTAATTTATTTAATATTGTAATTGTTTTTTCTTTGGGTTTATATCATTACTTTTTATCAATTAGCTTTTACTCATGTTCTTTTTGGATTATATTTATAAATGATGATGGTGATGAAGATAGTGCAAGAAGTGAACCATTTGGGTTAGCAGGTGCTTTTAATGTTGATTTAGAAGATATTAATGAGTAGTTGCATTGGACATACAGTTTTTTTGGTGCTATGGACAAGGACAGTTAGTAAATATTATATATTAGTTGGATTTGCTATTTTGCTACTAATGGTAACTTATTTAATATTGCAATTTTTTTCATGGGGTTTATTCCATTATCATTTATCAATTGATTTTTACTTATGTTCTTTTTAAATTATGTTTATAGAATATAGATGATGATGATGGTGAATGGGTGATGAAAATGGGGCATGAAGACAGAAGAAATATATGTACTTTTTTGGTGCTATGGATATTTAGTAAATATTATGTATTAATTGGATTTGCCATTTTGCTAGTAATGGTAACTTATTTAATTTTGTAATATCATTTTTCTTTGGGTTTATTTTTAATATCATTTATCAATTGATTTTTACCTATGTTCTTTTTGAATTATGTTTATAGATGATGATAGATTGATAGTGGTGAAGATAGTGCAAGAAGTGAAGCATTTGTGGCTTTTTGGTACTGTCTACAATAGAAGTGATCTTCATACAACTATTGAGCTTGTCCAAATATCCAATATATGGTAATTTGTAGCTTCCCATTTATTGTTAGTGCAGTATGATCATTTGTGGAATTAGGGGTTGTTTTTATGGATTTTATCTTAGCTATATGATATTTACTATTTGTAGATCATTTTCATTTATGGATCATCTTAGGCCATTATCATTTATTAATAGTTTTTTAATTTTCAGTTATGTTATTTTTGAATTATATTTATAGATGATGATGAAGGTGATGAAGATGGATGGTGCAAGGAGTCAAGCATGTGTCTTTTATTGCCTTTGGGCTTTGATGCTAATGAATTAGTAAATATTATGTGTTAATAAGATCTTTATAATTGTTAGTTGCTATCAACTTCTTATAAATTATAATTAATGTATGTAAATGTAATGGGTTGGTGTTGGTGCAAAGTTGTTATTGAGTATTGAATAGGCTTTGAAAAATTGAGTATGCATCAATCAGAGAAAAAAAAAGTTCTAAAAGTTTTTTTTTGGGGGGGAGGGGAACAGCAAGTCAACAATAATGTAATACACATTACGATTTTTTTTAATATTTTAAAATGTTGGCAGGTTGGCCTGCTAACCCACCAGTCCATCCCTAAATGGGCAGGGTTGACTATGTCAGCCCATTTTATTTTGGCGGGTTGGCCCACTCTGCGCCGTTTTTCAGCGCGCTTTTGGTAGGGCGAGCTTAAATGGGGCAAGCTGGCCCGTTTTGGCACCTCTATTTTTCACTAGTTACCTTAAACTTTAGATATGACAAACTAGTTATTTTGTCCTGTATCTATACTAGGCATACATTTTACATATTTAAAAGTACATGCAATATCAACTTTGTCTTAAAAGTTTTTGTCATATTAAATAGGTTTTCAAAACTAAAATATGATATCACATTAGCTGTTAAAAGTTTTTCATTTAATAGGTGCTCAACCAAAATGTGATATTACTTTAATTATTGAAAATGCTTATAATATCAAATAGATCTTTAAAAACTCATTCATTGAAAAAAGGGCTTATTTGATATTATTTTTAAGGACATGAGTAATGTAATTTTTCAACCTTTAGGGACATATTTGGTATAAAAACCTTAAAGGACTAACGTAGTGCCATATTTTACATATTTATTTAATATAAAAAATATTTTAAAGAATAAAATATATATTTACTTATGTTCTTGTCTACGATAGAGTAGCATTTAGACTAGGAATCAAGCTACCCACCTCCAATAGTGGATACTAGGCCATTAATAAAGAATTATAGCTTGGGCATGGATCACAGAGTCCACGATGCAGACAAGGATGCTGGTGATAATGAGGATATGGGGAATTATTAACACGTGGTCTTGATGTACTCAAGTATCGGTTAGCCGAGTATGGGGGAAAGGAGAAAGGTCCTAGGCAGAAATGATGGGTCTGCCCACAGGCTAGTCTGGGTATTATTTAGAGAGGGGGATTACGGCAGATAAGCTAGCGTCAGTACTGACCGGTTTGCAAGCCCTTCAGCCTAGAGTCTGAGTGTCAAGGAGAAGGCTAAGTTAGGAGAGCCAATGTCAATGTCAATATGCTTTTCAACTGGAGATGTTAAGATAGAAAAAACACTGTTATCTTTGACTGGGGTAAAAAGGAAGAAAATTTCAAAAGCCTTCAATACATCATATAAAAAGAAGACCTATGTAGATATGCTTTTCAATATTAAGCCCGGTTCTACCGTGGCTGCATATTTCTACAGCGCCTCATTAGCCAATCCTCTCCATCGATATCATATAAGATGATGGTGAGCATAGAAGATAAGGTAGAGGATTTGTCTTGGAAATTGGATAAGCTAAAATTGATGCAGATTGATTATGTGGACCTAGTATCTCAAAATAAGTCACACAAGAAATAAGTAATCCTCGACTTACTCAAAAGTACTTGAGTGAGTCGAGCATTACTTATTTCTTGTATGACTTATTTTGAGATGGTAGGTGTTGATGCTTTTCTTTGTTTTTGCAAGAAGTGCATTTTCGAAGATTGATGAAGAAATGGCAAAGAAACATCACAGGGAGCCGAGGAAACAAGGTGGGATCAATCAGTTTTGTAACACCCTAGTAATTAACCAGATACACCTAGGTTGAATCTGATTAATGACTAGACTTTACTCCTTGCTTTGGTTCTTTCTTCATAATTTGAAAATACTTAGTGAAATTACGAGCCATTTTTTTTTTAAACACATAATTGAAAACGTGAGCCGAGTACAACGTGAATGAGTAAGCGGGGTATAATAAGACGTTTAAGAATATATCACATCATATGACTTAGGCTCCATCATATAACATCCATAAGCACATTATAGCATATATTTACATACAATAACCTCACTCAAAGGGTGGGTTATGTTCATACATCATTATCTTATGCAAACCCATAAAAGAAAATATACATAAGGAAATACATGCCCCTAAACTAGATAACTCCATAAGCCGAGAAGGTTATCCTAAAACTAGGGTGCATGAACACACATAAATCTACTAAGAACCTTCTATGGCCACTGTCCTGGAAATGGGGGAATAAATCCGATCCACTGATGAGCTCCCTCGGGAGGGGACACACGAGATGCACCAGGCTGGGGTCGCATGGACGGCCTTCTCGCTAACCTCGGCTGAACAACTATTTCCTCACTACCCTCTCTTACACGTGTGGGAGTAGGAGCAGAGCTCTCAGAATATACATGAGTAGGAGTGTCCTCTGAAGGATCAGTTTCAGAATATCTTGTCTCGGGAACATACTCTGGAAATCCATGGACAGCAGATGAAGTGGGATAAGAACGTAACATCCTTTCATCAAGTGGACGTGCATGTTCGAAAACCATTTCATCGCCATAGGGAGAAGTAGGAGAAAATCGATAACTAGGGACAGGATGTGCAAATGGACGACCTATGTAAATAAAAACACGAACTGCGCACCTCCCTTCAAAATGATACGAGCGATGCACCGTATCATAGTGGAATTCCCAAGTAGGGGTATCAATGAATAAGACGAATGTCGCCATTTGAATATGGAGACAATGACGGAAATAAAGAAAAGGGAGTGAGAATCTTGCTAAAGAATTCTCAGTAGGGTACTTCCTTCTACAGTGTCATCATCAAAGTCCCCAGGAACCTCGGGATTATTCTAAAATAGTGAGCATGCAAAGATTCATTTTAAGTTCGGACAAATACTTAACCGAGGTTCGTCAATTTTTAATCATGCGTCTTATAATGCATCTTATTCTTAACATGTCATATTTACAATGAACTTTTCCTTTATCATTACATCATATTCCTCATCATCATTATCAAAATAACATGCATAAAAGAACGTCATATAATATTAGCTACACATGGACACAGTGCACATATTTCATTTCTTTAGTGCCTTAGGTGACTTAAAATCTTATCATCATCATCATTTTCCTTGGGCCACCCTATACTCCACCCTTTTGGGAGTAATTTAGGTTATGAGCTCATACTTTACTAGTCGTCACTAGCATATACTTATCCCTTTTGATAAGCTAAAGTCCCGACTCTACCCTTTTGAGAGAACGGGTTAGGGGGCTAAAATCACCTTTTCACCACCTATAGTCTGATGGTTCCAAAGGATCATTTTCTTATAAGTTTAAGTCACCATTAAATCTTTGCATGTTATATCATAATACAATTCATAAACATCATAACATTTTCTCATTTATAGTCTTAAGCTAGAATAATATATATCAACTGTAATCATGCATATGGGAGATTCCCAGGAAAGAGAGGTGGTTCACAATGGACACGCTTAAATACCAAGTCTTTCCTTAGCCAGAACCTTTCCAAATTATACTTTTACAATGATACACTTTCTTCTAGCAACAAAGGTAAATTTTACATAATAAAGAACATTTCATGTATAAGCATTCTCATTATTTGCAACAGCAACTATAACATGCAAGCTAGGAAATCATTCAATGATATCAAGTACTTAATAAGCATCCAATCCTTACATAGAATTATCAATTATAGAACTAATTGTTACTAAACCAATTATGAATCATTCTTTTAACAATAAACCATAATTATCACAACTTCAATCATATCAAATCATTATCACACATTGATACTAAACTCAGATCAGTGGCCGAATCATGAACCTCATGCAATTACATAGAATCATATTTTAAGTGCATATAAAATACTAGTTCCTCATAAAATCCTTGCAAAGCCTTAAAACTCATTTAGAAACTAGTTCTTTTGTCAAATTTGGGAGGATCTTCACAATTAAAATTCTCACTTAAGATAAAAGGAGTAAGTCTTGAGCTTTAGAGATTTAGGTGACATCTTAGAATTATAAACATGCTATGCAACCTTATTTTAATCTTATCTTTATAAGGTGATAGCTTGGAATTATAAACATGATATGCAATTCCATTTCTTTATCTTTAAGATTTAAGGTGATGACTTGAAAATTAAACATGATGTAAGAACTTGAAATATAAACATGATACAAGAAAGCTGGAGCGGCGGTAATCCATACAGGACCCGAGAGGAGAAGAGAATATTAAGAAACCTGAGGCGCGGTAGTCCGCACAGGACCGATAGAGGAGAAGAGAATATTAAGAAACCTGAGCTGGCGGTAGTCCGCACAGGACCAAAGAGAGGGAGAAGAGAATTATTATTACATCTTTTTAAGCTCCAATCTCAAGACTTTTTAAAGAATAAATTCTTTAACTCCAATAATCATATTTCTTTGCTTGTGATACATGGGCAAGTCTTTGAGCTCTAGGATCTTTAGGTGATGGCATAAAATAAACATGTCATGCGTTGATTCTTTTAGCCATTATAAAATATAGTGAGAGCATAAATTAAATATGAGATGCAACCTCTTTATTATCTTGAAAGATTAAGTGATGACTTGAAACATAAACATGAAATACAAGCTTGGAATTTAAACATGAGAAATGCAAGTTCATTTATTCATTCTTGAAAATTTAGTGATGACATAGAAGGTAAACATGGTTATGCAAAGCATAAACTTAATCATGGATGCAAATTCATTTTGTTTCTTTACTAGAGCTCCTTCAAGACTTTAAAAGAATTATAAATTCAACCCAATACATATCTTAACAAGAAATAAAACATAAAAGGAAAATACATCTTTCAAGTTCTAAACTAAAAATCTTTGTTTTAGCATCATAAAGCATTATTCTTTAAAGTTTTGCATCAAGTGGAATTTTCAAGCTTTAGAGGCCTAACTTGTGATGGATTTACAACCCACCCTCAAGGTCCTCATCATCAAGCCATCATCTTAGTTCCACCTAGGCCATATGGTTGAATTGGTTAAAGAAAAATTGAAGAGGAAAACCAAAATGAAAAGCTAAGGTAAGTTCATAATTTCATCATTTTGAGCTAAAAACACAACTCCTCAAAGCATAGAAATAAATTTAGAAACTACTCCCTACCTAATCTGAGTTGAAGAAGAGGAAGAGAACTTGGTTTCTTGAAGTGAAATGAAACAAAATCTCTTTGAAAAAATTGAAGAAAGAATTCAGCCAAAGAGGAGGAAGAAAGAAAGTTTTTGGTGCTCCTAAAAACTAATTATGAACCAAGCATTCCAAGACCACTCAAGCAAGCCTATTTATAGAAGATTTTGAGGCTTCTAATTGGCCAAAATGATGAGGTAGTGGACGGAATTTTGCAGGAGAAATAAGGGAGGAAAAATCATTTTAGACAAAGTTGTATGAAATTAAGGAATTATGTCTCTTATGGTGACATTTTGGCATTTTGTTTTAGTGCAACTTTTGGCAATAATTCAGCTGCATAATGGCATCAATAATTTCGTCCATTACAGCCCAAAGAAGTGAAATTTGTGTGTTCCATGCATTATTTAGGTGTAGGCAAGGTATTCATGTAATTTAGAGAATTTACTGGTTAAGGGTTTAAGTGAATTAGTAAGCAATTTGGGTGTTTTTGAGCAATTTTAGGTTCTAATCAATCTAAATACATAATTTTGACTCTAGATTAATATTTAGAATTTAATAAGCTTTAATTTGAGCCTAATATTGCTTAGGTTTCGGTATACGAATCAAAAATCCCGAAGTCAAAGCTGCCCAAAAACAGGGGCAAAATTGTACTTTCACTTAAAAACTGCCCGAGGCCACCCGAGCTTAACCAATGGTTAATCATGGCTTAAAAACACATTTTAAAACATTTTAGTGAGGTTAGACTCGGTCGGCACGCACATCGGAGTTAAAGCGAATTGAGGCGTTTTGGTCATTTCGCGTCGAACTCAAAATTGAGATCCTTCTGCTCTATTAACACACATAACACAAACAATCTCTTATTATCCTCAAAATATCCCCTTGAGAATAGGTGGGGCCCACGATCCTCATTTTCTGAGTAAAATAACTTCAGGGGCATTTTGGTCATTTTATACGTACAGAAATTCGGGATTTGCGACTCTCTCATGAATCGTTCCTAACCTCTCTTCTAATGTTATATTCCTTTATTGAGGATTGTTCGGCCTCAAATCTTATGTAATAATTACCTACGGTAATTCGGTAATTGAGTAATTTCTAATGACAGTAAAAATTACAGTAAAAATTGGGGCATTACAAGTTTGATGTGATAGCTCTTCGTAGAAAGCATAACAAGAAAGTGGTGGTTCTTGAATCTAGATTGGATGAGGGCTCAATCGAGAAGCTAAACTTTGAGCATGTTGCTCAAGAAGACATCCCAATGACAATTCAATCCCCAAGGAAGGCCAAGGTGGGTAGTTCTGAGCTTGTATCCCCAGGCGCTATGAGTTTTGAATGGGGTCCAATAAAGACGAGTGGCAAAGTAGTTCCTTGCCCAGGTTAGGTGTATCTTTTGTTGGCATCCCCGATCCATTGATTCAATAAGCCAACTGACTTCTAAAGGAGTTTCTAGAATAATGGGGTTCTTATAGAGTCTATCTACGATAGCCAATTCTACCTGGAAATGTTCATCACAAATCAACTCCTCACCCTGCAGGATAAAGAAAGGTACAAGGATGTAGGGTTGCTTTTAATGTCCCAAGCCTAGGAGGCTCATGCACGTACTTTAAGATGCCACAATGATGTGTTTCTTAGAAAAGGTGGTGATGAAGATGTCTTAAAACACAATAGCAATGAAAGCATGATAGGAAGAGGAGTTGCGAAAATTGCAGGAAGAGTGTGATGGCAAGGTCAATGAGCTACAAACTTGGGTCACTATAGTAGAGCTATAAGTTGCTGAGGTCGAGAAGGCATTAGCTACTAAGAACTTGAAGCTGGGATTGGTTGAGAGGAGCTTGGTTACAGTAAAGAAAAAAAAGGGATGTAGAGCTTTGTGAGAAAAAGATTGTAGGGGAAGCAAAGGCTTTTGATTTAAAGATTCAAATAGAGGCTATTTCCTATAGGCAGACTCAAGAAATATTGGAGGGGGATCTTGTTGCACAGTTTGTAATTAGGCATAAGAAAGCTCGGGATTATATCTAACTATTGCATCTCGAGGGGTCATTTAGGGAGGATCAAGTTAGACCATGGCACATGGTGAAGAATGGTGTATTGGTGCCACCATCGGACTTCATGGATGAAAGGGATGATGGTTCTCTAACCAGCAAGGAAGGTGTTGGTGGAGGTGTAGCTGCTTGAAGGTCAGGGAAAGCTCTATCATTAATTTTGTAATTCATTTGAGAAAGCCAGGGAATGCCTTTGGATTTGTTAACTAACTTGGGGAATAGCCACTTTTATTTGCAAACATTTCCTAGAAGATCGGGGAATGCCCTAGTGCTATTATAGCATTGACTCATGTTTTTTTCTTTTCTTTTGCCTCTTCTCTTTTTTTATTCTTTGAAAGATAAAACTTGAATGGGCATTTAAGCTGTTAAGGCAAATGTTATTTCCTCTTGTCTTTTTTTCCTTTACTTTGAATAGATTTGAGTACTGCTTTGGCCAAGTATAAATGCTTGTGAAATTGGTGTACTAACAATTTGTTAACTATTGAGTGTGTTACAAAGTATTTGATTAAATAATGAAATATCCAATGGATCTTTGGATTAGGATTCAGGATGTCTGTGGTTCTTATGTCAGCATGTCAGGCGGTGTACACTAGACATTTCCCAAGCCTCTTGATGTTGGGTAGGAGGACGCCCTTGGGAAAGCTTGATGGATTACTCATGGCATGTCCAAAGGCCTTCCGCAATTGGGTGGGCATCTATTGTTAGCAAGAGTGGTAGATTGCCCATGGCATGTCTAACAGCCTTCTGCATTATAGCAAGCATCCACTGTCGGGCCGGCACTTGCTGTTAGGTAGGAATGGTAGATTGCCCATGGCATGTCCAAAGGCCTTTTACAGTAAAACGGGTATTAGTAAGTCCATTTAGAAGGGTGAGCAGAACATTGTTTTTTTTTTAAAAATTAAATTTAAATTTAAATTCACTTAGTGAAGTTGAAGTTTAAAAATTAAAATCTTGGAATGAAATTTTGAATTTATTCAACAAAATCAAGTTATTACATTGGATTAAGAGATCCTATACCTGTGGTATTTTCTCGATTTAGTCGCATTCCATGTCTGTTATCTTTCTTTGCTTGTTAGGTCAGCTAACTTCTATTCCTCATTATCGAAACTAGTAGTTATTCTAGATGGGCCATCCTAATGTGCTGTGAGCTTTCCCTCTTCAGGATCTTGTCGACTTGACACAGTAGTAAGTTTCCTCGCTCGAATTGGCAGTGGATGACACGAGCATTATATTTGCAAGCAATCCTTTGATTAATTGCTAAGCTACCTCCCAGGCTTCTTGTAAAAGGTCTAGCTTAGTCTTGCTTTGCTCTTTATTCTATTTTTCTTGAAATTTCTCTTTTCTCTAACTTGTTTCTCTTGGCTTGACAAGGATTATTGTTTCAGCTCTGTAGGTTAGTCAAAGGGGACATTTCTTCTATTGTGAATTAAGGAGTTGTGTGGTATGCCCATATCATGCTATGTAGTTTGTCCACCCATCTACCCTTTGCTTGGTCTAGCCTTTTCTTAAGCCCTTACCGTAGGTTGAAAAGTACACGAGAAGGGGGGTTGAATTGTACTTGGACTTTTCTTTCCTTTTTAGTTTCTGAAAACATAAAAGATACTATCAAATGTGAACTTGAAGTGTAGCGAAATAAAGCTAGTATATGTCAGAAAGCAACTTTCTAAAATATAACAAAGATATGAAAAAAGGCATTAAAAATGGATTTTCCAAAAAAATAAATATAATAGGTATGAAACAAAAAATAAAGGAGATTCAAGGAAGGAGAAGATATTGCACATGAATTTATATACTGGTTCAGCCAACCTTCCTACATCCAATTCTCAACAACTGTTGAGTTCTACTAATCAAACCTTTCTAAATCCTGAGAAAGTTAGATAGTCTTTCACAGCCTTCTCAAGCTATCTCTGTAACATCCTAATTTTTAACCCAATACTCTAGAACATACTTAGGTTAATCATTAGTTTGTTACCTCATAGTTCTCAATTTTACTTAGAAATACTTAGTGGAAAAATATGGGCAAATTTTTTTTGAAACAAAGTGAGAGCCGCGTGATGCGATAAGCGGTAAACCATGTATAGTAAAACATATGTCTCACAACATCATAACATAAGGCACACCATAAATAACACTGAATATCATCTCATATATATATAACTTGCCCACTTATAAGTGTGGGACTTAGTTTAGTACAAGGAAAATACAGGAAAGGAAATACAACATAAACATGAACATGATCTACTCCCCTACCCGTGTGCATCTAATGGGATAACCTCTAAACAAAAGAAGGTTTATCCCCATCTAAGTGGTGTGTACTCTGATCGGGTACTCCATCGGTCGATCGTCACCTCCTACTGACGTCCGTCTCGCGAACAAGGTAAGTATCCGGGAAACTGGGCGAGCTCCTCGGGCGTAAAGAGGCGGAACGGGGATCGAGAGTGACCCCCACGGTGTGGCCGCATCTCCGGTCGCCGTGCAAGTCGTGGCTGAGTCACGGTATCCTCACTGCCCTCCCTCATCAATGGTGGAGAGGGGGCAGAGCTCTCGCTATATGGATGAGTAGGCGGGTCCTCGGACGGGTCGGTCTCCGAGAAGTAGGTCCGGGGCACGTAATCGGGATAGTCTCGCATGGCTAAGGCGGCGGTGTGCATGCGGAGCACTCTCTCGTCATGCGTACGCGCGCGCTCAAAAACCCGCTCGTCGTCGCCATAGGGTGCAGTCGGGGAGAAGCGATGGGTGTGCACAGGATGAGCAAAGGGGCGTCCTACGAACATAAAAACCCGCTTGCGTGCCTTTGCCCCTCAAAATGGTATGACCCGTGAGCCGGGTCATAGTGTACCTCCCATGTCGGGGTGTCCACGAACACTACGAATGTCGCCATCTGAAGACGTGATGGAAAGAAAGAGATAGAGGGAGTGAGAATCTTGCTAAAGAATCTCAGTAGGGCCTCCTACTACCTAGGTGTCATCATCTACGTCCTCAGGAACCTTGGGTTTAATTATACAAAATGACTGAACATGCATCAAGTTCATTTTAAACTTTTAAAAATATACTTTAGCCAAGGTCCATTCATTTTAGGATGATCTTAATGTCATGAATGCAACACAATAGAAGATGTATGCATGGTACTACCTCATGCACATACATAAGACATAACATCAAGCCTCATCATACTTAGTGGCATAAAGTGGCAATAGAAACATTCATATGGGACAAACTTTAGTGACATAATCATAATCATGAAACATCTCTTCCTCATGGGTCACCCTAAAAGACAATCGAACTGGGGGTGCTCGGCCGAACCGGTGTCACCCAGAACGTGTCATACATCTAGGTTATGAGCTCATACCTTAACTAGTCGTCACTAGTTCTTACTTACCACTTAACGATAAGCGTATCATAAATCATAAATCCCGACTATCTGAGTACGGGTTAGGGGGCAAACCTCTTAGGGGTGCTCGGCCGAACCGGTGTCACCTAAGAGTATAAAATGGTACCGATGTCACATGAGTTCTATGGAGGTGCTCGGCCGAACCGGTGTCATCCTAGAACCCATCTTAGTACCTTAATTTTCAAAATCTCTTTAAGTCCCCAAATTTGTCGGAATTGGCGACTGCGGCATTACACCGAATTTCCTTCCAAATTTGCTTTATGCCACATAAACATATAACCTCATGAATTCCTCATATGAATAACATCATCATCATTTGCATACTACAAGCATCATCATCTCTTTCATAACACATGCGTCATCATTCAACCGTTTATCCTTACGGTAGCTTATGCTTTGACCCTTACGGGTCTTAATCATGAGATATGGTTCTCTAACATCCATTGCTCATATTTTATGCACCTAAGGGCTCATAATTAATCATCATTCCTAATCCTCATGTTCATACTTAAATCTGAATAGCATAGGGCAAATTCTCTAACTTGTGTTCACGGGGTTCTAGAACTTACGTTTTAGACCCTTTCTTGGTTCGTTTTTAAGCGAGCTATATATTAAATCTAAATCAATTATGAGGCATTCCTATGCTTAAGGACTAATTATTAATCATGTTTATCATGTTGTAAGGGTGCTGGACAGAATCCAGAAAATTAAATGTTCTAAGAGTTCTACATTTACATTTTTACGGTTTTCTAGTTACTAGTTTCCCTATAGGCGCTAAAATTCAATTCTAATTCAAATGATACCAAGTTTTTCATGTCTAAACAATCTAAATCTGATTATGTTCCCATTAAAACAGTTTGGAAAGAATCCATGAACAAATGGGTTAAAACTATGTCAAATTCCAACTTTACGGTATTTCTAGTTAGCTAGTTTCTTATCTATTATGCATAGGATCGCTTCTACATCATCATATGATGTTTTCACACATTCCAACACATCAAAACATCATCATACATCATCACACTCATCATATCAGAACCGAAAATATTTAACTTCAATAAGAGAGTTACATTGACATTTCTAGGTACATAAGTTAACTAGTTTCTCTTGGAATCAATTTAGAATTTCTAAAACTCTTTGCAAATCATTTTAATTCATCAAGAGGCTAAGAGGAGCCTTAGGTCAATGACCAAAATATATTTCATCTCCTAAAAGCGAATAAAGTCATATCTCATGACAACATAACCTTGAAAAGGTTTGTAAAGCTTTAAGGAAAACTTAGAACATAGACTATTAGTCCTTGTAGCTAGATGAAAACTCATTGCAAGTCCATCATCACTACTTGACCGAAAATATGCATTCAAAGAATGGTTTCACATTAAACTTTAACTTGGAATGAAATGGGCAAGTCTTTGAGCTCTAGGTTCTTAAGTTATGACATAAAATAAACGTGCTCATGCTTTCATTTTTATTCTTGCTTACAAAATAAGGTGATGACTTAATTTAAATATGCAAGGCATAAACTTAAACGTGCAAGCTTGAAAGTAAATATGCGAGGCATAAACTTAAACGTGCAAGCTCGAAAGTAAATATGCGAGATTCAATTCTTTATTTTAGTGCTCTTGGCCCAACAACAATCGACTTTAAGGCCGAAATAGATAGGCATTCGAGAAATTAATTAGGTGATGATGCGAGTTCAATTCTTTATTTTAGTGCTCTAGGCCCAACAACAATCGACTTTAAGGCCGAAATAGAAAGGCTTTGAGAATTAAATTAAGTGATGATGCAAGTTCCATTTTAATCTTTATGTTCTTAGGTGATAGCTTGGAAGTAAAGGTGCATAACAAGAATGTAAACATGAGTGCAAGCATAAGATAAATTATGCAAGTTCATTTTATCTTTCTAGAGCTCTTAACAAGACTTTAAAGGAACTTAAACCTTAACCCAAACTCATTAGACCAAGATATGATATAGTCTAGAGTTCTTAGAACTCAACATAATATTTTTAGGAATCAAACCATGAAACTTAGAAAAAGAAAGGAAAAGGGCCGAAACTTCAAAGGGAAAAAGGAACATTTTAAAACTCTAGGGTCCATGATCTTGATGATATAATAACACCAACATCATGAGACCTCATCATTGAGTCCTTAAAACCATTTTGAATCACCATCAAAACTAAAGTTCTCAAGAGTTCAAGAAAGGAAAAACTAGAAACATTTTTGCTCAAGAACAAAGATCAAGCTCTAGAGTTTGTTTCAAGTGATGAACATTATCATGAAACTCTCATCATCAAGCTCTCATTTCTTTGAACTCCTAGGCCCATGGCCGAAAATGGGAAAGAACAAGGAAAGGAAAAGAAGTTCTAAAAAGAATCAAGAGAAACTATGAGCATAAAGCTTAGAACAAGAACTTTAAAGAAAGGAATACTTGAAAGAAAATCCCTACTTGATGTGATGAACTTGAAGATGGAAGAAGAAGATGAAGATGATGAAGAACTTTGAAGAACTTGAAGAACACTAGAACTTTTGAGAGAAAAGAAAAGCTTTGAGTGTTCCTAAACTTAGCAAATGATCTAAAAGTGGTGCAAGCTCCTCAAGGCATTCTATTTATAGAGAAATGAAAAAAATGAAGGGAGCTCATGGTGGAGGATGGCTTCGGCCATGTGTGCAAATTGGAAGGCATCCCATGAGTTCCATGAGGTGAGACAATGTGGTCTTGAGGCATGGTGAGGTATGGTTCAAGGTATGGCTCAAGCATGGTTCTTTGAGTGAGAAACAATTCAACATGTGGTCAATGGGAGTGAGAATTTCGGCCATGTGCATCAGATTTGGGGGAGGATTAGTTTGCATTTTAATTGTGGTTTAGAGTTGTGTTTAGGTGTATCTTTGATTATGCTTAAGATTAGGAATTTGCAAGAAAGTGTTTAGGTAAGGAAACTGGATAATTAGGATGGTCTAGGCATAATTAAGGAGTGGTCTTGCACCATTAGTGAGTTAAATCCTCAATTTAGAATCTAAACAACTCTAGACACATTTCCTTGATTTAAGGAATTGGAGAGAGAAAACACTATTCAAGATTCCAAGACTAGGAGTCTTGAGTTCTAAAAAGGGATTTAAGTTTAATCTAAGCAATTTTAGGTTCTAATTAACTTTAATAAATTATTTTGACTCTAGATTAATTAGGGAAATAAATTAATCTTCGTTTAGAGCCTAATATTGCTTAGGTTTTCTTAATTACGTCATTAAGCTCAAAAACACTATTCTAGGGGCAAAATCGTAATTTTGCACTAAAACTGCCCGGGACCATCGGGACTTGAACAGAGACCTCTAGACACATGAAAACATGTTTTTAAACCTCTGGGGAAAGTTTCGGGCTCAAACGGCACCTTTACCCGCGTAAAACGCTATAGGGGTATTTTGGTCATTTTGACCCGAAACTGCGGAAAACGAAATTTTCGCTTCCGAAAACATTCAAAGGCCATCCAATCCCCCTCAAATATTGAGTTGACCCTTCGAGGATGACCGAGTTGGTTACCCTCGAATTCGGGTCAGGAAATGACCTCAGGGGCATTTTGGTCATTTCCCTCGGACAGAAAAATCGGGGTGTTACAATCTCTATGTGACCAGTAGCCCACTCTACTATCACTTCCAAGTAGTCTTTGACTAGTCTTTTCAAGCTAACTCAGTGTAACCAGTAGCTTACTCTACTGTCACCTTCAAGTAGTCTTTAACTAGTCTCTTCAAGCTAAGTTAACACGACCAGTAGCTTACATTATTGTCACCTTCAAGTAGTCTTTAACTAGCTTCTTCAAGCTAACTCACGATGATCTACCGGATCGGCGGATCAGGAAACAAAGGATATGTTTAGGTTGGATCATTCAAACTATCAAACACTCAAGTTTTCTCATAGTAAAACAATATCAGAGCTAAAAACTTGAATGACTTCTTTCTATCTATCTTTCCTAGGAAGAGGATGTTATCTAATGAGAACATAGAAAAAAGATTTTTTTAAAAATAAAACTGATTACAAGCTGTACTAGTTTTATAGAGGATGAGAGGAAATTTCTTCAGCGTTTCAACATACGTAATGAGCAAAAGTCTCTTCATTGTAAGCACATAATCTCCTTTTATACTTGATCTTCATTTATGACTGTTGACTTTGATCTGTTTTCCTAGTGACACATGTTGATCTTTTTATTTGGTGTCTTGGTAATGAAGTCTAAAAGAGTGGCTCTGCATGTCGGAGTTAATTTTTACAGTTGTAGAAGCCATTGTTTGATAGAGATTTATGAGCCCACCTTCAGAAACTACTTTTTACTTTCTGAACGAGATTTCTAAACTTTTTTCTTCTAGAAGCTCGGGCAGTTGACCAAGTTGAAAAGAGATGTCACTATCAATCCCCGATTGAGGTTGACTTTAAAATTTGAATTTCAAATTTTTCCTCCCATTTCTGTAAAGTGCACCGTTTACAGTAAACGTGCTTTTTGAAGTAGTGCTATTTCAGTTTCTAGACAATCCTTAGATCTTTGTTTCTTCAATCAGAGCATGTTGTAAAGGATATAGTCACGATCATGATTATTGAAGATGATAACCACACTTTTCTTCATATTTGGATTGAAATCTTGAAACTTGCTTTCTAAAGCCGGGGCATGCTCTTTGAACATCTGAACCTTGGTTTCTTATTCTTGGAAAAAAAATTTTCATGCATTGAGCATAGAAACGTTCATTTCAAGATTTATTTTTCACTTTCGTTGAGTTCTAAATCTCTTCAAATGAGATTAAACATGTTTGCATATGTTATTGTGAAAATAATCTCATTTTAGGAACATGTATACTAACACGAATAGTCATGTTTAGAAATGGATTAGTCCTTCTTCAAAGTATTTTCATGAAATTGGTTTTGTTATAACTCAAAACAATAAGCAATGATGCTTTTTGAAGGGTTCTAGAGCTAATACTTACAAGATATCCTTGTTAGTTATTTCTGCATGGCCGTTGCTCTACAGGTGTTCAAATTTGTTTGATGCTACGCATTTTATAGAAACCTTCAAAGTTTTTATCAGTAAATTGTGTCTCATTAACTGCTACTATGGCATAGGGCAGACCATGCTTTCATACTATCTTTTCCAGGTGATGTCTTCGATCTTCTAGCCAGTGATTTTAGCTAATGGCCTAGTTTATGTCCACTTTATGAAATAGTCTATTGTTACTACTAAGTATTTTCGTTGCCCGGTAACTAGAGGAAATGGACCTAGAAGGTCCGTTGCCTACTTGCAGAAAAGCCATGGGTTATCCAAAGTGTAGAGCTGTTACGAGGGTTCTAGGTGCAACTGAGCAAACCTTTGGCATTTTTTATCTTTTCAGACATACGAAGTATAGCATGCTTTCATTGTTGGCCATCATGTACTCTGCCTGATCTTTATCGAGACACTTCAGGGGAAGGATCGATATCCTTTCTTGTACAACTGCCCATCTATAAGAGTATAATACAACACTTTTTTTAAAAAATCTTGAGTGTTTCCCTTGGATGGTTGGGCAATGGGCTATGCAGCAGATACTAGGTAATGGGATGCATCCAAGATGTGTGGTCTTGGTGATGTCAAGGACTTCTTCCGATTAATAAAAGGTCAGATGTTCGAGCCTTTCTTAGATGATTGTCCAATTGTTGCCTAGTCTTTTTGTGTTATCTAGGAAGTCTACCCTTGTATTTTTTGCTCGGGGCATGTATTGGATAATGAATTCTTTGAATTCCTTTGCTCCATGCTTTACTTCTTGCAAGTATTTAGTTAGTAATTCATCCTTTGTCAGAAGTCTCCCTTAACTGGCTCACTACACATAATTTTTGCAATGTTTGGAATAGTGTAATAGATACATGCAAGTATTTATAGATATGAAATTCAGAAATATTCTCATAATGCTCGAAGTACATTTATTCCAAATATAGAAATAGAAACATAAGTAGCATCTTCGACACCCTTGACAAATTTCAATTAGCAGAAATATTATTATTATTATTATTATTATTGAGATGACAATCTAAATGGGAGGTCAGGAAAAAGATTGGTCTTGACAACGAAACCTAGCTTGTGACCAATTAAAAGTTACTTTTTACCGTTACTATTTATGCTTCAATTTCCTTCGCCAGCTGATGGCCAGTGATAAGTGCTTCATATTTCACTTAGTTATTGCTTGCTTTCAAGTTGAACTTTAAGGATTGTTCGATCATTGTTTTGCCTGGGCTTTCAATTATAATTTTGGCTTCACTTCCATTTAGATTAGATGACCCATCCACGTGTAGGACCTATTCCTTACTTGATTTTGGATCCTCTGGACACTATTCTACCAACATGTCGATGATAAACTAGGAGTTGATAGGACCTCAAGCTTGTATGAAAGCCCAAATTTGGAAAGCTCTATTGCCCATGCTATGATCTACTAGGCTAGGTTGGATTTCATCAGAATTTGTTTGATCAGTTTATCATTGTTCACAATCACCAAATGGCCTTAAAAATAAGGTATGAGTTTTCAAGCAGTAATGAACAGGGCAGGGCAACCTTCTCAGTTATCTAATACTAGGCATTTGCCCTTTGCAGAAGTCTGCTTACAAAGTATATTAGGTTTCGCTTTTCTCCTACTTTTACCAAGACAAAGCTAATAGCCTTTTAAGAGATGGATAAGTATGCCATCAACTCATCACTTGGGTTGGGTTTCATAAGATTAATGGGGATATGAGGAAATTCTTGATCTGTTGAAAAACCTCCTCACATTCTCTAATCTATTGGAAGCTTTCAGCCTTTTGAATACAATTAATAAGTGGACATGCCTTATTAGCTTATCTTGACATGAATCTAGATAAGGCTGTGAATTTTTCGGCCAGGCATTACACCTTCTTAATTATACTTATGACGTGGTTGTCGAACTCACTCAAATTAATCAGGCTATAAACTTGTATTATAAAGCAACCTAAATGGTTTCCCAAGGAATTCGCAAAGAACCAATTCGCTCAATTGAAAACAACACAATACAGAATTAGCAACAAGAACAAACACAGAAAAAAAGGGGGGGTTTGTTCAATTTCAATGCAGATAACAGATAGCAAATAAAAATGAAATTAACAATTAGAAAGCAACCAACCCAGACTTGAGTTCCTAAAGATCCGTCATTGGACAATTGATCATTGAGTTCGTGGTTGATTCTAAACAAATCGGAATCCCTACATTCATTAGAAAACCGAATCTACTAGGCAATCACCTAGCATTTTATCAGAAACTCAGTGTGTTCATTCATTCAACATACAATGCCCACTTAAACTCGTTTTGATTTTAAGCCCTTTTTGATTAATCAACCTAGATGTTAAATCTAACATTCAACACCCATTCCCCTTAAGTTATCCAGAATCAAAATACAGAAAAGAAAGGAAGAGAACGAACTCAGTGAGGCAAAAACGTCCTCTGGATTAGCAGAACTCAATTCGTGGGTTGATCGATCAGTGCTTTAGCCAACCATGGTAGAACAGAAAACTGAAATGTAAAGTTGGAATGGAAAAGGTTCAATCCACGAAAAGTTGGAATCCTCTAATACAAGAACTGCCCCCTAAATATGAAAAGTTGCTGGAAAATACAACAGCTCCCCCAAGTCCCTTCACTTTCCAGCTCTAAAAAAAATAAAATAAAATAAAATAAACTGGTTCAAAGGACAAGAACCGAACCAAACAAAAATTGAAAACTAATGGTCCCTTGAAATTTGGACACTTAATTAACTAAACTTTGCTCCAGCATTTCATGACTGCCTTGTTGTCCGAATTTGGCCTTAAATCGGGAACCTGAAACAAAAATTATAATTAATTCCACTTAAAATCCCAAAATCCAATTTAGACCAAAAACCAATATTTACACACTAAATTGCCCCAAGATCATTATTCAATTGCAAAAATAAAATGTGATAAAAAATCAATTATCAACTTAGTCTCCTCATTTCTAGAATGGCTTTATATTTTTCAGCGTTAGCTTTAATTCCTCTTGTTGTGATCATGAAATCCAAGAATTTTTTTACCTCCACCCCGAAAGGACACTTGTTAAGTTTAAGAAGCATGTTTGCTTTCATAATTCAGGAGAAAATTTCCTCCAAGTTTAGGCAATGGTTGCCAGTCATTGGGACCTTGGCAACCATGTTGTCCACAAAGACTTCGACATTTTGGCTAATTTTTTCTTCAAAAACATTATTCATCAGCCTTTAATACACATCCTTTACCTTTTTTAGGCCAAATGACATCACCTTATAGTAGTAACTTAGCCCATTAGTTACTATGGCCTTATAAACCCTACTGCCAAAAGCTTGCTTACCTTGGCCTTCATAATTGCTCATTTCTCTTTATTGAGTTTTATTTTTCTTTAAGCCACTAATTCACTCTAGACTCATTTGCTAGCTGTAACACCCTAATACTCCCATACTATGCTTAAGACTTATTATGGCAATTATTAGTTGCTACTTATGCTTGCAGAAACTTTAAACTTCTTTAAAATTACTGTACATGAAAAGTAGATTCATTTTCTTAACACATAATTGAACATAACCCTTATTTTGAAATCAATAAATCCAATTGTGTAACACCCTCCCAAGTACGACATTATCCTTAAACCATGACATCAGACTCGGGAGTTGTTACTTATAAATTAGTGGATCTTGCTTTAGTATCTACAGCATATTCGAGCGAGTCATTCATAGTTCTACTTAAATTTATAAAAAGGAAACAAAGCATTTATAGAATACATATTCAAATACATGAAAAAGCTCTTCTACAAGCCTTAATACACATCTGTCTTCTTAAATACATATAAGAAAAATCGAAAGTGGTCTTCGGCCATCAATTGTTCTGAGTCAAGCACTTCCAGCAAAATACAGAACAATCAATGTCATCATCGTCGTTCCAACCACTTTAGTTTATTTAATAAAAGTGATCATGCATTAATATAATTGATGGAGGTTGTTGCCACCCCCTTAAATTAGAATTAAAATAATAAAATTAAGTTCAAATATCGAATGTATCAAAACTGTAGTTAGGATGCAACTAAGGTCGTCTCTTAAGGAGGCTATGTCACTTAGGGGAAATTGGGGGTTTTGAGGGAAGCTGGGAGGCTAGGGTTTGCTGACTTAGATTATTCTTCTTTTGAGTCACATATTCTCTCAGCTGAGCACTCTCCTTTCTTATTTTCCGCATATGTTCCATCACCATCTTTATCATCTCAGTCATAGTGGGATTTTAGGAGGAAGATGTAGGAGGGACCTGTTGCCTCTGATATGGTGCCTGGTACTTTTGCTGTGAAGGTTGATCTTGTTGCTGAGAATTGTTCCCTACTTCAAATTAGGGTGATTTTTTCTAGCTTGAGTTGTATGTGTTCCCAAATGGGAACTAGCCTAGTGGCTAAGTCACTTCGCAGTGTTGGGCACATATCAGTGTGATGGTCATTGGAAGTGCAAATATCACAGATCTTACTAACCATTGGTGTTGCTGCCTGATTAACCATCAACTGCTTCATGAGCCTAAAAAGTACATGTAAGGTCTAGGTCAATGAACGGAGGGTGTCGCCTACTTCCTCAAATTAGAAATTTATTTTAATGCTAAGTTGCACCAAAAATATAGTAGAGGGCACAACCTAAGTTGTCTCTCAAGGAGGCTTCAATACGTAAGAGTGAAAATTGGGAGTTTGGAAGAACTTAAGAATTATAGCAATGGAAATTAAAAGATAATGGCAACAATAGAGAAAGGCACTAGTGCAAGGTATTCCTAGGATTGGAAATCAATTATCATTGGCCAAATATTAAACCCATTGGTGGCTATTAGTAATAAATTATTGGCAATTCTACTAGTGATTAATCAATCCCTAGAGTTGATCAATGAAATTAACAAATAAATGAAATCTCAATTTAATTGGTAGTTACAATGATCCAAGGTACCAATTGCTATAGCCTAACCGCCAATCGAAAAGTTAATTCCAATGTTCTCCCTTAAGCATAAACCAATAGATTTATCAATTTATGCACAAAGGGTTTCCCTAAACGATGGTTGCCAATTTAGTTATTCCAATAAAGATTATAGCAATCACCACAATAATTAAAGGAATAGAAACTGCAGAACATTAAGAAAACCAATGCATTCAATATAAACAAAGGGTCTCAAGTGTCATCCCAATCCATCCGGAATTCCCTACACTAGTAAAGAAATCTACTCCTCCATCTCTCGAGGATTACAAAAATGAAGATAAAAGAACCTAAAAATAATAGCAATAATCTTTGTTACAATCTCCAAGATAAAGCACCTTTACCAATGGAACCCTTAGAGAGAGAAGAGAGAAGGAGAAGAGGGAGATATAGAGAGAAAATAATAACAACTAAAAGTGGTGGCTTGAAACTAAGTAAAAAGCTAAAGTAAAAGTCTATAACAATTCCTTATATATGACTCTCTAAAATAGCCCAAACTGGGGCCCAAAAATAGGTTAAAATGAGTTGTTCTGTGGTTTCCAAAGGAGCTTTGCTGATAAACATCATTTTGCAGGTGCTGTTGACCACTGCAACGGTTAATGAGCGCTATAGTGGTGGACAAAATTGAATCTGGCCTCAACACTAAAAATAGTAATTGTAGCCCTTTGAATAAGCTTTCCAATGCCATTAAAATCATCTCAATCGGACATCTGTAGCTCTAGATATTGCAAAAATACTAACTGGAGGTCAAGTTGGATAGCATCAAAACATCAGCTACTTTTAATTTTGCAACCCGATTTTCACCAAGATACTTTGAGAACTGGGTTTTGGGCCGAACATGAAAGTTGTAGAAGACTTTTTAAGCTTTCCAAAATATCTTTATTTGTCTTAATCTGATTCTTTGTTTTTGACAATTGCACTTGATCCAAAGCTCCTGTACTCAAGACTATACTCAAAGAGACAAGTTAAACGCAACAAGATATAATCCAATAATTATCCCAAAATCAATGCAAAAGTCATCAATTCTATCAAAATCACACAATGAGGAATAAATTAAAATCCTTATTAGTTGTGTCAATAACACATTAAAACTCATGTAAAAGCCTAAGGTTTACAAGTAAGATAAGTGGCACAAATGCCCCTTATCAATCAATACTGGATTCTTTGGTTGGCTCAACTCATAAAGACCCTTAGTTTTAGTGGCTGCCTTGGATCCAAAATGTTGAAAGTTTGCAACTATATTCTCTATCAAGGCACGAGCCTATTCTAATGTCTTTTCCAAGAGTGCCTTTCTACTAATAGTATCAATCATGCATCTGTCAGGAGGTACAAGACCTTCATAAAAATACTGGAAGAGGAGTTATTTCGGGATTTGATGGTTAGGGCAGCATGCAGAAAGGAACTTGAAGCGCACCCAATACTCATGTAGGGTTTCATTGAACTGGCAGATTTAGGAGATTTCCTTTCTAATGGAAACTACTCGAAAGGCAAGAAAATACCTATCATGACCCAACTTGGTAATGTGACTGGCATGTGAGGCCCCACGTAAGCCTCATGACCTCTGAGTCTCTTTATATGCATATTTTAATCATAATTCCATCTCTGACATAATTCAGGAAAACCATTTCTAAAACATAATGTCATCTCTAAAATAATTCTCTACCTCTTTGGAAATCAAACTATCATAAATAACAATTTCATAATTAAACTCTAAATCTATCTCTATAATGTAAAAGAAATGAGTTGCTCTCTAGACAAAATAAATATGAATTCTATGATCATGTAAACACAAAATAATCATGATAAACAAATGCAAATTTATCTTTGTGGTCAAGATCTTGCCTATAATAACATTGGAGCACTTTATCTCTATACAAAATATAAAAGGTACTTTACTTCGAAGTGAAGCTCATAAAATGGATATCTCTACTACTGGGGAGGAGGTGGCTGAAAAGAACCCGCAACAGCTAATGTATCTATAATGGAAAAAGGGGGGGCTGAGTTTCATCTAAAACTCAGTGAGTAGGCCCTCACCTGTAACCCTATCATGGGATAATATCAATATATGTATATATATATAGTCATAAAAACTTGATTAATGAAATATCTCTAAGACCATTTTAATGTGTGCATACATAATAGCTCTGAAATCAATAATCTATGAAAATACAAACAACAATACTCTAATAAAGAAATAGGAATCTCTAGTTATGTATGTCAACTATGGCATAACAAATTCTCTACACTATGATCCCTCAAGGATCTAAATTGGACACCTAACTAGGTTCCATCTCTACTATATGAGATTGCCTTTTAGGACAACTTGGTACTAAGGTTGACGATCAAGTTCAGCCGTTAACTCACTGTCTGTTTCTCTATAGCTACCATCTAGTCTCTAAATCACAAAACTAATTATTTACCCTAATCTTTATACTAGGTTCTACTCTGAATTCAATCTCTACTATTTAAAGTATAATACTCTGGAAATCATTATCAAAGTCATAAATTCTCTAAATAACCATAATCATACTCTACCTCTTCATAAAATCATTTTAACAATAATAGCCCCATGAGTTTATATTAAAACATCTCTTTCATTCTCTTTTAATAATTAAAATTTCTGTAAACTTGATAAAATCAATAATAATCTGTAGTTTCTCTGAAATAGTCTCTAAATCATGCATTCATGCCAAACTCTAAATAAAATAACTCTAATGATCAACATAGAGATCACAGGATTCGAACTCGCTTACCTGGAGTGGAAGAACAGATGGTGTCAACACGAACTAGGCTCCGTGGAGTAAGGATGACACTAATATTTGCTATTAAAGCAAGAAAACTCTAGATCAAACTCTAATACTCTCTAATTAGCTCTAGATCAACTCTAACAACATTGGAGCAGCACCCCTACTTGACAAGAATGAGAGAAACAACAAAGCCCATACTCTAGGATATAAGATGGAGAATAAGGAAATAATAAAAACCTATAAAATCACTTACCTTTGATTTTTGGGTAAGAAGGAATGGGATTGGATTGAGAGAAAAGAAAAGGAAATGTGTTTGGGCAGCAAGGGTTTCAATTTCTAAAGAGAAAGCCTAACCTTGAGATGTTTTAAAGGGTTAGAGGCTCATCATTTTGCACTGTACTGACATCAGGACCGCTCGCTGTAGTGAGTTTGTTCTATAGAATTCTGTAGCAGCAACTCCAGCTTTACACCCATTTGCCTTTCACCCATTCGGGGCCTTCCCAGCAACACGGGTAGGTCCCAGAGACATGTTTACTCAAGGTATTACAATACCTCTATAGGAAAAGTCTCTTCATCCCCGTCCAGCTATTCACATCTAGGAGAAGGGGAATGCTCTAAGTTTGACATCATCCACCTCCACCCTATTGGGTCTCATACTAAAGCACACCATATGTAGCTTCTTCAAGTGTTGGTGTAGGTCCCCTCCAGATAGCCCATGAAACTTGGGTAAAGCATGATCCATGTACTCCTTCAGCTCAAAATTAGTGTCAAGCCTAGAGTATGTAATTGCCAGGGGCTACTAGGCAAATTCAGGAGCAGTAAACCCCCTAAGTGTCCTATTGCGATCTCTCATATTTCCAGTATCACCTGAAACAGTAAATAGAGGATATGAACACTCAGATAATTCCTCTTGTTGATGCTTTGCTTATCTAATTCGCCTTAAAGTTTTCTCAATTTCAGAATCAAGAGGCATTAAATTGCCAACAAACAGGGTACACCGCATAAAAATAGCAATTAAAAGTAAAAAAAAGCAATTAAAAACTGAAATAAAATAAAAATAGAAAAATAAACAACTAAGTTCCAATACCTCTTCGGCAATGACATCAAAATTTGATGGAGGACCCTCCTCAAAGTAGAATTAATTTATATGCGAAGTTGCACAAAAAATGTAGTAAAGGGCACAATCAAGGTCGTCTCTTAAGGAGACTTTATCACTTAGTTGAAAAATTAGAGGTTTGAGAATTAAATTGAGAAAATTAAAAATAACTGAAAATAAGCAATAATTAAAGGTACCAGTACAAGGTAGTTCTACGATTGGAACTGATTATTATTGGCCAAATATTAAATACATTAGTGGATATTACTAATAAATTACTAGTAATTTTACTAGTGATCGATCAATCTCTAAAATTTGACCAATGCAAATAACTGATAAATAGGATCCTAATTTAATTAGAAATCACAATAATTTAATGAACTAATTGCTATAGCCAAACCGCCGATCAAAAATTTAATTCTAATGTTCTCCCTCAAACATAAACCAATGGATCCATCAATTTATGCCTAAAGATGTTTCCCTAAACGACGATCGCCAATTTAGTTATTCCAATAAAAATTATAACAATCACAACAATAGTTATAAGAATATAAACTGTAGAACATCGAGAAAACTAATGCATTCCATATAAAAGAGGTTTCAAACATCATCCTAATCCATTTGGAAACACTAATAAGAAAATCTACTTCTCCATCTTTGGAGAATTACAACAGTGAAAATAAAAGAGAATCTAAAAATAATAACAATAATCCTTGCCAAAATCTCCAATAACAAAGCACCTTCACTAATAAAATTCATAGAGAGAGAAGAATAGAGAAGAAGATGTAGAGAGATGTGAAGAGAGAGAATCTTAGCTGCCTAAACTGCAGATCAAAAACTATTATAAAAATCTGTGTCAATCCCTTAAATACTGCTCTCTAAAATATCCCAAAGTAGGGATGAAAAATAGATTAATTATCTATAATCCCATCATTGGACGAGCGTTGTAGTGCTAAAATGAGTGCTGCGCGCTCCCCCAAGAGTGATCTTTCCCAGTTTTGCTCCTTTTCAACTCCGAGCTTCTTTCCAAGAGTTTCTAACCTTGTTCTTGACACTTTGCACTTGATCCAAAACTCCTATGCACTAAACCATACTCAAAGAGATAAGTTAAACGCAATAGGATATAATCCAATAATCATCCTAAAATTAATGCAATAATCAATAATTCTATAAAAAATAGACAATAAGGACTAAGTCAAAATCCTAAGTATTGACATCAATAACTCAGTTAAACTTATGCAAAAACTAAGGTTTGGTAGCAAGATAAGTGGCATAAATGCCTCTTATCAGTTACTGTGCATATTGACTATGAAACGATGAATTGCGCCTTCCTATAAATTAGTAGCGAGGGCAAAATTTACCTCTCCCCACAAATGACGCCAAAATGTTCCTATCTAGGGTATGCTAATTTTTATGCTAGGAATCAAGTTACCCACCTCCAATTGAGAAAGGCCATATATAATACTAGGCCATTAATAAGGCATTATGGCCTAAACATTCTGACATATACTAATGTTATTTCTGCCATACTTTAAGTTCACACTTGATAGTACTTATTTAAGTTTTTTAGAAATTAAAACGGAAAAAAAAAGTCAAAACATCATTCAACCCCCCTTCTCGTGTACTTTTTAACCTATAGATACCAACCAGCCCACCAAAATGTTCCTATCTAGGGTAGGCTAGTGTTTCAGCTAGGAATTAGGTTACCCACATCCAAGCCTGGAGGGGGCATATATACTACCAAACCATTAATAAAGCATTATGGCTCGAGTACTAGTCATGGGCATGGACCACAGGGCCCATGATGCAAGTGATGATGCCATCGGTAATCAGGAAAAAGGGAATTATTAACACATAGTCTTAATGTACTTGAGTATTGGTTAGTTGAGCTTGGGGAAAGGGAAAGGTCCTAGGAAAAAGTGATGAGTCGGCCCACAGATTGTTTTGGGTCTTGTTCCAGGGAAGGGATTGTGGTGGATGAGCTAATGTCAGTACCGACCGATCCAACATATAAATTAATTATTTGTATTGTGGCTTTTTATTTAATAAATAAAAAATCAATCATTAAAGTTTTCTTTGAATGACAAGAATCGAATTATTAGTCCCTGAGGAATGAAAACCCTTAGCATAACACTAAAAAATTATAAATGTTTGTTGTATTAGTCTTTTTAATGACTAATGTGACCAGTAATTATGCATTAATCAACACACATTTTTCATTCTACATTTATGGTTAAATTTTATATTTACCATCAAGTTTCATATTCTCATTATTGCAAGTAGCTAGTGTGGAACTTATACGATGTACGAGAATTTAATTGTTTGTGCCAATAAATAATATTTTATCCACATGATAAATTTTCAATAAATAGTAATAAACTAAATGTTATTATCAAAATACATTAAAAAATAATGAAAATTTATTATTAAATCTGATTTTATGAGTACCAAATAGTTACCAAAAAAATTGATAAGAAAAAAATTATGATTCTTTCTCCATTACTTCTCCTTCTTTTTTTTCCATAAAGAAAATGAATAAAAATTCTCATTAAATAAACTGGATTCATAAGCATAATTCATTATATTCAAGTGAGATATTGCTGAAAGGTTTCTAAGAACAAGACAAACAAAAAGAAAAATAAATTCCTCATCCCTTATTTTTCGCCCTACTGTTTCTACTTGGCTAACAAAAGATGACTAAAAATTTGTATTAAATAAAATAAAAATTTAAAATACATAAAATATGAATTTATAATTAAGAAAAATTAACAATAATAAGAGATACTTACATAACTCTAGTGTAGATTTATATTAAAAAAAGAATAAGCCTTTAAAAATACAGGAAAATATGAAATTATAATTAAGCACAGTTAGCTATTACTTTTAGAACGTGTTTATTATGGTTCAAATTTATTATACTTTTAATAAATTATTGAAATAGTTTCAGTTTCATAATTAATTTGACCACACCAACATTTATCTCAATAATTTTTTTTTTCAAAGTATTCATTGTTAATTTTTTCACATAATATAAATTCATTTAAGAGAACGCATTGTTCGTGAAACGAAACACAATAATGTTCAGCTTTAAAATTTCTATATATGATTTCAAATTATTCTTAATTTGGTTTGTCATCGTCTAATTCACATGATCACATGTAAAATCGATCCATAAAAGAGAACCAAATATTATCTGTTCAACAAACATTTCTCTGAAAATCTGAAATATTGGGCCCTCTCTAGCTCTGCACCTTGAACTTTCCTTTCTCTTGGAGACTCCAAACTCCCAACAAAATTATGCAAAGGAAAATGCCCTATCCAGAAAGAACATGGAATCTTCCATGGTCTCCTTCCGCGTTTGCCACAATCACATTCCAAAACCAAAACCAATAATAAAAGAGAACAAAAGATTACCAAACCGCGAAGAAGAAACATCGAATAAAAAAAGGCAAAGGCAACGGCTATATTGTGGATCTACTATTTTAAGGTCCACCATAAATACCTCATTATTAATTGTTAAATAATTATTATTTATATTAAATAATTTAATTTAATAATTAATAATAAAAAATTTATAATAGACCAAAAAATAAAAGGCACACCAGCTCTCTCCCATGTGAGCTTGAAAATAAAAAGGACTCCATGATTCCAAGTCTCATCAGTTCTCTCAACTCCAAGTGAAGAATCCTCGTCTTAACTTGCCCTCTCTCTTGCGGGCACAGCTAGCGAATGGCGCCGCCGAAGCAGGGAACATGCACCATCTGTAGCTGCTGCGGCTGCATCTTCACCACCCTCGGCTCCATCTTCCTGACCCTCTGGCTCACCACCCTCCGCGCCGATCTACCCAAATGCTACGTCCACTCCCTCTACCTTCCTTCCCTCAACAAAACCTTATTCCACAACCACACCCACTCCAACACTAACAACGACACCATCTTCTTCGCGCTCAAGCTCTCCAACTCCAACAAAGACAGCGGCGTCCAATACGACGCCGTTCGGGTCTCCTTCGGCCTCTTCATCGCCGACAACGCCACGCTCCCCATCGCCAACGCCACTCTCCAAGGCTTCTACCAGGGCCACGGCAAGACCGCCTTGAAGTCGGGATCAGCCGGCGGCGCGGTGAACCGGACGGCGGCGGGTGGCGGAGGAGGAGGAGGAGTGAGGGTGTTCTTGAGGGTGGAGATGGCGACGGAGGTGAAGTACAAGAACGCGGTGTGGTACTCGAAACGGCACCGTTTGTGGGGAGGGGCGAACATGGAGGTGAACGTAAGCACTGGGGAGAAGGTGAATCCGAAGGACGTCAGGCTCGGGAACGTGCCGGCGAGGATCGGGTCCGGCGCGGCCGAGGCTCGGGGCGTTGGGATCTTGGTCTCTCTATTGTTGGCTCTCTCTCTTTGCGTTTACTTGAGTTGACTAGTGGGTTGGCGTGTGCGGTGGTTTTTGTATTTCTCTTTTTTGGAGAGAGATTTTATTTGGGTTTTTCAACAACCATTTTGTCGTATTTGATTGGGTGTATTCGGAAAATTTGTTGGATATCTTTTGAATGGTAAAATTTTACTCATCGGACAATATAGTATAAAAACAATCAATGCAAAAAGATCAGATGCTGATGTTTCTCATTTAAAAAGTTTTCATTTCCCGTTAAATCTGATAATTATACATTCCAAGGATAATGTAATTGTGATACAGTGAATTTGCATTCCAAATATAATTCTTCATACCAACAAAAATCTAAAATTCATATAAATTGTTCCACAATTCGCAACTACCATCCAAGATAATATACTAATATAATATAAAAACGGTCAATGCAAAAAGATTAGATGATGATGTGTCTTATTCAGGAAGTTTTCATTTCCCGCCAAATCTGATAATTATGCATTCTAAGGATAATTTAATTGTGCTACGGTGAATCTACATTCCAAATATAATGCAGATTCCAACGAAAATCCATAATGCAAATAAATTGTCTTATAATCCACAACTACCGTCCATTGATACATTATGTATAGAGCTTTCAACAATTTCCAAACAGTCTATTAATTGTAATTGTAAATCAAATTAATTACTCTTCAATTTTCAAGAATTCACAACAATTGATGATAGTGCATTTAACCTCACCCAGTGCAATGAATGATTTCTGCTTGCTCATGAATGAACTCCTACCTAATGAGAGTTTGGAAGCATACTTGACTCTGCTGACTCTTCATCTGCTATATATATATAGCATCACAGTAAGGAACGACTTCAAACTTTCATTCCCTTCTCCTCAAGTAATCTCTCTTGATTCATTTATTCCTCTGCATTACTAAGACCTGCAACATGGCTGGAAGGTTTGTTCTGATCAATGATTTAAATGACAGTAATGACAATAAGTTCCGGAAAATTAAATCAAGAGTGATCAAGTTGTGGAAAGTAGCTTCATTCAATACCAAGTTTCAAAAACCAACTTTGGATATGGTAGTTCTCAAGGAAAAGGTTGATACCCTTTCTCGTTAACTTAATCATTTCAGTTTTGTTTAACACTCCTTATTTTGCTAATTTCATCTTTGATGTTTTTTTTTCCTATTTTAACATATTTAGAATGCTTGTGTTCTCTATTTTTTAGCGTGATAGGATTCATTTCACAGTAAGAAACCCACAACTAAAAAATTTTGAGGGACTCGTTGAGGAAGGCAAGGTGTACATTATCTCTAACTTTGATGTTGAGGAGAATTCATTGAAGTTCAAACCAACAAGGCATAATTTTAGAGTATTCTTCAAAAAAGATACTCAAGTGAAGGAAGTTGTTGACGATGTTTTCTCGTTAAGTGGATTTGATTTTAGAGCCAATAGTGTCATATTGGCTGAAAAGAAGGAAGATGGATTCTTGGTTGGTAAGTGATCTCTATTTCTGAAATAAGTGTTGTTTGATGTATCCTTGACATTGATTATGGTTTGTTTTATTTCATACATATCAAATGTAATAGGAACTTTGGCTCCGAAAACTAGACTATGTGGATATACAAAGAATGACAAAACTACCAATTATGTGTGTCGCAACAGGGATCGCGACACGGCAAAAAAGGAATATTGAAAATTATGGAGTCGCCACCAAGTTTATTTAAATTGGGAAAACATGGAAAAACCCATTATTTTTAGAAAATGATCTTTGAAACCAGATTTGAGTTTGGGAATCGGTTATGCACAGAGAAAGGTAGGATAAAGAGGAAGGAAATACTTAATAGAAAGAGGAAGAGGAATTCTTCCATTGAACAAAATCTAAATGATATTGGAAATAGTTAGTTGATTAATTTTGTTTAAACTGTAGCTTTCTTATACCAATGCTAGTTGCTTTGTGTTGTCATATTCTGCCAGTCATTACTTATTTGTCCATGCTTGAAATAATTTGTTTCCATCTTTCTGTTAATAGGTCTTCTTTGTGGAGTAATAGAAGCTTTGAGCCCCTCAATGGAGCCAAATATTCCTTTACTACCATCATCAAGTAATACCTTTTCAAGAGAAAACAATGGACTTATTCATGGATTTCAAAATACTACTTATTTCTCATCTTGCAAAAAGAAGTCCACTGCCACTGCCAATATAATAGAAGACTTAATCCCAATTTTGATGAGGAGTCAATTGTCAAATATTACAAATGGTTATGTGCTACTTACCAACTTCATCTTCAATCACATTGTTATCAGATTATAATTCATTTGTTTTAATTGTGATATTTTTCTTTACATTTTCAGGTGTCAATATTGGAAATGTTATGATGAAAATTGCAAATAATAATACTGGCAAGGAAAATAACTCAAACTCTCTTCACTCAAGGCAGAATTCTTCTATGATTCCTAGATTGAAAGCAAATAATGGCACTGAATTTGGAGTGTATAACACACTGTACTCCTGTTCACCATGTTAAAATTTAACCTTTATATTTTTTTTCCTTACTGTTATGAAAATCAGGCAAACAGTGGGACATCAATTATTTCTCAAATACTTCATCCTTAACATGTTCAGCTTTAAGGTATTTGTAGCCCAATGATTATAATAAATCTCATTTTTAATTACATTGGATAATCTCTAACAATATCATTTTAGTTAAAATAATTTTTATTGCATGACATATTATTATAGGAATAAAAGTACAGTTGGCAAGCATCTGATTCAACGATCTAAATTGTGGAGTCTGTATGAATAAATAATTCAAGAATTTTTCAAGACTCTTTGCATTGAGTAGGAGAATAATCTTGACAACCATCATCAATACCATGTGTCGAGTCAATTGATCCATTTCAAGATTACGAAGGTATATAGCACATTCCTTAACATGATAATATTATTCTACTGACGATATTTACACTCTTATATTTTGTTGATACTTAGAGGTGCGAATAGGCCAGGCCAGGCCCTAAACAGGTCAGGGCTGTAACAAAAACACTCGATGTGAACCTAGTCTATTACCTATTATAGACTTTATTTTCAACATGGCTTGGCTTGCTTGAGAGGCCTGGCCTTGCTTGAAGCCTATTTGCAAAGTCTATTTTTAAAATCTATTGAAATATGGTGTTAGAACAAATATGCTAAACAAATATGATATTAGAACACTCTTTGTAGCAAACAATACACAAAATCTAAATTATTTTTTTTCCCCTTAATAACACACTTTCACGGTTTATCAGTTTAATAGATTTTTTGCAACAAACAATCCAAAAATTCTGGTTAATAACTTTTTTCCTTTACAAAATCAATAGTAGAACACACTTGCAACACCAAACTCTTCACAGAATAAATCAAAACAACAATAACAACGGCAACAAAGTGTTAAAGATTGAACATACTAGAGCTGGTGGATGGTAGGATCCATTTAACAGATTTTTTGCAGCAAACAATCCATATAATTTGTTTTGCATTCATTTCATTGCCTTTTGCCTTTTCCTTTTGCTCTATGGAAGACAGGATTCTCCAAGATGCGCTGCGAGCTTCGATCATGTTCCTATAACCAACAAATATTAGATTTCACTCTTCAAGGCGAGTTCAACATCTACATTCGCAACCTTCTTTATCGAATCCACCATCTCTGCCACAAACAAATACAAGTAAAAACAAAAAAAAAATCATGAACCAAGCTTCTCATCTGATAAGATCGCAAGAACAATAAGATAACATCTTTAATCAACTCAAAAACTCAGAATACTCGTAACAATCATGCCACAACTTGAACATGTAGCCCTACACATTTAAAAAAATCCACATGCTCATCAAACCCTCAAAAACCCAATTTATAGAAACCTCAAGCAAGAAGGAAATCACAAAATTTAAGCTAAAAATAAACTAAAAAATAGAAAAATAAACAAGAAAACTATATTTCCTTTGAAAAAGGCCCTAACCCTAATCAATCCCTTTTCCATACTCCCCTTGCAACCAACCGATAGTAAATAGTACACAATAAGCCAAGATTAGCCCCAAAAAAATCAAATTTTTACAATGAAATTGACATGAAATCGAAGAAAAGAACATAATTTACTCAAAACAAGTTGAAAGAAGAGAAGAAAGAAACCCTAAACCTTCCTATCGCTCAGCTTTCTCGACAAGGCCTCACCATCGTGAGAACTTGGGGAAGATGATAGACTTTGTCGGTGGCAGAAGAAGACAGCAAAGACCCAAATCTAACGAGCAAAACCCCTCCGATTCAGTGGACTATTTACTCCTGGAAATGGTGGCTTTGACTCCTTTGCTTTTTGGAGACAGAGATAGGAATAATGATTATGTTGTTTTCACTGGGCATGCTTGCTGTAAGGTTGTGATTGAGTTTGTGTAGGTTCTCAAGCTGATAGCTGGATCAAGAGAGAAGATGGATAAAGAGGATGCAAGTGGCAAAGATGTGTGGTTGTGGTGTGGTCTTAATAGGTGACCACGTGGAAGAGCCCAGGACACAAAATGAAAAGAGATCCTCAAATAATTGTGCGGTTTTGTATACACACACACACACACACACACACACACACACATATATAAAGAGACTTTAACACCAGATAAGGCTTCAAGCGAGGCTCTATTCATAGTAGTAGATCTTATTCACAAATTGAATACAAAATCATGTATAAAACTATATTTAGATTATTTTTATGTGGTTTGTTTCATATCCTTAAAAAATTAAAGGGTATCGATACCTTTAAAATTAATATGATTTTATTATCAGAAACTTATGTAGAACTATATAACAAATGTTAATATAAAATATAAAAATGGCTAAATTATTTACAAGTTTAAATTTAATAGTAAACAAATTAGGAATTAATTATAGTCTTTAGGAGTAGTTATAAAACTAAATAATACATAAATATGTCTTCCTTTCATATAAAGATTTATCTACTTCTTTATTTATTTTTTATTATAGTGCTCCATGGTTATGATGACTTAAATTTGGGTGACGAGCATGATGACTTCCAACTTAATCATGATTCATATAATGAAGGTAAATAGTTTTAATTCTTAAATAAAATTAACCTTCGTGTGTATGTGTCTGTTTGAACTCACAAAGATTTTGTGTTTCGATTTCTCATATCATAGGATATAGAATACATTCAGAACAAAATGAGGAAGAGGGTACAAATTTATTGAAAACGAAAAATTTTACTTCTCATTTATCAAAATAGTCTTCATTACATTTAATATTTGTTAAAATACAGATACTTGGGATCTTGGAGATCCGGATCATGAATGTCAACACTGTAACACAAAGATGTGGCTTTATGAAATACTTGCAAAATCCAAAGGATGTAATAGCCCTAGATCTTCATTGTGTTGTAAGGAAGGTAAAGTTCAGTTGCCTACACTAAAAGCGCCTCCTAAACTGTTGGCGGATCTTCACACATTGGATGACAAAAAAAACAAATCTTTTCAAAAAAATCTAAGAGCTTTCAACGGCATGTTCTACTTTACATCAGTGGCCAAAAAAATTGATCATCAAATCAACCATGGAACTGCTCTTCCAATCTTCCTTTTGGGTGGACAAAATTATCACTGTATTGGAAGTCTTATCCCTCTAGCTAATAAGAAACCTAGATTTGCCCAACTATACATATATGGCATTGAGAATGAAGTAAAAACTAGAATCAATGCATTAAGGTAATTGTTAACCATTGTTATGCTAACTACTATTTGTATTATGATATCATAACTCATTAAAAAATATTTTGTTGCTACATCTTCAGGCAAGGACAAAATGCTAATGACCTTGATCGTGAAATAGTGTCATCTTTAAAGGTGTGCTTAATGAGTTCAGTGTTCTCGCAAAGTCATTCAGATACGCGAGAGATAAATACAAAGAAGATAATTTTTCTTATGTCAAGCTTAAATTGATCAGGAAAAGGAATACTGATGGAAGGAGGTATAATTTACCTTTGGTATCTTAGGCTATTGTTTTAATTGTTAGTGATATTGACGAGTCAACAACTGATAGAGATTTAGTTATTGAGACTCAAGGTAGAATGCTTAAAAGAATAGATGTCTTGCACCCTATGTAGCTTGGTTTCTGATATCCTTTGTTGTTCCCATATGGAGAAGATGGATATACGCAAGATATATCAACAATCGAATCATCTAGAAGACCATTGCCTAATAAAAGATCAAAATAAGCATGAGAAATTTTTTTGCATATAGAATTCAAGATAGGATTAATGAGTCCCCTATCATTTTTCAATCAAGGAGATTATTTCAACACTTTCTAGTTGATAGCTATACTATGGTCAAATAAGAAAAATTAAGATTTATCAGGCAAAACCAACGGAGACTAAGAGTGGATCAATATAAAGCCCTATATGAATGCTTGGTTAAAGGAGAAACTGATGCTACAGCTACTGGCTAGAGAATAATTCTTCAAAGTTCATTTACAGGTGGACCAAGATATATGTTTAACAATTGTAAAGATGCATTTGCCATTTGCAAATATACTGGATATCCAAGTTACTTTATCACTATAACTTGCAATCTAGAATGGAATGAAATAAAGAGATTTGTTTCAAAAAGGGGATTTAATGCTGAAGATAGACTCGACATTTTATGTAGGGTGTTCAAAATGAAATTGGATGAATTGATAAAAGAACTAAAACAAGGTCAAATCTTTGGAAGGATAAATGGATGTAAGTAACATCTTTCTTCCAAATTTATAATCAACTAAATTCATTTTAATGTATGCTAATGGTTATTTTATTGTTTTATAGATGTTTGTACTGCTAAATTTCAAAAACGAGGTTTGCCTTATGCCCACATCCTTCTTTTCATGCATCTTGAGTTCAAATCACAATCACTAGATGACATAGACAGGTACATTTTTGCTGAAATCCCAGATAAAGACATTAATCGAAAATTGTACAAAGTCATTGAAAAATTCATGGTTCATGGTCCATGTGGCCATTATAATTTGAATAGTCCATGCATGGTCAATGGGTCTTGCTCAAAGTTTTACCCCAAGCAATTTAGATCTAGAACAACTATTAATGAAGCTGGATTTTCAAAATACAGAAGATAAGCTGACAGTAGAACCATCAATAAGAGAAATTGTCTACTAGATAACAAATACATAGTTCCGTACAACAATTCTTCTGAAGTATGGTTGTCATGTCAATGTCGAATATACATGCCAGATTTCTACAATAAAATATCTTTTCAAATATGTCCATAAAGGTCATGACAGAATGACTGCCGGTTTGTTTCAAAACAATGGAACAGAATCATCTAATGTTAAAATTGATGAAATTCAAAATTATTATGATTGCAGATACATTTCTGCATGTGAAGCTTCATGGAGATTATTTGGTTTTGAAATTCAATTAAAAGAACTTGCAGTAAGTAGGTTGCCCTTTCATTTGCCTGGACAACAACCTGCTGTTTTCAAGGACCATGAACATATAACAAATGTTCTTAATAGAGCCAAAACAAAGAAGTCAATGTTATTGGATTGGATAGAAGCTAATACATTTTTCACAGAGGCAAGAAGTCTTACATACAATGAGTTGCCAACAAAATTTATATAGAAAGATGAATATTCAAGGTGGACTCCAAGGAAGAAAGGGTTTGCAATAAGTAGAATTTCCCATGTTCCAACTGGAAGTGGAGAAGACTACCACCTTAGGTTGCTACTAAATATTCAGAAAGGATGCCAAAAGTTTGAGGATATAAGAACAATTGATGGCATTATTTAAATTCTTTTAAGGATGCATGTTATGCTTTGGGGCTACTTCAAGATGACAAAGAGTTCATAGATACTATATTAGAAGCAAGCTCATAGGCTTCTGCTACTTATCTTAGAAGATTGTTTGTCAATTGTTGATATCAAATAATATGAACAGACCCAAAATTGTATGGGAAAAATGTTGGGATCATCTTGCTGATGATGTTGTTTATAGGCAACTACAATGCTTCAATCCCAAGGTATTCCAATTCATTACTTTAAATATTACTTTTTTAGCGAGTGTTGTTTGCTGTTTTCAGCTTCTTTATGTATCTTTTAGTGATTTAATCATAACAAAATCTACAAAAATTGCAGAAATCTTTATCTCAAATGAGCAGATAAAAAATGTTACGCTTAGCAAAATAGAAGAATTGCTTCAATCTAACGACAGATCATTAAAAGAATACACAGATATGCCTTTTCCATCAGATGATTTTGTTTCTGGTTTAGAAGATAGAATCATATTGGATGAGTTGAACTTTAATAAGGAAGCTTTATTAGAAGAGGTCAATAGATACTTGCAATCCGTTACTTTTGAACAAAGGATAGCATATGATGAGGTAATGAATGCTATTTATTCCAATGATGGTGGATTTTTTTTCTTATATGGTTATGGTGGAACAGGAAAGACATTTCTTTGGAAAACTTTATCTGCCTCCATTAGGTCAAGAGGTGAAATTGTGTTAAATGTCGTATCAAGGGGTATTGCCTCTTTACTTCTTCCAAATGGAATAACAGCACATACAAGATTCAGGATTCCACTAAATATCACTGAAGATTCCACATGCAACATAAAGCAAGGTACTGTTTATGCAAAATTGATATGCAAAGAAAAGTTGATTATATGGGATGAAGCACCAATGCTAAACAAATATTGCTATGAGGCATTAGACAAATGCTTGAAAGATGTGAACAGATTTTCACCTATATATAATCCTCATCTACCATTTGGTGGCAAAGTTGTGGTGCGGCAAAGGGGGACTTTTGACAAATTCTACCAATTATTCCAAGGGATTCAAGAAAAGATATTGTCCAAGCATCTATTAATGCATCATACTTGTGGCCTTATTGCAAAGTACTTTGTTTATCAACGAACATGAGGTTAGCCAATGGATCTGATGGTACTGATATTGAGGACACAAATGTTTGGGAAATGGCTGCTAGAAGTTGGCGATGGTGTTGCAAGTGATTCAAGTGATGGAGGTACTGAAACTGAGGTCCGTATTCCAATGGATATACTTATTGAAAATACAGATGGTGCATTTGATGAGTTGATAAATTTTGTTTATCCTGATGTGGTGTCAAATTTAACAGATACAAATTACTTCAAGGAAAGATCTATTTTGGCTCCAATTTTGGAAGTTATTACAAATGTTAACAACTACATAATGTCTAAACTACCAGGGGAAGAGAGGATATATTTAAGCTCTGATTCAATGTGTGTAGAAGAGGGGAACATGGAATCTGAATTGGAAGCTTTCTCTTCAAAAATTCTAAATAGTATTAATTGTTCAGGTGTTCCACCCCATAAGTTGATCTTGAAAAAAGAGGTTCCCATAATGTTGTTAAGAACTATTGATCAGTCAAATGGGTTGTGCAATGGAACAAGATTACAAATCAAAAGAATGGGAAATCATGTTATTGAATGCCTAACACTTACAGGTAATTCGGGTGGTCAAGTTGTTTTGATTCTAAGGATAAATATGGTTGCTAATAACGAAACAGTTCTTGTTAAGTTTCAGATGAGACAATTTCCAATTATATTGTCTTTTGTTATTGTTAGAATCTATAATTATCTATAATTAGGGAAGATATATCTTTGTAATTATTGTGTATTTATTGCACATTGTCTATATATATTTTCTCCGTTGTGTAGTTTAAAACACACGGATTCATTCTATGGTTTTCTCCTTCTCTCGCTTTCAACATGGTATCTAGAGCCTAGACAGTGAAGAAAACCCATCTGCGGCCAGAGAGAGGCCCACGCTTCCTCCGGCGTAATTTTTTTTTCGGTCCTAAGCTTCTCGGGCCGCTTTCACGGGCCGCTGCTCCGTTGCTCGGCAGAACTCACCACCGGCCAAGCCACCGTAGGCGCGTTAACCCCGGCGATCATGCTCCATCCGGCTCACTGGCCTCCCACGCCGCTCCTCTCGCGTGTTTCGCCGCCAAGGCTTCCGGCGCTGGCGACTTGGCCTGGCCGCTGCTCTTGCCGCCGCTGTCGCTTTGACTCGCCGCCTTCCTCTTTTCCGGATCTCGTCTCTGGCTTTCGCGATCCGTGTCTGACGACGACGTGGACCTTTTTAAAATACCCATTCGCTTCTCGCTTCCTGTACCCATGGTCGACGCCACTCTTCCTCTCGGCGATAAGGGTGTTTCAAAGGTCGATCCTCCCGCTCACGAGTTATGTTAGCGTGGTTCTTTCCAATCGATAAAACTTGATGGCAATAACTATGATACTTGGGCATTCGACATCAAACTTTGCTTGGCGTGGCAGACTATGTTGACCACCTCACCACAAAGGTCGCCGACATCCCGATGGATAGGCGCCTACCGGGTTAAGATTGATGCCCAACTTTGTAGCATCCTCAAGTCCACCATTGCTTCTTCCATCAAACAAATCTTTCGCCCATGTCACTTGTGAATTGTCATCGCAGCAAAGACCTCTTCACCAATGACACTCAACGCCCCAGACTCGTGGTTTGTCGATCTCATGGGTATCATTGCTCCTCGCCACCTTGATGGTTCTATGTCCTCTTATTTGGGTAAGATTCACGCAGGTACTCCATGACTTCAATGAACTCTGCCTCGATACCCCAGAGAAGGAATTGGAGCAACGTGAGTTTTTCTTTATGCTCTTGGCCCTTTATGGCTTACCTTCGTAGTATTCTCGCTACTCGATCAGCCTTTGGGATCACCGATCAGGTTTACTCTTCCATGGTGTTCGCCTCTCCTTCGGGTTCCCGCCAAACCACCTACCGAAGTTGCTTCCTCCAAATTTCCGATTGATACCTCCAGACTCACACCCAGTGGTACCGGGCCAATGGACGTTTCCTGTTCACTCTAAGTGTGACCATTGTCATAAGCCAGGCCACACCATTGATCGTTGTTACTTTTTGCATCCTCACCGCGCTCATCATGTTATCGTTACCCAGCTTGTTCCCGCCTCCTGACTCATCTACTCCACAAACACCGTCTCCTACCGACTATGCCGATTTCGAAGTGGTTTGAGCAACGTCAACTTTGATTCCATCGCCTCGTTGCACACTCGTAATTTTTTGCTTGTTCCTCTCACTCCTTGAGTCCTGGGTTCTTGACTCGCCGCCACCGATCATATCTCCTGGTACAAGGTTTATTTTCTATGCTTTACTCGATATTTGCCCACTGTCACTTTAGCTAATGGTTCTCACACACAGCCTCACTCGACGTGGGCACCGCCCATCCCTCTTCCTTCTATGTCGCTGATTCTCCTCTTATGTTCCTGGTTCTCCTTCAACCTACTTCTATTTATCTGTTAACTAAAGCCCTCAAATGTGTTATTTTATTCATCAAGACTCTGCCATTTACTTGACCTGAGCACTGATGGACGATTGGCACCTGGAGTGAGTCTCGTGGCCTCTCTATTGGCTCCGCCACAAGTGTTTGCTCTCACCATCGATCCTCTCACCCTCCATGCCCGGCCAGGGACATCCCAAATTTCGCCAACTTGCAACGCGATGGTGCCTAGCCCGACCAAACTCTCCGCTTGCCTTGTGAGTCGTGGTCAACTTGGGAAACACACACGTTGAGTCATTTTCCGATAGTGTTAGTCGTCATACGTGATCTCCATTTGCTTTAGTTCATTCAGATATTTGGGGTCCTAGTCGACGTTAAAGTCTAGTTTAGATTTCAAGTATTTTGTTACATTTATTGATGACTATTCTCGCACGGTTATTTTTATTGAAACACAGTGTCCGAATTGTTTTCTGCTTTTACTACATTTTGCGAAGAAATAAAAACTCATTTTGGTGTTCCTATTCGCACTTTACTTATCGAGTGATAATGCCAAAGAATATTTGTCTCACGATTTTCAAAATTTTTTAGATTCTCATGGGATTCTTCACCGACGCCCCGTGCTCATACACCTCAACAAAATGGGATTACGAGCGCAAGAAGAATCGCCATATCTCATTGAAACCACACGATTTCCTTTCCTTCATCATCATGTACCTTTCCGCTTTTGGGGCGATGCTTTTAATCGCATGTTATTTAATTAATCGCATGCCCTCTTCTGCTTTGGGCTACCACGCTCCCCATTCCATCTTATTTCCTCATGACCCCCTTGCATTCCCTCTTCCCCACATGTTTTGGGTCCACTTGTTTTGTTCACAACTTAACTCCCCGGGTCTTGACAAGCTTTCAGACGCTCACTTAAATGTGTTTTTCTTGGTTACACTTTGGCTCAAAAAGGTTTTCTGTTTTTTCTCCACTCAAGGCGTTATCTTGTCTCCGCTGATGTTACCTTTTTGACACTATTCCTTTCTTTGAGTCATCTCACCATTTCACCTCTCCCGCTTCGAGGAACTCCCCTTCCCGCGGACCCCCTCGTGTGCCTTTGCCACCCCTTTTGCTTCTACACCTACACCTCCACCCCGCCTCTTTCAGTCTACCATCGCCAAGGCCGCCAAATTCTGCTACCGAGTTCTCCCCACTCTCTACTACCCATTGCCCAACCCCACGGGCACGCCGCCAGACTCGCTCCTTCCTCCGAGCCTATCTTGGTCGATGTGGACTTTCCTCCTAGTTCGATCCTCCGTCAGCTTTCTGCTCGCTTGATTGCACTCGATCTTCCCCCTTCTTCGCAAAGTTGGTATTCGCTCCACTGTGAACCCATCTCTCATTATACAAATTCTTTGAGTTATCACCGCCTGCCTTTTCTACATTATGCTTGTTTGTCTTCTTTGTCCTCCTGTGTCTATTCCTAAGATCACAGTGAGGCTCCCTTTCCCATCCCGGGTGGAGACAAAGCATGATTATCGAGATGTGTGCACTTCAGACAGCGGTACTTGGGACCGTGACCTTCCTCCCGTGTAAATCAGGGTTGGTTGCTCGTGATTTTTACGCTAAAGTTAGCCTGATGGCCACATTGACCGCCTTAAGGCTCGCCTTGTAGCCAAAGGGTACACTTCGATTTTTGGTTTGATTATGGTGATACATTCTCCCTCGCTGCAAGATGGCTTCGTCGCCTGCTTTCTCTATGGTCGCTTGGCGCGCCATTGGCCTCTTCATCGCTTGGATATTAAGAATGCCTTTCTTCATGGTGATCTTGCGAAGAGGTTTATATGGAGCAACCTCCCGGGGTTTGTTGCTCAGGGGAGTCTTCCGGCCTTGTTTGTCGCTCGCAAATCATTGTATGGTCTCGCGCCTCTCGCTTGGTTTGGAAGGTTCTCCAACGTGGTTCAAGAACCTGGTATGACCTCTGAGCGAAGTTCACCACTCGTGGTTTTATCGCCATACTGCAGGTTGCATCTACCTAGTTGTGTATGCTGATGATATTGTCATTATAGTGGAGCGACACTCAGGGTATAACACAGATCAAACAACACCTATGCAAGCATTTCCATTTCAAAGACCTTGGCAACCCGTGATACTTCCTAGGTATTGAAGTAAAGACACCAAAGATGGCATAGTTCTCTCGTGAGAAAATATGTCGCTGACATTCTAGAGGAAACAGGTTTACTTGTCGCAAAACCCGCTGATACTCCTATGGATCCTAATGTCAAGCTTCTACCAAATCAGGGAGCCGCTATCCGACTCGGGAGATATAGACGATTGGTCGGGAAATTGAACTCCATCTCACGCTACTCGCCCTACATTTCATTCGCAGTGAAGCTGGTTGGGTCAATTCCTAAACTCACCATGAAGCTTCACCGATGTCACGCGCGATTTTGAAGTATGTCAGCGAGCACCAGTGCAAGGGCCTTATTTATGAAGACAAGGGCATACCGATATAGTTGGGTATTCGATGCAGACATTGGGCGGATCCCTTCTGATAGCGCTCCACTTCCGGCATTGTATACTTATTGAAGCAATCTCATATCCTCGGAAGAGTAAGAAGCAAACTAGTGGCATGGTCTAGTGTCGAGGCAGTACCGTGCAATGGCCTCAACCATGTGAGCTTATCCGGCTTAAGCAACTCTCAAAGAACTTCAATTTGGGGAAACCAAGCACATGACACTTGTGTGTGACAATCAAGCCGCTTACACATTGCCTCAAATCCAGCTTTTTCATGAAAGGACCAAACACATTGAAGTTGATTGTCACTTCATCGAGAAAAGATTCTATCCGAGACATCACCACAAGTTTCTCACAATTCAAATGACCAACCAGATGTTCTCACCAAATCATTAAGAGGGCCTGTAATAAGTTATTTATGTAATGTTAGGTGCATATGATCTATATGCCCCACTTTGAGGGGAAGTGTTAGAATCAGAATATCCTGTAATTATCTATAATTAGGGAAGATATATCTTTGTAATTATTGTGTATTTATTGCACATTGTCTATATATATTTTCTCCGTTGTGTAGTTTAAAACACACGGATTCATTCTATGGTTTTCTCTCCTTCTCTGTTTCTCAACAGTTATGACTATTAACAAGTCTCAAGGTCAAACGCTCTCTACAGTTGGGTTATATTTACCAAGACCAGTTTTTACTCATGGTCAATTATATGTTGTACTTTCATAAGTAAAAGCCAAAAATGGTTTGAAAATTTTATTGGAAAATCATGATGGAATTTCTTAAAGATGTACCACCAATGTTGTGTACAAGGAAATATTCAAAAATCTTATTTCAAGAGGTATGTAAATATGATTCTACTAATATTATTCATTCGCAACTCTTTACAAACACATAAAATTTGATGTTTGACTACAAACATCTATTTTTTAAATCTTTCAAACAATTAACTCCTGCTGTTATCATGCTTCTACTATGCGGCTAAAGGGATTCCACCACTTTTTTTCAATCAGCAAAATTCAAATAATGATGTATCTTTTTACATTTGCTAACTCATCTATTCTACCTATCCATTTTATGCGTACTATTTTTCTTCTATTTTTTTGAATGTTTCTCGTGCATTGCACGGATAATTACACTAGTTTTCATTTATATTTTGTCAATTCAGACTTTCTTTTTTCTTTTTTGTCAATTCAGACTTTTCTTTTTTCATACTGAGTATAATGGTTTTTATTCACAAATTTTAGGATTGAAGTTAAAAACATGTATCAAAGAACTCTTACCCCTCCCCCTTTATTCATTTCTTTTTATCTTTTTTAATTTTCATTTTTGAAAGAAAAACATAGTTCAAACTTTTCTTTGATCATCATATTCAAGCATACAAAAAATCAAACATAAAGATGTACACAACTGACATAAATATGTAATGCAGGCCAAACCCCGACTCTATTTCCTATGATGGCACATGTACGTTATTGTCTCCACAAAGCAAACAATAAAGAAGTTATTTCAAAAAAAAAGAAGGAAAACACTACCCTATGTTACACCTTCTTCAGTTTACCTAGTGGAGCTGCCACTTTGAAGTTTAGTAAGAGAATAGTATGCTCCATGAAGGGAAATTAATTCGTTATGTGAACCTTGCTCCACAACTTTCCCATTCTTAATCACAGCAATGGAGTTGGATCTCTGTATTGTAGATAGCCTATGTGCCACAACTATGCATGTTCTTCCAACCATCATCTTCTCAAGTGCTTCTTGGACCAAGTTCTCTGACACACTGTCCAGTGCACTGGTAGCCTCATCCAGAAGCAGAATTGCAGGATTCTTCAGTATGGCCCTTGCTAAGGCTATTCTTTGTTTCTGACCTCCTGATAGCTGAGCCCCTCTTTCTCCACAGTGCGTCTCATACCCATCTTTCATTCCACTTCCATGACAAAATCCAACATAACAAAGAGAAAAATGTCAATACCAATACCATGAGGAAGATCTAGCTACCACATCTCGTTTGGTTTTTTTTAACATTGTGTTTAACAAATGAAAGAAGTGATTATGGAAGCAAAACAGCTTGTTTCGTCTTTTAAATAGAAAAGGTGATTTTTTTTATAACTGAACATTTTCATTGGAGTTATTTGATTCTATTTCTATTCAAAAGTTCAAAACAGTTCTGTTTGTTAGCTTTTTTAATAAAAAAAAATTGAAACTAAGGTTAAAAAGTAATAAAAATAATTATTAAAGAATTTCATTTTTTTTTTCCCTTCTTCCATTGTAGACAGTTTTCCTACCTTATGAATTCATGAGCATTAGCAAGAGCTGCAGCCCTTCTTATCTCAGATTCAGTGACCTCTTCTTTCCCATAGGCAATGTTTTCTCGGATGGTTCCAGCAAAAAGAGTTGGCTCCTGACTGACCAATGCAATTTGTGACCTCAGCATTCTCAAATTGTAGGACTTGATGTCCTGTTCATCTATGCATACCAATCCCTTCAGAGGATCATAAAACCTTTCAATAAGACCAATAATAGTGGATTTACCACTACCACTATGCCCCACCAGTGCCACTGTTCTCCCAGCATCAACTTTAAGAGACAGACCCTTGAATATCATCTGATCAGGCCTAGTTGGATATGCAAAGAAAACACTCTTAAGCTCCACTCTACCCCTTATCTTCCTTCTTTTGTCTCCCCCCCATGAGGCCTCAGGATCAATATCACTTTTCCTGTCCAGGATAGCAAAAACTGATCCAACCGCGCCGCTTCCTTTAGATATGTCGGAAGTCATGCTTCCAGCTTCTGCAATGATGTATGCAGTGAAGAGAAGTATCAAAAATGCTTGGAACAGATGCTTTGGTTTAATGTGTCCATCTACCAGGAGCCCCCCACCATACCAGTAGGCTAATGCTGTTGATGCAGTGTTGAAAAACTGGGAGCTGAAAAGACCAAATCCTGAAATCCATGACTGCCTAATGCTCTCCTTTTTAGGGCCAACCATTGTGGATTTGAAGAGTGCCAACATTCTCTTCTGAGAACTGAAGGCAGTTATGGTTCTATGGTTTATGACAGCTTCACTTGCAAGTTGGCTCCCTTCCCTTTGCGCTTTTCGTGCTTTTTCTGCCATGCTCTTCATCAAGACACTTCTTGAATAAAAGCTTCCAATGACTATTGGCTGCACTGCAATCATCACAAGGGAAAGCCTCCATGTGAGCGCAAGTCCTAGAGTGTAAGCAAAGACAGAACCAAAAATTGCTTGGGCCAACAATGACATTCGATCGCCAACAAGGGAGCGGACCAAGTTGGCTTCAGATGATAATCTTGCACAAATGGCTGCACTTGTGTTCTCTTCATCATCAAACCATCCTATCTCAAAAGTCATCAACTTCTCCAGTAGTTTCTCTCTTATTCTTTTAGTCAAGCTCTCTCCCATAACTGCAAAATTGTAGTGTTGGAGAATACTTGTGAAGAAGTTAAAAACACCAATTCCTAAGAAAGTGAGTGCCAGGCCTCTAGTTTTAGACTTGATCTTATTAGTATCAAAGTAATCTGATATTAGTAATCCCACACAGTATGCATTTATTGGTTGCACTGCTCCTGAGCCTAATGCTCCCAGGATTCCAAGAACTGCTCTTCCCCACTCAGGTGCATTCATTTTCATCAAACTCCATTGCGAAGGAGCTGGATAGTGTGATCTTTTCAAGTTGCCTTCATGAGAATCATCATCCTGGTCATATTGGATGGAGTAGGAGTAAGGGGTGCCCACTGAAAATCCCTGGCTGAAGGGATGCAACATTGGAGTGCCACGTGTGCTTGATCTGAAACTTACTGATGGACTTTGGGGAGTGCTCACCATATGGGAGCTCCTTCCTTCCATTTGAGGACTGGAAGGTTTTGATTCATCATTCTGAGTTGTTACTTGCTGCAAATCTACCATACGAGCATACTCCCCACCTTGTCCACCATTCATTCCCATGAGCTCATTATGAGTTCCTGATTCAATCACTCTCCCTGCTTGAAGGACTACAATAAGGTTGGCTGTTTGTATCGTGGAAAGGCGGTGGGCGATGATGATTGTTGTCCTTCCTTTCGAAGCTTGATCAATTGCTGCCTGCACCACCCTTTCAGATTGTGCATCCAGCGCACTGGTTGCTTCATCAAGCAGGAGAACCTTTGGATCTCTGAGTAAAGCTCTTGCTATGGCGATGCGCTGCTTCTGCCCTCCAGACAACTGAAATCCAAACTGTCCAACCTAGAAAAAACCATATTGGGTAGCAGTAAGAAGGCTTAAATCAAAGCATCTTAAACAGTGACCTCCTCTAACATAATGAACAGCTGAGAAGAACCAAGTTTTGACGAAAAATTCAAACTCTTGTTCCTTTAATGCTGTATAAAGGAACAAATGTGATATCAAAATATGAAAAAGAAGTCTACTTGAGCTACTTCAAAATTTAAGCCAACCATAAAAATGTGTAGAGCTTTACTGTTTAGTTTTTTTTAAAAAAATCTAATTTTACTTTGTTGCCCTTCTTTTCTGAGCAAAAGAGTTGAGGTCAGCTTACTTGAGTTTCATAGCCATCTGGCAACTGGGCGATGAAATCATGTGCATTTGCAGCTTTGGCTGCACTTATCACATTTTCCATTGAAGCCCCTTCTTTTCCAAACAATATATTCTCTTTTATGGATGTGGCAAAAAGAACAGGTTCTTGATTTACTAGGCCAAGCTGAGATCTCAACCATTTCAATTGAAGTCTACTAATCTTGTGGCCATCCAAGAGTATTTCTCCATCAGTAGGGTCATAAAACCTCTCAAGCAGTGCAATGATGGTGGATTTGCCTGAACCACTACCCCCCACAAGGCCTACTCTCTTGCCTGCTGGAACAGTGAGATTGAGTCCTTGCAAGATTGGTGTATCAGGCCTAGCTGGATAACGGAAGTAGATGTCCTTAAATTCAATTTCTCCTCTCACATATGATAAGGCCTTTCCCTTTTTCTCTTCAGAATCTATAGTTGGCACCCTATCAATCATTTCAAAAAGACGAGTCACAGCAGTAGTTGCTTCTGTGATGGCAGTTAAATTTGGAAGTGCACTCAAAATGCTCCTGAAATTCAAGAAGGGGAACATATTATCATTAGCATGTAAAATGCTAAAAATATGAACAATATACAATATATGTAAAACTATAATATAAATGATGAGAAAATCACTTACAGTCCTCCCATTAGGATATTGAAGCCAGCTACAAATACATGGCCACCCTTTTCTCCTTTTTCAGTGATCAGAATGCTTCCAACCCAAGCCTGAAAACCCCAACTTATATAGATAACTCCCATGCTTCCTAACATCAACCCCTTTGCAAAACCTTGCTTTATTCCCAATTCCATAGTTTTCTGAAGTGCACTGCTAAATTTGCTTAGTGTTTGATTCTCCCCAACATAAGCATAAACAGTTCTTATTGAAGATATTGCTTGTTCTGCAATCCCACCAGCAACCCCATAAGACTCAATCATTTTCATTGTGACATCCAACATTATCTTCCCAAATATAAGTGCTGGAACGATGAACATGGCAGAGAGTGGTAGGGCTGCCAGTGCAAGTCTCCATGAAAGCACAAATGCAAAGATGTGGCAAAATAAGAATGTTGACATGTAAGTGAAGCAGTCAGGTATCTACAATCAATAAAAGGTGTAAATTAGCAAAGCATAAAGATAAAGAATATACATATAAGGTCAAAAAGGTTCAGAATTAATTAGATTCCAAATTCATGCAAGGTCAGATTCAGTGTTTTCCCTCTGAACAAGTACCAAAAGACCAAGAAGCTTTTGTGATTGGAAGATTAGTGAAGGGCATGTCATTGATGCACTAAACTTGTAATGTATTTAGCCTTAATTATCTACTTCCGGTGATAAATCACCAAAATGATTTTTCTTGTCAGGACCTTTGCTGCAGTCACCAAAAAACTATAGTTTGAACATTTACATCTAGTGAATTCATTAGAGTTTAATTTTGATGCACTGAAAATGTAAAAAGCTTTTATGCTTCTGTTTAATTAAAACCTTCCATTTTCATGACCTTTCAAGCAGCAAAAATGTTATTTCAACACCCAATAGGTATCTCAATGGTACACATATTTTATCACCATTGGATGTGATGGTGGCCTCTACTTATCCATCACATTCAATGGTGATAAAATGAGTATAAATGGGACATCCACTTTTGAGTGTTGAAATAACATTGCTATTTAGGTAATGGGTGTGGGAATAAACTATATTTGCTACGTGATAATACATGATTTGATTAGATGATGGTGTAAAATTTTGCAATCTTAAAATAACATAGTTTTATAATTTTATAAATAAATAAAAAATCGAACCTAGCTACTCAGTGAAATATGTGTGATCAGAATAGCATTTCCTTGGAAGGCATTAATAACTGAAGTCAAACCTTCTCACACATGGCAACTTGAATTGTATTGGCATCAGAGGAGATGAGTGAGACAACTTGATAGGTTGTTGAAGAACCAGCAGTCTGTGTGTCAAAGAAACCAACTTCTTGTCTCAGGACTGAGTTTAGGTATTCCGTTCTCATTCTGGAAGCCTGTCTCTCAGCAGTTCTTGTCCAGCACATTCCTTCTGCAGTAGCGAATATCAATTTGTAAAAACCAATAAAAGTAGTTTGAACATTTTTTTCTTTCTACCCTTTTAAGCTAATGCTAGTCGTCACGCTATATGCGTATAACTTCCAAGTTGAAGTGAGTTCAGCTTACCTATAAAAGCTGAAAGTCCAACTCCAATTGCGACACATAAAAGCCTCAATGCATACTGAAAAAATAAAAAAAGAGGAAAGTGAAGTCAGGCAATCTCGAAAACTGTTGAGTAATCATAGTCCCAAAAATCCAATTTTTAAAAGAAGTGGGATTAGATATGCTCTCTTAGATATACTTCTTGCATCCTTAAAACAAGAAAAGAATTCACGTTGAGGCTGGGAATTTTCAGTCTCTTGTTTCTTTGGTAGTATAAGATCAGCATTTTCAGCTAACCAATGAGTATGCAAAATATTTTCTCATATGAGGACCAGTTATTTTGTTTTTTTTTTTCCAGAAAACAAAAAAAGAACTTGATCCTATTTTGAATTTTATAACTGCTTAGTTTGATGACAATTGTTCTCAACCTTGGGAACTTCAGTCTCTGCATATATTGTAGTTCTACTCCTACGTTACAAATGGATTAAGACCCATGAATAAGGGTCCCCATCCACAGATTCATAAATCACTGTCTAAGTGCTGTTTATATGCATTCTTACATAACAGAACATGTGTTGCACCATAAACTGAAACAATAACGGTTACTTACTGTAGTGTTAATATGTATGTTATTTTATCTATTTATTTATTTATTTTCATTATCAGCCGGGGATGGAGTTAAACAGCTTTGTAAGGGCAGCGTAAAAGATAGAAATATAGCACAATCAAAACTAAAAATAAAATATGCACATGTGGACATATTACATAAGAATAGTGGTTTATTATAAGAGTGAAAACAATAAATTTGGGCTATATAACCATACATAAATGGTCAAAATCGGAAGTTAGTTAATGGAGGCTCCATCCTTGTAATGAGTGGCTTTAAATAAAATTTGATGAATGCTTATGATATATATATATATATGTAGTTCTAAATGAATAACTGCTAAAAAGTTTACAGAAGCAATTTCCTGCAAAGCTGCGTATTAGACTAGATGAAGTATTGCGCCACACTCCAATGGTCTGCGGAAGAAGAGGACAGATTTTGATGAACAAGCTCACCTTGTTCACATCATGCTTTGTCAACTTGCTATTCTGGTCTCCATAGGCGTTGATCACATCACTAAGAATGTACATCATCAGAGGGTTCTGCAGCCCATCTCCAAGGCTTCCAATGGTCCCAAAGAACATCAACAACTTGTCCACACCATCTGCATAGCGGAACATGCTATTGTTCCCCATTGCTCCTTGATCCTCCCTTTGGAGAGACACCCTTTATTTACCAAAGAGGTTTAGTAAGCTATGTCACCAATCCCCGTGAAAATGCTTGAAAAGTCTAATATATAATCAGTCAGATTCTATTAGCTAAGCAGAAAATCAGCAGCCAAACAAATGGCTCTTATTGTGTTGTCTTCTAGGAAACAAAGCCGTTTGATAAAACATGGAAGAGTGGATTGGCCGGGCAAATATATTATTCAAACTTAAGCATCGTTTGTGTAACTTGATATATATATATATATATATATATATATTTGTTACTGTGGTTCCACCTAGTTAATTAGCCAGCCACATAATTCCATCGGGTCACTGTTAATTTGTCTTCTTGAAGTTATATATACCTGCAAAGAATGATTCCCTTGTTGTTATTATTATAATGGATAATGTGTAGCCAATTGAAACTAATCATGCATCACTGCTAATAAGGCAATCTTTCGATATTTTTAAGGCATGTTATTTGGAAGTATCTTCCTATCCTTGCTTTGTATGTAGGGCCAGAGTCACTATACACTTTTCTTTTCTTTTTCTTTTTCTTTTTTCTTTTTTGTCCCTCAATCAGTTCGGCTTCATTCATATAATCATAGGTGAAAACGAAGGAGAATTATCAAATATATATGTATATATTTGATTTGATAATAAACAATGATGGGTCGTACTTGGTCATAGGCAGCTCATGACCTCATGCAATCTGTACACCTTTTTTGCCGCTTGTAGAAACAAAATTTGTAACAATGGAATGTAGTATTGCAGTAGAAATATGTTGCCGGCCTAAGCAAGAGATGCTTGAGTCAATCTTTGTTGTAGTCAATTGATTTGGTCAGGTGGCAAGTTTTTCAGTCTTGTTCCTGTATTATGAGGCTTGGTGTTAAGTACAAGAAGAATTTGCACTTATAGATTCCCCTTTTCAAATGGACTTTCATCTCTTTTAATATTAATTATGCATAAGCATTTTTTTTATATATATATTTGGTAGAGCTGACGTATCTTGAGCAACAAAGTGCATGTTTCGAAAGCTTGATTATTTTTAAAAAAAAATTTCAAATAAAAGTGTTGTTTTCAATATAACTTGGAGATAAAATGGATTATAATTTTAAATCTGTTTTATTATATTAAAAATATCTTTTCCAAAATGCTTTATCTTTAACGTTTTGATTATAAATATAAATTGATTATTTTAAAATTCAAATATTTTTATGAAATTAGCTCTAAATATTATATATTATACCATATAAATAAATTATTTCATGTAACTTTAATATATATATATAAGCATTTTTTATACAATATAAACAAAATACACTATCTTAAAATCACTTTTCAACTAATACAACCAAATATAAAATTGATTTTATCATAATCAATTATATAAACAATCAATAATAATTGAAATAATACTATTTTTATATCCAAACACACCCCTAAGGATCAAGTTTTGATTATTATTTTTTTCGTTGAGAGGTGTTGGTTTTAAGCATAGTTTTCAGAATCGGACCGGTAATCGATTCGATCGAGACACCGGGTCACTGGTTCAACCGATGGGTTATTGGTCGAACCAGTTGAACCGGATTTATACAAAAAAAAATATAAAAATATAAATAAAATACAATAAAATGACAACTAATTAACAATTTAATACTCTTTAAAGAGTCCAAATATAAAAGTATAAATAAATAACATAAATTCCAAAATATTATTCACATTTCACATTCACGAATCATAATTGACAAGTTCAAAACATAATTATACAAGCAAATTCACAAAGTTTTACATCACAAACTTATAAGTTATGACCATACAAATAAAGTTATTGTATTTTTTCATAAGTCAAATTAGATTTTTTTTTTTAAAGTTTTTGAAAAAGTCATCATTTAGAATAACAAAACAAAAAAAATAAAAAAAAGCAACAAAAAAAAATCGACCGGTCCGACCCTGTTCGACCGGCCGAGTCAAACCAGATCGCACCGATTTTGATGCAAGACCAATCCAAATACTAACTCGAACCGGTTTCACGACCGGTCAACCAGTTTTCCGATCGAACCGGCTGGTCCGAACCGATTTTTATTACTATGGTTTTAAGATTTGAAATTATGTCCCTAGAAATATCCTTCTTGGGAATATAATACCTGAAAATTTTATTTTTGGGAATTTTGAAAAACTTGTTGGTTTAGCATTAAATAATCCAAGATTATTTGTTGAGATTTCTAGGAATAAATTTAAAATTTATTTGTTTTATAATATATGTTCCTGAGAATATATATCATAATTTTCAAAATACCCCTAAATGATTTAATAATAATAATAATATTATTATTATTATTATTGAGAGATATTTTAGAAACTGTACTCAATAATTATCATTTCTAAGTTATGAGAATTTTTTATTCCTCCCATTTAACATGGAAATGAAAGCTCACTTAAACATAGAGATCCTTCCTAAAAATGATTAATGCCCAAAAATAATTTCTCTAAACTTATAGCAAACATGAAAATAAAAAATTTCCAATCAATTATTCTTGGATATAGATTAGTTTACCTTGAAGCAAACACCTCTTATTATTTTCAAATCTGGCATGGAATTGGTGTCTTCTCGTTTTTTATGTTACTATTGCTCTGATGTTGTTGGCATCTACGAGATATGCAACAAAATCTTCTATTATTATTTTAATAAAAATATATATCATAATTTTTAAAATATCCTTAATATATGTAATGGTATCAATAGAAAAATAAAATAAATGAAAAATATTTTAATATTTTATTTCCTAATTATTATTTTTATGTTATGATAATCTTTTATTTTTGTCATCTATCATAGAAATAAAATGTACTCAAAATGTGAGAATACTTGTAACATAGAAATAAATAATTTTTAAGAGATTATTTTCCAAAATAAATTTGTAAAACTCGAAACAAATACCCCCAAAGTGTTAGAGAATCATTTTCTATAAGATAATTGACATCAGCAAGACCCTGTAAACAATAAACAACAAAGTTTAACATCTGTAAAAGTTCAATTTTTATACACAAAACATGTAAAATTTCTTTATATTATTATCTAATTATATATTATCACATCAATCAAGATAGTTAAGTTTTACAGTCACTACTTAAAAAGTTATCAAAATTAGATTATTTGAATAGCAATGTAAAAAATTTGTACAACAAACAGAATATAAACTGCATATAACATTGTTTTTAATTAAGGATTACCGTTAGAAACTTTAAGATAATTGACTTTTCAAAGAAAAATAATAAAAAGGGACTAAAATGATGAAAATACTTTAGTATATTTATAAGCTAAAAATAGCTTCTAATTAAGATGAGAAGCAATTTCAACCTCCAACAAAAATGCATGTTCAATAAAACAATTATTCTATGTTAATATTACGAAATAACCATTAATTCTACTTAGAATTGATTTTTTTAGCAGAACCAAGTAGACAATTGAATACTCCATGCAAGAAGAAATTCTTCCTCCTCCACAAAACATCCTGGCTATCATTTTTTGTGAAAGTAAAAAAGTGAGAAGATTTGATAGTAAACATGTGTGAATGTGTGATAGAAGGGAGAGAAAAAAAATCCTCCATAGAGTATTCAAGAACTTTTCAGCAAAACGGGCCAGACGTACCTCGCAGTTTTACTAAAACATTTTTTTAAAGAAAAATAGAAACTTAAACAAATACACCATAGAATAACAAATGAAATTATTCAAAATCCAGAGGAACATCAAAGTTCAAAAGGATCAGGGGATTAAAACATCAAATCACACAATTGACAAAACACGGGTGCCAAATATAACTAGGCAGTTGGAATTATGAAATATGTTTGCTAATCATCATTTTATACATATGAAATATCTGTATCAAGCCGATAATAACAAAGAATGTGGAAGAAAATAAGAACTATTTTAAAAACCTAAATCATGATAGATCACAGTACCCTTTCAATGCCAATATCATACTGATTTAGTCAAAGATTTTCTGTTATTTGAAGTTTCATCAAAATACACACAACACTAGGCAGATAGATGACAATCTAACATGGGAAAATATGAAATGACAAAAACTCGAGTATATATGACTACAATACAAATGTCACTCATCATCCTTGTATGGATACTCTTCTGGAACCTGCTTGAGAAGTTTTACCTGCAACTCAAACACATCATCACCTCGAAGCACATCACGGATCCAAGTGACCTCAGTCTTCATTGACACCTGAATATTAATGTAGGAACCATGATGACAACGAAAAAATTAAAGCATGGGGTAGAAAACAACTTTCAAGCTTCACCATGACACCAAATCCTCCAAGATATCACAGGAAACAGAACATTGCATGCCATAACTCATTTGCCTCCAAGACAAACAACTCTCTTAAAGTTGTTTTGCAATTAAGTTAGATTGAGTACATGATAAGGGTTTTACTCTAGACAAGCTAAACTTCGCAAATATGGAATTTTTCAATTTAATTATTGACTTCCTCTCTACATCTCCTCAGAAAGGTGTGAGCTGAAAAAAATATATATATGCAAGAAAATTATTTGTAAAGAGAATGACAACTCCAAGCAAAAATTGATAAAAACTTAAATATTTTGTAATGAGGATCTCTTGTCCTCCATTCTCTTTGTAATAACATTCTTTTGTTGTTAATAAGAATTCTTCCTTTATCCAGAAATAAGATATGTAATAAAAGCTTTGTCCCTTTCCATATTACCAGAAAGACATGAGAATCTATCTCATATTTGAGTAAAATACTCAAATGCTTCAAAAGGTTGCATCAATGAGAATATTATATTTATTAGGTTCACAAGTGTTGAAAGTGGAAACAATAACTGATAGAACACAAACATTGATAAATAGAAGTTCTATTATGTCAAATCACTTCAGATGTTGCAATAGCAGCAGAAACTTACCATCTCTAACGCTCCTCTTATGACACCACTTAAGATGTTGCAATAGTACAGACCTTGACACGTGTCAGGAAGCTCAACAAAGTCTACCAAAGGATTATCCTCCAAGACAATACTACAACATGTCCCATCAGCGTCCCAATTGGTCACAGATGCAGTAACACCAAGGAACATTTTAAAACCAACCTGTATAGAAACATTATAATGCTTGATAAAAAAATAAAAAAACTTAATATTGCCTTTAAATATGCTTTGTTAGTAATAGAAGTAATACACAAACAATAAAATGCTGATCACGTAACTAACAAAACAATGCATAGCCCACTCTTTTAAAAGCCACGCTGTTAGAGCACATTTAACATGAGATTCAAAGTTAGTTAGGCCTGTCGAGTCAGCTGCCAGCTGGTGGTAGGCAGTTAAGAGTTTCCTGCCCAAATTCTAATGTGTAGCTTCCAGTAGAAGCTGAGCTCATTATCCCTATATATGTCACCTGTAACTATCATTCAAGATATAGTGAAAATAAATTCAGATTCTTATATTCTCTCTACTGCACTATCATACTTTCGCTCTCTTTCTCTCTCATATTTACTTGGTGCCATATAATTTCTAATACATTCCAATTGAAATATGCTATGTCATTCGACTGTCTCATATTGAATTCAATAGCCAAAACCAATCATATCATTCCAACAAAAGCCAATTAAATCTCAGGATCCTCATATAACAATCAGAAAATGATTTAAAATATATAAATAATTGGTGATAACAAACTTAGATTGAAAAGCAACTTGATATGAAATATATTCAAATAATAAAAGAATGGGTTTGGTCAAGTTGAGAAGGAACTATAATACTTACACAAAGAAAAGAGAATGTTGTCATATCAAGAGATCTAAGTCATAATTCTTCGAAATGGTACAATTACAATGGTTATCCAATGCTGTCCATGATCACGACAGTTCATGTTAACTACGCATTATGTTGGGTTCAAACATGAATAACTCAGGGTCCTTAAATCTTTATCTTCATATTTGCAATGAACACTCCAGAAAAGAAATTCTTTTCAATCAGAGTTCTCACACCAGTTGGTAACCCCCTGCCTCAGAGCTCATAAACGCATGGACGAGAATTGAGTGCAAATCCAACTACAAGCTCACAAGAGTCATATATATTGATAATCAGTGCCTAAAGGCTGATTTCCTGAGATTAAGGAAGCTGTTTGTATTTATTAGGATTTGTACAGTTTGATTTCTTTCCTTTGTTAGGTAAATCATATCTGTAATTTATTTGTTTTAAGAGATAATTTCCTCCTTTAATTTAGGAATAAAATTAATTGAATAGGTGTGTGCTAGGCCTATTTAATCGGCCTTTGTAAACCTTTCATTAATAACAGAGAATACACTTTTCCACATGGTATCAGATCCAGGTTTGAACCATCTCTGTTTACGTCCATTCACCATGGCCATTGTTGGAGAGCACTCAATCGACTGGCAGCGCAGCTATAACCAACACAGTTGAGGGAACAGCACTCCCAATAACTGGTCACAAACTCAACGGCCAAAACTATAACCTATGGGCCGGATCAGTCCGAATATTCCTCAAGGCAAGGGAAAAGAGGAATACATCACTGGTGATGCAAAAACACCAGAAAAAGGGCAAGGTCGAACTCAAGAAGTGGACGACAGAAAACAGCATGGCCATGTCATGCCTGCTGAACACCATGACAAATGAGATTGCTGAAAATTATACGTATTACAGCACAACAAAGGAAATGTGGGGCGAGGTAGAAGGAACCTACTCCAATGGGGACAACACCTCTGAAATATGAGATTAAGAGACTCCTACATGACCTGAGACAAGGCAACTCAACTGTCACCGAATACTTCAACACCCTTAATCGCTATTGGCAGCAACTAGATGCCCTTAAAGAGATAAAGTGGCACTATACAGCAGACAGCAAGCAGCACAAGACTCTTGTAAAAGAAGATTGAATCTACAAGTTCCTTCTTGGCCTTAACACAGACCTCGATGAAATGCGTGGAAGAATTATCGGTACCAAACCCCTTCCATAGGTTCGGGCAGTTTTCTCCTGGGTAAGAAGAGAACAAAGCAGAAGAAAAATCATGTTAGGAGGCCCAAGCACAACACAGGCCACTGAAGGCTCTGCATTAGCTGCAAAAGGACCAAGCCAAAACTCCCAACAAAAGAAGAATCGTCCTTACTGTGAACACCACAAGAAGCCTGCACACGTGAAGGATGCATGCTGGTTCCTAGTTGGAAAACCAGCAAATGCAAAAAGCTTCAAAGGCCAACCTGCCCGAGGCAACAAAGCCACCTTCAACTCATTGGAATCAGCCGCAGCCAGTGTTGTGCCTAAGGAAAGCCCATTCAGCAAAGAGCAGATGGAGGTATTGCGAAGGTTGCTCCAACAAACCTTAAGAAATGAGGGCACAAGCACTGGTAATGCATCCCAGAAAAAAAGGGTAATTACTTAACTGCTCTGGCCACTCACAAAAAGAAGGCCATATCTTGGATTGGGGACTCAGGGGCTTTTGATCATATGACAAAGGATATAACCACTTTTAGGAAATATTCCCCCTGCCATGATAACTCCATAATCTGGATAGCTGATGGAACACACTCAAAAGTAACTGGTAAGGATTCAGTAAATATCTCTAAGGATATTATCCTTAAGGATACCCTCTATGTCCCTAAACTTGATTGCAACTTGCTATCTATACACAAATTAACCAAAGACCTAAATTGTCTTGCTAAATTCTACTCGTCCTTTTGTGAATTTCAGGTTTTGGACTTGGGGAATAAGATTGGCAATGCTAAAGAGTATGGAGGACTATATCTTATTTCAGCTGATGAGTCCAAGAGTACACCATCAAAGAAGTCAAGACCTACCTATGTAGCAGCTTCACGTTCACCTAACTCCATAATGTTATGGCATTACCGCCTTGGTCACCCAAACTCTTATGTATTTGGAAAAATTATTCCCATCTTTATTCAATAAAAATTCAAAGTCCTTTAATTGTGAAGTGTGTCAAATGTCCAAGCTTACTCGAAACACTTACCCACTACAACCTTACAAACCATCCCGTCCATTTTCCATAACATAGTGATGTGTGGGGACCCTCTAGAGTTCCCCATATCACAGGCTCTAGATGGTTAGTCACATTCATTGATGACCATACATGGATAACTTGGGTCTTCTTAATGAAGGAAAAATCAGAAGTGGGAAGAATATTTGAACACTTCCATAGCTAAACCCAGTTTCAAGCAAGTATCCAAGTGCTTAGAACAGATAATGCTTGTGAATACTACAACTCCGTTCTTGATTCCCACCTTCATTGGCATGGCATTATACACCAAAGTTCTTGTGCCAAAACTCCATAACAAAATGGAGTGGCTGAGCGCAAGAACCAACATCTTTTGGAAGTAACAAGGTCTTTCATGATGGCCACAAATGTCCCATCTCATTATCGGGGAGAAGCAGTACTCACAACTACCTACTTGATCAACGGGATGCCGTCTAGAGTTCTCCACTACCAAACTCCATACAACACCCTTCAATCCTTTTACCCCAACCCTCGACTCCTCACATCAATTCCAATCAAAATCTTTGGGTGCACAGCCTTCGTCCACAACCACCAACCAAACTGTAGCAAGCTTGATCCTACCTCAGTACCCTGCATTTTCTTGGGATACTCTCTAAACCAAAAAGGATACAAATGCTACTCTCCCTCCACCAAAAAATTCTACCACTCCATGGATGTCACATTCTTTGAAAATCAACCTTTTTACCCCAACACTGAAATTTAGGGGGAGAAAAAGAAGAATGACAAATTTCAGCTTTGGAGGTTCAGCGATGCTATAAATTTTGAAAATTCTGGAGGAACAGCAGCCCTTGAAACTGCCACTGAAGGAACCCTTGAAACTGCAGAAACCACTGGAACAATCCCTGAAACTGTAGAAACTAGAGCAGACCCGAACCAGCAACCAGCAGCCAACCCTTTGTGGTGTACTCCAGGAGGAAGAAGGCTGGAAGAAAACAACCAGAATCCTCCATAACTCCAAGGTAGAGTCAAGAATCTGCCCCAACACCAGAGTCTGAAGAAAACCCCCGGCAACATAGTTTCTACTCCTTTAAATTCTGCCCTTCCTAGTCAAGAATTTGTTGATCTTGATATACCCATTGCTGTTAGAAAAGGCATGAGGTCTTGTACCAAACACCCAATTGGAAATTTTGTATCTTACAATAATTTAGCCCAAGACCATAAAGCCTTTGTAACAGCCCTGGACAACATTTAAGTACCTAGGGACATACAGGAAGTTCTCCAACACCCCAAATGGGCTGCTGCAGGGAGGGAAGAGGTTCAAGCACTGGAAAAGAATGGTAGATTGGAGTTCACAGTCCTGCCTGAAGGAAAGAAGACCGTAGGGTGCAAATGGATTTTTTCCATCAAACACAATGCAGATGGAAGTGTTAACAGATACAAGGCACACCTTGTAGCCAAGGGGTTCACACAATCATATGGCATTGACTATGAAGAGACCTCTGCCCTGGTAGCCAAGATGAACTCTGTTCGTGTTATCCTATCACTTGCTGCAAACCTTGATTGGCCTTTGCACCAGCTGGATATCAAGACTGCTTTCCTCAATGGAGAACTTGAGGAAGAAGTCTACATGAATATTCCTCCGGGACTTGAGACTCCAATGGCTTCCGGGAAAGGTTGTAGGCTCCGCAAGTTCATATATGGTCTCAAACAATCTCCCGAGCATGGTTTGAGAGACTAACATGAGTTGTTAGAGGAGATAGATGTCAAACTGACCACACCATGTTTGTCAAGCACTCATCAGAAGGTAAAATGGCACTATTTATCGTCTATTCTTACTCAGAAATTGCACTCCAAATAGTATCAAGCAAACTAAGTGGACACAGGACTGCAACACAGAGTAAATGAAGAAACCAAATGATACCAATACCTTAGCAATTACATCAGTAGTCTCTCTGAAATCAACACACCTTGAGACATTAGATTTAGCCAAAAACTCGTCAATCAAACGGATTCCAATATTATAACCCCTGGAAACCAACCAAACAGCAGAATTCACTTTGGTGAATAAAGTAACATAAATATAAATACACATTCTGCAGACACTGAAACTGAACGAAGGAACCAGAGCTCCAAAATTAGACATGAAAATACCAAATTCTTTTGACATCAAGTAAGAACTTTATGGAAATTGAGAGAGAGGATTCTGAACCGCACATTTGATCAAGCTGCTTGTTCACCTCCTCAACCTCTTCCAGATCCGTGAGCAACTGCCGCACAATCGCGCCATACGTCAGAGTAAAAAGCTCCGCATTCTGCAAAAATCCAAAGCAATCGCTAATACAGAAAGAAAGATGCTATGACCTACGAACCGAACAGCGATTACACGAACTTCAATAAAAAAAATTCAGAGAAAATTTATATAATCGAGTGAACAAGTAATCAAACACACAAACAAGAAGAGAGAGATTTTCAGTTGACTGGATTTCAGTGATGCAATTTTTCGTTTTCCCTTTTTTTTTCTGGGCGACCAAACAGAGCGTAAAGAGAGGGAGTTTTGCTTACAACGCGCTCGATGTTAGCGAAGATGGCATCGCCGGATCGAGGACCAACGGGAGGCATTGACGGAGCTTACTGAGTTTTCGCTTCTTCGATCTGCGTTGCAACGACGGAAAGGACCACCACTGAAGTCTGCTGCGGAGAGCACGAAGATACCACACTCGGGTTCCTGGATCAAGGCCCGTTATTAGGCCCACCGGCTTACACACCACCTTTCCGGGTTTTTTTCTTGGTAGATGGAGAAAGAAAGGGAAATCAAACAACAAGAGAACGTTTATAAGGTATTTGGTTTGTAAAAATATTTTTTATTTTTATTTTTTGAAAATTATTTTTATTTTTAGATTTTTAAAATTAAAAAATATATTTGATTTATAAAGGTAAATTTTATTTTTAAAAAGTGAAAATAAAAAAAATATGTTTGATTTATCTAAGTTGAAAATATATTTTCAAAGAGATAAATAAACATAGTTCATGAAGAATATTCAAACAACTTGAACATCCAGCTTGGTACAAACTACAAGCCATAGTTCAAGTCATCCTCTTCTTTAAGAATATTTAAACAACTTGAACATCTAGCTTGGTAGAGAATTGTAGATTCACTACATTCAAACAACTTGAACATCCAGCTTGGTAGAGAAGAGTAGACCATAGTTCAAGTCATCCTCTTTTTTAAGAATATTTAAACAACTTAAACATCCAGCTTGGTAGAGAACTGCAGATTCACCAACATCTAGAGATGAAACCATCGATCTAACTTTTGCTCATGAATTGAATTGAAGATCCCATTGGGCTTGCCCTCACCGAATTGAACCTCGTAGCTCATGAATCTCGCCACGTCAGAGGCAGAGTTGTCATGGACTAGATCGGCGATTGGGACGCGGCACTCACCAACGAGCTTGTCGCCGAGGAGGATGCTGTCGTGGTGGAACTCGAACTGGAAGAAAAGGTCTTCAAAAACTTCTAGAAGCGAAGGCTTGACCCATAAGAGATCGAAGAGCGCGTCGTGGCTCCACTCAGGGTTGCCCCTTCTGCTGTCATCATCACAGTGTCTATCAGTTTTGGTTCGCTGCTACTGCTTTTACTCTTCCTTCGATTTTCCGTTTGGGTCATCACTGGTGCTGTGACGCCGCTGCTGTCTTCCCTGCCGCAACCTGGGATGCCAGCACCGTGAAATGCGAGCTCTGCCAGGGCTCAATCGGAGCTCCGTCGTTGACCCTTCCCGCTCATCATTAACCCCTACCTCACCCCCTTTCTTCTGCCCTGTTTTTAGAAGCAGTGGAGGGGTGGGAGAGAGAGTCTCTCTCTATGTGAAGCTTGAGAAAAATTAAAACAAAAGCAAAAGTGTGTATTGTGGGATTCGAATGGAGCATAGTGTTATTTACAACACTGCCACTACGTTTTCATCACTGTTCTTGTTTCCAAATTTCTCAAAGAAAATGTTGAAAACAAGGATTTGGCATTTTCATTTTTTCACTCAATTTTGAAAATATTTTCTAGAAATATTTTTAAGAAAGCAACCTAAACACATTTTCATCCATGTTTCTTGTTTCCAGTGAAAATGGAAATAGAAAATAATGAAACCAAACGCGCTCTTAATTGTTTAAGTTATCAGTTTTGAGCAAACTAACAATACCCCTAATAGGCTTGATAAGGGGCATTTGTGCCACTTATCTTACTTCTAAATCTTAGTTTTTTACATGAGTTTTATTGTATTGTTGATATAATTAATAAGGATTTTGATTTATCCCTCATTATGTGATTTTCATAGAATTGATGGCTTTTGCATTGATTATAGGATAATTTGGAATTACATCCTGTTACGTTTGACTTGTCTATTTGAGTATGGTCTTGAGTATAAGAGCTTTGAATCAAATGAAATTGTTAACAACAAGAGATCGGATTAAGACAAATAAAGATGTTTTGAAAAGCTCAAGAAGTCCTCTACAACTTTCATGTTCAGCCCAAAACCTAGTTCTAAGAGTATTTTGGTGAAAATCGGGTTGCAAGATTAAAGGTTGCTGATGTTCTGATGCTGTCCAACTTGACCTCTAGTTAGTATTTTCACAATATCTGGAGCTACGGATGTCCGATTGAGGTGATTATTATGGCATTGGAAAGCTTATTCAAAGATCTACAAGATGTCCGATTGAGGTGACTACCCAGGTGAGGAACAGAGGGTCATATTCCTCTGAAATGCTTCACAGGATCGCCCAGGCGGTCATTAGCTTATGGGCCGCATCAGCTAGGCTCAATTTTCCATCTTTGTGCGAGGCCATTTGAAGAAAAAGAAAAAATAAAGAAACGTACACCGGGAGATTGACTTATGCCACTTTGGAATTTCTCATTCTCTCTCTAAAAAACACATACTCTCTCTCTATATCTCTCTTTTCTCCTTCTCTCTTCTTTCTCTAAGGGTTCCATTAGTGAAGGTGCTATGTCTTGGAGATTGTGGCAAGACTCATTGCTATTATTTTCAGATTCTTTTATCTTCATTGTTGTAATCCTCTAGAGATGGAAGAGTAGATTTCCTTACTAGTGTAAGGATTTCCGGATGGATTGGAATGACATTTGAGACCCTTTGTTTATATTGAATGCATTGGTTTTCTTAATATTCTATAGTTTCCATTCCTTAATTATTGTGGTGATTGCTATAATCTTTATTAGAATAACTAAATTAGCGATTGTCGTTTAGGGAAATCCTTTAGGCATAAATTGGTAGATCTATTGGTTTATATTTGTGAGAGAATATTAGAATTAACTTTCCGATTAGTTGTTAGGCTATAGCAATTGGTTCATTAAATTAATGTGATTTCTAAATAGATTGGCAATTATCGTTTATTAGTAATTTGTATTGATCAAATTCTAGAGGTCGATTGATCACTAGTAGAATTTCCAGTAATTTATTACTAATAGCCATCAATGGGTTTAATATTTGGTCAATGATAATTGATTTCCAATCTTAGAAATACCTTGCACTAGTCCTTTTTTTATTATTGCTATTATCTTTCAATTTAAATTATTGTTTTAATTCTTTAATAAAGCCCCAAATCTTTCCAACTAAGTATTAAAGCCTCTTTGAGAGATGACTTAGGTTGTGCCCTTTACTATATTTTCGGTGCAACTTAGCACTTTATAAATTTTAATTTGTTTGTAAGTCACGACAGCTCGCGTCAAGGCTAAATCCATTCAACAAAGGAGTCACATTCCACCACACCAATCCTAACCAAAGGGTTAACTACCTTATTGGCTGGGCAGAAGACATGACGAAAAAAGACCACCCAATCATGATTCGCAAGTTCTTTAATTTGACAAAGAAGAATTTGCAAAGTAAGAGCCCTAAAGGTCTAAGAAGTAGACATAAAAGTTAAAACCTCCAGAGAATCTGATTCACAAAACACTTTCCTCCACCCTCAATTCTAAGTGAAGAGTAATCCCTCCTTGATGGTTAACAACTCCACCTAAGTGACATCGACAGACCCCGCCATGCATGAGAATCCTATGAGCCAACTCCTATTTGAGTCTCTAATCACACCCCCAAATCCACTACACCTCTTTATAAGCCACACACTCACATCCACATTCAGCTTAACGCTGCCAACCAGGGGTCGAGTCCACCTATCTAACTATTCCAAGTTAGCTTAAGCAACTAGAGGAAGCGAAGCAACCTTAGCAATTTCAACCACGGAACTCCAAATCTTACAAGTAATCTGCATATGGCATCCAAACCTCATTGTGCAGCACTTCCTGGTTCTGCACCCACCAAATCCACCAAAGTGTTGTGATATAAAGAGTTGAATTCTCATTTCTCACTAAAAAAGCTAACCACTCATCAATATGTACTTCAGCCCATGCTCCCAAATCAAAACCAATGCCACAATGCAATCTCAATGGCAATGAACAACATCTTCCTCTGCTCTACCACAATGAGAACACAAGGGAGACGAAGCTAGATTCCCTTGATGTCTAAAGCTGTTGGTTGGAAGGGCAACATGATAGCATTGCCAAAGAAAAAATTTAAATTTCTCTGGGACTTGGAGTCTCCAAAGCTCTCGCCATTTATGATCATCAATCCAATTCCTCATAGAAATAAGTATCCACTTGTAACATTTAGCAGACGTGTACCCCCTATCCGTACTATGGAGCCAAATCCAATTATGAGGAAACTCATAAGCAGGACCAATCTTATTCCGAATAAGCTCAAGAACGTAGTTGGGGAGGGGATGTGTAGGGAATAAACCATCCAACCATCATCAATCCAAACATCACAAACTTGTAAAGCAGAGTCAGTAATGTGCACATAAGGAACATGATTGCAAAGAGGTCCAATCCCTAATCAATCAGAGTATCAAAGGGAAGAAGCACAATCCCCTAAGCTAAAGCAGAAATTGGAACCCAACTCAAGCCAAACCTTAGCCAAACTCTTCCGAATACAAGAAGAAGAGGGCGAGGTGCTAAAATCAGAGGCATTACCTTAACGACCATATTTCTCTCACAGAAGTGTGACCCACAATTTGTTACGTTCAAAAATAAAGGATGCCACAAGCTTTCTGAGTAATGCTACATTCTGATACTGAGAAATGCGAATACCAAGACCCCCAACCTTCATTAGGGAGGATATAGTATTCTAGTTGACCAGATTTAGACTCCTATTAGAGCCATTATTCTTCCTACACCGGATGACATGACAGATCGTAGTATCAATGGAATGACAAATCGACTGAGGTATCCAAAGTGTTTGCATAGGATAAACCGCAAAGGAGGATAGCACTGGTTTGGCCAAACAAACTCTACAGCCCTGTTCAAAAGTTTCCCTTTTCCATCCAGCTAACCTAGTGGAAGTCTTTTTCATGATACCATTAAACTGATGCTTTGAAACCCTTCCCTAAATGAGAGGAAAACCAAGATACTTCCCCAAGTCCATTGCAAATTGGATAGATGAAATTGCTGTTAATAACTCACAGTGTTGCCTAGAGACATTGGACTAGCATAACGCATGTGATTTATCCACATTTACCTTAAGTCCTGAAGCATGGTAAAACTCTTTCATAACATCCATGACACGCCTCACCTATGTTTTCCTGGCTTTACAGAAAAGAAGGAGATCATCTGCAAACATTAGATGAGAAATTCTTATTCTTCCCCTACAAATATGAATTGGCTCCCATGTCCTGTCCTCTACTATATTATTAATGCATAAAGCCAAATGCTCCATACAAAGTACAAAAAGATAAGGAGAGATAGGGTCGCCCTGATGAAAAACCCAAGTCGGAGAGAAGGATGGAAGTGTAGAACCATTCCACAAGATAGACAGACTAGAAGATCTAACCCCTGACATGATAAGGCTAACAATGCATTGAGGAAACCCAAATCCTATCAAGGTATCCTGCAGAAAATCCCAATTGACTCGATCATAAACTTTTTCTAAATCCACCTTAAAGGCTATCGCCCCTTTCTTCATTTTGGTATGCTTCATGAAGTGGAGGACTTCCTGAGTGATAATTACATTCCCTCTTGTTCCTTTCCCTGGTATAAAGCTCTCTTGCAATGGACCAATTAAATCATTGAGGAAAGGTCACATACAATTCACCAACACCTTAGAAACAATCATATAAACCACATTATAGATACTTATTGAGCAAAAATTCTTAAGAAAAATCGCATCATTTCCCTTTGATAGCAGTCAAAATTCTCAGACTTAAAGAACCCCTCATCTAAATATTTAGGATCTATGATATCTCTAGATTGAAAGGATTCAAAATACTTCTCTTGTTGCGTCAAATTGGAGAAGTATGATGAAATCCTTGAAGAGGAGAAATAGGGAGATGGGGCCATGGCTTGAGTAGGGGCTTTAGTGCTGGTGGTGTGATGGTAGCCCGAGGTTGAACGACGAGGAGCAGAGGCGGTGGCGGTCTCCCTGGTCATGGGTGCGGCAATGACGGTGGTTGCAGGCTTCTTCCTCTACATTACAGCCTTTGATGATTCAGCCATTTGGAACGATTTTTGTGAAAAAAAAATATTCAGTGGAATTTGTAGAGGAAGAAGAGATGAGAAGTTAGGAAGTTGTTTGAATGAATTTGGTTGAGAAAAGGAAGAGAAAACGAAGAGAGAAGTCAGAGAGAGAGATATGTCTCATATGGAGGAGGAAGAAGAAACTGTGTTTCACTTAAAAGGCCCTTGCTAATTGATTACACACATGTGTAATTGATTACATTGAGCCCAAAAAAGCGCTCAATGTTGCAAGCTCCCTTGGTAATCGATTACCTACACCATTGTAATAAATTACTAGCCCTTTTGTTTTAAAAAAGAAATCAAATATATGCAAATTCAAACAAAATTAATATTCAAACAACATTACAAACTTAAACATACAATATATATATATATAAACCAAATTTAAAAACATAAAACATGATATAAAATAAGTAAACAATAAAAGCTTACATTTAAACAAAGTTAATATATAGAAAAGAAATCACATGAAAAAAATGTGTTATATGACATAATCACATCATCAAACAAGCATACAAATACCAGGAACAATGACTAATTATATACTTGAGAAGTCAATTATTCCTAGTCCTTTCTTATACCGAAGAAACTTTCCTTAGGCAAAGGTTTGGTGAAAATATCTGCTAGTTGCTTATTTGTTTCCACAAATTCTAAAACACAATCACCTTTTTGCACATGATCTCTTAAGAAATGATGTCTAATTTCAATATGTTTAGTTCTTGACTACAAAGTACAATTTTTAGACAAATTAATTGCAGTTGTGTTATCATATCTTATAGGAATATGGTTAAGTACTAAGCCATAATCCGAAAGTTGTTGTTTCATCCAAAGGATTTGAGCACAACAACTTCTAACCGCAATATATTCTGCTTCGGCAGTGGATAATGCCACACTATTTTGTTTCTTACTATGATAAGAAACTAAAGCAGATCCAATCAAGTGACATGTTCCACTAGTAATTTTCCTGTCGGTTTTGCACCCAGCAAAATCAGAATCAGAATATCCAATTAAATTGTATGAGGTGCCCTTAGGATACCATAAACCTATATTTACAGTGCCAATTAAATATCTCATTATTTTTTTGATAGCACTAAGATGTGATTCTTTAGGATTAGCCTGATATTTAGCACACAAACAAGCACTAAACATTATATCAATCCTACTAGTAGATAAATTAAGGAGGGATCCGATTATACCTCTATATTTTTTGATGTCAACTAATTTGCCTCCTTCATCTTTATCTAAGTAACAAGCAGTGCTCATGAGAGCAGCAATTTCCTTTGCATTGTCCATTCCAAACCTTTTGAGCAACTCCTTGCAATATTTTGATTGATTGATAAATATGTCATCTTTGGTTTGCTTGATTTGGAGTCCAAGAAAGAAATTTAATTCTCCCATCATTGATATCTCGAACTTGATTTGCATGATTTTAGAAAAATCCTTGCACAAAGATTCATTAGTGGCACCAAAATTAATATCATCTACATATATTTGTACTAAGAGTATATCATACTCCTTTCTTTTAATGAAGAGTGTAGTGCTAACTTTTCCTCTTGAGAAATCTTTTTCTAAAAGAAATTTACTTAACCCTTCATACCAAGCCATAGGAGCTTGTTTTAAACCATATAAAGCCTTTTTCAATTTGAAAACATGGTTGGGTAAATCAAAGCTTTCAAAACCTAGAGAGTAATCAACATATACTTCTTCTTGAATAAAACCATTTAGAAATTTATTTTTACCATCCATTTGATAAAGTTTAAAATCAGAATAAATGCAAAAAGTAAGTAGCATTCTAATTGCTACTAATCTAGATACAGGAGCATATGTTTCTTCATAATCAATCCCTTCTTCTTGGTTATATCCTTTAGCCACTAATCTTGCTTTGTTTCTTACTAAGACACCATTCTTATCTACTTTGTTCCTAAAAACCCATTTAGTGCCTATTATTGGATGATCATTAGATCTAGGAACTAGTTCCCAAACTTGATTTCTTTCAAACTGATTTAATTCATCTTGCATAACAATAAATCCAGTGTTCATTAATAATAGCTTCATCAATGTTCTTAGGTTCAATTTGAGAAACAAATGCCATGTGATTACATGCATTTTTAAGGGAGTTTCGAGTTGTTACCCCTTTTGATATATCACCTATAATGTTATCAAGTGGATGATTCTTTGACACTTTCCACTCCTTTGGATGATCACTTGTCCTCGGTTCCTCTTGAAGTGGTGTTTCCTTTTTGATTTCCTCTTCCTTGGGTTCTACCTCTTTAACCTTGAATGTGAATATTTTCCAAAGCATCTACAAGATCATCAATAATTTTCTTTCTGGGTCTAAGGAGGTTTGTCTCATCAAAAACAACATGAATAGACTCTTCTACAGTTATAGTTCTTTTATTATAAATTCTAAAAGCTTTATTATGTAGAGAATAGCCAAGAAATATTCTTTCATCGGATTTAGCATCAAATTTGCCTAGGTTATCCTTACCATTATTCAAAACAAAACATTTACATCCAAAAATATGAAAGTGAGAAATATTGGGTTTTCTCCCTTTGTACATTTCATTGGTTTTTTTTTTTTTAAAATTGGCCTTATCAAGGCTCTATTCATAATATAACAAGCAGTATTTATTGTATTCGCCCAGAAATATTTAGGAAGATTTGAGTCATTGAGCATAGTTCTTGCCATTTCTTCTAAAGATCGATTTTTTCTTTCAACAACTCCATTTTGTTGTGGAGTTCTTGTGGCAAAAAAGTTATGTTCAATTTCATGATCATCATAAAAATTTTCAAAAGATATATTTTCAAATTCCCCACCATGATCACTTCTTATAGATGCAATGTTCAGATTTTTCTCATTTTGAATAACTTTTACAAGTTTTTTAAATGCATGGAATATATCACTATAAGCAAGAAATAAGGTCCATGTATATCTAGAATAATTATCTACAATCACTAAAGTATAGTAATTATTTTCAAAACTTATAGTTCTAGATGGATCAAAAAGATCCATGTATAAAAGTTGTAAAGATCTAGTTGTTGAGATGATATTTTTAGATTTAAAAGAGACCCTTACTTATTTTTCCTTTTGACATGCATCACAAAGTTTATCTTTTTAAATTTGAGTTTTGATAAACCAATTACTAAATCTTTTGAAACCAACTTATTTAAGTGATCCATGTGAATGTGTGCAATTCTTCTATGCTATAACAATGAATCATCTTCCTTACTCATAAGACATCATGCATGATTTGAAGGAATATCTTCTAGGTTTATCATATATATATATATATATAATTTATTCTATATCCTATAAACTTTACTTCTTTATCCTTTTTACTCTTAATAAAGCAATAAAGCGAAGCAAATAATATCCAATATTCTTGATCACACAATTGACTAAAACTTAATAAGCTATGTTTAAGACCATCAACTAGTAAAACATTTTCTATAGAAGTAGAGGGATCTTTACCGACTTTACCAACTCTAAGGATTTTCCCTTTGTTGTTATCTCCATATCTTACATGTCCATGTTTCTTGGGAGTTTATGTGTAAACTTTGATGTATTTCCTGTCATGTGCTTGGTGCATCCACTATAAATTTATCAACTTTGCTTCAAATGTTCCTACATCACAAAATCACAGTTTTGATTTAGGTACCCAAATTTTCTTGGGTCCTTGAATCTCAAATTTGGGCAATGTGCCCTTTGGAACCCATACCATCTTTCCTAGTGTATGTTCATTCTTTCTAATATAACAAGTTGATGCACTATGACCTTTCTTACCACAATAGAAACATGTTAGGAAAGGAAAGCTAGTCACTTTAGATGATACAAACAAGTTTTTATAAAACTTATGTTGGTCTTTTGGATTGTATCCTAATCCAGCCTTATCAAAAACATACCTTTGTTTATCTAATAAAATATCTAAATTATTTTTACCAAAGGTAAACTTTGCAAGAGTGTTTTTCAAATCATTTATCTCTTTCTCAAACTTGTCGCATGAAGAGCATGAGCAGGGCTTAATAGCATTCTCATACACTAAGCACTTAGTACCTGATGAGTTTGCAACAATTAATCCTAAAGTTTTATTTTCAAGTTTGAGTTCCTCCAAATCTTTATTCAATTTTAAAATTTCTTTTTCTAAGGTTGAAATGACTTCCTTAGAGGAAGAAATTTTTTTTGCAAGTTTAATAAATTCTTTATGCAAATCGTTAAATGCATCTTGAAGTTTATCAAAAGAAGGAGATAGTTCAATATTAGAGGACATTACCTCTTCATCACTTTCACAATCTCTAGCCATGAGACTTAGATTTGCAACTTCATTTTCGGAGTCACTTGAGGAATTCATGTCATTTTCCTCCCATGTTATGTATGTTTTCTTTCCTTTCTTCTCTTTGAAAGATTTCTTCCCAAGTTTCTCCATTTTCTTTTTGAAGATAAGCATTCCATTTTCATATGTCCCTGTTGATCACATTCATAGCATCTTGGGATTGGAAAGGGTTTTTCACCCTTTTTGAAATTCTTCTTAGGATGAAATTTGGTTTTTTTTTTATTTCCCTTTTTCCTTAGAAACTTGTCAAACCTCTTTACTAAAAGACTAAAACTTTCATCATTTTCATCCATACTTTCTTGTTCATCATTCTCTTCTTCATCACTTTCTTCATATGCGGAAGATGAGACTTTGAGTGCAATTCCTTTCTTCTTTTTGTCATTCTCTTCATGTTAATTGAGTCTTTGTCACGACCCGACTTGGGCACATGACCGGCACGTGGCGAATCCTCATTCCCACGTAAGCCTCATGACCTCTACGTTTCTCTATATACATATTTTAATATCAAACTGTTTGTAAGACATCTTTTCATCTCTAATAACTCATTAGTCCCATGAACAAAAACATAAATAAACTTTAACACAAATCTCTAGAGTAATAAAATCAATCATTTCCATTTCAACCGTTAAACATATTATTAGGGTTCAAGATACATGAGTTGCTTTTTTTACAAAATATACATGAAATCTATAATCATGTAGATATAAAATAATCGTGATAAAATAATGTCAATCCATCTCTATAGTCCGGGACCCTACCTGTCATGTAACTGGAGCACTCTATCTCTAACAAAAAGCAAACTAGAATACTTCACACCAAGTGAAGCTCACCGAATAATAAATCTCTACTGCAGGGGTGGAGGTGGAACGGGAGAACCCGCAGTGTCTACAACACCTGTAATGGGAAAGGGAGAGGGGTGAGTTTTATCTAAAACTCAGTGAGCAGGTCCTCACCCATAACCCTCTTATGGGACGACCAAGAAGATAAATAATCATATACAAATAATTAAAATCAGTTGATGCAATAATTTCTGGAATCATACTAATACACATGTGAAAGTAAAAGCTCTAAATAGAAATTTCTCCGAAATTATAATAACAATACTCTATGAGAGAAACAGGATCTTTACTCTATGATTCCTCAAAAACTGAAATAGTATTCTCTATGATCCATCAAGGATCTAATGTGGACACCTAAATAGGTTTCGTTCTCTGCTCTATGAGATTGTTCTCTCGGGACAACTTGGTACCAAGGTTAACGATTGGGGTCAGCCGTTTACTCACTGTTTGTTTCTTTATAGCTAACGTATAGTCTCTAAACCAATGAACATAATATTTTCTCTAAATCTCTATTCTAGTGTTCTCTAAACACAACTCTATGATCTGCTAATTGTTCGTTCAAACTGTTGTCATGGAAATTTCATGGAAATCTCAATTCAAGAATATAATAGTAACACTCTAGCTCTTGTGATAAAATCATTTAACAATAATGGTCCCATGAGTTTGTAATAAAATAAATATTTCATGCTCTAGTTGAAATTTGCCATTTTGATAATTATAACATATCTAATGGAGACTCTAAGCTCTTGAAATCTCTTTAAAACCATGTAATTAATAATAATTTGATGGAAATTAGCTCTAATAACCAACATAGGGGTCATGGATTCCAAACCCACTCACCTGGAGGGAAGGGAATGGTGACGTCAACTCCAACAGAGCTCCGGGAAAAAGGAACAACACCAACGTCTACCATTGGAGCCACAAAACTCATCAATGATTTATGGATACTTTTAGATTATCCTAAAACAACTCTAATAATATTGGGGGAGCACCCCTACTTGACAACAATGAGAGAAATAACAAGATTTAACCCAAGATTATGAAGGAATGGAGAGAAAGGAGACATAATCTAATAACATAAACTTACCTTGATGATTGGGGATGATGGAATAGAGTAGATTAGAGAGAAAAAGGGATGAAAAAGAGAGGAAAGAGTGTATGTATATGTGTGTGTTTTCTGCTTCTGATTTTATGAGGGAGGGGGAGGCCCGATGGCCTTTAAAGGGCCAAAAATGAAATGGCGTCGTTCCACTTATACTGTGCTGTCACGGGTTGTTCGCTGCAACAAACTTTCTTCGCTGCAGCGAGCATGAAGGCTCACCTGTTCACTGTAGCGAGAAAAGCTAGCTGCAGCGAACCTGTTCTGCATAATTCTGCAGAACCTGGCGTTGCAAATTGGTTTCTGTATCTGGAGCCAGTCTGGCTATCCGGATGGGCCCCAGGGGATTCTAGGGCAGTATAGAACTTGCCCACGGACACGTGTACCTCAAGTATTACAGTCTTGTAAGTTCCAACTCATGTTCTTGAAGTTTCCTAAAGAGAATGGCAAGAGAAATAGTGGCTAAATCCTTTGATTCTATAATAGCCATCGCTTTTGGCTGTCATTGCCTATTCAAACATCTCAACACTTTGTTAATAAGATCCTTATTTGGAAATGTTATTCCCAATGAGGCAAGATGATTAACAATATGAGTAAATCTCTTTTTGTCTTGAATGTTTTCATTATGATTTATTCTAAAGAGTTCATATTCGTTTGTGAGAGTGTTTATTCTAGGTCTCTGGACTTCACTAGTACCTTCATGAGTGACTTCTAAGGTGTCCCACATTTCTTTTGCACTTTTATAATTTGACATTCTGAAGTACTCATCAATCCCTAAAGCAGAAGTGATTATGTTCTTGACTTTCAAGTTATATTAAACTTTCTTTTTATCTTCACCATTCCACTCATTTCTTAGTTTTCCAATTTTCTTATCTCCTACTATTTTTGTGGGGATGAAAGGACCATTTGCAACTACATCCCATACATCTAAATTTATGGCTTCTATAAAGATTTGCATGCGAGTTTTCCAATAATGGTAACCATCACCATCAAATATAGGAGGCCTATTGATAGAGTTTCCTTTAGGAAAGAACGAGTTTGATGAGGCCATTACTATTCTTAAAGCGTTTAAGCCTTATACAAGAATCTAGCTCAGGTACCACTTGTTATCCAAGTGGCCTCAATGAACTCAAGAGGGGGGTTGAATTGAGTTCTCAAACATTTCCAATATTATCCCACTCTAATTCCTTATTCAATAAAATGTAAGAAACTGTAATGAAGACTTGAAAAGATGAAAATGCAAGTGATTAAGAGTTCAAACTAAATAAATGAACAAGATAATGAAATGTAAACTTGTAATAAATGTGAAGAGATAAGTAAAGAGAGAATGAAAACTCGATTTATAGTGATTCAGTCACCTCTTGTGACCTACATCCAGTTCCCCTAAACAACCTACTTGAGAGTTCCACTATCTTTAATATCTTTATAACCAAAGAGTACTCTTACAACTTGGGATCCCTTACCCTTAGTGTTTGAGTCTCTTAAGAACCAACAGATACCACATTCTCGTTCTTACAAGGGATACCTCACTCTTTACATATGTCAATATTAGAAAACATGAATTCACTCTCTAATTAGAGGAAATATTACAAATTGAAGGTCCTATAAGGTTTTCTCAAGAATAAGAGAATTTGGCCAAGTATTGAACAAAATGATTGATGAATGAGAATGATTGTCAAAATGATCTTTGCAATATGTTTTCTATGTGTTAAAATGTGTTAAAGAATGGTATTTATAGAAAATAATTCATGTAGACGGTTAAGTATTGATCCCAAAGGATGTGTCTTTTCAAAACACACTCATTTGCACATTTCTGGGCCTAGTAATCAATTATATGAACTAGTAATCGATTACACAGTTCAAATTTTCAAAATAGGCAACAGTCAAGTTGCTGGTAATCGATTACATTGGGTATGTAATCGATCACAAGTGTGAAATTTTGAATTTTGGGTACATGAACAGCATGGTAATCGATTACAAGGAGTCCAGAAATTCAAACGTTAAAGTTTTAACAAACTTTAAATCACTCTTTCATTCTAGAAACACTTTTAAACATCATTTAAACATTTTCTTTAAAAACATATATTTTCACAAATCAAAACAAATTCGTCATTGAAAACAAATAAATTCTTTCAAATCAAATTTTCCTTAAAAATGCTAACAATGGCCAAATAAACTTATTAAATAAAACCTTTTAACAAAATGATCTAAATCCTACTTGTTCTAACCATATGACTTGATCACTTGACTTGCTCATCTTCAAGAAACTCCATATTCTCATGCTTCCACCTTTTTGTCATTTGTACTTTTGGCATCATCAAAACCTACAATATATGTTTTTACACTATTTCCTTTATCCAGTCTTTTCTTTAGCCTAATTAGGATTACCTTGTTGGCCGTTTCTACCTGGCCATTAGCCTGAAGGTATTCGACCGAAGTGAAGTGTTGCCTAACCTTGTAGCTGGTAAGAAAGCCGTGGAATTTTTCATCCATGAATTGGGTTCCCTTTTCGGGATGTCGAATCTAGTGAAAATGTTTTACAGACGAATCTTCTACACTGAGCTATTGTGATTGTGGCCAATAGCTCCGCTTCCACCCATTTTGTGAAATAATTGATCGACATGATGCGGAACTTGACTCTTCCTAGGTCTAATAGGAATGGCCTGAGCAAGTCGATTCGCCATTTCACAAATGGCCATAGGGCCACCACCACTGTGATTTCTTCTATCGAGGCTATGTGTAGCTTGGCGTGTTCCTGGCATTTGGTGCATCTCTTTACAAAAAGCACTGAATCTCGGAGGATGGTAAGCCAGTAATATCCTACTCGGCCAATTTTCAAAGCTAGTGTTCGACCTTCGAAGTGGTGGCCACAAACCCTACTTTCTCCAGAACTTTCTCTGTTACTAGGCCTTGAACGCACTTCTGGAGTGCCTGCTGTAATATCCTCCCAAATACAACCTCATCCTTAAGTCGTGACATCATACTCAAGAGTTGCTACTTATTAATTAACGGACCTTCCTTAAATATCTATGGCAAGCTCGATTAACGCGTGTAATAACTAAGCGTAATTCTATTAAAATATATAACAAAGAGACATAACATTTATTGAATACATAGTTAAGTATAAAAGGAAGTTCTTCTATGAGTTTTAATACATATATTTCCTCTATTACATTTACATACATATAACTCCAACTAAGTACAATAAAGTAAAAACATCAACTACTAAACTATTGCAATCCTGAGTTCTTTCACATAGCAACGCTATTGTTCTCTAGACTAACCTGGAGACGACACGGGAATACAAAAATATATAGGGGTGAGAATTATACAATTTTTAGTAGGGCAACTCCCCAATTACACAATCATAATGTCATCATCATCGCCTCAGCCACTTCGATTTATCAATAAAATGTGATCATGCAATACATATTAAAGATTTATTTTAAAGTTCTTAAATCTGCTATGAAGTAGGTAGCTTTTAACAATTAATCACTTAGTGCACATATATCATAAAGATCAAACACATAGTAAATAATCCTAATCAAGTAATTCCATATGATATGATTATGCAAATGCTAAATATAGTGAAATTATCTCAAAGTGACCTGGTTTCACTTAGGGCCATAGAACTCAATTCATTGCATTTTTCTCTTTTCATCGACATTGGAAAGACTTAGTTTATACCCAATGGATATCTGTCGTGGACAACTCCACAATGGATAGTTTATACCAAATGGTATTTGCAGTGGAGCACACCACACAAAGGAAATAGACTACTTATCAGGATTGAACTCATTCCTATACGTGATCATCGGACTTCATTTTTTCCTCTTTCGAATCACACACAGATCTATTCCTAGTCAATACGTCTACTGACTCATAATATCTCTGGGAAAGTTTCTCTTTTTGCCTTTCCCTATAATATTTCTAGGGAAGTTCCTCTTTTTGTCTTCCCTTCATTCAACATAAGTCTTATTTCTATTTTGTCCAGATGTCAGAACATGCAGACTGAAATTTATACATTCTCTTTTCTCATATAACTGCATCACATACTTTTTCTTTCTCAAATACATGCATAAGCCACATGTAGGCATTCAATCACAAATTATTCTCATTTATGCCTCATAAACCAATCTTTAAATTGTCTAGCATTCATTCATATTCATCATACTTGAATTTAGAGTCATTCTGTCACCAAATTAATACTTGAGTTCATTTTAGGACAAATATAGCATGTTGGCAGAATTCATACTTAAGGAGCAAGATTTATTTTGCACATCAAACAATCAATTCAAAGGCTACAAAAATCCTCTAAGACACTTCAATGTGTCCATAAGGCAAGTAAAAATTTCACAACAAGAATCATTCTCTAACTATGTTAACAAAATCCTACAAATTCGTAACTTCAATTTCCACAATCCAGGCAACATAGTTACAATCTGGGTTCATGAATTTTTAAACATAGCAAAATTGCTCAGAATAGCTCTAGATATTTATTGGAGACACCTTAAGATGTTAGCTACATCCCACAAAATTTTCAGTTCAATCCAAGATATTTAAACAGGTCAGAAAATTTGAACAAATTCCCTACTTGCTTCAAACCAGGATTTTCTAGCAACAAGGTTCAAGTAACATGATTTTTTTCAAGTAGTAAAACCCTTCAACATGGCCGAAGAAAAATCATGGAGTTGGCTTAGATGTTAACTTCAATATATAATTTTTTTAATTGATAAAAATAACTATAATTATACCAGAAAATTTGTGAACAATTCCTGCATGTGACCGATTTGAAAATCCAGCAACCTAGTCAAAACTTCTTTTGACAAAAATTATTTTCTAACCTCATTCAAACACTCTTCCAATTTAAACACATTAATATATATCTATCATCAACCAATATAACCAAAATTTCCAGCCAAACTAATCAAAAAAATTAAAAATAAATTTTGGAAGAAAAAAGAACAAATAAAACCCTACTTTGCAAACTTTAGAACTTTGTGCTCCAAAGGTATTCCAAGGGATTTCTCTTCACTTCAAGGACTCCTAATCAAGCCCTAAACATTACTTAAGCAGTGAGTAAGTGAGGCATCAAGATGAGAATTGGTAAGAAATTGAGATTTCAATCGGTTAGTTTGGTAGGTATTGATGAGTGGAACAAGCTTGGCGAAGGAAGTTTGTGGTTTTATCAAGTCTAGGCTAGGAGTTTGAGGTTTAAATCAAGTTTTTTGATGGTTTTGGTGAAGAAAAATGGAGGTGGCTGCTATTTTTTCTTATGGCCGAACCAAGGAGGAAGAATTAACGCAATTAGGTGACTTGAGTTTATCTTACAGCAAGCATAAATCATTACTTTAATATAAAGTTTAATTTCTTTATAAAAAGAAACTAATATGGATGGCTAGGATTTAGTCTTGTTATTCAAGATTGAATCTTAGCCATTCATTTGATTCAAATGGATATACATCTTCTTTTGTAAAGATCAAACTAGCTTTTGGTGTTAGAAATTGCACACCGAAATTTTACCAAACAGGTAAAATACCATACCCGGATAATCAAACATTGCTTGAAAATTAATTTCAAGTATAAAATCTTCATTTCTAACTGTTTCTAACCTTAACACTCTTTTTTCTATGTTCCAGGCATCTTCTGGTCCCAGATCTATAGTTTCCACTGTTCTGATGGGCCTGTAGGGCTGCAAGGTTACTATTCATGCCCTAGCCTAAATTTTTTTTTCACATTCGTTGAACTATCCTCATCATTATTAATACTATCAGATTTTTTAAATTATGACTACTAAAGCTCAAATTAATTTTTCAATAATTTTTCGGGTGTTACAGCTGCGATATGCTTCTCCTATAAAGTGTATCTCCTACCACGGTGTAATTCAAGGCTTCTCTTGTGATCTTACTTGTTTCCCCCAGTTCCATGGGCTATTTTCAGTTCTTTATGTACTCTATAATGGGGGTCATCCAGCTTTATCCCCCTTGAGTGATTTGACATACTTCCACCATCGAAATCAAAGGTTCTTCAGTACTTCCTGATCTAAACTTCTATTGTTTCCTCCAGGTTTGGTACTATCCAGCTTGGATAATACGTCAGCCCAGATGTTTTGGTCTCAGGGGACATGCTTGACCTTGTGCTCAGGGATATTCTCTAGTAGGCCTTTTACCACAGCCAAATATTTTTACATTTGAGGATCCTTTGTTGAATATACTCCAGAAACTTGTGAGGTGATGAGTTGGAAATCACTGCAGATGATGAGCTTCCAGACTTTGACATCCATTGCCAGTTGGGCTTCATATTTAGCCTGATTATTGGATACCTGGAACCAGAAATTGATGGAAAGCTCGATATGGGTTTTATCTCGCCTTTCAAGTATTATACCCGCCCCTCCACCTTTAGAATTTAAAGCCCCATCCACTTGTAGCGTCCAGGCCAAAAGTGGCTGAGGGGGAGGAATCTAGACTAGCTCGATCACGAATTCAGCTAGCACTCGGGCTTTGATTGCACTTTTTGGTGCATATTGGAGATCTAATTCTGAAAGGTCTATTGCCGGTTCATCATCTGTCTAGCAAGGTTCAGCTTATGAAGTATTGCTCTATTAGTTGATTAGTCCAAATCACGGTGGTATGTGCTTGGAAGTACTGCCTCAATCTTTTGATTGACGTCACTACCAGAAAAAGCCACTTTCTCTAATTTGGAATAACAGAGCTCCACTTCAGCGAGTGATTTGGAGATGAAATAAACCGAGGTTTGGGACCTTTCGAATTCTGTCATTAAAGCATTGGCAACTACGTTTTCCACTATGGCTAAATACAGGACCAGATGGCTTCTGAGGTCCAGTCTCCTTAAGATAGGCAGGGACTCAAGTATTTGCTTGAAATGTAGGAACACCCTTTCACACTCTGGAGTCCATTCAAAGTCCCTTTGCTTTTTTGGTAGCTCGAAGAATGTGCTGGCCTTTAGTGCTAACGCTACTAGGAATCTTAACATGGAAGTTAATCGGCCTCTTAAACGCTGAACCTCCTTTACGGGGGTCAGACTTTGCATATCCGGGATTACTCTGCACTTGTCCGGGTTAACTTTATTTCCCCTATGGGTGATCATAAACCCCAAGAACTTTCTAGCCTTGACTACGAAGGCACATTTGAGGGGGTTAACTGTCATGTTGTATTGTTCCAAGGTATAGAATACTTCTTCCAAGCCTTTAATGAGCATGGTAGGGTCTCCTATTTTCACAAGCATGTCATAAATATATATACTTCCATTAGGCCCCTAATGTGCTCGTGGAAGACCTTATTCATGAGCCTTTGGTAGGCGGCTCTAGCATTCTTGAGTCCGAACAGTATGACCTTATAGCAGTAGTTCACCGGGGGAGTTATGAAAGTTATCTTATCTTCATCTTTTGGGGTCATTAGGATTTGGTTGTACACGGAAATGCATCCATAAAGGATCAGTAACCGAAAGCCACATTTACAAGCCCGTCGATGCTTTGTAATTGATTCAAAACCTTAGGGCATGCCTTATTTAGGTCTGTATAATCCACACACATCCTTAGCTTCTTATTTGCCTTGGGGACCATGACCACGTTTGCCAAGAATATAGGATAAGTAATTTCTCGGATGAACCCTGTCTTAAGAAAATTTGAAACTTGTTCCGATACCGTCTTTGCCCTTTTCTGAGCTTATTCTCCTTTTTCAATGAGCTATGGGTCAGACACCAGGCTATTCGTCCAACTTATGACACATAACGTTGGGGTCTATCCCTACATTCGTTGGGGTCTATCCCTACATGTTGGATGCTGCGTAAGTGAATAAATGAGAGTTCTTCCTTTGAAACAAGATCAATTCTTGCCTCAAGCCTCCTTCTAAACTATTGTTTATTTTGGTCACTTTTTCTGGGGCATCTCTAATCTGGTCCTCCTCCAACTCGCCTTTTGGCTCTAGGCGATGCCTAGTGGTCTTGGACCTTACCTCCAAATTCACCATATGGACTTCGATGGATCTAGAGTTTAGGTCCTTTTCTCTATGGAAGGTTCTTTTGGGTCTTCCAAACTAGCCAAATTACATCTTCGAGCTGTCAACTAATCAGCTCTTATTATGGGTACTTTTCCATGGTCTAAGATAAATTTTATGGTAAGGCATGCTATGGAAACGGCTGCCCCTATTGTTCAGGACTAGCTTTCCGAAGATGGCATTGTATGCTGAACTTTTATCAACCACTAGGAAGTCTGCCTTGATTGTTCTGCTCAATTGCTTGGCCCCCAGGGTTATATACAGTGATAGGTACCCCATGGGGAGGACTCTCTCTTGAGTGAACCTAACCAACTCTTGGGGATAAGCCTTAAGATCGAATCTTGGGATACCGACCTTATTAAAGGCATCCTAGAAGAGTACAATCACTACGCTCCCTTGGTCTATTAAAAATCTCTGCACCTTACCATTGAACATCAGTATGGAGACCACTATCGGATTGTTGTGGCAGGGAGCCACACCCATCATATCTTCTCCAGAGAAAGTAATCGTTAGGGTTTCCTTGGGTAGATCTTTGGGTGCTATACACACTATCTCTTTTAAGTGCCATTATCTTGCGGACTTTGTAGCTCCACCATCAGTAAATCTTCCTACGATTACATTAATAACGTGTTCGGGTTCATTTTCTTCTCTGGGCTCATCGTCGAATAGGGGATTGTTTTCCATTCTCCGGCTATAGGGATTCCTTTTTTGTTTTCATCCCGTGTAGGCGGAGATCGCCCCCTTTTCGCCCACGTACTTTCCCAGTTTCTCTTCTCAGATTAAGGTTTCCACGGGGTTGTTCAAATCAAAGCATTCCGTTGTCTAATGTCCTGGGGCCTTATGGTAGGCGCAAAACTTGGACTTGTCTATATTCTTTTTCGACTTCAAGACCTTGGGCTTAGGCAACATCTCCGTGTTCTAGATTTCTTTGTATATGTCAGTGAGAAAGACAACTAATGGCATGCATTTAGTATATCTCGGGCCTCGGCCCGATTTCCCTTCTCGCTTACCTTCCTCATTCGGCTTCCTATTACCGTTCTGAGCTTGCATGCCTAGACATTTTTGTACATTTGACCTGACTTGCATGGTTTCCTCCAGGCTTTTCAGCCCCGTTTTGGATTTCATCTTGGGTCAAGGATTCTGTGAACAGGCCATTTTTGAGTCTGGTGATCAATGTGACCAAGGCTATCCAGGTCCTAAGTCCTTCGTAGAGCAAGGTCTCCTTGTTGAAGTGCTCCAAATAATCTCGGAGGGGCTCATTTTGCTACTAGAAGAAACCGAGTAAGCTTGATGCCGACTTGGGCTTAAAATTCCTTGTCGTAAAGTAAGCCAAAAACTTTGAACCATTCAAGAGCTATTTTTCCACAAGGTGATAAGGAAGGCGTGCCATTTTATGGTGTCTGAGGCATCGACCAGGTACATATTTACCTAAACAAGTCTAGATGTTCCTCGGGGTATACGGTGCCATCGTACCCCTCGGTCTCTGTTAGGAGTTTGAAGTCTCGTGCCAACTTCAAGCTCATAATGTGATCGGAGAGCGGAAAGTTGTCTTCTTCATCCCACACTAGTGTCTTCCCTTTCCTTCTTTCGACCTTGGAGTAAAGCATGACTCGGTTGTGGAAGTTTTGCTGGAACCTGGCTCATACCCTCAGGTTCGATGGGAATTGCAGCTTCTCTGGTAATACTCTTCTGGGTCCAAAGGTTCATAGCGAGGATGCGGACTTTGTGGGCCGGGATCATTATCATGATAACCAGTCCCACTCCCGTGTCGTTCAGAACTCCTGCATACTAGGCTCAAGGCTGCCTCCATAGAGCATCTAATACATGTCTGCGTTTTCCAAACAAATGCCTCCTATGGGCATACTGCCAATGTGCCTCTTCAACTTCCTTCTGGCAAATTTCTAGTGCCAATGCGGCTTCTCTTTCCTTTCTTCCTTCAACGTGATGCTCTTTCTTGCATCTTCAGCGATCTTCTTCTATTGTCTTTATAACATTAACGTCCCGTTACAAGTCATGAATGGTTTGGACTTCTTTTCTTTATGACTTTCAGCATCTCGGCCACCATGGGAGAACTAGCCTCACTAGTACCGGCATTTTGAATTTCATGAGGGTCACCCAAGACCTCGCCCCTATTTTGTAGCGTGTTTGCCTGTAAGGCGGATTCTGAAGTAGTGTACACCACCACCTCATGGAGATTGTTTTGGGGCACACGATTTCCTTCACAATGGACCTCAGAGGGAATTCTCGTCGTGGTTGACATTGTTGTTTTGTCGAGAAATCAGGAAAGAGGGTTAGAAGTCCCCACAGACGGCGCAAATGTAACGTGGGATAGGATGAGAGAATTGCCTCATTACCGGAGTACTTCGAAAGCCTCATGACCAGGTCTTTCCTATGTGCCTTGTTATGTTTTTGGAGAAAAAGTGTAGGGTACCTACAAGGACTCCACCTAGAGAATGAATGGGTATTCTAGCAGAGTGAAAGTATATGAAAAGAACCTATCCATACTTGGAGTCCCCAAAGGTATTTATAGAAAAGTCTATAGAGCGGTTACCCATGATCATTTCGTCCTTGCATTCGCGCTTCCACATTCATCTTGGTGGAGGAAGTGGGCGACTAGGAAGAAAGAGCTTAATAACTACTTTCACGTGTCCATAGCTTATGCATCTAGCCCAATGAGCGAATCCATCTCTGGGTTTGGCTCGGTTACCTTTGGCCTCTGTGATAAGCCTTCCAAGATGGATTACTTATCGAGCCTGGACTTACGTCATGGTCCGAAATAATTACATATATGAATAAAATATTTTTCACAAAAAATTTAAAAAGAAACAAATTGATAGCACTTGATAATATAATTGGAAAAAGATTATATTATGAAAACTAAATAATACTTATTTTCCTAAAAATTTGACTTAATTTAATTCAAAAAAATATTCTTACAATTTACACAAACATATGTTCTTCATTTTATTATGTTTTAATACCTTTTACGCAATATACTTGATAAAAAATTACATTGCCCAGTAGTTTTTACAAAATATAAGTGAAGTATATAATTCCAAATTAACATGAATAAATTAAATAATAAACAATAGATATTTCATAGAAACAAATGAGACTTCTAATAAAATAAAATGATATAAAAATCTAATTGGCTAATACACAAATTTTGCAACTAATATCAATTGTTCTATCATTCTTATTTTATATCAATCATCTGATGGTATCATTAATTGCTATCATATTAATCGGACATCAGTTGTCATTTTATATCTCAAAGATTTAGTTTACCATTATTATTATATTGGAATCAATTTTTTTATTTGAAATTTAATCTGATATTGGTTCAAAAGCTTCCTAATTGATATCAATTAAGTAACATTCTTAAATCAATTTGATAATAACTCTAATTATGATACCATGTTTAAATCAATTTTTTTATAAAAAAAACATGTATCACGTTTAATACCACGTTATATCCCAAATTAGTTTTAAAATCAATTTAATTATATATGATATATATTATTTAATACCACATTTCTAAATTTCTGTGTTCTATCTTTGTTATTCACTTTAATTTAGCCTACTTAATTTTAGCAACAATTATCACTAATCTATATTATTAATAGTTTAGACTTATTTCAATAAAAGTTTTGTTAGATGTCATTCTTTAAGAAATTTTTGCCCCACTATTTTCTTGATATATCTGTTTAAAGTAAATTTTTAGATTTTTATTTGTCTTGTAATCATTAGTTATTTTTTAATTATATTTTCATTTCTCTCTTCTATTACCACATTCTCTACATTGACTATTATATCAATTATCAGTCCCACAATTTTTAAACGTTTAACATATTACAAGCCTTAAAATATTATAATTGAAAATTTTAATAACTTATATTTTTCAGTACAATAAACGGTATTATAATATTTAATATTATTAATAATAAGAAAAATAAATTGAAAAGCATAAAAAATAAATGCATTAGTATATTTGAAGAAAAATGAACCTTTGCACAAATATAATTTTGGAAATTACCATAAAAGCCATAAATCAAACCAAAAGTTTAAAATTCATTCTTCAACTTAAATCTTGGAAAATATTCCTTCGTTCATTTTGCATAGTTAATTTTTACATACATATTCTTTCTAGGTGCATAATTTCTACCAAATCAATTTTTTTTAAATAGTTATATCAATAGTCTATTTTTCTATTCTTCCTCTTTCCGTGATAGTTTATATTTTTCAATTTTTCCTCTTTCCCTAATAGTTTATAACTTCAAATTAAGATCTTTTGAAAGTACATATATATATATGTACTATCACATGCAAAAGTTAAATTCAGACATTTAAACCTTATATCTCTTAAAATTATTAATATAGGAGCGCTTACCCCTATTTTAAAGTTTGAATATTCATTAATAGCCACTTTAGAAAGCAATTGCCATGATGGTCCAGTTTTCTTTAACTGTTATCCAAACTTTGCAATGAATATAAATAATGATTATACCCTAGAAGCCATAAAATTATATGTAAAAACCCTTGATGATATAATAGATGAAAAATATAATCCACTACAGATAATATATAGAATATATTATAAGATTACTAAAATAGATTATAATTTCAGAGCTTTAAAACAGTCTCCTAAAGATGAAACTATATTAGTTCAAGCTAATTTAAGAAAAACCACCATACAAGTCCCTAAAAAGCTTAAGCATTCAGAAGTTATAAAACATATCCCAGAGGAATGGTTACAAGAAGATATTGTTGAACCAAATAAGATAGAAAATACCCAAGTTAGAGAAATAATTCAAGAAGGAAATAATATAAGACTTAGAATGAATAGATCACAATCAGTAAGGACAAGAGAACCTCAGATAATCAGACCAGAAACTTCTAGAAATTCAATAGATAACTCAACTATTAATATTGATTTAGTAGGAATAAATAATAACAGAGCTAGAGTTGTAACACCAGTCTATGAAGATATTCAATATTCCCTAACAACTTCACAAATATTAAACACCTTAACTATAAAAGAACCCTTTGAAATAGATAAAGCATGGATAAAAGAAGATTTTGAAGCAGAATATAATAAGGATATTAGAGAATGGTTTTTTAAAAATTTTAGTGAATCAAAAATAGAAGATATTAGAAAAAAATTTTATGACTATTTAGAAGAACATGAAATTAATCTATATTTCTTTGATTAGTTAATAAATATCTATAAGAGTGATAAAATAAAAGAGTTCTGTCCCTTAGTAAAAATAACAACAGCTTGGGAAACAGTTAATGGAGATATAGTAGAATCAGAATATTTTCCAAAAGATGATGTGAAGATAAGATTATCAGAAAATATTAACATAGAAATGGCTAAATATAAAGATATTATTAATGAAAGTGGAAATGTAGAAAAAAAAGGATGTAAGAAAAATACACCAACAGCTTAGTTATACATATACAATGCTAGATGTAATGAGTAATCAGTTAAAAAGAATTCAAGAAAAAACTGAACAAAGCGGTACTAGCACTAATATAATAAAACCTAATTTAATTCCAAGACCGATAGAAACTCCTATATATAAAATAGAAAGTAAGCCAGGAATATTAAAACCTAATAGAAAATTAGAGTCTGATATAGGAAATATAAAAGAAAAGCTTAAAGGTTTAAGTATTAGAAAAGAAATAAATACTCTAAAAGTAATGAGATTAACAACCCATGATGGAAGAGGAACTCCAAAAACTAGAAATTATTATCCTAGACCCACACCAGTAGATATAAGTTATGAAGAAAGAGGCATGCAATATCAAAATACTTGTGGAAATATAGAAGAATGGAATATAGATGGAATTAGTGAACAAGCAGTATTAGATGCTACATGTCAAATAGCTACGTTTGCTACGGCTTTAAAATCAAACAGATTATCTGAAAGAGAAGCAGCCATAATATTAGTACATGGATTTATAGGACAATTAAGAGGATGGTGGGATAATTTTTTAACTCAAACAGATAAAGAAGTAATATTAAATAGCATGAAACAAGAAGGTGCAGAAACAGTTTCAGATGTGAGAACAACTTTAATAGTATCCATAATTAAAAAATTTATAGGAGATCCCAATATTTTTAGAGAAAGAGTGGGAACACAATTATTAAATTTAAGATACCCAACAATGTCTGATTATAGATGGTACAAAGATATATTTATATCAAAAGTAATGATGAGAGGTGATGCTAATAATGCATTTTGAAAAAAAAAATTTATAGCAGCTTTACCTAGTTTATTTGTAAAAAACGTTATACAAAAATTACAATATCATTTTGGAAATCAGGTTCCCTATGATACCTTAACCTTTGGTCAAATTCATAATATTGTAGTAGAAACAGGAATAGAAATATGTACTAATATGAAACTACAAAATAAGATTAAAAAAGAGAAAATGACTAATAAAAGAGAACTAGAAACATTTTGTTATCAGTATGGAGTAGATCCTATAAGAGCTTCGAGTAAACAGCATAAAAAACAGGTTAAGAAATTACATAAATATGTAGCCAAATACTTAAGACCCAATAATCCTAGAAAACATTATCAGTGAAAAAATATACAACAACCTTCACCAGTTTATTATAATAAACCCTATAATAAAAATAAGAAAAAATACCAAAAAAATACTAAGAAAGAAAATGTGTGCTGGAAGTGTGGAAAACCAGGACACTACGCAAAAAATTGTAGAATACAACAAAAAATAAATGAATTAACAAATGAGGAATTAAGACAAGCATTATTAAGAATATTTATTAATTCTGAATCTGAACCAGAATCTGAAAAAGAAAGTATGAGTGAAGAAGATGCTGAAGATAATGAAATATTTCAACTAGATAATAAATCTTCTGAAGAATCAGAATTGGAAGATGAAGAAGAAAATTATTGTTTAGGACCAGGTTTATGTAATTGTGAAAATTTTACAGAAAAAACAATAAATGTTTTAACTAGTGATCAAACATCTACCTTAATATCTATAATAGATAAATTAGAAGATTCACCATTAAAAGAAGAATGTCTACAACAACTAAATTCATTAATTTCCAAAGAAGAAAATCAAAGAAAAGAAATAAGACCAACAGAAATGAGAGAAGTTTATAATAGATTTAAAATACCTAAAGAAAGTATAACTGTAAAAGATTTACAAAGTGAAATTAAAAATCTTAAACAAGAGATTTCAAAAATAAAAGAACAAAATATTAATTTAGAATACAAACTACTAAAATTAGAAGGAGAACAGATTATTCATAAACAAAAATCAAAAGCCTTAATCATAAAGGAATCAGAAGCAGAAGAAAGTTCAACCCCTTTTATTGATATATTAAGTTTAATAACTATGCATAAATGGTGGACAAAAATTACATTAATTGTTAAAAATGAAAAATTTGAATTAGTAACTTTAGTAGATTTAGGAGCTAATATAAATGCAATACAAGAAGGAGTAATACCAACCAAATATTATGAAAAATCAACTGAAAAAGTAGCAAAAGCTAGCGGAACAGGATTAAAAATTAAATATAAGCTTTCAAATGCGAAGATCTATAAAAATAAAGTTTGTTTTAGAACATCTTTTGTATTAGTGAAAAATATTATAAATACCATAATATTAGGAACCCCTTTTATATGTTTACTATATCCATTTTGGACAACTGAAAATGGCGTAACAACTCATGTTATACCAGAAACCCCAGTTCCTTTTGAATTTTTAGAACCTCCTAGAACTAAAGAGTTAAATATGTTACAAAAAGCCTCTATATCAACAGAAGAATTGATAGAGCAAAAACACAAATAGATTAATTTGTTAAATAGAGAAATTTATTATTAAAAGGTAGAAGAACAAATAGAAAATCCTAAGATACAAAATATGATAAAAGAATTTGAAAAAAGAACAGAGAAAGAAATTTGTGATACTAACCCTATGGCCTTTCATCATAGAAAAATTCATGAAATATCGTTACCATATGAAGAAGGATTTAAAGAATCAAATATACCAACAAAAGCTAGACCCATACAAACGAATGAAGAATATCTAAAGTATTGTAAAAAAAGAAATAAAAGAATATTTAGAAAAAGGATTAATATGACCGTCTAAATCACCCTGGAGTTGTTCAGGATTCTATGTTAGAAAGTATCAGAAATAGAAAGATGAGCCCCTAGATTAGTAATTAACTATAAACCCTTAAATAAAGTTTTAAGATGGATAAGATACCCATTACCAAATAAACAAGATCTAATTAAGAGATTGTATAAAGCCAATATTTTTTCAAAGTTTGATATGAAATCAGGATATTATTAAATCTCTGTGAAAGAAGAAGATAGATATAAAATAGCATTTGTAGTACCCTTTGGTCATTATGAATGGAATGTAATGCCTCAAGGTCTTAAAAATGCCCCAAGTGAATTTCAAGAAATAATGAACAATATTTTGAATCCATACATGGAATTCTCTATTGTTTATTTAGATGATGTATTAATCTTTTCTAAAGGAATTAATCAACATAAAGAACATTTGAATAAATTTATTCAAATAATAAAAGAAAATGGATTAGCCATATCAGCTAAGAAAATGAAGATATTCCAAATTAAAGTAAAATTCTTAGGATATGAAATATATCAAGGAACTTTTACACCAATTAAAAGATCAATAGAGTTTACAGACAAATTTCCAAATGAAATAAAGGATAAAAAGCAATTACAAAGATTCTTAGGATGTCTAAACTATGTAGCAGACTTTATTCCTAATATTAGAACTATTTGTGCCCCTTTGTACAAGTGTCTTAGGAAAAGTCCTCCTCCATGGGATGACGAAATAAGTCAAGTCGTTAAAAGTCTTCCTTGTTTAGGGATACCAAACCCTTCAGCAGCTTTAATAGTTGAAACAGACGCCTCTGATTTTAGTTATGGTGGAATTCTTAAACGAATTCTTCCGGACTCCATAAAAGAACAAGTCGTCAGATATCATTCAGGTATTTGGCATCCACCTCAACAGAAATATTCAACAATTAAAAAAGAAATTTTATCTATAGTATTATGTATTACTAAATTTCAAGATGATTTATTTAATAAAAAGTTTTTACTACGAACTTATTACAAAGCAGCCCCTCATGTTTTATAAAATGATGTTAAAAACCTTGTTTCAAAACATATCTTTACTAGATGACAAGCAATTTTATCTTGTTTTGATTTTGAAATTGTACACATAAAAGGAAACAAGAATGCTCTTCCAGACTTTCTTACGAGAGAATTCTTGGAGGGCTTTGCCCAGAATGAGCCAGAATCCAAACACGAGAGAAAATTATGGTCCCCCACGGAACCATAAAAAAGAATCTGTACTAGCTTCATTATCAAAACCTTTGACTATGTCATAGGTTGTTAAAAGCTCAATGATATCAAGCAGTAAAAGCAATATTGATAAAAGCTCTACTGATATATGCTCTCAAAAATATTCAACACCTCAACCAGTTACCCCTTCTCAATTATTCCTTACCAAACCTACATATCAAGATCATCCTTATATTGAAAAACCAAATTCACTACCTGTAATAGCCATTGAAAGAGAGTGGTTTACCCTAGATAGGAAAACCATGTATAAGCACATATTCCCTAAACCATTTCATTATCTACTAGTTCATCCTCCAAAAACCAAAAAGTTTTATGAGTATATCCTAGTTGACACAAACTTAGTTGAAATAACCCATGTAATTGATAAGAAAGATCCTAGCAAAATATCCCATTCCAAGCTAAAAATGATTAAAGTCCTAACCTTGAAAGATTGGAACCAACCCCTTTACCAACTTAAGGAATTTACTAGAGAATTTGAGCCTCAATATTATAATTACTTTGATTACATAGAAGCCTGGCATCATGTACTAGATTTTTCTCCAAGCCCCCATTCATGACTCTTTTGGTTTAAAAAGGGAATCTCTTTACAATTCCCTAAATGGTTTCTTAAATGGTTTTTGGATTTTGGTCCAATTCCAGCCATATTTCCGAAAGAAGCAGCAATGAGATATGAATATTGGAAAGCTAAAACCTCATTTATACCAGAAATGAAAATGATCTCATTCATAACATGGTTGGGAATAATCTTGATTATGCAATGGGATTATAATTCCGCAAAAATGGAAGAAGATAATAGTATTCAGTTTCTTGTCAAAATTATAAAAGTCAGATGGTGGGGAGTATTTGATCTCAATTTAATCAGTAAAAGAGCCATTGATTCATGGATAGCCATATCACATGAAAAAAGAACTCAATCCTCCACTGTCTCTCCAAGCTCATCAAAAATAAGTGTAAAGGAAAAGAAACCCAACTTTTAGCACAAAAGAGACAATTAATGACAGCCTTAGCAGTAGCCACATCAGAAGAAAGAAATTCAAGAACAAATTAAAGCTATATCAGCCAAGCCAGAAGAAGACGAAGAAGTCAATTCAAGCCCGGGTCATTACTTTGAAGATATAGAAGATCAGTACAACCTTTGAAAAAGCTTCAAGATAAGAATCTCTAAATCAGCTAAAAAGCAAGTGTCGGTAGCATCTCCTAATAGTAAAAAGCAGAAGACGACATATCAACCACCATGATTAAAGATGAAGCAATCCCCAAAAGTCAAAAAGTCTATAGAATAGCTTTATCTTAAAGATAAAGATATCATCATTGTAATAGCTCCATTATTGGTATAATAGCAACCATGTTAGGTGAAATAGGAAGCAATGGCCTTCTATAAAAGGCAACCTTCATAGAAGAAGAGGGGCATTGAGAAAAAACCATTGAAAAATCATCAAAAGAAATCTCTCTAAGCCTTAAGATTTGAGTGATAGCTTACACTATCCTCTTCACTATATCTAGAAAAAACGCTTTATATCATTTTTGTACAAGTTTTAGAAGCATTCAATAAGATTTGTTGAAGTTCATCAGCATATTTTCTTCTATTGAGTATAAGATTAACAAAATTAGAGAACAATTAAAAGTTTTAGTTGCTTGAATTCCCCTGTTCCTTGTTTTCTCCGTAACGATCCGAGCTCAAGAAGTTATATATATATACACACACACACACACATATACTCCTGTTTCACTACACCATATTTTATTTTTTACAACTTAAACATCTCAACTTATCAATTCTATAATTTTTTATATTAATTTTGTTGAAAAGTAAAACTTCAATTTTTCTGTGTTAAAATATTTTTAAAAAATCATTTCCACAATTTACACTTCTTCATTAATGATGCTAATTATTTATTAATTTTTAAAAAATTGAATGGTTACATTATTTTTTTAAAAATAATTGTGTAATTGATGTACTACTCAAATAATTGAGATAACATACATTAGGATTATTTATGATTTTTTACTAATTATAATACATTAATTATAACATATATTTTAAAATTGATATTTTAATTTACTAAATGGATGTCCAAGGAAAGGAGGTGTAATTGAACTCATATAAATTAAATTTATTCATTATTTTTATTAATTAGAAAATATATTTTTATTTTTTATAAATTAAATATCTTAATTTACTAAAAAGATGTAAATGATTAGAGATTATAGAGATTATAAAAAAAATGCTAAAACGGATACCTGTAGGGATTACTCGCAATAGAGACAGGTTTAGTCTTCATGGGGACAAGGCGGAATCCTATTTATTAAATGGGTAGGTATGAGGAATAAGGTTCCTACCCCATGAAACCTGTCACCTATTTATATAAATGATTTGATTATCCATATATATATATATATATATATATATATATATATATATATATATAACCTTAGCACACCTTCCTTTTCCTTAATTATCTTCGTTGAATTTATACTATGTATTTTTATTTTGGATTATGTTATATTAGTAGTATTTGTTATTATGTATATTTATATCTAAAATTTCAAAGTATTTTTAAAATTTTTCTCTTTTGGAAATTTTTTTAATAAACCCATGAATACTCGTAGGGATTTAAATCCCTGCTGAAAATAAGGATCCATAATGGAGATGAGAAACAAAATTCTAAATGGGGATAGGGAACATGTCCTCTTTCTCATAGATACCTGTTGCCATACCTATAAATGGTTCATGATATAGTAAAATTATCCACCTATTCTCTTTTATTATCTAATAATTTCAACTTTTATTGATAGTTAAAGATCGTTTACTGAGATTTTTTCAACATTATAAACATGATATTCAAAATAAGGTATAAAATAGAATGATACATTCATATTTTATTCATTTTTTTAATTATTTAACTATTTACTTATTTTCAAAATAAATTTATATACATAGTTTTCTATAAGATGTATTTAAATAAATTATTATTTATTTTCGATCATAGTTAAGAAACTATCTTTTATTATCACCTTGTACATTGTACGGCTCAAGCAACTAGTACTAATAAAGAAAAAACCTCAGAAAGTAAACTATAATAAAATTATAATAAATAGCACAAATCACCTTTTAGATTTGATCGAATTACGATCCACTCCATTCTTGTCAAAAAATTGCACTCCACCCTATAAGTTGAACATAGGACGAGAAGAGAGGTTGAATCGTGTTTCTGAATTTCTTTCTTTTAATTTCTAAAAGCTTAAACAAGGTCTATCAAGTGATTTTCACTTGAAGACAGCTGGAACCAATGTTAATTACCTTCAGAAAGTGACTTTTTGAAGTATTTAAAATAAAAAGTCTTCAAAAAAAGTCTTTTAAAAACCACACAACAGAAACTAAAAAATAATTGCTGGAAGATAAAGAGAAGGATTTTATACTGGTTTGGCCAAACACTGCCTACATCCAATTTTAAACAACTTGTTGAGTTTCACTAATGAACCATTTTCTCAACTTGAGAAAGTAAGATATTATTTGAATAGCCTTCTCAAGCTATTCTTAGTGAGCAGGAGTTCCAATTTACTCTTACTTACAAATAGTCTTTGTCCTAGCCTTTCTAATCTAAACTCATTTGATCACTATTGGATATAAGTACAAAGATAAGATTTGGGTTGGTATACTCCAATAAAGAACACTCAAGTCTTTCTAAAGATAAAACAATGTTTAAGTGAAAAGACTCGAGAGACATTGTCTTTCTAAATTCTTCCTAAGAAGAAAATGTTAGCTAATGATCAAAAGAAAGAAAAATTTCTATACAGAAATTGATTATAAAGAAAATGATGAACTTCATAAAGTATTAGAAGATTACAGTGCTTGTTGTGCAAACGTCCCTTCACGTTTGAAGGTTTCATCCTTTTATATTTGGATTTTGAATCGGATTATTGTCCTTGATTTCACCTTGTCTTGACACGTGTTGATATTCTTTTTGTGTCCTAAGAACTGTTGTCTAGAAAGGTAGCTGAGCTGTGTCAAATTGCCCTTGTTGGTGTAAAAGCATTGACATTTAGTTTAGGAATAAACCTTCAGAAACAACTTTCACTTTTTGAAGATGGTTTCTGAATTTTTTCTTCTAGAATACGAGGAATTATCCAAGTACAAAGATGATATGTCGCTATCAATTATTTTTTGATTGTTGACTAAATTTGAATTTCAAATTTTCTTTAGTTTTTGTTGACTCAGTGCGGTTTTTGAAGTAATCATGCTTTCTGATGTGATTCCACACTTTCTGAGCATTGTATTGATCTTTTGAGCCTAGCTCTAAGTTTGATAATGATTTCCTTAACATATAGATAGTCTTTAGAGATGATAGCCAAAGTGATTGAAGATGATGATTATGATATACTCATGAGAAAATTACTTTCTCAACTAGATATCTCACTTTTTGAATGCACGAATCACTTTATGAAGATACATACTTAGTTTCTTATGCTAGATGTTACTTTCTGAACTATTTTTCACATTATTAAAGATCTTAATCTCTTTGAATGATTTTTCAATCATGTTAAAATATTATGTTGTGAAAAATATGTCATGAATTGAACTTATATGTTACGAGAATAGTTTTGTTAACCACTATAGAAACTCAACCAAAATATGAGTCTTTTCTTCAAAACATTTTAACAAAATTTGTTTTGTTATCATTCATAACATAAGCTACGATTATCTTTTTAAAGGGTTCTAGAACTAACAATCTCTCTCTTTTTAATGATGACAAATCAAATTTTGAGAAAATCTTTTGGAGAAATCTTTAAAATGTTTCTTTAAGATCAGAGCCTTAAATATTCTTTTAGAAACTTAATAAAGCTTTATCTTACAACTTAGCCTTTTTGGAAAGTAAACTTTCTTAATGTTTATCATTGTGAGTTAAAATTTTATTGTTTCTTCCAATTCAATAATTAGAAACTAATTACACACAATAGCAGAGCTTAAATAAGATAAAGAATATCAGAGCTGAATTATATAGTGATAAAGATCTTATACCAAAACTTAGAATTCAGCACAATTATCTCCAATATTTTAGAACAGATACTTAAGTTAGAAAATCAATATCAGTTTTCATTTCTCAATATATATAACAAATATACACAAAAGAATCTTACATGAAATTATAATTAAGTACCAGAGTATAAGAGATCAATCATCATAAACAAAATTTTTGAAACATGGGCATAAATTTAAGTATCAAAGTAAAAAAATTGTCTCAAAGTACTAGAGAGAAATAAAATATGCCAAGTTTCTCGAACATAAGAAAAAAAATGATATGCATGTATGCTCAAGAGTTTTCTGAAGCTCCCCCTCAACACAGGACCCTTGGAATAGTGCAAAAAGATTTATCTCTTCATTCTTTCTTTCCTTTTTGTCATCAGCAAAAAAGGTATGCATTTGGTCAACCCATCATTGGCCACCTCTTCTTAACTCATGCAAAAACTGTAATAGCAGTTCTTCATGTCTCCTCAATTGGGCTCCAACCTCTCTATTTGAGACTTTTACTTTGTCAAGTCCTGCACCTATATCTTTCTAATTGTGCATCAGTAATTGAGTCTCAGTGAGATGTGGTGGAGACCTTGGTTAAGGTTAAGGTCGTGTAGGAAGATGGATGGTTGGAGTAGGGGCAGCTTTTGGTGCAACTTGGTCTTCAGGTATCTCAAGAGGAATTGTATCTCCAAATCCTTGAGATTTCTAAGCTTCTTCTAACTCAGTTTCAGCATCAGCGGCAACATTAGTAGTAGTAGTATGGTGGTAGTACCAGTGGCATGGACAATATTCTGATGAGAATCAATTTTTAAAGCCTCATCACTCTCCTCTATGGATGATATTCTTATGGATAGTGGGGGTTGTGGCATGGCTTTTAGAACCAAAGCAAAGGATGAATTTTCAAGTTCTTTTGCCTCTTCTAATTCCGCAACAATAGGCTCTAAAGAAGCTAAAAGCTCGTTCATATATAGAGCTTCAACTCTTTAGTTCCCTCCCCGTTAGAATAAGATTCTTCTTTCATGCTTTATATAAATTATTAATTTTAAGTCTTTAATTGACCGATGCAAAGCACAAGCTATTATTCTACTCCATCATTTTCAAAATATCTATCAATTTTGACTAAATACAAATATTAAAAAAGATAATAAGTGATATTGATGATGAAGTAAAATATATTAGATGAACTAATATATCCATACATATTAATTAATACAACACAATGTTTAAGAGTAATTTTAGATAGAATTATTTGAAAATATGAAATTAATTAGAGATAGTATTAAAAGAATAAAGTTAATATTTTATTAAAATATGAAATTAATATATATTTTGAAATATAATATTACCTGAAAATAAATACATATACATATTCTTAACAAAATGACATGGACACATTGACTTGGTAGAATGCCTGTGTGTCGGACACTTATCAGATATTGACACCCATATGACACCACACGACACGTGTTAGACACATGTATGCATCTAATTAAAAAATATTTTTTTAGATCTTGGACATAGATAGACATTGCTCTAATTCACTGTGGATGCGGTTTGGATATGTCATGGACATACTTGAGTAAATTTTTTTAAAAAATTTTAATACCAATATGAATTTAAAATCAACTCTAATTATTTAGTTGAATTTGTGCTATTGGGTCATTTTATTTTGAAAAATTATTTAGTTGATCATTTAAAAAAGAAGAATTAATTAGATAAAAAAAATTATATAAATACAATAAAAAAATTTCAAACAAAAATAAATAAAAAAATTATATAATAAAATAAAAAATTATATATATATATATATATTAGTGTTCATACTCTGTAATTTTTTGAATTTATTATGTGATGGATTCATATCCCGTCAGTATGCTTGTAAATGCTTCCTTCGTGATATTGCACGTGATATTGCACGTGCACCGCTTTATCTTCTCCTTTCTTCTCAAACTCGCCACCCTCTCAAACAGATCCACGCCTCACGGAGTCGGAGCGAGAAGGACAGTTCAGCCTTATACAATTTAGGGTTTCGGTGCTTAACCCGATCAGCCTATCTCCTACACATCGAAACCCTAAATCTAGGATCAGGTAACCTCTGATTTTAGTTTCATGTCTTCCCTTTCAAAATTGGTGCATCTCTTTCCCATCAATTTTAGGGTTTGGCATGGCTGCGGTCATCTTTTGATGTAGTCTTTAACTTCGGTTGAAGTTTCAATCTTTCGAGTCCCCTGAGTGATTTTTCTTTTCAGAAATCAACTATTTGTTTTTATTTTAGATTTTTCATTTTGATTTTGGTGTAGAGTGATTCTTTGACTGTGTAGTTGCTAGCTTGTGACTCTCTGTAACTTGGCTTATGGTATACTGTATAATCTTGAAAAAGGGTTTTTGTTTTGTGCTTTTAAACTAAAGCGGTGTCTGAAATTATGGGCAAGTCTGATTTTAAGTAGATGTTAAATTTGTTTCATTGCTGACCTAGTTTGAATCATTTAATTTAGTTATACTTTTGGTATTTCTACTTGAAATAGAAGCAAGCATATTTTTATGTGATACATGGGATGCTCGGTGCTGAAATCTACATAGGGTTTGATTAAGAAATTAAGATTATTTATTTATTGTGATATGACTGAGAGATCACAAAATTAATAACTTTGATTTTGATTTGCTGTTGTTGTTGTGGAGCTCGTTTGTCATGGTAAATGGTAATTCAGCTAACATGTTGACTACTGTAAATGCAGGTCTGAGCAGTCCGGTTGGTAGGATCTTCTGTTTCTGAGAGTTAAGTTTTATGTCTGAATTAGACGCCCAGATTCCTACTGCCTTCGGTATGTTGTAACTTCTCGTTTAACTTACATGTCATTAGTTATTTATATATGTATAGCTTGGTTCATTGCGAATGTTGTCATTCTGATAGTGAAGATTAATGTGTGCTGTCATCTTGTGTGTTTTCTCCTCATTTGGAATTTTATCATCTCAACTTGCAGAGTAGGGTATCTGTTGTAGAAAAAAGAAATGCTAGCAAGATGAATTTTCTTGTAGGTGTTAGTTTATGGTGGTTTTTTTCTTCTTTCATTAAAAAAAAAAAAAAGTAAAGCTTATGGTGGTTTTTCATTTTAGTTTTTATTCATTGATAAATTTTTGGTTTTAGCATTTAGTTACTTTTGATTAGCCAAGCTAGCCCTACTTAAGGGGATGATGCTCGTTGCTGTACTTAGTATCTGTGATTGTGTCAATTAGGCTTAACGATTGTAATTAAAATTATGTATTATGTATTTGTCATGTGCCAACAATTTGTAGATCCTTTTGCTGAGGCAAATGCTGATGACTCGGGTGCTGGGTCAAAGGAGTATGTGCATATTCGCATACAGCAGCGGAATGGTAGGAAAAGCCTGACAACTGTCCAGGGGTTGAAGAAAGAATTCAGCTATAACAAGATACTTAAAGACCTTAAGAAAGAGTTCTGTTGCAATGGTACAGTTGTTCAGGACCCAGAACTAGGACAGGTCTGTGTTGACACCCTCTTGTTAATTATTAAACAATGATCTATCTATCCCTTGTTGCTTCAAATGACGTGTTTGTGGGTCTAGGTTATTCAACTTCAAGGTGATCAGCGCAAGAATGCTTCTACCTTTTTAGTCCAGGTAACTTCAGCCTTATCTTCATATTATTCTGTATGCTGTACTAGGACAGGCTTTTATCGGGTTGTAGTTTTCCCATATCCAACTTTTTTGGAATTTTTATAGTGAATGTGTATTCCTAGCTACTCTGGACAGGGTAGAGAATTTATCTAGCTTTGTGTAATTCATGGTTGCAACTGATTAAGCTTTATTTTTTGCAAATCATAGTTGGTCTTCTTCATAAGGCTCTGCAATCTAAGAGTTGGTAGTATCCAGTGTTGGTCATACTTGTACCTTGATTCATAATATTAACTCCCTTGATAATGTAACAAAATAAGGCGGAATTTTTCTATTAAGAATTAATGGACACCAAAATTCTTAATCTAATTATCTTATTGGTTGTTTTCATTTGTGAACATGAGAAGGCTGGTATCGTGAAGAAGGAGCATATCAAGATTCATGGTTTCTGAGCTGCTGGATGCCTAAGTGTTAAAGTCTTACCTGCCTTACTTTGAGTTGGGCATATATGTTTAGAATTTGTGTGTTCTGATTGTGGATTATTTAAGTTATTTATAGCGTGTTGTGGACCGAATGGTATTTTAGCATGTGATGTGGAATTATGGGGTGGGGTTTATAACATTACATGTTACTTCACTTGCTATAGATACATGTATGAAAACGGTTTGTTAGAGTCTGACACTTATCTGATATTTGGGTGCGCTGATCATGATTCTGTGCTGGATTTATCTTAGCGTTAAAATACCGAAGTTCTTACAACTTGACACAGTAAAGCTAATTTAGTGGGTTGGTGGCACAAACTTCAACTATCATTGTATTGCCCTCTTTTTAAGAATTTTTCGCTGGAGGGGTCGTGGGTACTGATAATTAGGGCAGTTCATGGTTCCATCACGTAAAGAGAGTTCGTATATATTTTTCTTACAATCAACTGGTACGTTAGATGGGCGGTATTGCAGGGTGCTATAAATTTAAAGTAAAATACGGTCCCCTCCTCGCTTTTGCTTTGGTAAGAGTATTAGTATCCCTTTAAATTTAAGGGTTGAGATTTAATTTTAAGTGTTTAAAATATTAATAAATTTAGTTAAGGAAACACGTATTAAATTTTTGATTATAATTATTTAAAAGATACTTGGGGTTATTGGAGAAGTCTCCTAATGTACACCCCTCTTCTCTATGAATTCAAAGTAAGATTCACTTTAATTCATTTTCAATTTTTTCATTAAATTTTTTTTTCAAGTTTACTATTTTTCTGTTGATCAAACTATATTAGTAGGTCGGCATATTAGTTTTTTAGCAAAATAAAATATTTAGGGCTTCTAATAATATAAAATAGTAGTATGTATTAATTTTTTAAATTTTTACTCTGCTAATAGAATAAATAATTAATAGTAATAAATTTTATTTTTCAAAAAGTAAATATTATATTTTTTTTAGCTAGTAATTTTAGGATATTAATGTATAAAAATAATATTGTTTTTGAACATTGAATACATCGATGGATTACGAAAAGGATAAAACTGTACGATTTTATTTTGAAAAATGTATATTAAATTTATAAAATTAATAATAGAGAACAGTTTTTATTTATAAAGAATAATTATTAAAAAATTATTGTTATTATCAATGACTCATTTCTTAATATAAAAAATAAAAAATGTATATAGCTATTAAAAGTCACAAATATTTTATTTATTAAAATTTAATATATGCAACTATTATTAAAAGGGTAATTTAATTAAAAATCAAATAATAAGCTTGAGAAAATAGAGATTTAATGAAAATTTCAATTGAATCAAAATGTAATTTATTTTAAATTTAGAGTAAATGACTTATATTTCATCAAGAAAATTTTATAAGACTATTTAGTCACTTAAAAATTAAAATTAAACTGAAAGTCCCTTAAGATTTTAGTAATATGATATATTAGTCCCTTTGAATGTATGTGATTCTTTAAACAGTAATAAAATTATACATTGACCTGTTAACATAATGTTAAGTGATGTATATATCATTGGGAAGTGGAATAGAGTTTAAATGACTCATTTTAATGGTTGAAATTAACAAAATAAATCATTTAAATCTCTATTATAAGTCATAAAGTGATTTATTTTCTACAATTTTAGATACCAAAACGAGTATAATATATTCTAAAATAGCTTCATTTAGCTTGCCGTTAACGTTTTAATGACAAATTATTATACCGTGCCATATGTGTAAGTTCATTAATGAAAATCTAATAAAGGGACTAATGTGTCCATCATTTTTAATTTTGGGGGATCATGATATTAATTTCTTTTCTTGAAGGACGAAATAGTTTAATGTAAAAATTTTAAGAGACCAAATAGAGTATTCACTCTTAATTTTATAAGGGAGATAAGGGGTTGTACTTCACTCAAGTATTGCGCAACTACTATGAATTATTTCAACATCCGTTGACATTGCGCGGAGGGAAAGAGGTGGTGGGGGAGCGTGCATGGTTGGGGGCGGGAGGGTTTAATTTACAAGGTAAGAATCACGACATCAAAATAACAGGCCAAGTAGTATAATCCCAACATAAAAACAAAGCAAGGATGTACATTAGAAGAAAAAAAAAATAACAACAGAGCTAGGGGTTGGAGGGGCTTAATTTTGATATGGACTTGGAAGAGGCTTAATATCAGAATATGTTAGTTCTAGAGTAATTTGGGAGGGGTGGGAGGGTGAACATATCCGCTACAAGCGGATTATGTACCAAAATCACAAAAAAAAAAGTGAAAGGTACACAATTTGATGGGAGCGGATACAGGTCCTGAAACCAACATGGCTCCTTGCCCCTAACTTACCTCTTACGCCACTGGCGGAGCTGCAAAGGTGTGTAATTAGTAGGCCATGGATTCTGCTCAATGGCACCTCGCTTGAAGCATTGACTTGCACCGGGAATCCGTGAGCGTGCCTGCAACCTGCCTCACACCTCTCCAACATGCCTTCTTCCTGCTTCACTCCATTAGATCCATTACACTGGAAGAAAATAATGGTAATAAATTGGGTAGTTCGTGAATGAATAGAGTAATATGTGACATTAGCTTCTTTCCTTCTCCTTTATTGCTCTTCATTGCCGATACTAAGGGGAGTTTGGTAAGAGGTCTATGCACTTAGTTGAGTTACGAGATAGTGATTTTGGTTTGAGTTCTGTGCACATAAGTAATAGCTGAATAGGTGCAAGATTAGTTTGAGTGATAGGAAGAGGAAGGTTATATATATAAAAAAAAAGAAAAGAGAGAAATATTAAAAAAAAAGCCTAGATGACTACGTGATGGAAGAATGGATCCTAATGAGTATGTTGCAGTTAGTATTTTTAATGGATATTTAAGTTTAATTTTTCTAATTTTATTATTAATTTATTTTATTCAGTTAATATTGTGTTCTGTGTGTATATTATTTCAGTTTTTTTATTTTATGTACTTATTTATGATTATAATTTTTTTAATTCTATTTTAGGTGTAATTTTGGATTTTTAAATTTATTTTACGTATAAATTTTTATAATTAAATATTTTTTGTGGTTAATCTTTGTTTGTCTTCTATTTGAAAGAAGAATAAAGAGAGTTCAAGCCTGGATATCTTTTTCTTAATCATCCACTGAAAGATGCAATTATTAGGCACCTATAGCGTGTTGGTTTTTATCATGTTTCACAAATAGGCCGAGTGGAATTTAATAGAGCTCTAATAAAAGCTTTGGTATGGCAACCAGATGCACACACCTTCCATTTTCCACAGGGAGAAATGACAGGATATTAGAAGATATTGCCATGCAATTTGGACTCTCCATCAGTTAGTGGATTTATATCTAGTAGTATCAAACAGCTACAACTGAAATGTTTTTGTTTGCTTAATGTTGTGCCTCATCCACATATATTTAATAGAGGTGTAATAAATTTAAATTGGTTGCAACAACATATAAGAGATCTCGACACTGGAAATGACACAGCATCAATAAGAATGAGTGCACGTGGGTATATGTTGGCTCTCTTAAGCACTTCTTTAATACCTGATAAGACCAATAATGAGGTTCACGGAAAATACTTGCAGTTGTTGGAGGATCTTACTCGTGTTGGGACTTTTGGTTTTGGGGTTTTTCGTGCCTCACTTGTCTCTATCACAATTTAGATCAAGTGACACACATAACTACAGAGGAAATTGACGGTCCCATCGTTTTGTTACAAGCATGGGCATGGAGTCGGCTGCCTTATTTGGCTCATGTACCAGTACCACCTAATTTTGTCAGTTTCACCTTAGCTTCCTGGTAAAAATTGTTCTTGATTTATTTTGTGTTGATATTGCCGTGATTGTAACAAATTTGTATGTTTTATGACAGATGGCTGCAACTATTCTATCTTCATGGCGTGGCTCTTGCAAATCATCTACATTTGAGATGGATGTTAGATGAGATGCAATCTGATCAGGTAGCAATTAAGACATTATATAATTTCCTATAAAGTTAGATTAAAAAATATTTTTTTCCATATATCTAATATAGTTTATCTTTGTATTGATTGTATGGCAGCCATATAGGACTACTGAAGTTGATGATGTGATTCAAAATTCTAGTCAAATCGAGAAGGGATAGTGGAGCAATATTGTTCTGCTAATTTGCTTTGAGATCATAGAGTGGCACTTATTTGATCATGTGGAGTGGCAATTTGGGCTTGTCCAACTTGTTCTTGATATGCATCCAGATCTAGGGAGGGCTCACAATAAAGATTTAAAAGGGAAGAAGGACAACCTTTATTGGTTACTAGTGCATCATTAGTGGGTGGAAATATGGATGCAGTGGGGAGACTATCCCTTGGTGGGAGAGCCCTTGCAGGGTCACCCCATTGATAACTGCCCGACAAATGCCTACTTGTCATGGTATAGGGATAATACTTATGTGTCTTTAGGTTGACACCACTAGATTAGGATGATGCATCCCCACCACCTCAACCACCACCACCACCACCACTACCACACTTACTACTACCACCGCATGATAAGTTCACACTTATCCACGGGGAGGTAACTTTGGACTTGCATCAATCACCTGTCGTGCAAGAAGAAAATGTGTATCATCCCCATGTACAATTTCCATTTTAGTTTCCCCCCAATTCAACAATGGGGGATAGATCTTGCCATAATGTCAGCAATTTATAAAGGTCACACTGGTGGTTTGCAAGTTATGGAGGCTAGACTAAGGGGCTTTCAGGTTATGCAGATCAGTCTGGGGCCTTTGCAGGTTATGTAGATCCATTGGGGAGTGGAAGTCAAGCTAAGGGGTCTGCTAGAGTGGGAGGTGTAAGTAACGAAGATCAAGTTGGGGGAGTTGATAGTGTGGGGGACAAAGTTCGCAAGGTGCGAGTAGTTATAACTTGCTTGAAGATCCCTCGCCAACTAGCAAGTTTACCCCACCACCAATTAGAAAACTAGAAAGGACAGGGAAAGATATAAAGGAGGATAGTAGTACTTCATTTGTTATAATTATATGATTATGTGATTATGTTACCCCTTATATGACTATATAATATTGTTCTATTTACTTTCATTTGTCTATTTTAACAAGAAAATATTTACATTGAAAAATAAATTAACACTAGACAACATCAATAATAAGATAACGAAATAACCAAACTGCATCCACTGGTAGAATTACAACAACACCAATAGTAAAATAAGATAACAAAAAAATGACAAGAAAATGAAATAACATGAGGCAACAACAAAATATCAACAAATTGAAATAACATGAGGCAGCAACAAAATAATAAGACAATGAAATAACATGATACACTACTATGAACTTGAGCTAAGAGCATTTGGACAATGACCACAACTATTTCCCTTACCTCGGCAAAGACCAAAATACCATGGTTTGCACATCTCACACATCCATTTCATTCAGGAAGTGAGTAGATTTGGGTTGGCCTTTCATTGTGTGCTTTAAGGCAGGGTTAGTGCAAAGTCTCGGGCTTGTATTCAGAGGCCATGTACTTTGGTGGCCCATAACCCTAAATTCATTCTTGTACATCTTCCAATCAAGGTAAGAGTTATTACAACAAGTAATCACATGACAATAAGGATATCAATCTATCTGAAAGTCCCCACAATTGCAATACCTCTGCCTCAATCAACTTTGTATTCTCCTATACATTATAGCTCTTTAACATGGTTAGTCTAAAACTGTTTATCAAAATGAGTGGTCTTGAAATCTTTAGATTCCTTCTTGTTTGCTTCCAACCATCTTGCCACTGCTTCTGAGAAAGGCTGACTAGCATTTCTTTATGCATATGGCCCATTTCCTTTTTCAACAAACAACTCAGCATTCTGACAGTATGTTGCTCGAACTAGTAATGTGATGGGAAGATTACGAGCCTCTTTTAACTCAGAATTGATACATTCGACTAGGTTTGTGTCATATGCCCCTATCGTTATCCACCATTGAATGTTATAACCCACTTTTCTTGGGAAATTTCATCAAGTTAGTCCATATATATCTGACCACGTTCATGCATCAGCTCGTAATGATGATTAAATTCACACTCGGTCCTTGAGTACCCTGCAAAAGACAATACGAGTAATTAAAGTAATTGAAAATTACTTTATAAAACAAGAATAAACAAAAATGTAAATTACCTATGCTCACAACAAGTCAGTGCAAGTTGGATGTCTTGAATCTCCATAAGAAATTGCCAGAGATGTGCCTGACGCAATACACATGGAATGCCTTTGGAGGTTCCCATTGAGCATTGCTTTAGGCTATTGTAGCTTTAATGGACTTTTGATGATAAGAAATTAGTCTAACTCTATCTCGAGTCACTACATGTCCGTGCACATTGTTAAGGAAAAAAGACCATGCATCTCCAGTCTTACCCTCGACAACAGTGAAAGCAATTGACAATATGTTTTGATTGCCATCTTGTGCAACTGTAACCACTGGAGCTTCTTTGTATTTCCCATACAAATGTGTCCCATCTGTCAGCTCTAGAACCCTTCCAAGAAGTGTTATCGAGTTTTTGAATGACAACAAAGCCAATTTAAATAAAATGCTTTGAAGAATGACTAATGGTTGTTTTGAGTTTCTTGACGAATTAGACAGGTTCTATCGTTTAGCATATCAAAGCTTAATCAAATGAGGATATATCTCACTTAACATGTGCAAACATGTTTTATCTCTTGTTAAGAGATATGAACTAAAAAGGAAGTGAAAATTATATCCTTATTCAAGTTTAAAAAAGCTAATGATTTGAAGAAGAAATCAACGCAGCAAGAAACTAAGTTTTGAGACCTTAGAAAGTAGCACTGGACTTCAGAAAGTACACCTGAAAGGAAGATATCAAATATCTATGAAGCCAAAGTGTTCTACTATCTTCAATCATCATATTCGCAAAGTTTAAATCATCAACAAATGCTGATTAAAGAAAAGAAGACTTAAGAATCATCAAGGAAATATTACCGCACATCAGAAAGCTCGCTTACAGTGAAACAGTGCGCTCTATAAGAAAAAGGAGGAAAAATTTGAATTTCAAATTTTGAATTTGAAAAAGTCAAGATCTAGCATCAGAACTGGCTTGAGATCTCTATTTTCTTTGAGGTCAACGACTCCAGGTCCTAGAAGAAAAAGTTCAGAAATCACGATTCAGAAAGTAGAGTAGTTTCTGAAGGGACATTAGAAACTTCAATATTGCAATGGCTTCTACAACAGCTTTAACAAACAGACATGCTAGTCTTTTAGACTATCTTTCCAAGACACAAATAAATGCTCAACACGTGTCCCTGGGAAGTCTGATCAAAGGCAACGGTCACAAGGAAGATCTCTATAAATAGAGATGCTATGCTTTCAAAAAAATACGACTAACACTAAACAAAAGAGCTAAAACTCAGCAAAGATTTCTCCTTCATCTTCTTGTAAGGTTCATTACTACTTGTAATCATTTTCTTATTTGTAAAATCTTCTTTCTACATTTCTCATTATTTATACATTCTTCGAAGGAAGAATAACCAGAAAGAAGTCATTCAATTTCCCAAAACCTTTACTATAAATCTTAAGAAAACTTAAGTGTAGGTTAGTTTGATATGCAAACCCAAACACAAACCTTGTAACCACGATCTAGTAGTGATCGGTGTGAGTTAGCTTGAAAAGGCTAGTCAAAAACTACTTGCAACGCCATAGTAAAGGTGTTTCACTGCTCACGGTTTACCTTGGAGAGGCTGGTTAAAGACTACTTAGTTTAGCTTGGAGAGGCTACTCAAAAACTACTCGGTTAGTTTGAAAAGGCTGGTAAATAACTTCTTGGTGAGTGACAGTAGGGTTGTCTACTAGTCACTAGTGAAAGCTTGGGAAGGCTATTGTAAAGACTATCCTTGTTCTTTCTCTAGTGTGAGAAAGGTTTAGTGAAACTCAACGGTTTTGAAAACTAGATGAAGGCAGATTGACCGAACTAGTATAAAAATTCTTGAGCAGTATGTCTCTTCCTTCATCTCTCATTTTATCTCCGTAATTGTTTTATTAATTGTGTTAGTTTCAGAAAACTTTCTTTCACTCGTTCGTTACATATTCAATTCAGAAAGTTTACTTTCTAAAGTTACTAAGGCTGTTTTTCGCTGCACTTCGAGTTCATAATTTGATGGTTTTTTATTGTTTTAGAAGTCAAATAGGAAAAGAAAAGGAAACACGCGATTCAACCCCCTCTTTCTTGTGTGCTTTTCTACCTACACCATTTACCTGAACAAGTGGTTTGCAGTATCTGAATGCTTTAATGCAAGGGCTGAAAGTCCAAAACACCCTTCGAAAGTCACAAACCCTGATTTTTCTGTACGTGTAAAATGACCAAAATGCTCTTGAAGTCATTTTTACCTAGAAATCAAGGATAACCAATCTAAATTTTCTTTAAGGGGTTAGTTTTATGCTTGATGGGGATTATATGTGCCTTAGAGATAAAACTCTCAATTCTTAATTTTTATTGTACGTAAAATTGCTGTTTTATCCCTACAGTAATTTTACATGAAATTATATAATCTTTGAATTTAGTTTTCACCCAAAAGTTCAAAATGACTATTTCAAATATAATTTGAGAATTTTCAGTAATTATAGGGAGTTTTTATATGAAATTATCTTTTTACCCCTAATTGTGCTAAATAGGTGTACTTGTGTAATTAAGGTAATATTAAGCTCTAATTAAACTCAAATTGATTTCATTTATTAACCTTGAGTTTAAAATTAATTACCTAAGGTTAAAAATAATTACTTGAGGTAATTAGAGCCTAAATTACCTAAGGTAAAATTAAATTAATTTTCCTTAATTACAAAAGCTCATAAAATTAGTGATGATTGAGATCAAAGTTAAGATTACGGTTTAGGTAAAATCTAGTACATTTACATTTCCCTTATCCTAAGTTTAGAACTTATGATACAAATTGATTTTAACTCATTTGAGGTTAACTTCATTTACTAGTGTATGATTATTCTTTTTACCTTGTCTTAAATCGTCCTAAACACTTAACCTTTTACTATTTTCACTAATCTATCAATTCCTAATCTTTTACCTAAGTAAATACGCATCTAATACATGATTTACCACTTGCAAAATAACATAAATCTGATCATAAAAGAACCAGAAACCAGCGGCCATCACACTCCCAATGGTGGTCATATTTCATTTTTTTTATTTCAAAGATTAATGCACTACATCATTAGATACCACCATGATGCCAATACTTTATTTTTTTTCTTCAAGATACACCTTAAATACATGTCCTACCATGAATGAAAGAATAAAACCTGTCCCCCATTATTCCCTAAAGTAGCTGTGACCTCCATGTTCCCATGTTGCACAAATTTTAAAATTCATTCAAGAATAATGCACGCAAACACATCATAACATTACCATGTGTTCTTTTGAGTTGTCTTACACAATTTTAAATCAAAAATTCTGATCACATTTCAGCCTAGGAGCAGCGGCCATAGACCCCCCATAATGTCTCCATTTTATTTTATTTTAAAGAATTATGCACTCAAACAATATCATGACCATACCATGTGTTCTTTGAATTGTCTTACAATTTTTTTTGAGCAAAATTCTGATTGCATTACAGCCTTGAAGGCCATGGTTCAGCACCCTCATTCACTCTATAAATATGTGTTTCTTTCAAGCCAAATGTACATACAAACACTTAGTCTTGTTACTTGAATTTTTGGTGTAGTTTTGTTCACTATTTTGGCCAAAAATCCTCTATATTCTCTCTAAACTCAAAGCTCTCTTTTTCTTCCTTCTCCACCTCCAAGAGACTCCATTCTTGATATTCATCCAATTTCCCAAGGTCAAACAAACACATACATACCATAAACCAACCCCTAAGCACCTAAAACTTCCATTATCAAACACACGAACACAACAAAAATCCTTCCACCATTCCATCATCACTTGGCCGAATTTCAAGGACTCATCAAGGACATATTTCCTTCTTCTAATTTCTCTAAAGATCAAGCATTATCCTTTGTTAACAAGAACACACTTGGTAGGGATTTTATTTCATGTTATTTCCTTGTTCTTTGCTTATAATTTAACTTTTAATGAGCTTGATGATGAGACCATGAAGTAAGGTTCTTGGAACCATGATAATCAAGTACTCTAAAGCTCACTTCCTTTGTTAATATTAATTGAGGTTAAAGAGTTTAATTCTTTAAAAGCTTTGAGCTTAACAAGACAATAAATGAACTTGCATCCATATTTATGTTTCAAGCTCTTACATATCATATTTAAATTTCAAGCCTTGCATAATCATGTTTAAGTTCAAGTCATCACCTTAAATCTTGACGATAATAATATGAATTTGCATTTTCATGTTTAAATTCTAAGTAATGCATTTCATGTTTATTTTTCAAGTTATCACTTAAAGTTTGAAGATCTAAAAATAAGCTTGCATCTTTATATTTATATTTTAAGTATTGCATATCATGTTTATATTTCTAAGTTATCACCTTATAATGATAAAGATTAAAAATGGATTGCATAGCATGTTTATGATTCTTGCTATCACCTAAATCTCTAAAGCTCAAAACTTACCTCTTTAACCTTAAATAGGAATGCTTATATTTAAAATTGTGTCAATTTCAGCCTCTTGATATTCTTGGTATTAAAGTTGATTTATTTTATTTTTAAGGCTTTGATCTTGTCTTTAAATTACTCAAATAACTTTTGTTAGAATTAGAAATTCAAGGATGTTAAAAATTGTGCTTTTTCTCAAGCTTTTTGATTAAAAGATTTAGGTTGCTGACCTAAATTAGATAAAATGGTTAGGATACTGATTTAAAAAGTTTGTATGTGTATAAATTACTTATAGTTGATGTAAAAATTATTTTTAGCATTTTTGGGATGAACTAATAACTAAAAAGGATCAAAATTGTGTTTTTATGAAACTTTTAGAATGCTAATTTTTCTGATTATTGTTCGGACCTATTCATCACTGTTCACCACTGTTCATTGCTGTCCAAACACTTGAGAATCACTAATAATTGTTATAATAATTGTTTTTAGCATTTTGGGAAATCTAGTAACTAGGAATGATCAAAATTGTGATTTTATGAAGTTTTGAAAGATTAATTTTCTGATTCTGTTCAAAAGTTGTTCAAGGCTGTTCATGTTGTTCACATACTTAAAAACTACTAATATTTGTAAAAATCATTTTTGGTATCCTAGAGGCATAAAGGTGTAGTTACAAGTGTTAGTTTTGACCATTTTGCAAAATACGAAAAGTTGTGTTTTAAACTATCATTTATGTAATTTTGATCAAAGGATTTTAATTAGAATTAGTAATGATATCAGATGTGTTTATATGTTTAAAATACTATCCATAATGTTTAGAAAAAGCTTTAGAATATTGGCGTTTGATAAGTGTAAAAAATGAGCAACTTTGCACTTTGACCCCTAAAATATGTTAAATTTAGCCTATGGCCTTAAAGGGTTTTTTTATGATGAGTTTAAATGGTTTCTAATAGTTATATATCTCTTGAAAGTATTGGTTAATGTTAAAAATCTTTAGTTTGTGAGAATGTGTTAAAAAGGGGTATTTACGTTTTGACCCGTAACCTTTGAGAAATTGTGATTTGACCCTTTTGGGGCTTAAATGTAAATATTGATCATTTGATGAGAAGAATGTGATTGGCACCTTGTGAAGGTTATGTTCATATATTGAAATTTATATGGCTCATGGATATATGCAATGAAATATGATACATGTTTATGTGATTTGAATTATGGCATGTTATGGTTATGTTTGATTCATTGAGATGTATAATTTCATATAGTTTAATGAACATAAAATATTGAAATGATGAGTTATAGTTGTGATATTCATGTTTGCATCTCTGTATAATATTCCAAGATTAAAGGTGATATAAGACACGTGAAAATTATCCTCTAGACTCCCTGAATTAAAGATTATGAGACGTGATCCAAATACGAAATGGTCTTTTAGACTCCCCGAATTAAAAGTTATGAAAGGTGATTCTAATGCCGCCTATCCCGTACCTTACGAGTTGGGAATTTAACTTATCAAAAAGGATAAGATTACGCTAGTGATGACTAGTGAGATATGAACTCATAACCTAGAACTTTCGAGAAAAGAGAGAATATAGGATGGCTCCAAAGGAAAAGAGAATAAGAAACTTAAGTCACCTATAAGAATGATGATCATGATGTTCTTTATATCATATGCATTGTTTTATAAATTCTATGATATTTTGTATATGATATTGGCATGCATTCATGGCTAGTATGTTGTATTCATGACATTAAGATTCATACTAAAAGATACAGACCTCGGCTAATGGTATTTAGAACTTAATAAATGAACCTTATATATATGTCCACCATTTTCATAATGAAACCCGAGGTTCCTGGGGATGATAACGATGGCACTTGTGTTAGAGTCAGGAAGCCCTACTAAGATTATTGTATAAGTTTCTCATCCCTCTTCTTTTTCCTGTTGTCTCCAGACAAGGATGATAGAGTAGTTCGTGATTTTCTTTGAGATGTGGATGGGGGAGCTACATTATAGACAAGAGATTTAACGGAGATAGTTTCCCTTTGGATATTTGCCTTTAGAGTGATCTCATTTATCAGTTTGTATTCTATTAATGGATATATATTGATGTCCTTATGTTTATAGGGCATCACTATTATGATACAATTATTGATATGTTATTATTATTTGAGTTATGTTATGCCATGGTTGTATTATGTATTTACCTGTTATTTGTTTCTAACATCTTTCTTACGCAGGCAAGATGAATGACGTTAGATAGTTAGTATGCGCGGCTTACATTTTGGTATTTAAGTTCAAAAAAAAAAATTTACCCATATTTTCACCAAAATATTTTCAAGAAGTTTTCAGTTAAAAACTAGAACAAAAGAGTAATAACTAATAATTAACTTAAATGCATCCTAGGCATGTTGAGTTAAATATTAGGGTGTTACATTTTGGTATTAGAGCAGTTCGGTTCTCATGGAGCCTGAGGATTGGACTGACTATGCTTCTCAAGCATAATGTGATAGTTATGTCATGCATAGTTGTCTTGTTGTTAGAATAAGCTATAGGATAGAGATACATAACTGCTGTATTTGGAAGTGCCATGATAACTAGCTCACTTAATATTAAGTATTGAGCCTGATCACCTCAATGTTTGCTGTTTTATATGCTCAGGAACCAATGAGACCCCCAAGACAGAATAGGACTTCAAACGGTGATGAGCAAAATAACGCAACTGCTAATGCTCTGAGGGATGCTGAGGGCCTTGAGCATGCCCAATTTAGGGAATTTCGAAGGGCAAATCCACCATCATTTAGAGGAGCTCTAAACCCAAATCATGTTGATGAATGAATAAAGAATATGGAGAAGATCTTCACAGTGGTCATATGCTTTGAGGAACAAAAGGTGACATTTGCTACATACATTTTGGAAGCGGATGTCGAATTCTGGTGGACTGGCACTCGAAGGCTATTAGAGGCGTCTGGCACCCACATTAATTGGGAATTGTTCAAAGCTCACTTCTATGAGAAGTACTTTCTCGAGTCCGTAAGGAATGCTAAGGACATAGAGTATATGTAGCTGACTCAAGGGAGTACGAACATTGCTCAGTATACTGCAAAATTTGAGGAGCTAATCAAGTTCTCAAGAATTTTCCAAGGCAACTCGAATGAATATTGGAAGTGTATGAAGTATGAATCCGGACTAAAATCAGACATAAATGTCGCTGTTGCTCACTTGGAGATTACGGATTTTCCTACCTTAGTTAACAAATGTCGTATCATTGAAGACGGTCAAAAGAAGCTTAAGTACGTCAAGGGAAGACAACTTCGCAAAAAAGTTGGCACCACAAGCCTCAAGGTTGAAGCTGCAAAATTGATAACCCTTCATATCACAATTGAGACCACAGCCCAGGTCGCAGTTTAGGCCACAAGGCCCTAGGAAGGACTTTTGTCAAAGGGGATCCAGTGAAACCAAAGGCAAGACACCCCAATGGACCCCAGCCGAACCTCCAAGACCCGCCCCTGGTACTGAATTTCCAAAGTGTGGGAAGCAACACGGTGATCTGCCTTGCTTCTTGGGCCAGGATGTTTGCTACCGGTGTGGAAAACCCGGTCACTACTCGCGAGAATGCACAGAAAGAAACCTAATAGCCCCTAACCTCAAGCCCTAATGCCAAGGAAAGGTCTTCATCCTCAGTGTAGAGGACTCGACAAAGTCTCGAAACCTCATGGAAGGTAAGTGTGAGATGAACGGTAGAACCTTAATTGTACTATTTGACTCTAACGCTACTCATTCATTCATATCCCATACTTGTGCTGAATCCCTAGAATTGCATGTGTCAAAACTCCTCTTTGATCTTACTGTCTTTGCCCCTACTAGAAAACCTGTTAGGACTTGTAGATGTTGCCTAAACTGTTGTTTCATTGTTGAAGGTAGATATTTTGTTCTAGATTTAGTCTGTCTACCTATGCAAGGTCTAGATATAATTCTCAGCATGGATTGGCTTTACGTCAATCGTATAATGTTAAATTGTTATGATAAGTCTATCATTTTTCTTCTTATTCCTAGTGAACCTAGGAAACTTCTAAGTCTATACATAAATGCTGTAGAAATAAACTGTGGTGAGGGAGAGAGTAAGGGATATGTTCTCCTAGCTGCTAGTGATATAGACTTTGAGAAAAATCTTGATGAGATACCCGTTGTAAGAGACTATCCTGAGGTGTTTCTTGATGATATACTCGAATTCCCTCCATAAAGAGAAATTGAGTTCTCCATAAAGTTGGTTCTGAAGACAGGACCAATATCCATAGCATTCTATAAGATGTAACCTCTAGAATTGGGTGAGTTAAAAACTCAATTAGAGGAGCTTTTAGAAAATAATTTTGTGAGACCAAATGTTTCAACATGGGGAGCCCCGGTCTTATTTGTTAAGAAAAAGGATGGAAGTATGAGGTTATGTATCGATTATAGGCAATTGAACCGAGTGACAGTGAAGAACAAGTACCCTTTGCCTAGGATTGATGATTTAATGGATCAGTTGAGAGGGGCGGTGGTGTTCTCGAAGATAGACTTGAGGTTAGGATATCATCAATTTAGAGTGAGAGAGGAGGACATACCAAAGACGGTCTTTCAAACTCGATACGGCCACTTTGAGTTCACAGTGATGTCGTTTGGACTGACCAATGCTCCTGCTGTATTTATGGATTATATGAATAGGATCTTTAGAAACTATTTGGATCAGTTTGTGGTTGTTTTCATAGATGATATACTCATCTATTCGAAGACCCCCGAGGAGCATGAACATCATCTAAGGATAGTCTTGGAGATTTTGAAGGAAAAGAAACTATATAACAAATTATCTAAGTGTGAATTTTGGTTGGAGGAAGTGAAGTTCTTAGGGCATGTAGTGTCAAAAGGAGGAATCGTGATGGATCCTAGTAAAATAGAAGTTGTGATGAGCTGGGAGAGACCTACTTCGGTAACAGAGATACGAAGCCTTTTAGGACTTGCTGGATATTACCATAGGTTTATTAAGGGATTTTCTCAGATTTCCTTACCCTTTCCCAAATTGACGATTGTTGTTTGGAGAAACCCTTTAGGCATAATAGATAGATTTATCAATTTATGTTTAAAGGAGAACAATAGAATTAACTTTTCAATTGGTGATTAGGCTATAGCAATTGGTACCTTGGATCATTGTAATTACCAATTAAATTGAGATTTCATTTATTTGTTAATTTCATTGATCAACCTAGGGATTGATTAATCACTAGTAGAATTGCAAGTAATGATTACTAACGGCCATTAATGGATTCAATATGTGGTCAATGATAATTAATTCCAATCCTAGGATTACCCTGCACTAGTGTCTTCCTCTTTATTGCTATTACTTTGTTGCTATAATTTTTAATTTTCAAGTACCATAATTTCATTCTTCGAAATCCTTAATTCTCAACTAAGTAATAAGGCCTCATTGAGAGACGACCTAGGTTATACCCTTTGCTACATTTTTGGTACCATTTAGTATTAAAATTATTTTCTAATTTGTTGTGAGTTACAACATTCACATCAAGAAGCCGTTGTAAAGTTGAGGTTTCTGATGTTCCTTCAGAAACTACTTTTACTTTCTGAGCATGATTTCTGAACTTTTCCTTCTAAAAGCTGGTGTAGTTGACCAAGTTAGTAGAAGAGATAACACGCTAATTTGTCACTGCGTTTGACTTTAAATTTGAATTTCAAATTTCCTTCATATTCTTGTAGAACACACTGTTTCACTGTTAAGTGAGCTTTCTGATGTGCGGTATCAGTTCCTTAATGAATCTTTAGTTTTCTAGTATTCAATCAGAGTTTGTTGATGATTAAAGTGTGATGATTGATGATTGTAGAACACTTTCACTTTAGAATTTGATTGACATCTTTATTCTAAGTATACTTTCTAAAATCCAGTGCTACTTTCTGAAGTTCGGAATCTTGGTTTTTTGTATTGGTTGTTTTTCTTCAATTTGTTAGGCATGTATATGCTCAATTTAGAATGTAATTATCACTTTCATTTAGTTCCCATCTCTTAATACGAGATAAATCATGTTTACACATGTAAAGTGGAATTATTCTAGCTAATGGAGCCATGTTATGCTAACGAAAGAACCTGTTTGCTACTCCAAGAAACTCAAGATAGACATTAGTCATTCTTCAAAATATTTTCCTTAAATTGATTTTTTTTGTCATTCAAAACATATTACTTTGAAACTTTCTGAAGGGTTCTGGATCTAACACCCTAACTAAGAATGAACCTCTGCAATGACATATTTTATTTTAATACATGGATCGAAGTTTACTAGTGGCTCTATTAATTGTGCAATCATGCTAGAATCCAACTTTTAGTGGTCCTACGATTGCCTTGGCCTTGTGCAAGTGTTTGATCTGTTGTACTTTGTGGTTTCCCAATAATCCTTATTCTGTCTAAAACTGGCCCTTAGAAGCCAAAGACAGTGCTGCCTAAATTGTACACATTTACAATAAAATGTCTTTGGTTTTGACTCTTCAACTATGTAATTCGCTCCTTTATCTATGCTATATTACTTAACTGCCTTAATTACAGCTTTTCTATTATTAAATTCCATTTCAATAAAGAATTTGGCATTGATAATAGGAGCCCCTACCAAGCACCAATATTAAACGATAAAAACAACAAGAATAATAAAAAACAAATGGAAAAAAAAACTAAATCTATAACATTTTTTCACACCTTAGGCAACAAATTATAAATTAATTATAGAATTAGCAGTACATACCCATGTTTTGAAACTATGGAAACTCAGGGGCATTCATCGTTTCAAGATGTAATGCACACATGAAAGGTGGCTCATTATTTAGATATTGCTTAGACACCATGTTTGGCACGTCCTCTTCATTTGCAGCATCATTCACATCATCATCGCGGCTTTCATATTCTTCTTCATCACTTTTTCCCCATACTACTTCTCTTTCTTCAAATGTGCTTGACTTATAAACTTCATTCCAAGCAATAACATCTTCAAATTCAATATATAATTCAATGGTACGATTGTTTGGCTAGTGTTGTTGATGTATACAAAACATCTGTTGAATGCTGCTGTCATTAATGATTGAAATTTCTTAATAGTTTATGAAGTCGCCAAAAATCAAGGATGGACATCTACATTTTATAGATGCCACTTTCTTTTGAGAGTTTGGGTTCATAGGTTGGCAAAGAACATTCTCTAACTCTACAAATGAGAAATTGTATGGAATAAAAATATTTACTGGACTTTGACGTGTAAAAAATACACCATCATTTGGATTTGTAAATACATGATCATCATAATTTACTATTATCATAACAATGCTCATTTTTTTTCTTTCTGTTAGAATAAGGTGGGGAAAGGAAGTGAAAATGAGATTGCAAGCAGAAAGGAGAATAAGTGTAAATGAGAAAAGATAACAGAGTAGATGAGAGCAGGTAAAAATTTGTGTATCTGAAGTGGGTTTATATGGACAAACGAAATAGTTTTAAATTCTCCATGAGTTCCTCATGGAAATGATCCTACAATGGTATCACTCCAAAGTAGCTCTTGACTAAGGTTGATTTAAAGTGGTAGAAGATGTTTTAGTTATCACTTTATGAATTGAAGAATAAATATAAAGTACATGAAGAACAAAAGAAAAGTTTCAAAAAGTACTTTGACATTGGTGATAGAAGAGACAAATAACTCGCATGTAGTAGAACAAACAAATTAAGTGACATTTTTTTTTTCATTTTTGTTGGAACATAATCCGCTAACTGTGGATTTTGTTCCTTTAATTTTTTTGGTTTGAAGTAATATTATCTTCTAAAAGCGGATTGCCTTCCCACTACCACCCCATGGTGATTTACCTAAAAACATAATAAGTTTGCTTTTCTTCAAATTGTTAGGCATTTTAAGTTTGTTTTTGGACATAATTATCACTTTCATTTAGTTCATATCTCTTAAAACGAGATAAAACATGTTTGCACAGGTAAAGTAAAATTATTCTCGCTTAAAGAAGCCTTGTTATGCTAACGATAGAACCTTATTTGCTACTTTAAGAAACTCAAGACAACCATTAGTCATTCTTCAAAGTATTTTCTTTAAATTGACTTTGTTATCACTCAAAACATATTACATTAAAGCTTTCAGAAAGGTTTTAGAGCTAACACTACTAGCATGTTATACGATTACATGCCTTCTCCATCCATCACATTTTTTACTGTATCATATTTTTCTTTAAAAAAAATTTAGTAATTACTCTTAGTTATTTTAAGATAACTCATGTTGTATTTTAATTTATTTTGTTTATTTCAAAATTATATTTAAATTTTATTATATATATATAAATTTTTATTTCATAGAAAGTTCTTATAGTGATATCGGATTTATTTTAATTGCTCTATTTTTTATGTTATTTTTACTATAATTAATAAAATTAACAATAAGTGTAATTTTATTAAAAGAACATGGTGGAAAGAAGAACTTCAAAGATTAGCAATTGTAAATTATGGACAACTTTTGTTTAGTATTAATTATAAATCGATTTACAACATTTTATGTACAAGTTTATAACTTTTTGTATACTTGTTTATAACCTTTTTTTTGTACATGGTTTTAAATTTAATCTTGAACCTATTTAATATGTATCATCAATTGATTTATAACTTTTTGTGTACTTGTTTACAACTTTTTACCTACTAGTTTATAATTTTTTACATATTGGTTTATAACTTTTCTGTATATGGTTTCACATCTATTTAGTATGTGTCCTCAATTAGTTTATGAAAAGTTGTAAATCAGTACACAAAAAGTTATAAACCAGTATGCAAATTGTAAACCAGTACAAAAATAGTTGTAAACTAGTAGATAAAAAGCTGTAAACCAATTGAGGATATATACTAAACAGGTTTAGAATTAAATGTAAAATCATATGCAGAAAAAGTTGTAAACCATTATATAAAAAGTTGTAAACTAATTTAATTGTGTACCTACAAAAATTATTCATGCCATTAAAACAATGACATGTCCCTTTATTCTACTAGCACGTTATCCCATCACGTTGCTTCTCCATTCATCACACTCTTTATTCTATCATATTTTCTTTAAAAAATATTTGTATTTTATTTTTTTATTATTTGAAAATTATAATTAAATTTTTGTTATTTATATGTGTGTATATATATATATATATTTAAATTTTTGTTTTATAAACAATTCTTATATTGATATCAGATTTATTTTTATTGTTTTATTTTTTTATGTTATTTTAACTATAATTAATAAAATTAAAAATAAGTATAATTTTATTAAAAGAACATGGTGGAAAAAAGAATTTCAAAGATTACTAACTGTAAATTATGGACAACTTTTGTTTAGTATTAATTGTAAATTAGTTTACAACTTTTTGCATTCTAATTTACAATTTCTTACATATAATTATAACTTTTTGTATACTAGTTTAGAACTTTTTCTATATATAGTTTTACATTTAATCCTGAACTTGTTTGGTATGTGTCCTCAATTAGTTTACAAATTTTCATGTACTGGTTTATAATTTTTTGCCTACTACTTTATAATTTTTTATATATTAGTTTATAACTTTTTTGCATATGGTTTTACACCTATGTAGTATGTGTCCTCAGTTAGTTTATAATTTTTGTATATTAGTTTATAATTTTTTGTGTACTACTTTATAACTTTTCATAAACCAATTGAGGATATATACTAAACAGATTTAGGATTAAATGTAAAACAATATGCAAAAAAAGTTATAAATCAATACACAAAAAATTATAAACTGATTTACAATTAATACTAAACAAAAGTTGTCCTTAATTTACAGTTGCTAATTTTTGAAGTTCTTGTTCCACCACGTTCTTTTAATAAAATTATACTTTTTTAATTTTATTAATTATAGTAAAAATAACGTAAAAACATAAAACAATAACAATAAATCTAATATTAATATAAGAATTATGTATAAAACAAAAATTTAAATATAATTTTCAAATAAGAACAAAATAAAATACAGCATGAGTTGTCTTAAAATAACTAAGAATAATTACTAAATATTTTTTAAAGAAAAATATGATACGATAAAGAGTGTAATGAATGGAGAAAGCACGTGATGGGACAATGTCCTAGTAAAACAAAGGGACATGTTATTGTTTTAATGTTATGAATGATTTTTTTGAGTGCACGATTAAATCAGTTTACAACTTTTTGCGTATTAGTTTATAACTTTTTGTTTACTAGTTTACTTCTTTTTGCATATTGGTTTACAACTTTTCTGGATATGGTTTCACTCTAATCCTAATTCTATTTAGCATATGTCCTTAATTAGTTTACAAATTTTTGCATGCTGGTTTACAGTTTTTTATGTATTGGTTTACAACGTTTCATAACATACATTTATATTTTGTTAACTCTAGTTTTCAATAATAACAACAAATCTTAACTTCTAGCAGAGTCATTCTCAGTTCATTTTATTGTTGAAAAAATTGAATAAAAAATAATTATTCATGTCTTGGGATATAAACTATAAACACATGAAAAATCTAATGAAATGAGTTAAGCTTTCATTCGTAATGATTAGTTTTATACGCTACCTATAGATGTTAATTCTCCTCTGTCTTGTTCTTCCTGTGAACGATGAAGACCTAGAGAGAAAAAAATGACAGAGAAAGAGAGAAAGAATAGAAGCTTTAGGAGGGATGATGGTTGAGCGAGAGAAACAATACAAAGAGAGAGAAAATTGCTGAAAAGAAGGAAAGAAGGGATATTGCTTTTTTTTTTCTCTTTCATCTTCCTACTTTACCCTTCCATAGTCGTACAGTCTTCATACTCTAATTTTTTGTCATCTAGTGAGGTAGAAGAGTATAGTGTAAGTGTAGTAATATTCATGTATCATTCCTCTTTTAGAAGTAGCATAGACATCATTTTAAAGTCAAATATCTAAAGAAATGAGAAAAAAGTGTCACATCGTGATTCAATCACGTGCATCTTTTGGTAGGATTTTTAAGATAATAGGTGGTTGGGCCCACATGTTATATAATTTTATATTTACCGTGTATATGAATTATATTCTAAAGAAATCTTTTAAACATTTATTGAGAAAGGATATTATGATTAAAATAGTGAGGCCAAACTTAAATATTTAGGGGTTTTTCTTATATTCGTATAAAATTTAATGATATCAATACTTTTTAGTTATTTATGGCTAAGAATGAGCTACATATCCCATTGACACAAGTTTTTTAAAATTTATTAAATTATCACCTTACATAAAATGTACTGGTACCCCATAGATAACGAAACAAAAACCTAATATTTAATATATTTATATAAAATTATATCCATATTTTTATTTTTTTCCTATTTGACTTAAATATATTTTTGGTCTCTAAAAACAAGTGATCTTTGTTTTTTGTGTATGGATTCTTTTTTTTGTCCAAATATTTTCAAAACTATTTGATTATAGCCCTTTGAGTTAATATGTCCTTGTTAAATGCCGAATTAGTCAACAGAAAATCATGTTATCTAATCCAATGTGATAGTCACGAGTAATTCATAGCATATTATCTGGTGAGAAGGGTTTATAAGTTGAATTTAATAAGTTATTATGTGAGAATTTTGACACATCAAATTATATTGTGACACATCTTACTATTAACAAACATATAGAATTGAATAATATATTCTTTATTAGTCAACTCAATATTTCACAGGCAGACTTATAGTAGGGATTGAAAGTAAATAATTTTGGAAATGTTTTAATTTGTCCAAAATAAATGAAAAAAAATGTAAGACTAAAACCATAACTCAATCATATTACTTCAAAGATCAAAAATATATTTAATTCTTTAAATTTGAATATACTAAGAAAAACTATGAATTTTAAAATGAAGAGTTATTCTTAACCAGTATTTTAAAGAAATGTTAAATTATCAATTACACAATAAATTTGATTCTCATCTTCCTACTTTAAAATTTTAGACAAAACTACCAAATTCATCTTTATAAAATTTTGCATTGACCAAATTAGTTTTTGTAAAAAGAAACTTTTAAATTGGCCCTTACAAAATTGATTAGTTGGAAAAATTAGTCCATAAAAAATAAATTTCTCAAATTGATCCCTAGAAAAACTTCAAATCGAATGAATTAATCCTTATAAAATTGAATAATCAGCTAAATTAGTCCCTTTGATAAGTTAGGTGATAGAGACTAACTTATCTGATAATTCACTTTTACAGGGATTAATTAAATTTTTTTTTATAGGAACTAATTTGTCTGACTATTCAATTTTACAAGGACCAATTTAAATATTTTTATTTTATAAAGAATAATTTGATCAGTATAAAATTTTATAGGGACAAATTTAATAGTTTTATCAAAACTTTATAAAAAAAATTACAAGATCAATACCTTAAAATTAAATTCTTAAAAAAATAATATTACTGTTTCCAGCCCTTACTTCCCATCGATAAATATCCCACTCGATCGATCACAACCCACATCACCAAAACACACTCACACTGAGCCTCTTCAGTCCAACCCCATCATCAGTGTCAACCATGGCTTCAACAATCATCTCCTCTTCCTCCTCATCCCTCTCCACCAAAACCCCAAACCCTTCTTCTTCCCCTCTCTTCCATGGCACCCCTACCCTTCTTCACCTCAAGCCCCAATATTCACGCGCCAACAACCTCTCTCTCTGCGCCTCCATGTCGTCGTCGTCATCTCCATCGGGTCCCGCCCCTCCACCCTACGACCTCCGATCCTTCAAGTTCGAACCCATCAAGGAGTCCATCGTGTCGCGGGAGATGACCCGCAGGTACATGACCGACATGGTCACTCACGCCGACACCGACGTTGTCATCGTCGGCGCTGGCTCCGCGGGGCTGTCGTGCGCCTACGAGCTCAGCAAGAACCCCTCCGTCAAGATCGCCATCGTTGAGCAATCTGTTAGCCCCGGTGGTGGCGCTTGGCTCGGTGGCCAACTCTTCTCTGCCATGGTAAGTTGTGATATGATTAACGATTAATCCCGGTAAATCCATAGATTTTTGTATCAAGAATTTTATTCCAACACAAAAAAAATGGGTGTCCAATCATGTGATGGTGGCATCAACTTTCTCCGCTCATCCATTGTTGGACACTTTTTGGTGTTAAAATAACAATATATATATATATTTGTATAGATGTGGAAATCTCGTATCTGTGCATATTTTTAAGACGAAATCTTGTAAGATCACATCTATACTTGTTGGCTTGTTGCGTTGCAAACTTTGTTGTAACTATCCACCGAATTTGTAACTTTATTTTGTTTTGGGCTCTAGATTTATATTCATAGTTCATATGAAAATTTTCCAGTAAATATTGTTTCATCCACGTTCATATTATATTTTATACCTTTTGCAAATTTGATGTGAGGAACAAGTTTTCGTATGTTAATGAGGGTGCATTTGTTTAGATTAATTTTGATGTATTTCAGTTTAATCATGTTTAATTTTCATTTCTGAAAGTTTCATGGTAATAAATGGTTGAGTCAAATTTGTTTTTTCATTTGCGAAAACTTTTTTATGCTAATCACGCATATAATTTATTTATTTATTTTTGGTAAAAGTTTAATTTTAATGTATTATCTTTCTGAAGTATTATATAGACTTTTAACCCGGTATTGTTATGTGAAAATAAAAAACCCGTTATTGTCGTATTGATAAAAGCGTTTTACCACATTCTCACAGTATTTAGTCTTTTTCTGAATTTAATTTTTAATTTTCTAGAAAAAATTAAAAATGGTAATTTAAAATTCAAGAATGAAATTTGAACCCCATCAAAACTCCGAGGAGAGAAAAGTGGGTAGTTGGAGGGGAAGCAATTAAAATAAAATGGTAGGTCCTATGTGTTTTTGTGCCTTGGGTGTTATAGGGTTCAAATAACATTTTATTTAAAATTTGTATACGATGTGTAAAGCGGGTCTCAAATTTAGGCGTGGATAATAAAAATCACCTAAATGAACACGGTATGCTTTTTTCCTTTTGTTTATTAAGATGGGGTTTCTCTGTTTTTTGTTTGATGCACTGAAGAAGATGAAAAATCTCATGAAATGGAGATTTTTCCGCCTGTACTTTTCAGTGCCGGATATTCATTCATTCATTATTGGGAAACACGGAACATAATTGTATGTTTCTCTGTTTTTTGTTCTGTTTGTTGTTTTCTGTTTTACTTTTTTAATATATTTTGACTTATTTGTCAATTGTGATTTGTCGTTTTAAAAATACTTTAAATTTATAAATTAATTTAGAAATTAGATTAGTATTTTGTAACTTTTTTGTCTCTTTTTTGATAATATTTTAACTACTTTAGTCAAATATTATTTAATTGAGTGTATTTATTTTAAATAATAGATGTTTCAAAATGTAGTAAATAATTATTTTAAACTGTACGGATCATTAATTTTTTTTTAAATATAATACTAATTTATGATTAACAAATTTTGTTTCAGTATTCTTATCTTATTGGTAGCATATTAATTTTGTAACCTCGATCTTCTGATTCGAGCATACCAACTAGATGCATTTTAAAATGGTCTTACTTGAATAATGGTCAATGGATGAATTTGATACGGAATGAACAATGAAAAATCTAAAGAACTACAATAATATGGTGAAACCCAGATTTAATTCGTCTTCATAATTCAATTAGAAATTAATCAACAAAGCAAAATAGGATCCAACATATCCGAATTTGTGTGTGTGTGTGTTTTGCAGGTAGTGCGCAAGCCAGCACATATCTTCCTTGACGAGCTTGGCGTTGAGTACGATGAGCAGGACAACTACGTGGTGATCAAACATGCTGCTTTGTTCACTTCCACCATCATGAGCAAGCTTTTGGCCAGGCCAAACGTGAAGCTCTTCAATGCTGTGGCAGCTGAGGACTTGATTGTGAAGAATGGGAGAGTTGGTGGGGTTGTGACTAATTGGGCCTTGGTTTCTATGAACCATGACACTCAATCCTGCATGGACCCAAATGTCATGGAGGCCAAGGTGGTTGTTAGCTCTTGTGGGCATGATGGGCCCTTTGGGGCCACTGGGGTGAAGAGGCTCAAGAGCATTGGGCTGATTGAGAGTGTGCCTGGAATGAAGGCCCTTGACATGAACACTGCTGAAGATGCCATTGTGAGGCTCACTAGGGAGATTGTGCCTGGAATGATCGTCACTGGGATGGAAGTTGCTGAGATCGATGGCGCCCCAAGAATGGTAAATACTAAATTTGAACCTTTTGATACTCAAAAGCAATTTCTCAAATTTTGGAAATTGGAATTTTTTTCCTCCTTAAAAATTTGGGCCTTGATATTAAATCCAGCATACTCTGATAAGATGATATTGTGATGGGCCCAACTTCAAAAAAAGGACTGAAAATGAAATTTTGAATAAATGATTCCCTTACCCAAAAATAAAAATATGGAATAAGTGATGCCTAATGAGACAACTCGTTTTACAAAGGGCCATGGGCCAAGCCTGCTAACCTTCAGTTACTCATTATTTCATGGCATCTTTCTACAATTTTTCTTTTGGTTATTTTGTTTCTTTGTTATTTCTTTGGGGTGAAATTTAGTTGCATATAAATTTTGATCCATTTCGACCCCAGCCAAAAAAAAAATTTGATCCAGTTGATAATTATAGAAGGAACAAAGAGAACGCTATCAATTTGTTTTTTCTTAAAAAGATATTGACCAAAATGAATTTTTGTCAAAACGATTGATTTTTTATGAAAACAATGGCATAGTTCGATTTATGTAGCAACAATAGATAAAGCTTTGCCTTTTGTTTTTGCGATTGATATGCATTTTAGAAGGCTCTCCTTTTCTCGTATACATAAACATTTTTGGGTAACTCAAACCATTGAACCAAGACTTCTTTATTTTATTAATTAAATGAAATGGTTTATCAATAAAGGTAAATATAAAAACTTAGTGGTAAACCTTACACCTTGAAACTTGAAAAAACACACATTTCTAATGAAAACTTATTAGTTTGAAACTCTTAACTAGTGTTAGGGAAATCCTAAATGAAATTGGGAAGCTATTGTTCCATTGAACCAAGCCTTGTTTATTTTATTAGTAAAATGAAATTGAGAAGCTAATTGTTCTGTGCTTTGGGCCATTTTTAATTGCAGGGTCCAACATTTGGAGCAATGATGATATCAGGGCAGAAGGCAGCCCATCTGGCCTTGAGATCGCTGGGACTTCCCAATGCTGTGGATTACGCAGGAAACATCCACCCTGAGCTTGTCCTAGCTGCTGCAGAATCTGCTGAAACTGCAGATGCTTAATCAATTTGGAAGTAGCTTTTGAGTTGATAGTGTCAATGCCAGCGGCAACAAATAATACTTGTTTAGTTTTTAGTCAGTAAAGCTTTGATAGTGTTGGCAGTGATGGATGGGCTGGTTGATGTCATCGTGTATGAAGTTTGTTAATAACATGAATGATGTATGTGTTTGCCGACTTTCAGTGTGTCTCTTGTTTTCTTTTTATAAATTTGGGGCGAGTTCGTAAATGGAGTTCAATGAATTTGTGACCATCATGGTCACTGAATCCCAACCCTTAAAATTTCATCCATTGACTAGATTAAAATCTCTTATAAAAATAAAATAATTTTACAATAATTGCTAAAATAATAAGAAGGCAAACTAACTATATATTACAATCAGGATTCTAAAGAAAACGGTGCTAAAATAATGTGAAGGCAAAGTAATAGGCTATTACAAATAATACTACAAGCTAAGCCCATAAACATGTGGACATTTGCTATGACTATGGCCTTCACCTCTACAAATATTGCATTGTTAAGGTTCTCGCATCTCACGAGTCCATTCGTTCAAGAAACGGGTTGATATGGGGTCACACTTTTCTGCGCACTTGAATGAAGGGTTAGGACAAACTCTCGGATCTTGATATCAGTGGCATGTACTTTTCTTCTCTATGACCCCAAACCACTTCTAGTACACTTTCAAAATTCCATCGATCATATAAACATAGTCAATATAAGTATGCCAAGTAACCTTCAACTAATTGCAACAGGCCATCGTATGACAACACTAATAGCAATCTGTTTGGAAGCTGCCAGAATCGCAAAGCCTTTGACTCAAATCAACTTCATATGCTTCTCCACTAGATGGATCTTCAACTTGAAAAGTTTGATATTGTCTATCAACTTGAGTGATATGGAGGTTTCTAGAAGCTTGCTCATTTGCTTGAAATCGAGGAGTCACATTTTGGTGTAAATTTATCTTGCACTTTTACGCGCAAATGCATTTGCACATTTCCTATAAACAAGTCAGCCAACCGAAAGTAAGTTGCTTTGACCAAAGCCATAATGGGAAGATGGTAGGCCCCCTTTTATATAGAGTTCACACACTCAACTAAGTTTGTGGTCATGTGACCCTATAGATATCCACCCTCATAGGCTAAAACCCATTTTTCTCGTGGGATTTCATCAATCTAGGTTGTGTATATCTCTCCCTGTTCCCGTACCTAATCATAATTAATATTGAGTTGATGCTCAATTCTCAAGTACCGGGAAAAACATGACATGTTTAATATATTATTTTCTCATATTTGCATTCATAAATCCATCAATTCACAATTAAGACTAAAATCTAAATTAGCGATGTTGATGATCAATTTGTGTAAATAAGGTGCCTTAAATCTCCCCAAGAAATTGGCAATAATGTGCCTTATGCAATACTTGTGGAATGCCCTTGGAGGATCCCGCACGCTATTGTATCTCCGTACTGCTACATTGATTCACTCATGGTGATAAGAAATAATGCCAACTCCATATTGGGTCACTACTTTTCTGTGTAAAATCTACAGTTTCACTCTCAACAATAGCAAAAGAAATTGGAAATATGTTCTAATTGTTGTCCTGGGCAATTACCACTAATAGAGCCTCTTTCTATTTTCCATATAAATGTGTTCCATTAACCTGCACAAGTGGTTTGCAGTGTCTGAATGCTTTGATATAGGGCCTAAAACTCCAAATCACCTAGCAAAGTATTCGAACATCTGGGACTAGCTCATCACCATGAATAGCCTCCATAGCATCTATTTGAACCACTGTTCGTCGAGCAACATCATACATCTCTACACACCATTGTTGCAAGGCTTCATATGAGGCCTCCCATTGAATGAAAATTTTTTCAACTGCCTTTTGTTTTGCCATCCACACTTTTTTGTACGTCACCATGTATCCATACCGGGATTTAGTCTATGCAATCACATATTTAATCTTAAATGATGGGTTAGATTCTACCATAGGCTTTATATGTTGTGCAATTATGTTGGAATCTAATTTTGTGTGATCCTCGGTAATTCTTTCACTAATGCAAGTGTGTGGAGTATTGTACCACTTGATTTTCCAAAAGTACTTATTCTTCTCGAAGTTGGCCTTAACAAGCCAATGACAACCTGCCCCATAGCGTGTGCATTTAGCATAAAATGTCAGCGGTTTTGACTCAAACACTTTATAACCCACATCTTTGAATATGTTGTACTTCTTAATTGCCCATATAACATCTTCTTTGTCGCTAAATTGAATTCTACCACACAATTCACCATTTGCAACAAGACCAGCTACAAAACACAATATGAAATAAAAAAGTTAAAAATAAAATATCTAAGCATTGGAAAAAGATCAAATTAAGTAAATTTGTACAATAAATTATGACTAAGCTAAGTAATCTATCTATATATTAATATTATAAAAAAATTAAAATTCACCAAACAAAAAATAAGTAAAAATAAAATATAAAAAACTAAAATTAACTGAATAAAAAATAAGGAAAACAAGATTAAAAATCTAAAATTCAACTATACAAAAGATAAATATTAAGATAAAGTATTAATGAATACATACCAACATACTATGAAAACTCGAGTGCACTCATAGCTTTAAGATCTAAAGCACATATGAAAGATGGCTTCCTGAATGAATGCTAACTACAAATTGTGTTTGATATGTGCTCATCATCCGCTTCATCATTAGAACCAATTTCATCACCATCATCATTACTACTTCCATGTTCCCCATTATTTTCTTCCAATTCTACTCTGTCTTCTGGATAATTGCTCGATTGAGACTCTTCATTCGCATTGTCCACTTCATGGTCAGTAGCAGGAGCTTCTTTGAAATCAAGATACAACTCAATGGCAGAAATTTGTTCTTAATGCTACTAGTTGTTGTATGTTGTCATTGTCACTTATTGAAATGCTTGAAAATGTGTAAACCTACCAAAAATTGAGAATAGACATCTATATGTTATTTTGTCAACTGTCTAAGGTATTTCAACATCTATGCACTGACAAAGTCCACTCTCTAACTCTACAAATGAAATAGTATATGGAATAAAGAAATATGCTAGATTCTTGCATATAAATGTGACCCTGACACTTATATTTGTAATAATATTGCTGTTGAACTATGCTATTATATTTGCATTGGTATCCATTTTTACCTTTTTTTTTTCCTTACAAACTTGTAATATAAAACTTACTAATCAAATGAAGAGGAGGAAGAAGGGCTAGTTAGACAAAAAGAAAAATACGCTCTCATTTTTCCTTACTAGTACTCTATGTTTTTGGACAAACAGACAACATTTTTTTAAAAAAAATTAGTAACACAAATAAGCTAACCAGAAAGAGAAGGAAGTACTACATAGACAAATAATAATAATAATATTAATGGTGAATAACTCTCATGTTTTTTTACTTTTTTTTAACAAGCTGACATCTCTTTTTTTTGGAACTAATGATACAAAATCAATTGGCTAAATAGGAGCAAGAGAGTAAGAAACTACTCAGATTGAAAAAAAAGAGGGCACACTCTAATTTTTTGCTACTGAGTAGATGAAGTGAACAGGAAGAATAAAAATACAAATTCATGATGAAGTGAAGAGAAATAAAAGGATGTGCTACCCTCATTTTTTCTTCCTCACTACTCACAGCTCTTTATTTTTTTGAATAATGGATGTTTCAACATGAACATCACAGGCATTCTAATGAATGACAGAATAGTAGAATATAGGTTTATATAGAAAGAGTTTATAATATTTTAACATTTTTTGAAATCTCGAATGGTGTGACATTTTGTTTTAGAAATAATTTAAATCTTTCTTTTAAAAATCTTGCATTGTGTGAGTTTTTCTTTTTAAAAATTAAAAATGATATTTTCTTCAAATTCTCACACTATGTGAGATTTGTAAAACCACAAACATGTAATTATGTTTTAGATTCCATATTATTGTATAATTACAAATCAAGTTCCACATTGAAAAAAAGGACCCAATTTTTTCATCTATATATCAAAAAGAAGTTGGTCAAGTCTAATAAAATTTTTAAAACTAGGATTTCTTTTTTTATTGTTTAATATGGCATTTGATTGCTAAATATACAATAATATGGTATTTTTGATTAAATTATAAAGATATGAGATTTTTTGAAATCTCACACTAAGCGAGAATTATAAATATAATATAATATTTTTCAAACTGCACTAGATGAGAATTACAAAAAAAAAAAAAAATTTAGTGCTTAAATCTCACACCATGGAGCTTTCTAAGTAATAATAATAATATTTGAGAAAAGAAGGACAATGTGAGATTTTTAAATAGTAAATAAAAAATTATTTCCTTTTCTATATAAACCCTATTCCTCTCTTCTTCAATTGTTAGGTTTAGTGTTCAGTCTGAAGAAAGGAGTCCTCTTTCTTCCTCTTCATTTACTAGTTTTTAGTGTTACTAGTAGTCTTTGTGTCAAAATAGAGAGGCTAGAGTAGAAAAATTTGTACAACCCTTTTCTCTCCTTGCCCATTTCATTTGATTTTGGTGTTATGCTAGTTTTAAAAAAAAGATGGGAGTAGTCTGTATATATATATATATATAATGCGTGTCACAGAAAAAAAAGAGTACAATCAGAAAAATTGTTCTCAAAAAACAAAAAGAGAAAAAAATGGATGTGGTGTGTCTCTTAAAAAAAAGAGAGAGAGAAAGGCTAAAGAAAAAAATATAGCCTATCTTTCCCTTTTTCCTCATTGATCAATTGGCTTTATCTTGCTAGTCTACCAAAAAGACAGAGAATAGAATAGAATATTTCAATGACAATATTGTTACAAATATGAGTAAATGTGTCGCATTTACATGTGAGAATCCAACATGTTCCTTTATTTCGTACATTATGTCATTTACAGAATTAGAGAGTGGATTGTGTCAGTGCATAGATGTTGGGACTCCAAAGGTAATGAAGATAACTACAAATGTTCGGTACCAACTTTTAGCAAGTTAACATGTAACATCTCGACTTTTCTGTCTAAGCAAAAATGACCAAAATGCCCCTGAGGTCATTTCTCACTCGGAATTCGAGAATAGCCGACCTGACAATCCTCAAAGGGTCAACTCGAAGAGGATTGTATGTGAATGAATATTAATAGAGTAGAAAAATCTCTTTTTTTGAGTTTTCGGGACAAATGACCAAAATACTCCTGTAACATTTTTACGCGATTATAAGTGCCGTTTGAGCCCAGAAATTTCCTGAAAAGTTTAAAATGATGCTTTTATGAGTCTGGGCATGTCTGTTTAAGTCCCAGTGGTCTCGGGCAGTTTTTGTGCAAAATTATGATTTTGCCCCTAAAATAGTGATTCTGAGCTTAATGATAGAATTAAGTAAACCTAAGCAATACTAGGCTCTAATCGAAGATTAATTAATTTTTATAATTAATCAAGAGTCAAAATAATTTATTAAAGTTAATTAGAACCTAAAATTTCTTAGATTAAACTTAAATCTCTTTTTAAAAAACTCAAGATTCCAAGTAATGGAATCTTGAATAGTATTTTTTCTCTCAAATTCCTTAAATTAAGGAATTGTGTCTACAATTGTTTACACTTTAAAATGAGTTTTAATCTCATTAATGAAGCAAGAACACTTCCTAAATCATGTCTTGATACCCTTAATCACCTAATTAGTTACCTAAAACTTACTTAGCAACTCCTAATCTTAAGCCTAATCTAAGATACACCTAAACATATCACTAAACCACAATCAAATGAAAGAAACTTCTCCTCCCTTACTCAATGAAACTGGTGCCATTCCTCCCTCCATTATCCATCACATGTTTGAATTTCTAAACTCAAAAGACCATGTTTTGAGCCATACCCACCTTACCTCCAACCATACCTCCAACCATGCTTCAAAGAACAAACCTTTCACCTCACTGAACATGAGGATTGGCCGCGGAATACCCTCCCTCCATTCATCCTCCATTTGTTTCATTTCCTTATAAATACACATGCAAATGAACTTGTAAGAACCTTTAGATCATTTGCTAAGCTTTGAGTTTTCAAGAGCAACTTCAATTTCTTCCTTTTCCTCTCAAAAGTTCAAGAGTTCTTCTTCTCAACTTCTTCATCTTCTTCATCTACATTAAAGGGCTACCTCCTCATAGCATCATACCACCTCATAAACACCAAAGATCAATCATCAAACACATAACCTTTCACCCCCCAAAACCAAGCTCACACAAAAGCACTTCCTTTCCTTTTTCCTCACCTTGACCGAATTCTTCCTCACCTTGGAAGAACATTTTCTTCTCATTCTTACCTTCAAAGAACTGAGTTTTCACCTTCTTCATTTGGTAGGGAGCTTGTTCTAAAATCATTCCTTTACTTGGATATGCTTTGTTCTTGGATTAAAATGTTGTTTTGATGAACTTTCTTGGGTTTTCCTTTTTGGTTTCTCTTTCTCCTTCCTTTTTCATTTTCAAGGCCTAAACTACTTCCCATGATGGCTTGATGATGAGTGTCTCTAGATAATGACTTGAGTTCATCACAATGAGGCCTCTAAAGCTTGAGTTTTGCTTTCTTAAAGTTTTATTAAAAATGCTACTTAGCTCACTAATGATTTTACCTTAAAGAAAATGATCACAAGGTTTTCAAAAAGCCCAAAGATTACCCTTGTCAACCTTAAAGTTGGCCGGCACGTTCTAGAGTTTACTTTAGATAGGAGCTTTTGGGCATAAAATAAAGAATATGGTGTATTTCATTCCTTTTTGGTTTTGGCCCTTTCTCCTTTCCTTTATGGTTTTGTCTTTCTTTGAACCCATTTCCTTGAGCTTGATGATGATGTTCACACCATAAGGTTTCCTTGAAACTATGGTACTTAGAACTCTAGAGCTTTCTTTATCTTGATGAGATTAAGTTTGGGATTAAGATGTTGGTTCTTTAAAGTTTTGTATGAGCTCTAGTAATGATATAAAAATGAATTTGCATTCATATTTACATTTCTTGCCTAGTATGTTTACTTTCCAAGCCATCACCAAAAACTTAAAGATTAAAACAAGAGTTTGCATTTTCATATCACCTAAATAATTAACTTGAAGCCTACCTATTTCAACATTAAAGTTGATTGTTGATTTAGAGTGAATACTCTAAGGGGTCTAGAGCACTAAAATAAAGAATTGGACTTGCATTTATATTTACATTTTCTTGTCTAGCATATTTACTTTTCAAGTCATCACCTAAACTTTAAAGACAAAAATGAAGTTGCATCGCATATTTATTTTAAGCCCTCACTTTACTTTTCTAATGAAGAATAAAATGAAGCGCATAGCATATTTATACTCTTGTTATCACTTAAAGATTCTAGAGCTCAAAAACTTGTCACTTTATCTCAAGGAAAAGTTGGATGTGGGAGCATTCTCTTGAATGCACAATTCGGCCATGTGATGGTGATGAGCTTGGTGTGAGTTTCATCTAATCACAAGTGCCAATAATCTATGTCTTAGGATTTTCTTAAGCATAGGTGAACTCAAAGAATGTTTCAAGCATGATTTTAGGTTTTAAATTTCAACCATGAACAATTTAAAATAGCTACTGCCCTTATTTATTCTATGACAATTTTAATGAAGTAAGTTGGTTTCCAAAGAGATTTAGAAGTCCTAAAATGGTTACAAAAGAAACTAGTGACTTATGTATATTGAAAATGAAATCCTATGCTTGATGTGATGATGAATATTTTCGGTTCTGCCTTGATGTTTTGCTTACTGTTTGATGATGATTTTAACACGCTATAATGTGTGAAAATTATGATTTATTGATGCTAGAGTTGATTTGTGAATGTTAGGAAGAATAAGAAACTAGAAAGGTTTAGAAATGAGAATTCTAGAACACTTAGAAATTAAAATTTCCAGATTCTGTTCCAGCATAATTAATCATAGTCAAAGTGATTTATAATTAGTGTATATGTGTAGGAATCCTGTAACACCCAGGGATTGCAAAATCGAGGAGTGATCGCTGGTGCAAGGAGGCACGGACAAGGAGCGACTCCTAGTAGACTTTGAAAGCGGAAGGATACATGAATAAACCGATTACACACCCGAATGAGAGGGATCTTGATCCTGAGACTGTATAGGCATTGGACTCTATAGTTAAGGAAGACTTATATGAATTGATTTGTACTACCTATACCAACAAGATGCATCTTTTCGGTAGCCTATCACGAAAGAACTCCATAGTTAAGCGTGCTTGACTTGGAGCAATTTTGGGATGGGTGACCTCTTAGGAAGGTTTCTTAGGAAGTGTGTGAGTGAGGACAAAGCATGCTGAAAAGACCCATATTAGTTTGTAGGGACAGTCGTCAATCCATAAAGTAGCAGGGGATGTCATAAATGGTATCAAAGCCTGCACCTCTCCCAGTACGGTGTGGTTCGGGGACGAACCAAGCGGAAGCTGGTGGCCATGTAACGCCCGGGGATTGCAAAGTCGAGGAGTGATCGCCGGTGCAAGGAGGCACAGACAAGGAGCGGCTCCTGGTAGACATCAAAAGCGGATGGGTGAATGAATGAATCGATTGCACACCTGAATGAGAGGGATCCTGAGACTGTATAGGTATGAGACCATACAGTTAAGGAGGGCCTATATGAAAGAACTTCGTAGTTAAGCGTGCTTGACTTGGAGCAATTTTGGGATAGGTGACCTCCTGGGATGTTTTTCTCAGGAAGCGTGTGAGTGAGGACAAAGCATGCTAAAAAGAGCCGTGTTAGTTTGTAAGGACAGTCATTAATCCATAAAATAGAAGGGGATGTTACAATTCTTAAATACCTTAAACATGTTTAGTGATTCAAATTTCTCGTAAATGAGATAAAGGTATGTATAGCTTAAAGATCGACTATGAAAAACAAAAATATTATTGATCATTCTAGGAAACCATATGGAATGATCCACAAATGACCATATAAGTTCAAAAGCGTCTGAAGATCTGCTGATACCAAATTTCTTTGTAATTGTTTGTTTTCTCTTTAATACACACTTATCTGGATAGTAAAACCATAATCTATCCATCAAATGTGTCAAAACTAACCATAAAACGAACAAAAATGAGAAGTGTGTATTTCTTTACATGCCAAATGTAACTTTCTAATTTTCAACCCAATACTCCTAGGACGTAACTAGGTTGATCATTAGTTTATTACTCTTTTAGTCTCATTCTCTAAAAACATTTCCTGAAAATACTTAGCGGAAAATATGGGTAAAATTTTTCTTTTTGAAGGGAAAGACAAAACGTGAGCCATACTCATGCGCTAAGTAAACTACGTCATCATCTCGTAAGAAAAACGAAGAGGGAAGAACGCAGCATAACAAAAGGAACACAATATCATAAAAGAAATTACATAATAGTCATGCCATACACCAGAATAGTAGTAGAGTTGTTACAATTATCCATACATCATAAGGGAAACATAAAGAAAAATACATCTGAATCTCCGCCTACAACAGTGCATCAAAGAATGGATAACCTCCAAACCAAAAGAAGGCTACCCTAGTCGTGTAGGAGTGCGTGCACTGAAGTCAGCTACCAGCTCCTACTCCTGCTCGTCGACTGGAGGTACATATCCAATCCACAGGGCCAGCTCGACCGGGGTGGCCAAGCGGTGAGAGGGTCGGGCGTGTGCTCTGCGGCAGGGTACCATCCTCACTCTACCTCCTCGGAGTGGCTGTGTCATGGTATCCTCACTCCCCAACTCCATGGGTACGATGGGGGAGGAACCCATGGATGGAATGTCTGTCTCGGAGGGGTTGGTCTCAGAAAAGACCCGGGGTAAACGGGGAATGTACTCAGGATAGGTGTGGATGGCGGAAGCAGCGTCGGGGTTGCGATGAATGCACTTTCCTTGGGGGCACGTGCGCTTGAACAGGAGGTCGTCAGTGAAGGGTGAGTTCCGAGTGAACCTGAAGCTAGTGACTAGCTGAGCGCAGGGGCGATCTAGGAACACAAACATACTAACGGAGCAACGGCTTACGAAGTGATAGGACTGGTGCGTGGCGTCAAAATGCAGCTCCCATGTCGGCGCATCAACGTATATGACGAAGGATGCCATTATCCTCTGAAGATGTGATGGAAAGAGAAGATAGCGGGAGTGAGAAGCTTTCTAAAGAATCTCAGTAGGGAAGTCCTTCTATCCTAGTGTCATCATCTACGTCCTCAGGAACCTTGGGTTTATTATAAAAAGGTGTGCATGCATAGAGTTCATTATTAGGTTTTCAAACATAATTATCCAAGGCCTATTCATTTTAGGATTGAATCTTAATGTCATGAATGCAACATAGCAAGGCATGAATGCATGAATATGCATTATGCAAGAAAGCAATAGAACACAATCATCAAGAAACATCATATAAGTGGCATCTAGTGGCATATATAACTTTTCACGTGAAACTTTCATTTTTCTCAATTGTGTGACATTAAACTTCATACTTTTCATCATGGGGGCCACCCTAAAAACATCTCTAGGTTATGAGCTCATACCTAACTAGTCGTCACTAGTTCTTACTTATCCCTCTTGATAAGCGTAACATAATAATAATCCCGACTTCAAAAGTATGGGCTAGGGGCATAAGGATCACTTATCATAACCTTTAATTTGAGGAGTCCATAGGAATATTTCCTTCTTTGAAACGCAATTGCTAGTAACTAGTGCACAGTTATTTGTCTGCTCTAGCAAGCTCGATGTCGATACCCTCACGGTTTTGTTCCTGGGGGTGCTCGGCTAAACCGGTGTCACCCAGAACGCGTCTAAGTGTTAGGTCACATTTGTTCTTGGGCGTGCTTGGTTAAATCGGTGTCGCCCAGAATGTATCTTAGTAATTTATCCTTGGGCGTGCTCGGCTAAACCGGTGTCACCTAGGACGTATCTTATGGAGTTTTCAAAAAGCTTTTCTTAAGTCCTCAAATTTGACGAAAATTCGACAGCGTAATAGCAGTACACCGAATTTCTTTCAAATTTGCTTTATGCCACAAGAGCTAATAGCACATGTAAATCAAGTTATCAGTATCATACAACATATCCATTCATGCATCAATGCATCATAGCATGTCATGATTCAAGAACAATCATTTCTAATTCTTCATATATCTCTAGCATATGCATCCCTAATGTTCCATATGAAACTATAACATGTGAAGGTTGAGTTCTATCTCTAGGGATCAATTCCTCAAAGTAAACATACTTATGATTCATGAATAGTCATACACTTCTCATTAATTTGTGATAGACAATCTCATAGCTTCATATGTAAACAAGATCATGGATTCATATCATTCAAGTAGGTAAAGTGTTTAATGCATGCTTGGGGTTCTGGTAATTGATTACATGAGGCCTTGTAATCGATTACACAGCTTCGAGTTTCAAAATAGATGAATTGAAGGCTCTGGTAATCGATTACATGAGCCTTGTAATCGATTACACAACTTCGAGTTTTCAAAACAGGAAGGTTGGGGGCTCTGGTAATCGATTACATCAAACTTGGGCCGTAAGAACATCTGAGTAATTGATTACATAGGGATGTAATAAATTACTTAGGCCTAAAAGTTCATGTCTGAGTCTGGCCAAACTTTCTGGTAATCGATTACATGGGCCTTGTAATCGATTACCAGTACCTTTAAAATACAAAATTTTCAATCTAAGACATCTTCTAAGTTATTTCTCCCTTCTCTAACCATTTGAACCTTGTTCCAACACTCACTTTGAAATCAAAACACTTTTGCAAGGTAAAAGCCCAAAGCTTTCAAGATTTAGTTGAAAGAGAATCTTTGAGCCTTAGATCTTTAGGTGATAAACATAAACATGTCAATGCAAGTTCCATTTTAATCTTATCATTATAGACTGATAACAAGGAAAAGTAAAGATGCAAAACTTGAAAATATAGACATTTTCAATACTAATAGAAGGCAAATCGACCCGAAAATAATGATACTTATCCCCTTTTTTGACTACTTACTCTGCAAGTAAGTCATTTATATAAATAAAAAATAAATGTGATTTTGTATTCCTTTCTGCATAGCTTCAGGTTCCTTTCTTCCTTTCCTTCACTATCTTCATTTTCAACTTCAACAAACTCCATCAAATCACCACATTCTTAAAGCTTGCACTTAGATAAACACTTAAACTAGTTCAATAACACTTCCTCTACATCCAACACAAGCCAAAATTGTAACATCTTAATTTTTAACTCAATACTCCTAGAACGTATTTAGGTTAACCATTAGTCTATTACTCTTTTAGTCTCATTCTTTAAAATCTTTCTTTAAAATACTTAGCAGAAAATATGAATAAACTTTTCTTTTTTGAAACTTAAAAAAAAAAAATACGAGCCCCGCACTAACCTAACGTTCGTCATAACCATAGCGTACAAGAAAAAGTAATCACACCATACATAATCATGGAATATAGTATTGTACATAACAGCATAATATCATCACATCTTTATAGATACATAAATTACTAGCTTCATTGTACCATCATTTACATCAAAACATGCACATATATATGGAGTGTTCCTTATCTGCCTACGATGGTGGATAAGTATCAACCCAAAAGCTAAACTATCTATACTTCCGCAATGACCCTCTGCTTCGTTTACTAGTGTGATCCTTAAGCACGAGCCTTAGAAGAAGTCATGAACCTCGTTGTAATCCTCGTCTGGAGGTGACACAGAAGAAAAGAAATGGATGAGAAACTCATTCAAGATTCTCAGTAGGGATTCCCGACTCTAACACAAGTGTCATTGTCATCGTCCCCAGCCACCTCGGTTTTAATTATGAAAAGGTGTACATGCATAAGGTTTGGTTTTAGACTTTTCAAATCTATTTATTCGGAGTGGGTGTCTTTTAGTATGAGTCTTAATGACATGAATGCAATAGATATTGGATGAATACATGACAATATCATATGCACATTAACATGAAAATCATAGCACTTGGGCCCAACATAAAGAAACATAAATCATGTACGTGGCATAAAAAGGCACAGTACTTTTCATGTGACATCTTTCTCATAAGTCAAACTCTTAAGTTCCTTTTCTCAAAGACCACCCTCTTAACATATTCACAAAAAATCCAACTGAATCACCGGCCCTGGCGATAACCTGGTCACCAAACTACATCTCACCTATCGCCTAGGAATGAGCTCAATCCTAACTAGTCGTCACTAGATTTAATATGGGGTAATAGAGGGGGTAATACATCATTTCTTCTTCGAAACGCATCTACTGGCATCCAATGCACAGTACTATTGTCCGCTTTGGCAGGCTTGATGTCCATACCCCCCACGGTTTTGCTTTCTCCTCACCGTAGTAGGAGAAATGCGTCTCGGTACTATGTCACATTTGTTCTGGGGGTGCTCGGCCAAACTGGTGTCACCCAAAACGTATCCCATGGAGTTTTCAAAAACTTTTCTAGGTTCTCAAATTTGACGAAAATTCGGCAGCATAACAGCTGTAAACTGAATTTCCTCAAATTTGCTTTATGTCACGAAATATATAGAGCATGCATAGTTATTCAACATCAACATAGGATATCAAGTCATATAGTCAAACTCATCATAGCATATACGCCATCACATCATTACTTTCAACATTCTTAAAAAGATAGCATGCTCTTAACCAGTTTGTCGGAATCAAGGACCGGGCTTAGCTAATGCATATGCCATGCTCAAGTCATTCTTATAATTAAACATACATCTACTTGAAATCATGAAGCTCATTGTGTCTTAGGATCTATGGTGTCTTATGCTTTGACCCTTGTGGGTCTAAATCTTGAAAACTAATTGTGCTAACATCCATTTTTATCCTTTTATGCACCTATAGGTTCACAAATAATTATCCTCATTAATTTTTATGCTTAGGAGAAAACCAAACAACTCCATACAGATTGTCAATTTCTAAATCTTGCAATTACGGGGTTCTAGAAACTACATTTTAGACCCTTTCTACGTCCCGTCTTCGCCTAAGGCGTTATAAATCAAATCTAAACCAATTATGGGGTATTCCTATGTCTATGAACTAATTATAAACCATGTTTACTGCATTAAATGGTTGCTGGATAGAAACAGAAAATTAATTAATCTAAGTGTTCTAGAATTGCACTTTTACAGTTTTCTAGTTACTAGTTTTTCTATAGGTGCTAAAAATCCATCCTACATCAAATGTTACCAAGTTTTTCATGATTAAACAATCCTAAACTGAATTTTATCCCATTAAAATAGTTTTGCTAGTGGCTAAAAACAAATGGATCGAAACTATGCTAAAACTCAATTTTATGATTTTTCTGTAAGACTAGTTTCTTTCCTAACATGCATAGAAAGGCTCCTATCTCAACATATATAATTTTTACATATTCTGACATGCCAAAACAACATCATATAGCAGCAAGCATACCAAGGCAGAACCAAAACATTAAAGCTCAAGCATCATTCAAAAATCATGTCCTTAATATATACAAGTTATTAGTTTCTCTTGAAATCATTTTAGGACTTCTAAAACTCATTGAGACCCATTTTATTTTATAAGAGGAAACTAAAAATAACCATAGGGCAGTAGCTAATTCAATGCATGTTTAGAAGAGATTTTAACTCATAAATCTTGTTGGCAATAATCTTTTAAAACTTTTAAGACCTAAAAAAAATCTTAGAACATAGATTGTTGGCTCTTGTGACTAGATGAAACTCACATTAAGTTCATCATTATCACTTGGCCGAAATATGCATCCATGAGGATGTTTCCATGACCAAACTTTAACTTAAGATAAAGAGGGCAAGTCTTTGAGCTTCTAGAGTATTCAAGTGATAACAAAATGTAAACATGCTATGTATCCCATTTTATTCTTCATTATAAGGTAAAGAGAGAACTTCAAAGTGAATATGAGATGCAAGAACTTGAAATATAAATATGAGGTGCTAGAAATATAAATATGCAAGACTTGAAAGTAAATATGCAAGTTCATTTTATCTTTTAGGATTTAAGTGATGACTTGAAATATAAATATGCTAAACAAGGAAACGCAGGCATGAATGCAAGTTCAATTCTTTATTTTAGTACTCTAGGCTCCACAACAATCGACTTTAAGGTCGAAATAGGCGAGCTTTGAGATTATTATTAGGTGATATGGAAATGCAACTCTTGTTTTAAATCTTTATGTTTTAGGTGATGGCCAAAAATAAGTATGCTAGGCAAGGAGAGTAAATATGAATGCAAGTTCATTTTATATTCTTCACTAGAGCTCTTGCAAGACTTTAAAGAAACTTAAACCTCAATCCAAACTTATCATAGCAAGACAAAGGAAGCTTTAGAGTTCTTGTACCAAGATTTTCAAAGAAACCATATGGTGTAAACTTCATCATCAAGCTCGAAGGAAATAGGTTAAAAGAACAAATGTTCTTAAAGAGAAGGAAAAGTGGCCGAAGCCATGGGAAGAAAGGAATGAGACTATAAAACTCTAGGGGCCATGATCTTGATGACATATTAATACCAATATCATATGTCCTCATCATTGAGTTCACATATTCATTTTAGGACATCATTGAAGTTAAGTTTCTCAAGAATAAGAAAGGAAGAAACCAAAAACATCTTTTACTCAAGAACCAAGATCAAACTTTAGAGGTTACACAAGTGATGAATATCATCATGGATTCCTCATCATCAAGCTCTCATTTCCAAGTTCCCACAGGCTCTTGGCCGAAAAATCAAAGAGGAAGAAAAGAAGTTCTAAAAAGTTTCAAGAGAAATCATAAAGCACAAAACTAAATAAGAACTTTAATGAATGAAACACTTAGAACAAAATCCCTAGCAAGTAACTTGAGGTTGAGATGAGTGAAGAAGATGAAGAAGTTGAAGAATATGAACTCTTGAACTTGAGAGAAAAAGAAAGGCTCAAAGTGCACTTGAAAACTCAAACTTAGCAAATGAACTAAAAGTGCTTCAAGTTCATCCAAGCATGCTATTTATAGAGAAATGAAACAAATGAGAGGTGCAATGGAGGGAGGAGATTTTCGGCCAACTCATGCAGCCCATAAGTTCCATGAGGTGAGATATTGTGTTCTTGAAGCATGGTGAGGTATGGTGGAAAGTATGGCTAGGTATGGCCTAATGTATGGTTCTAAGCATGGTTCTTTGAGTGTTTTGAATGAACAAACATGTGATGGAAAATGGAGGGTGAGGTGGTGCCATTTTCTCCTTGTAATGGGGGAGGAAGATCTTTCATTTAATTGCAGTTTAGAGTTGTGTTGAGGCGTGCCTTTGATTCGGCTTAAGTTTAGGAATTTGTGAGAAAGTGTTTAGGCGACTAAGTGTAACACCCCGATTTTTCTGTCTGAGGGAAATGACCAAGATGCCCCTGAGGTCATTTCCTGACCCGAATTCGAGGGTAACCAACTTGGTCCTTCTCGAAGGGTCAACTCAATGCTTGAAGGGGATTGAATGGCCTTTGAATGCTTCCGGAGGCGAAAATCTCGTTTTCCGCAGTTTCGGGTCAAAATGACCAAAATACCCCTATAGCGTTTTTACGCAGGTAGAAGTGCCGTTTGAGCCCGAAACTTTCCCCAGAGGTTTAAAAACATGTTTTCATGTGTCTAGAGGTCTCTGTTCAAGTTCCGGTGATCCCGGGCAGTTTTAGTGTAAAATTACGGTTTTGCCCCTAGAATTGTGTTTTTGAGCTTAATGATGTAATTAAGCAAACCTAAGCAATATTAGGCTCTAAATGAAGATTAATTAATTTCTATAATTAATCTAAGGTCAAAATAATTTAATAAGGATGATTAGAACCTAAAATTGCTTAGATAAACTTAAAACCCTATCTTTAAATTCAAAGACTTTGAATGTAGGAATCAATGAATAGTGTGCAAATAGTGCACAAATAGTGTTTTTTCTCTCTTTCCTTAAATCATGGGATTGTGTTACACATTGTTTATTCACAAACGAGTTTTAAATTCTCTAATGATGTAAGAGCACTCCCAACCTTGTTATAAAATTCCTAATACACATGCTTAGTTACTTAAACTTAAGCTTAATTACTCCTAACCTTGTACCTAAACTAACCTACACTTAATCCTATCATTAACTCCCAATTACATGGAAGATTTTTCCTCTCTCCTTGCTGCCCAAATCTGACCGAAAATCATCCCCCATTTTCATGAATTATTTCATTTCTAACTTAAAGGAAAATCACCTCAAATCACCTCACTTGTCATGCCTTGTCATAATTTCAATCAAGCTTGCTTTTCCAAATGAATAACCAAGTAAAATAAATCATTCTCTTCAATTATTTGTGGCTGAAAAACTTCCAGCCATGTTGGTCTTCTAGAAGCCTAATTTCATCCACAATTTAAAGAAAAGATCACTCAAAAACCCATGCTTGAAGCCATACCTTGTGTCATGAGCTCCATGCTTCAAACCATGCTTGTATGACACCATCAAAGAGATATTTTCTCTTTCTTACCATCAGCCATGCTTTCCATTCTCTCACCTATCACTTTATTTTTCTATAAATAGGGAGCTTGTGTTAGCATTGGATGCACATTGAGCATTTGCTAAAGCTTAGAGTAGTCTTGCTAGTTTCTTTCTTTCTCTCTAGTCCCAAAGAGTTCCTTTCTTTTTCATCTTCATCTTTTTCATCTTCATCTTTTTCATCTCTTTACTTCATCATCATCATCATCTCATAACCTTCACACATCACCCCATAACCTTGAATCACCATCAAACCTCTCAAATATTTCATCTCAAATACAACCTCACCTCAAACACAACTCTAACCTCCTTATCTCCCCTTGGCCGAAAACATCAAGCCTTTTGGAGGAGCTCATCATCTTGTTTTCTTCTCTCAAAGTTCAAGCTCTTTGTCTTCACTCTAGGTAGGAGTGTTTCTTTGCATCTCATTTCCATGAAAAATGAGTTTTTCTCTAGCTACCTCTTGGAATTTCTTTTTAAAACTCTCTTGGTTTCTTTCTTGAGTTTTCGGCCTTCATGACCTTTAAACTCATACATGATGGCTTGATGATGGGGACCTCTAGATGATGACTATGTGTTCATCATAATGAGACCCTTAAAGCTTGAGTTTTCTTTAGTTTTTATTACTATGCTATGAAGTTCACTAAAGTTTTCAACTTAAGAAAATAAGAATGATTTCAAAAAGGAATATGGATTACTTTCTCTTAGCCTCATGATTTCGGCCATAATTCCTTTTCTTGAAAATATGGAGATTTCTTTTAGTTCCATTCTCTTGACTTGATGAGACTATGTTGGGGTTGTGAATATTGGTTCTTTAAAGTCTTGGACGAGCTCTAGTTATTAAGCCAAAATGAACTTGCATTCATATTTAGTTTATGCCTTGCATAGCATGATTTATTTTTATGTCATCACTAATGCTCTAAGACTAAAAAATGAACTTGCATATTCATATTTAATTTCCAAGCATTTCATTTCACGTTTATTATTCAAGTCATCACTTAAAATCCAATATGATAACAAGTTGCATCTCATATTTATTTTGAGCTATTTACTTTTCAAGTTCTCACTTTATTTCCCTAATGAACAATAAAAATGAAGTGCATGGCATGTTTATGTTTTGTCATCACCTAAAGCTCTAGAACTCAAAGATTTGTCCCATGGTCTCAAATGAGAGTTAGACATGGAAAGCATTCTCTTAGAATGCCCACTTCGGCTATGTGAGATGAATGAACTTAGGATAAGTTTCATTTGATCACAAATGCCCATAAGCTATGCTTTATAATTTTTCTAAGTCTATGTGGATTCAAAGAACATATAGAACTAAGTTTTATGGATTTAGTACCTCTTGAAATAAATTCAACTTAGCTACTGCCCTTATAAATATCTTGATGATTTTAGATGTTAATAAATGTTTACAAAAGAGCTTTGAAGGTTTTAAAAAGGTTCCAAGAGAAACTAGTATCCTATGTGCTTTAAAAAGTATGTTTTATGCCTTTGTATGGAGAGTGTTTTTTCGGTTCCGCCTTGCTATGATTGGCCACTGTATGAGCTGTTTTAACGATGATAACATGCTTATGTTTAAGTATGATCAATGGAAAAACTCATGAGTAAAAGATAAGAAAGGTTAGAAACTAGAAAAGAATTAATTTGAGAGTTCTAGATCCCTTAATATTAGAATTTTCTGGATTCTGTCCAGCAAGGTTTAGTAATGATAATCATGGTTCTAAATTAGTTTAAATGTGTAGAAATGACTCATAATTGGTTTAGGACTTGATCTTGGTGCCTTAGGAGCAAACCGAACTTAGAAAGGGTCATTGTCGTGACTCCTAGGTACCCATAAAGTTGAAATTATGAATTCTGCACCTTTGAGATTGAGAGATATTCTTGACCATAGTATGAAGAGAGATATACTTAGTCATAACCTCCTAAGTACCCGAGAGGTTAGTGTAACATCCTAATTTTTAACCCAATACTCTAGAACATACTTAGGTTAATCATTAGTTTGTTACCTCATAGTTCTCAATTTTACTTAGAAATACTTAGCGGAAAAATACGGGTAAACTTTTTTTTTGAAAACAAAGTGAGAGCCGCGTGATGCGATATAACATGTAACGGACAAAACATACATCTCATAACGTCATAGCATAAGGCACACCATGAATAACACTGAATATCTTCTCATATATATATAACTTGCCCACTTATAAGTGTGGGACTTAATTTAGTACAAGGGAAATACATGAAAGGAAATACAACATAAACATAAACATGATCTACTCCCCTACCCGTGTGCATCTAATGGGATAACCTCTAAACAAAAGAAAGTTTATCCCCATCCAAGTGGTGTGTGCTCTAACCCGGGCCATCCACAGCTTCCTACTGGCGACTATCCCTCGAGCGTTGTACGTAACCGGGAAACTGAGCAAGCTCCTCCGGCATGAATAGACGGGACGGGGCTCGGAAGTGACCTCCACGGCGTGGCCTCATCTCCGGTGGTCGTGCAAGCCTCGGTTGAGTCACGGAAGGCTCACTACCCTCCCCAAGGTCCATGGGTATGGTAGGGGAAGATCCCTCGGAGGGTGCCTGGGTTGCCGAATCCTCGGAAGGATCCGTCTCCGAAAAAGACAACGGTCAACGGGGCACATACTGGGGGTAGTCTCGAGCGGTGGACGTGGATGGTGGGGTACGGTGAAGCCTTTCCTCTAGGGGACGTGCGCGCTCGAACACCAGGTCATTGCCAAAAGGTGAGACAGGGGAGAAACGATGGGAATGTACAGGGGGAGTGAAGGGTCGACCTATGAGCATGAATACTCTAACCGTGCATCGACCCACAAAATGGAATGACCCGTGGTCCGGGTCATGGTGCACCTCCCATGTCGGTGTGTCCACGAACACTACGAACGTCGCCATCTGAAGACGTGACGGAAAGGAAGAGATAGAGGGAGTGAGAATCTTGCTAAAGAATCTCAGTAGGGCCTCCTACTACCTAGGTGTCATCATCTACGTCCTCAGGAACCTTGGGTTTAATTATACAAAATGACTGAACATGCATTAAGTTCATTTTAAACTTTAAAATATACTTTAGCCAAGGTCCATTCATTTTAGGATGATCTTAATGTCATGAATGCAACATAATAGAAAATGTATGCATGGCACTACCTAATGCACATACATAAAACATAACATCAAGCATCATCATACTTGGTGGCATAAAGTGGCAATAGTAACATTCATATGGGACAAAACTTAGTGACATAATCATAATCATGAAACTTCTCTTCTTCATAGGCCACCCTAAAAGACAATCGAACTGGGGGTGCTCGGCCGAACCGGTGTCACCCAGAACGTGTCACAGATCTAGGTTATGAGCTCATACCTTAACTAGTCGTCACTAGTTCTTACTTACCACTTAACGATAAGCGTATCATAAATCATAAATCCCGACTATCTGAGTACGAGTTAGGGGGCAATTCTCTTAGGGGTGCTCGGCTGAACCGGTGTCACCTAAGAGTATAAAATGGTACCGATGTCACATGAGTTCTATGGAGGTGCTCGGCCGAACCGGTGTCATCCTAGAACCCATCTTAGTACCTTAATTTTCAAAATCTCTTTAAGTCCCCAAATTTGTCGGAAATTCAGGCAAGACAACAAAGATTACACCGAATTTCCTTCCAAATTTGCTTTATGCCACATAAACATATAACCTCATGAATTCCTCATATGAATAACATCATCATCATTTGCATACTATAAGCATCATCATAAAACATTCAAACGCTTACCCTTACGGTAGCTTATGCTTTGACCCTTACGGGTCTTAATCTTGAGATATAGTTCTCTAACATCCGTCGCTCATATTTTTATGCACTTAAGGGCTCATAATTAATCATCATTCCTAATCCTCATGTTCATACTTAAATCTGAATAGCATAGGGCAAATTCTTTAACTTGTGTTTACGGGGTTCTAGAACTCACGTTTTAGACCCTTTCTCGGTTCCGTCTTCGCCTAAGGCGCTATGAATTAAATCCAAATCAATTATAAGGCATTCCTATGCTTAAGGACTAATTATTAATCATGTTTATCATGTTGTAAGGGTGCTGGACAGAATGCAGAAAAATAAACGTTCTAAGAGTTCTAAACTTGCACTTTTACGGTTTTCTAGTTACTAGTTTCCCTATAGGTGCTAGAATTCGATTCTAATCCAAATGATACCAAGTTTTTCATATCTAAACAATCTAAATCTGATTATGTTCCCATTAAAACAGTTTGGAAAAGTTCCAAAAGCAAATGGGTTAAAACTATGTCAAATTCCAACTTTACGGTATTTCTGGTTAGCTAGTTTTCTTACCTATTATGCATAGGATCGCTTCTACATCATCATATGATACTTTCACACATTCCAACACATCAAAACATCATCATACAGCACCACACTCATCATATCAGAACCGAAAACATTTAACTTTAATAAGAGAGTTAAATTGACATTTCTAGGTACATAAGTTAACTAGTTTCTCTTGGAATCAATTTAGAATTTCTAAAACTCTTTGCAAATCATTTTAATTCATCAAGAGGCTAAGAGAAGCCTTAGGTCAATGACCAAAATATATTCCCATCCCTTAAAAGAGAATAAAATCACAACTTGTGATAACATAACCTTATAAAGATTGGTAAAACTTTAAGGAAAACTTAAAACATAGACTATTGGTCCTAGTAGCTAGATGAAAAACTCATTGAAAGTCCATCATCACTACTTGGCCGAAATTATGCATTCAAGGAATGCATTCAGATTAAGCTTTAACTTGGAATGAAATGGGCAAGTCTTTGAGCTCTAGGTTCTTAAGTTACGACATAAAATAAACGTGCTCATACTTTTCATTTTTAATCTTGCTTACAAAATAAAGTGATGACATGAATTAAATATGCAAGGCATGAACTTAAACGTGCAAGCTTGAAAGTAAATATGCGAGGCATAAACTTAGACGTGCAAGCTTGAAAGTAAACATGCAAGGTTCAATTCTTTATTTTAGTGCTCTTGGCCCAACAACAATCGACTTTAAGGTCGAAATAGATAGGCATTCGAGATATTAATTAGGTGATGATGCAAGTTCAATTCTTTATTTTAGTGTTCTAGGCCCAACAACAATCAACTTTTAGGCCGAAATAGAAAGGCTTTGAGAATTAAATTAAGTGAAGATGCAAGTTCCATTTTAATCTTTATGTTCTTAGGTGATAGCTTGAAAGTAAAGGTGCATAACAAGAATGTAAATATGAGTGCAAGCATAAGATAAATTATGCAAGTTCATTTAATCTTTCTAAAGCTCTTAACAAGACTTTAAAGGAACTTAAACCTCAACCCAAACTCATTAAACCAAGATATGATATAGTTTAGAATTCTTAGAACTCAAACAACATCTTTAGAAAATCAAACCATAAGGCATATAAAAGGAAAGGAAATGGCCGAAACATCTAGGCAAGAAAAGAAATATTTGAAACTCTAGAGTCCATGATCTTGATGATATATTAACACCAACATCATGAGACCTCATCATTGAGTCCTTAGAATCATTCTAAAACACCATCAAAACTAAAGTTCTCAAGAGTTCAAGAAAGGAAACACTAGAAACATTTTTGCTCAAGAACAAAGATCAAGCTCTAGAGTTTGTTTCAAGTGATGAACATCATCATGAAACTCTCATCATCAAGCTCTCATTTCTTTAAACCTCAAGGCCCATGGCCGAAAATGAGAAAGAAAAAGGAGAAGAAAAGAAGTTCTAAAAAGAATCAAGAGAAACTATGAACATAAAGCTTAGAACAAGATCTTTAAAGAAAGGAATACTTGAAAGAAAATCCCTACTTGATGTGATGAACTTGAAGATGGAAGAAGAAGATGAAGATGATGAAGAACTTTGAAGAATTTGAAGAACTTGAAGAACACTAGAACTTTGAGAGAAAAGAAAAACTTTGAGTGTTCCTAAACTTAGCAAATGATCTAAAAGTGGTGCAAGCTCCTCAAGGCATTGTATTTATAGAGAAATGAAACAAATGGAGGGGGTGAGGGGCTGAAGGGGTTTTCGGCCATGAGGTGCAGAATTGGAGGCATCCATGAGTTCCATGAGGTGAGATAATGTGTTCTTAAGGCATGGTGAGGTATGGTTCAAGATATGGTGAGGTATGGTTCAAGGTATGGCCTCAAGCATGGTTCTTTGAGTGAGAAAATAATTAAACATGTGGCCAATGGGGAGTGTGCTGGCCGAAACTTCATCAGCCATAGGGGAGGGTTCTTTGCATTTTAATTGTGGTTTAGAGTTGTGTTTAGGTGTATCTTTGATTATGCTTAAGATTAGGAATTTGTAAGAAAGTGTTTAGGTAAGGGAAATGGATAATTAGGATGGTCTAGACATAATTAAGGAGTGGTCTTGCACCATTAGTGAGTTAGATCCTCAATTTAGAGTCTAAACAACTCTTAGACACATTTCCTTGATTTAAGGAATTGGAGAGAGAAAATACTATTCAAGATTCCAAGACTAGGAATCTTGAGTTCTAAAAAGGGATTTAAGTTTAATCTAAGCAATTTTAGGTTCTAATTAACTTTAATAAATTATTTTGACTCTAGATTAATTAGGGAAATTAATTAATCTTCATTTAGAGCCTAATATTGCTTAGGTTTGCTTAATTACGTCATTAAGCTCAAAAACACTATTCTAGGGGCAAAATCGTAATTTTGCACTAAAACTGCCCGGGACCACCGGGACTTGAACAGAGACCTCTAGGCACATGAAAACATGTTTTTAAACCTCTGGGGAAAGTTTCGGGCTCAAACGGCACCTTTACCCGCGTAAAACGCTATAGGGGTATTTTGGTCATTTTGACCCGAAATTGCGGAAAACGAAATTTTCGCTTTCGAAAGCATTCAAAGGCCATCCAATCCCCCCTCAAACATTGAGTTGACCCTTCGAGGATGACCGAGTTGGTTACCCTCGAATTTGGGTCAGGAAATGACCTCAGGGGCATTTTGGTCATTTCCCTTGGACAGAAAAATCGGGGTGTTACAGTTAGCTTTGAATGATTCATAACTTAGACTGTGAGTTAAAGACCATAGCGGTCAATGCATAAGACATTAAGAATATGAGAATGATATTTATATGATACTAAGGTATGTTAAGATGTTTTACGATAATGCATATGTTATGTGAAGGATGATGATGTTATTCATATGAGGAATTCATGAGGATATATGTTTTATTACGAGAACAACTTGAGCATGTGATCTCTGATGAGAGTATATAGTATTGAGGTAACGCCCCAATTTTTACTGTAATTTTTACTGTCATTAGAAATTACTCAATTACCGAATTACCGTAGGTAATTATTACGTAAGATTTGAGGCCGAACAATCCTCAATAAAGGAATATAACATTAGAAGAGAGGTTAGGAACGATTCATGCGAGAGTCGCAAATCTCAATTTCTCAGACGTATAAAATGACCAAAATGCTCAAGTTATTTTACTCGGAAAATGAGGATCGTGGGCCCCACCTATTCTCAAGGGGATATTTTGAGGATAATAAGGGATTGTTTGTGTTATGTGTGTTAATAGAGCAGAAGGATCTCAATTTTGAGTTCCGACGCGCGAAATGACCAAGACGCCTCATGCTTGTTTTAACTCCGATGTGCATGCCGTTGAGCCCAACCTCACTAAAATGTTTTAAAATGTGTTTTTAAGCCATGATTAACCATTGGTTAAGCTCGGGTGGCCTCGGCGCTTTTAAGTGAAAGTACGATTTTGCCCTGCTTTGGGTAGTTTTTAATTTCGATTTTTGATTCATATACCGAAACCTAAGCAATATTAGGCTCAAATTAAAGCTTATTAAATTCTAAATATTAATCTAGAGTCAAAATTATGTATTTAGATTGATTAGAACCCAAAATTGCTCAAAAACACCTAAATTGCTTACTAATTCACTTAAATCCTTAACCGTAAATTCTCTAAATTACATGAATACCTTGCCTACACCTAAATAATGCATGGAACACACAAATTTCACTTCTTTGGGCTGTAATGGATGAAATTATTGATGCCATTATGCAGCTGAATTATTGCCAAAAGTTGCACTAAAACAAAATGCCAAAATGTCACCATAAGAGACATAATTCCTTAATTTCATACAACTTTGTCTAAAATGATTTTTCCTCCCTTATTTCTCCTGCAAAATTCCGTCCACTACCTCATCATTTTGGCCAATTAGAAGCCTCAAAATCTTCTATAAATAGGCTTGCTTGAGTGGTCTTGGAATGCTTGGTTCATAACTAGTTTTTAGAAGCACCAAAAACTTTCCTTCTTCCTCCTCTTTGGCTGAATTCTTTCTTCAATTTTTTCAAAGAGATTTTGTTTCATTTCACTTCAAGAAACCAAGTTCTCTTCCTCTTCTTCAACTCAGATTAGGTAGGGAGTAGTTTCTAAATTTATTTCTATGCTTTGAGGAGTTGTGTTTTTAGCTCAAAATGATGAAATTATGAACTTACCTTAGCTTTTCATTTTGGTTTTCCTCTTCAATTTTTCTTTAACCAATTCAACCATATGGCCTAGGTGGAACCAAGATGATGGCTTGATGATGAGGACCTTGAGGGTGGGTTGTAAATCCATCACAAGTTAGGCCTCTAAAGCTTGAAAATTCCACTTGATGCAAAACTTTAAAGAATAATGCTTTATGATGCTAAAACAAAGATTTTTAGTTTAGAACTTGAAAGATGTATTTTCCTTTTATGTTTTATTTCTTGTTAAGATATGTATTGGGTTGAATTTATAATTCTTTTAAAGTCTTGAAGGAGCTCTAGTAAAGAAACAAAATGAATTTGCATCCATGATTAAGTTTATGCTTTGCATAACCATGTTTACCTTCTATGTCATCACTAAATTTTCAAGAATGAATAAATGAACTTGCATTTCTCATGTTTAAATTCCAAGCTTGTATTTCATGTTTATGTTTCAAGTCATCGCTTAATCTTTCAAGATAATAAAGAGGTTGCATCTCATATTTAATTTATGCTCTCACTATATTTTATAATGGCTAAAAGAATCAACGCATGGCATGTTTATTTTATGCCATCACCTAAAGATCCTAGAGCTCAAAGACTTGCCCATGTATCACAAGCAAAGAAATATGATTATTGGAGTTAAAGAATTTATTCTTTAAAAAGTCTTGAGATTGGAGCATAAAAAGATGTAATAATAATTCTTTTCTCCCTCTACTGGTCCTGTGCGGACTACCGCCGCTCTGGTTTCTTAATATTCTCTTCTCCCTCTACTGGTCCTGTGCGGATTACCGCCGCTCCAGTTTCTTGTATCATGTTTATATTTCAAGTTCTTGCATCATGTTTAATTTTCAAGTCATCACCTTAAATCTTAAAGATAAAGAAATGGAATTGCATATCATGTTTATAATTCCAAGCTATCACCTTATAAAGATAAGATTAAAATAAGGTTGCATAGCATGTTTATAATTCTAAGATGTCACCTAAATCTCTAAAGCTCAAGACTTACTCCTTTTATCTTAAGTGAGAATTTTAATTGTGAAGATCCTCCCAAATTTGACTAAAGAACTAGTTTCTGAATGAGTTTTAAGGCTTGGCAAGGATTTTATGGGGAACTAGTATTTTATATGCACTTAAAATATGATTCTATGTAATTGCATGAGGTTCATGATTCGGCCACTGATATGAGTTTAGTATCAATGTGTGATAATGAATTGATATGATTGAAGTTGTGATAATTATGGTTTATTGTTAAGAGAATGATTCATAATTGGTTTAGTAACTAATTAGTTCTATAATTGATAATTCTATGTAAGGATTGAATGCTTATTAAGTGCTTGATATCATTGAATGATTTCCTGGCTTGCATGTTATAGTTGCTGTTGCAAATAATGAGAATGCTTATACATGAAATGTTCTTTATTATGTAAAATTTACCTTTGTTGCTAGAAGAAAGTGTATCATTGTAAGAGTGTAATTTGGAAAGGTTCTGGCTAAGGAAAGACTTGGTATTTAAGCGTGTCCATTGTGACCCACCTCTCTTTCCTGGGAATCTCCCATATGCATGATTACCCTTGATATATATTATTCTAGCTTAAGACTATAAATGAGAAAATGTTATGATGTTTATGAATTGTATTATGATATAACATGCAAAGATTTAATGGTGACTTAAACTTATAAGAAAATGATCCTTTGGAACCATCGGACTATAGGTGGTGAAAAGGTGATTTTAGCCCCCTAACCCGTTCTCTCAAAAGGGTAGAGTCAGGACTTTAGCTTATCAAAAGGGATAAGTATATGCTAGTGACGACTAGTAAAGTATGAGCTCATAACCTAAATTACTCCCAAAAGGGTGGAGTATAGGGTGGCCTAAGGAAAATAATGATGATGATAAGATTTTAAGTCACCTAAGGCACTAAAGAAATGAAATATGTGCACTATGTCCACGTGTAGCTAATATTATATGACGTTCTTTTATGCATGTTATTTGATAATGATGATGAGGAAAATGATGTAATGATAAAGGAAAAGTTCATTGTAAATATGACATGTTAAGATTATGATGCATTATAAGACGCATGATTAAAAATTGACAAACCTCGGTTAAGTATTTGTCCGAACTTAAAATGAATCTTTGCATGCTCACTATTTTAGAATAATCCCAAGGTTCCTGGGTACTTTGATGATGACACTGTAGAAGGAGGTACTCATCGAGAATTCTTTAGCAAGATTCTCACTCCCTTTTCTTTATTTCCATCATTGTCTCCAGATTCAGATGGCGACATTCGTCCTGTTCGTTGATACCCCTATTTGGGAATTTCACTATGATCCGATGCATCGCTCGTATCATTTTGAAGGGAGGTGCGCAGTTCGTGTTTTTATTTACATAGGACGTCCATTTGCACATCTTGTCCCTAGTTATCGATTTTCTCTTACTTCTTCCTATGGTGATGAAATGGTTTTCGAACATGCACGTCCACTTGATGAAAGGATGTTACGTTCTTATCCCGCTTCATCTGCTGTCCATGGATTTTCAGAGTATGTTCCCGAGACGAGATATTCTGAAACTGATCCTTCAGAGGACACTCCTACTCATGTATATTCTGAGAGCTCTGCTCCTACTCCCACACGTGTAAGAGAGGGTAGTGAGGAAACAGTTGTTCAGTCGAGGTTAGCAAGAAGGCCGTCCATGCGACCCCAGCCTGGTGCATCTCGTATGTCCCCTCCCGAGGGAGCTCATCAGTGGATCGGATTTATTCCCCCATTTCCAGGACAGTGGCCATAGAGGGTTCTTAGTAGATTTATGTGTGATCATGCACCCTAGTTTTAGGATAACCTTCCTGGCTTATGGAGTTATCTAGTTTAGGGGCATGTATTTCCTTATGTATATTTTCTTTTATGGGTTTGCATAAGATAATGATGTATGAACATAACCCACCCTTTGAGTGAGGTTATTGTATGTAAATATATGCTATAATGTGCTTATGGATGTTATATGATGGAGCCTAAGTGATATGATGTGATATATTCTTAAACGTCTTATTATACTCCGCTTACTCGTTCACCTTGTACTCGGCTCACGTTTTCAATTATGTGTTTAAAAAAAAAAATGGCTCGTAATTTCACTAAGTATTTTCAAATTATGAAGAAAGAACCAAAGCAAGGAGTAAAGTCTAGTCATTAATCAGATTCAACCTAGGTGTATCTGGTTAATTACTAGGGTGTTACAATTGATGTGTTGATGCTCCCGCCATGATGCGTTATGCAAAATTATGATATTATGATGCTTACGATGCATACGATGAATATGATGCCTTATGTTGATGTTGAATGACTATGCATGCTCTATATGTTTCGTGGCATAAAGCAAGTTTGAAGGAAATCCGGTGTATGTCGTTACGCTGCCGAATTTCCCATCATTTTTGAGAATTTGAGAAAAGTTTGTGAAAACTCCTGGGTGACACCGGTTTGGCCGAGCACCCCCAGGAAAGGTTCTGGGTGACACCGGTTCAGCCGAGCACCCCCAGAACAGATGTGACAGAACACTGAGATGCATTTCTCCCGCTACGGTGGGGAGAAAACAAATCCGTGAGGGTATTGACATTGAGCTTGCCAAAGCGGACAATTCACTGTGTACTAGATACCAGTAGAGCGTTTCAAAGAAGGAAATGATCCTAAGATAGGTGATCCAAGAAAGTTATGTAAACCCCCTCTATTAGCCCATATTAAATCTAGTGACGACTAGTTAGGATTGAGCTCATTCCTAGGCGATAGGTGAGATGTAGTTTGGTGACCAGATTATCGCCGGGCCGGTGAATCGGTTGGATTTTTGGTGGATATGTTAAGAGGGTGGTCTTCAAGAAAAAGAACTTAAGAGCTCTATTTATAAGAAAGATATCACATGAAAATTACTATGCCTCTTTATGCCACATATATGATTCTTGTTTCTTTATGATGTGTCTAAGTATTACGATTTTCGTGTTAATGTGCATATGGTACTGGCATGCATTCATCAAATATCTGTTGCATTCATGTCATTAAGACACATACTAAAAGACACCCACTTCGGATAAATAGATTTGTAAAGCCTAAAACCAATCCTTATGCATGTACACCTTTTTCATAAATAAAACCGAGGTGGCTGGGGACGACGACGATGACACTAGTGTTAGAGTCGGGAATCCCTACTGAGAATCTCGAATGAGTTTCTCATCCCTTCCTTTTCTTCCGTGTTGTCTCTAGACGAGGATTACAACGAGGATCGTGACTTCTTCTGAGGCTCGTGCTTGAGGATAACGCTAGAAGACGGGGCAAAGGGTCGCTGCGGAAGCATAGATAGCTTAGCTTTTGGGTTGACACTTATCCAACCTCATAGGTGGATAAGGATGACTTCACATATATGGACGTGTTTTGATGTAAATGACGGTACAATGATGTTAATAGTCTATGTATCTATGAAGATGTGATGATATTATGATTGTTATGTATAATACTATGTTTCATGATTATCAATGGTGTGGTTACTTTTCTTGCACGTTATGGTTATGACGAACGATAGGTTAGTGCACGGCTCACGTTTTGCTTTCAAGTTTCAAAAAGAAAAATTTATTCGTATTTTTCGCTAAGTATTTTAATGAAAGGTTATAAGGAATGAGACTAAAAGAGTAATAGACTAATGATTAACCTAAATATGTTCTAGAGTATTGGGTTAAAAATTAGGATGTTACACTAAGGATGTAATTAAGGATTTCAAGACAAGATTAGGGAGTGCTCTTGCTTCATTAGTGAGATAAAAACTCATTTTAGTGTATAAACAATTCTAGACACAATTCCTTAATTTAAGGAATTGAAGAGAGAAAACACTATTCAAGATTCCAAGACTAGGAATCTTGAGTTTTAAAAAGAGATTTAGGTTTAATCTAAGCAATTTTAGGTTCTAATTAAGTTTAATAACTTTTTTGACTCTAGATTAATTATGGAAATTAATTAATCTTTAATTAGAGCCTAATATTACTTAGGTTTGCTTAATTACATCATTAAGCTCAAATAGCACTATTCTAGGGGCAAAATCATAATTTTGCACAAAAACTGCTTGGGATCACCGGGACTTAAACAGATACTTTTAAACACATGAAAACATCATTTTAAACCTTCGAGGAAAGTTTCGGGTTGAACGACACCTTTACTCGTGTAGAAACGCTATGAGGGTATTTTGGTCATTTTGACCCGAAACTGTAGAAAACAAGATTTTCGTTTCCGAAATCACTCAAGGACCATCTAATCCCCTTCAAACATTGAGTTGACCCTTCGGCCATCCTCGAATTCTGGGCAAAAAATGACCTTAGGGGCATTTTGGTCATTTTTCTCTCAGACAGAAAATCGGGGCGTTACAAAAACCTTCCTTTTCCTCTTCAAATCCATCCAAATTGCAGCTTATATAGGGGCTCGGAAATGGTTTTGATGCTTGATTTAGAGAAGGAAAAGCTAGAGAAAGGTTTGGCAAAAAGCTTGGAAGAAGATAGGAAAAATATATATGTTAAGCTTTGTGATTGTTTGACTATTTTTGCTAATATAAACTCTTAAGATATATGTGAAATTATGTTTTATGAAATCTGAAATTTATTCCAAGATGCATGTATATGAGTTTGATAGTTGTAAAAGATGGCATAGACAAAAAGTCTTGTGAATTGATTAAATTAATGTAAGAGATTTAACTAAGTAAATGAAGTGATTTTGTTCATTGAAAGAAATGAAATACATGGAAATTATACAAGAGTATAGTTAAAAATAATTTTATGATTTCAGAAAGATTAGTATTTTTTAAATATGATGATAAAGTTTCATAAACAAGAATGAGATTTTTATCCCTAGAATAAAAATAATTGAAGTACAAGACACTCGGTTTATTTTCCTTAAAAATTATAAGTATTATCATGTAAGGAGTCTTACAAGTTTCTGAAATGAAAAATCTCATAAAAGTTTAGCAAATTTTATAGAAAATCTCATAACAGTTTAACAGATTTTACAGAGAAATCTCATAAGAAATTAGTAAATTTTGAATAGAAAATCTCATAACAATTTAGAAGATTCTAAAGAGAATATCTCATAAGAAATTCAAGAGATTTTAAAGATCAAGAATCTTATTAGAATTTAGGAGATTTTGAAGAGAAAATCTCATAAGAGTTTAGGAGATTTCAAGGAAATCTCAAAGTAAAAGTATGAGAAATAGAACTATTAAGAAAAAACTCTGCTATCATAAGATTTCCTAAACAAATGTAAAGTTTCATATGGAAAAAGAAAACTTAAGTAATTAATGCATAACTAAGCTTTATGTAATATTAATTGTTTGATTGTATGCTCATGGATTCAGATTATGATCTATATAAGGTTGTAACATGAGGTGTTACATCATTGTGATGAAAGTGATGTATTGAGAATAGCATGCTATTGTGATCTATATAAGGTTGTAGTACGAGTACTACATCGATTGAACTATGTCAGTGATCTATATTAGGTTGTAACACGAGGTGTTACATCATTGGCAATACATTAGATAAGAAGTATATTAGGCATCCTATGAGTTCTATTCTTAAGCATAAATTTATTGATAAGACTATGTTAAATAAGTAATGAAACAAACAAACAAATTATTATTCAACCAACCAAAAATCGATTAATTACTTAAAACTAAGTCAGATGTCATTGAGTAGAAGACTAGTATTTTTCTTATTGGGAATCTTAATTCTTTTTCCTACTATTGTCATATTTTTACATAGATTGTGATGATAGTAATCTTTGTTGAAACCCCTAGTTGATATTAGCATTATGGTCCAAACCTTTTGATGAGCTGATAATAAAGATCTTAGTCAGCCCTTTTATTTTCTTTTAATGAATTTTGAGTAGTGCCTTACCTAGGTTAGATGGTTCCTCTATGAACTAGGGTAAGGGTTTGATATTGTTATGTACATCATGTATTCGTTAACACATAATACAATTATATGATTTTGCTATTTTATTATGATATATTATTTAAGTAACGCATCAATTTTTCTGTCTAAGAGGAAATGACCAAAATGCCCCTGAGGTCATTTTTGGCCCAGAATTCGAGGATGGCCAGCCCGGCAGTCCTCGAAGGGCCAACTCAATGTTTGAAGGGGATTGGATGACCCTTGAATGGTTTCGGAGGCGAAAGTCTCATTGTCTGCAGTTTCGGGTCAAAATGACCAAAACACCCCTATAGCGTTCTTACACGGGTAAAGGTGTCGTTTGAGCCCAAAACTTCCCCCAAAGGTTTAAAACAATGTTTTTACATGTTTAAAAGCGTCTGTTTAAGTTCCGGTGGTCTCGGGCAGTTTTAGTGCAAAATTATGATTTTGTCCCTAGAATAGTATTTTTGAGCTTAATGTCGTAATGAAACAAACCTAAGCAATATTAGGCTCTAATCGAAGATTAATTAATTTTCATGATTAATCTAGAGTCAAAATAAGCTATTAAAATTAATTAGAACCTAAAATTACTTAGATTAGATTTAAATATCTTTTTAAAACTCAAGATTCCAATCTTGGAATCTTGAATAGTATTTTCTCTCTCCAATTCCTTAAATCATGGAATTGTGTCTAGGATTGTTTATGCACTAAAATGAGTTTATAACTCACTAATGATGTAAGACCACTCCTTAAACATGTCTTGACAACCTTGATTACCCATTTTCTCACCTAAACACTTTCTTACAAATTCCTAATCTTAATCCTAATCAAAGATACACCTAAACACAACTCTAAACCACAATTAAAATGCAAGAAATCCTCCCTATGGCTGATGCAAGTTTCGGCCATCTCCTCCCCCATTTACATCACATGTTGATTTTTTTCTCACTCAAGAACTATGCTTGACCCATACTTGCACCCATACTTGCACCTATACTTGAACCCATACCTAGCCATGCTTTCTACCATGCCTTGAACCATACCTCGGAAAAGATATTTCCTCCTCCTTGTGCTGTAATGGCCGAAGCCCTTTCTCCCATTTACACCTCTCATTTTGTTTCATTTCTCTATAAATAGCATGCTTGGGTGAACTTGCATCATTTTGGGTTCATTTGCTAAGTGTAAGTTTTCAAAGAGCACTTCAAAGTTTTCTCTCAAAGTTCAAGTGTCCAAGTTCTTCAAGTTCTTTATCCTCTTCTCTCATCTCAACCTTCAATCACTTGGTAGGGATTTTCTTTCAAGTGTTTCTTTCATTTAAGTTCTTAATCTCTTTATGTGTTCATAGTTTCTCTTGAATCTTTTTGGGAACTTCTTTTCTTCTCCTTCTCCCTCTTTGTTTCGGCCATGAGGCTTGAAGAGCAAAGGAATGAGAGCTTGATGATGAGGGTTTCATGATGATGTTCATCACTTGAGCAAACTTCTAAAGCTTGATATTTGCTCTTGAGTTAAAAATGTTTATAGTTCTTTCTTTCTTGAACCTTAAAATCTTTAACTTTGATGATGTTCTAAAATGGTTACATGAACTCAATGATGAGGACTCATGATGTTGGTGTTAATACCTCATCAAGATCATGGTCTCTAGAGTTTCAAAATGGTTCTTTCTTGCTCTCAAGTTTCGGTTTCTTTCCTTCTCTTTTTCTCTAAAATTTCGGCCAACCAACTTGGGTGGTCCAACATGATAGCTTGATGATGAGAGTTCTAGTTGGTGACTTTGTGTTCACCACAAAGAAATCTCAAAAGCTTGAGTTTTCATAAAGATGTTATAAAATTCATCTATGGTTATATTTTCAAGGAATGTTATCTTGAGTTCTAAGAACTCTAGACCTCACTTTACCTTGTCATGATGAGTTTGGGTTAAGGTTAAAGTTCCTCTAAAAGTCTTGTAGGAGCTTTGATAAGAAATAAAATAAACTTGCATTCATATTTATATTCAAGCTTATGCATTGCATATTTACTTTGAGCTTTGAATTCATATTTATTTTCTAAGCCATCACTTAAAGTTAAAGGATAAGGAATGGAGTGCATCTCATATTTACGTTCTTGTCTAGCATATTTACTTCTCATCACTAAAGAACATAAAGATTTAAAATGAGAGCTTGCATTATCACCTAATTAATTCTCAAAGCCTTTCTATTTCGGCCTTAAAGTCGATTGTTGCTGGACCTAGAGCACTTAAAAAAAAAGAAATGAACTTGCATGGCATATTTATTTCAAGTCTTGCATATTTAAATTCCAAGCCTTGCATATTTATTTCAACCCTTGCATATTTAAATTCTAACTCTTGCATGTTTACTTTAAAGTTCTCACTTTACTTTGTAACGAAGAATAAAAATGAAGTGCATAGCATGTTTAGGTTATGTCATCACTTAAAGACCTTAGAGCTCAAAGATTTGCCCATTTTATCTCAAGTTAAAGTTTAGTATAGAAGTATTCTTTGAATGCATAATTTCGGCCAAGTAACAATGATAAGCTTGGAATGAGTTCCATCTAGTTACAAGGGCCAACAACCTATGTTCTAGTGTTTTCTTTAAGTTTGATGAGTTTTATAAAGTTATGACCAACAAGATTTATGATTCTATTCCTCTTCTAAAGAAGTATTAAATTGGTTACTGACCTAAGGTTATTTTTAGCCTCTTGATAAAATAAAATGGTTTGTAAGGAGTTTTAGAAGTCCTAAAATGATTCCAAGGGAAACTAGCAACTTATATGCTTTAGAAATGTCAAATTATGTGTCTTTTGAACATTAAACAATTCGGTTCTATCTTGATATGTTTGATGCTGAATGATGATGTTTTGATGTGTTCGAATGTGTGAAAATGTTATATGATGAGGTAGGAACACTTCTATGTATGTTAGGGAAGAAACTAGCTTCATAGGAAAACCGTAAAGTTAGAATTTAACGTATGTTTAACCCCTTTAATCTTAATCAATGCCAAAACTGTTTTAGTATGATAACAATCGGTTTAGGGTTAATTAAACATGAAAAATTTGGTTACATTTGGAGTAGGATTGAATTTTAGCACCCATAGAGAAACTAGTAACTAGAAAACCGTAAAAATGCAATTCTAGAACTCTTAGAACATTTAATTTTTAGAATCTGTCTAGCAACCTCATAGTATGGCAAACATGGTTTATAATTAGTTCTTAGGCATAGAAATGCCTCATAATTGGTTTAGATTTAATTTATAGCGCCTTAGGCGAAGACGGAACCGAGAAAGGGTCTAAAACGTAAGTTCTAGAACCTTGTAATCATAGAGGTATAACTCTGCCCAAATTTATTAAAGAGCATAAATGATAGTAAGGTTTGTTAGAAGAGAATCCTTATGTGCATAAGAGGTTGATAGAGAATGATAGAATAATTACATCTCAAGTTTAAGGCCCGTAAGGGTCAAATGCATAAGATACCGTAGGATCAAGAGCATAATGAGTTTCAATGTTACATGTGAACGTATGTGTTAATTGAGAATGATTATGTAAACGTATGGAATTACGGTTGATGATGCATGTTTTATTTGTTTATGTGGCATAAAGTAAATTTGGAAGAAATCCGGCATGCTGCTGTTGCGCTGCTGAATTTCTAACAAATTTGGGGACTGAGAAAGTTTTTGAAAACCTATGAGGTTCTTTTTATGAGATATGAGGTACTAAGATGGGTTCTTGGATGACATCGATTCAGTCGAGCACCTCCAGAGAACTCATGTGACATCGGTATCAAGATGTATTCTTGGGTGACACTAGTTCGGCCGAGCACCCCTAAGAAATGCCCCCTAGCCCGTACTGGATAAGTTGGGATTATGATTATGATTATGATACGCTTATTGGGATTAATAAGTAAGAACTAGTGATGACTAGTTAAGGTATGATCTCAATACCTAGAGATGTGACACTGGTTCGGCCTAGCACCCCCAGAACAAATGTCTTTTAGGGTGGCCTATGAGGAAGTAAAGTATGATGATTATGTCACAAAGTTTTCCCATATGAGATTTCAATTGCCACTTTATGCCACTATTATGATATTCTTAATGTTATGATTACTATTCTTGTATTAAGTAGAGCCATGCATACATACTTTAATATGTTACATCCATGACATTAAGAATCATACTAAAATGAATGGACCTTGGCTAACTATGTTTCAAAAGCTTAAAAAATGGACTTAATGCATGCTCATTTATTTTGTACACTAAACCCAAGGTTCCTGAGGATGTAGTGATGACACCTAAGTAGTAGGAGGCCCTATTGAGATTCTTTAGCAAGATTCTCACTCCCTCTATCTTTTCTTCCCGTCACGTCTTTAGATGGCGACGTTCGTAGTGTTTGTGGACACCTCGACATGGGAGGTGCACTATGATCCGAAGCACGGATCATACCATTTTGAGGGATAGTGCATGGTGCTAGTCTTCATGTTCATTGGACGTCCTTTCGCTCACCCCATACATACCCATCTCTTCTCCCCGACAGCACCCTATGGCGACGACGAGCGGGGTTTTGAGCGCGCGTATACGCACAATGAGAGAGTGCTCTGCATGTACACCGCTGCCTCAGCCATGTGTGACTATCTCGACTATGTGCCTCGGACATACTTCTCGGAGACCAACTTGTCGGAGGACCTGCCTACCCATCCGTACAGCGAGAGATCTGCCCCCACTCCACCACTGATGAGAGAGGGCAGTGAGGATACTGTGACTCAGTCTCCGCTAGCACGACAGCCGGAGATGTGGCCACGTCGTGGGGGTCACTCTCGATCCCCGCTTCACCTTTACACGCCGGAGGAGTTCACCCAATTTGCCAGATATGTGCCTCACTCGTGGGACGAACGTCAGTAGGAGGTGGCGGATGACCGATGGAGTACTCGGGTAGTGCACATACCACTTAGACGAGGATAAACCTCCTTTTGTTTAGAGGTTATCCCTTAGTTGCACTTGGGTAGGGGAGTTCACTTTTATGCTTTCCGTCGCACTTTCCTTTGTATTTTCTTTTTAGATGTATTTGCTCATGTTGTACTAAACTAAGTCCCACTCTCCATGAGTGGGCATATCATATTATATAAATATGTAGTTCAAATTTATGTTATGATGTTACGAGATGCTTGCTTCATTCCCTTATGTGCTTCACTACTCATCATGTCACGCGGCTTTTACTTTGCTTTTATAATTCAAAAAAAAATTTACTAGTATTTTTGCTAAGTATTTTAAAGTAATAAAAAAACTATGACGTAACAGACTAATGATTAACCTAAATATGTTCTAGAGTATTGGGTTAAAAATTAGGATGTTACAATTTATGTTTAAACTTTGTGACACAGAAGAGAAAAGTGGTTTATGTGTTTCAAAAGAAGAGGTTCATATTTAATAAAATATGTTCACCTTTAAGTTCTAGCAGAATTAAAAGGTAACAATTACTCACTATAAGGTTATGGCTTAAGCATAACCTTATAGTAGGAAGGGTGTTACATTTTGTTATTAGAGCAGTTCATCCTGTTAGAGCCTAGGGATTGTAACATCCTCCCAAGTATAACATCATCCTTAAGCCATAACATTATACTTAGGAGTTGTTACTTATAAATTAGTGGACCTTGCTTAATTATCTATAACAAGATCTATTGAATCGTGAAGTAACTAATTCATGATTCAATCAAAATATATAGCAAAGAAACAAAGTATTTACTTAAATACAAGGTCAAATGCAAAAGGAAGTGTGCATCTGTTATCCCCTATATTTATAGACATAAATATACAACTAAGTACAACATGATAAAAGCATCAACAACTAAACTACTGCAATCCAATTCCTTTTGTGTATTAAGCCTATAGTTCTCTGGATCAACCTGGAGATGACACGAAAACACAAACACATAGAGGTGAGAATTATACAATTCTCAGTAGAGCATTTCCCAAAATACACAATTGTAATGTCATCGTCATTGTCCCAGCCACTTCGGTTTATTAGGAAAAAGGATTATCATGTATTACATAACAATGGTTCATTTTTAAAGTTCCAAAATCAATCTTGTCAAAGTGGGTAGCTTTTAGTAATCAATCACTTAGTGCACATAATCGTAAAGCTCAAACACAGAGTAAATAATCCAATCAAGCAATTAAATATGACATGATTATGCATATGCTAAATACACTGAAGTTATCTCAAAGTGACCCGGTTTCACTTATGGCCATATAATTCAATTCAGTGCATTTTTCTCTTTTCATCAACATAGGAAAGACATAGTTTTATATCCAATGGTATTTACCGTGGATAACTCCATAATGGGTAATTGATACCAAATGGTAACTGCCATGGATAACTCCACAATGGAAAATAGACTGCTTATCAAGATTGAGCTCATTTCTATACGTGATCATCAGACTTTATTTTTTCCTCTTCCTAATCACACGCAGATCTATTCCTATCCAATATGTCTATCAACTTATAATATCTCTAGGGAAGTTCCTATTTTTTCCTTCCTCTCATATAATATCTCTAGGGAAGTTCCTCTTTTTGCTTTCCCCTTTTTGTCTATATGTCAGAACATGCACGATTAAAATTTATACATTCTCTTTTCTCATATAACTGCATCATGTATTGTTCTTTTCTCAAATGCATGCATAAGCCACATGTAGGCATTTATTCACAATGTAATTCTCCTTCTTTTCTCATAAATCAATCTTTGAATTCTATAGCATGCATTCATTCACATCATACTTGAATTAAAAGTCATTATTTCACCAAATCAATACTTGGATTCAATTCTAGCATGTTGGCAAAATTTATGCTTAAGTAGCAAGATTTATTTTTCATACCAAACAAGCTATTCAAAGGCTATAAAAATTCTCCATAACACCTTAAGGTGTTCACAAGGCTCTGTAATAGTTTCAGGACAGGAATTCTTCTTTAACCATGTTAACAAAATTAGACAAATCTGGTGGCTATAGACCACTTAGTCTCAACTCAAAACCAGATATTCATAATTTTTAACCCTAGCAAATGACTTAATCAATTCAAAATAAAAATCATGGTTGAAATTCAAGATATTTCCAGTACTCTATAAAAATTTCAAAAGAAAAATCAATCATTTGCTGTAGTAACAATTAGCAAAATTCACAGCTTCTATTCCAACAATCTAGGCAGCACAAGTATCATTTCGATTCGTGATTTTTTGAAGTAGTAATAGTCTTTAATATGACCAAGAAAAATCAAAATGTTGACTTAGGATGTTAGCTTTAACTTATAATTTTTTTAGCTCATAAACTACCCCCAATTACATCAGAAAATTCACGAACAATCCCTGCCTGTGACTAATTCGAGAATCCAGTATCCCAAATCAAAATCTCTTTTGATAAAAATGATTTCTAACATCATCCAAACACTCCACCAAAATTAATACATTAGTATCCATATATTATCAACCAATACCATTAAAACTATTAAGCCAAATCGGTAACCAAAGCATAAAAATAGATTTGAAGTAAAAGAGGTTCGAAAACCCTACTCTTTGGAGCTTTAGAGATCTTGGCTCCAAAGGATGCTCTAAGAATGGTTTTTCTCACTTCAAACCTTCTAAACATCACCTAATCCCTCCTTTGAACAGTAAAGGATGATTTCTCAAGGTGGAAAGGGTGATGGATTCAAATTATAATCGGTTAGTTTTGTAGATATTGATGAGTAGAACAAGTTTTGTGAAGGGAGTTTGTGGTTTTATCAAGTCTAGGCTAGAAAAATGGAGGTTTGAATTCAAGTTTCATGGTTATTGTGAAGAAACAATGAAGGTTCTGTCTTCTCCCTTGGATGACCAAGAATGCACGCTTCAAGGATAAGCTTGGTGGCTTTGTTTTTTATCTTGAAATAAAGATAGCATTTATGTAGTCAAAGTGTAATTCTTTCTAATAATAAAAAGAAATGGATGGCTAGGATTTAATCTTGGTTTGCAAGATTAAATCTTAGCCTTACACTTGGCATATAAAGGATAGACATTTTCCTTTTTAGAAGATTAAACTATCTTTTGTTGTTAGAAATCGCACACTGAAATTTTACTGACGGGTAAACCTTATTGCCCGAAAATCAATTCTACGTATAAAATCTTCATTTCTAACTATTTCTAACCTTGACCTTCTCTTTTCTCACTTTCAGGCATCTCCTGGTCTCGAATCTAGGGTTTCGGCTGTCTAGACAGACCCATGCGGCCCTTAAGGTTACTATTCACACTCGGCAGGGAATTTTTTTTAACATGTCAGTTGGGCCATCCTCATCATTGCTAAAAAACAATTAGATTTTTGTAATTATGACTAATAAAGCTCAAATTAATTTTTAAATAATTTTTGAGTGTTACAGGGATAGTGTAACTTGCTTCTAAAGCATACTCTGAAATTTTAGTGTCATGCTGTAGGATCTTATCTTTTGCGAGTAGAACTTTATATGCATGACTTTGTATTGAGCTTGATCAACTCAATGCATTTTGTTTTGTGTAATAGGAAACCAATGACTTTGGGTAGGTGTAGTAAGACTAACAATAATGATGATAGGGTGCCTAAAGAGGAAGCTGCAAACTTCATGCATGATTTTTGGAATATGACCCAGGCAATTAGGGAGAAAGCAATGGCTGCAAACTAGATGATGAGCACTATTGGGAGGTAAGCTCATGGAAGATACCGAAAAGGCTAACTATTTAAGGCATGTAACACCCCGATTTTTCCTGCTTTGCAAAATGATCAAAATACCCGTGAGGTTATTTTTGCACAGGAATTGAGGATGGCCGGTCCAGGCCATCCTCAAGGGGTTAGTGCAATGCTGAAAAGGGATTAGATGAGTTATGAGTGGTGTTAGAGGTGAAAGCCTCAAATCCTGATTTCTACCTGTATGTGAAATTACCAAAGTACCCCTAAGGTAATCCAACACAGGATTAATTGTCGACTGAACTCGGACATTATCCGAAAGTTTGAAATGCTGTTTTTAAGGAATGCATGACGTCTGTATAAGCCTAGGTGGTCCCAGGGAGTTTTGTGCAAAATTACCATTTTGCCCCTGATTAAGTGCATAATGAACTTAATTGTGTGATTAAGGAATAGGAAATATTAGGCTCTAATTAAAGATTAATAAATTCTAATTATTAATCTTGAGTAAAAATAATTAATTGAGGTTGATTAGGGCCTAAGATTACTGAGGAAAATTCAAAATCCCTTCCTTAATCTAAGACTTTGTGTCATGTCAAATGTAATAGTATTTTCTCTCTCCAATTCCCTAATCAAGAAACCATGATGGGATTGGATTCCTAGCTAATAAAGTTTGATTTCCCTAAGTGAGCAAGACTACTTTCTAATCTTGTCTTGAATGCCCTTAATCACTTGGTTTCTTGCTCAAACACTTAATCACCAAGTCCCAACCTAATGCCTAATCAAATCCATCCCCAAACCACATCCTAACACAGAGTTAAATGAACATATTTTCCTCCCCCCATACTCCTACATGGCGGGCCACTCCTTCCCAATCACACCCTCACATTTCAATTTTTAAACACTCACACACTCAAAGGAAACCCACACTTCACCATTCACTTTTTTGGATTGTAATCTTGTCCAAAAATCTAGTCTTGCAAATCCTCTCTTTTCTCTCTTTTCAAGACTTCCTTTTTCTTCTTCTTCCACCACACGAACCACCATCCTCCACTACCTTTCCACCTCAAGCCAGCACAACACCACCATAGATCATCCATAAAATACTCAACCTTTCCATTTTTTTAAACACAAGAACTCAAGAAAAACCTTTCTTCCTTTTCTTCCTCCTTTGGCTAATTCCATCTTGAGCACCAAGAGAAGATATATTCTTCTCATTCTTTCACAAAGATCAAGCTATTTCCTTGCAAACAAGAAAATATCTTTGGTAGGGATTTTTGTTTTGAGTATTCTCTCTTTTTCTTTGCTTTATTTTTTGCCTTGATATTGGTTTAATGGATGAGTTCTTCCTCTTCTTCCTCTCTTGATTTTTTATTTTTGTTGTTGGTTGGAAGTTCAAGACCATAGCTTGATGATGAGGATTTTGATGTTGGTTATGATACCATCATTTGTTTAACCTCTAAAGCTCAAGGCTTGAACTTTGGTTTTTAAGAGCAAAATGAGAAAAAGATTGGTTTATTGGTTTTTCTTTGGTTGTTTTGTTTGAGCTTAATGATGAGTCCAAGGAAATGAGGTTCTTGGAACCATGGTGTTGATGGACTCTAAAGCTCATTTCTATTTTGTGAGATTGATTGGGGTTAAGAGGTTATTCTCTAAAAAGTCTTGAGTTAGAGCTTGAAGAGATAAAATAAGATGCATTCATATTTATATTTCAATTTCTTGCATCTCATATTTAAATTCCAAGTCTTGCATATCATATTTATATTCCAAGTTATCACCTTAAAACTTGAAGATAAGAAAATGGACTTGCATTTCATGTTTAAATTTCAAGTCTAGCATGTTTATATTTCTAGCCATCATCTAAAACTCAAAGACTTGAAATGGACTTGCATTCTCATATTTATATTTCAAGTTCTTGAATCTCATGTTTAAATTCCAAGTTTTGCATATCATGTTTATATTTCAAGTTATCACCTTAACACATGAAGATAAGAAAATAGACTTTCATTTCATGTTTAAATTCCAAGTCTAGCATGCTTATATTTCAAGTCATCATCTAAACTCTAAAGCTCAAGACTTCCCTCTTTCATTCAAAATGGATATTTTGACCTAAAAAAGTTGGGGACTTTGAAGTTGGCTTGGTTTATGATGAATCTTAGCTTTTTTGATGTGAAAAAGAGTTTTGGAAAGTTTGATTTGGTTTAGAATAATGTGAGTTTGATTTTAAAGAAAATGTTAGAATGATGTTTAAAATGATTTTAGAATGAATAGATAACTTGAGAAATGTTAAAACTTGAGTTCTTCAACTTTTGGGGGTTTCTGGTAATCTATTACCAGCATGTTGTAATCCAGTACCAGTATGCCTTTGGTCCCCGAAAATAAGTTTTTGACCTTGGTAATTGATTACCAATATGTTCTTGAGTGTTCAGAAAATATTTTCAACACTTGTAATCAATTACATAGCCCCTGTAATCAATTACCAAAACCTGATATGTGCAAATAAGTGTGTTTTCACTTGAAATAACATGGATTGATGACTTTGCATGCTTGATCTTGAGTTATATGAATGATGATCTTTATGATGACTATATACATATATCCTGTTAATCATAGCATATGCATTAGTTGAGTCCGGTCCTTGATTTCCAGCACATTGGATAAGAGCATGTTTATTGTTATATTGGACTATGACATGTTTAAGGATATATGCAATGAATGTTATGCATGCTTATGTGATCAATGATATGAATGAGTTATGGCATATTATAGTTATGCTTGAATAATTGAGATACATGATTTATGAAGAGTATGAGCATGATATATTAAATGATTTGTATTGTATCTCTAGAAAACATGCCAAGGTTAAGGTGACATAAAACATATGGAAGTAATCCTCTAATAGAGTTTATCAGAGGTGAGTCAATGAGAGGTGGGCTAACATTGACCCTCTAGACTCCTCTAATTAAAGGTTATGAGAGGTGAGTCAACAATGGCCCTTTGGACTCCTCTAATTAAAGGTTATGAGAGGCAAGTCAATACTGACCCTCTAGACTTCCTGACTTAAAGGCTATGAGAGGTGATCCGATAAGATGATTCTATGCCATGAGAATGAAATATTAAACAATAAGTTATGATTATATGTTTCATGGTTGCATTTCTAGATAACATGCCAAAAGTCAAAGGTGACATAAGACATATGGAAATGACCTTCTAGACTCCCTGAATTAAAGGTTACGAGAGGTGATCTAATAAGGAAGTTGCATGCTCATAACAAGAAAGTTAAGTTAAGACAAGAAAGTGATGTGTTTCCCTCTCTATTACCCTATATTAAATCTAGCAAAGGCTAGTTAGGTTAAGCTCATTCTAAGCGATCGGTGTGATGAAGTTTTGGTATTGTGTTTAAGATCATCGAGGAAGGTGAGATAGTTGGATTAAGATGTGCATGTAAGCGGGTGGTTATTAAGATAGGAACTTGAGAGTTCAATTATGATGAATTACATTATCATGGATTATCTTGCCTCCCATGCATGTTAAAGTTATACGGCTCATCATGTTTGTATTCTTTTACTTATCATTCGATTGCATAATTTGAATGCTAAGTCACTTAAGAAAGAAAAAGAGGGAAGATTGCATGCATAGTGGATATGTTCCTTATGTTTTTACATTATGTCATTGTGTACTTGGAATGTTGCATAAAGTATTAACATGCATTCATGACTTAGTATGTTGCATTCATAATATTAAGATGCATGCTAAAAGACACGGGTCTTGACTAATGGTATTTGTAACTTAATAAATGAACCTTATTGATGTCCACTACTTTCATAATGAAACCCCAGGCTCCTGGGGACAATGATAATGTCACATGTGTAGAGATGGAAACCCTACTAAGATTCTTATATAAGTTTCTCACTTACTCTCTTTCTTTCCATCTTCGTCTTTAGACAAGATCGATAGCGATGTTCATGGACTACCCTAAGATGTCGGCATAGAGTTGCACCGTGGTCTAGATTTGAAAGGTGCAGTGGAAGCAGAGATAGAGGCCTTCCTACTTTCAATACTTAGAATTTGTCTCGTCTTCGTACATGCTCATAACCTAGCTCTAGTAGACGTGCACCCATGAGGGGTTTAGTTACATCTTAGTCATGATTAGCTTTAGTATTATTGTATGCTCAGCCTCTATGGGTGGGTTCAATATATTTGATGTGGTATTATACTTACGAGATATTTCCACATTATTATTATTGTTATTTGATATGATATTTAAAGTGAATATTATGATGTGATGATGTTCTTAGTTTATGTTACTCTGTTGTGATTTGCATGTATGCTATGTGATGAATAATTATATGCTATAACTTATACATGAATGGCTTATAGTTTAGTCTTTCAACAAAAAAAAGGTCATATTTTCCATGGACTTATTTTCAAAGTTTAAAATTAAGTAAAATTCTGAGATGAAAGAGTAACAACTAACGATTAATCATTATGCATCCTAGGCGTATTGTGTTGAAAGTTAGGGTGTTACAAGGCATTCCATGGAGCAAAACCATCCTAATTCTAAGGAACCTAAACCCAGATAAGGTTGAAGAATGAATTAAGCAATGGAGAAGAATCTTTGAAGTATTAGAGTATTTGGACTTACAGAAAGTGGTTTATGCCGTCTATGTATTAGACACAGATGCTGATTATTGGTGGGTAAGTACCAGAATGCTATTTGAGAAAGCAAATATTGAAATAACTTGGGATGTAGTAAAGGATGCTTTCTAAAAGAAGTATGCTCCTCCTTCCAAAATGCTAAGGAATCGAAAATTCCTAAAGCCGCACTAGGGGAACATGACGGTGCTAGAGTACACTGTAAAGTTTGATGAGCTTTCCACAACTTATCAGTGTAATCCTAATGAAGAGTGGGAATATGTTAAGTATAAAGGATGCTTTAGAGAGGATCTTTTGGCCATGGTTGTAACGCCCTAATTTTTTTCTAAGTGTACAAATGACTAAAATGCCCCTGAGGTCATTTTTTTACCAGAAAAATGAGGATAGCCGGCCCCAGCCATCCTGAAAGGGCTATTGAAATGCTAGAAGGGGATTGTATGTGAATGAATGCTAATAGAGCAGAAAAATCTCATTTTTGGGGTTTTGTGCAAAAATGACCAAAATACCCTTACTATGATTAAGTACGGTTTTGAATTCCAATTTGACCCGAACTTTGCCTGGAAGTCTAGAACTATGTTTTCAAGGCATATTTAAGGTTTGTTTCAGTCCTGGAGGTCTTGAACAGTTTTTGAGAAAAACTATGATTTTTGCCCCTGCATATTACAATTTGGGCCTAATGATGTGATTAGCAAAACCTAAGCAATATTAGACTCTAATTAAAGATTAGTAAATTCTAATTATTAATTTAGAATCAAAATAATTAATTGAGGTTAATTAGAACCTAAGATTGCTTAGAGAAACTCAAAACTCTTTTCTAGTTTTAATTATTTAAGAAAGGAATCTATAAATAGTATTTTCTCTCACCTACTTCCCTAAATCAAGGAATATTGTTAGCATTGGATTCCAAGTTAATGAAGTTTGAATTCATTAATTTAGAAATACCACCTTCTAATCTAGTCTTATATGGCCCTAATTACCTATTTACTTACCTAAGCACTTAGTCACAAAACTCTAATCTTTGGTCTAATCAAATACTACCCCTAAGCTTACTTCTAATACACATTAAATTGGGATTTTTCCCCCCTAATTAAGAAGGCCGCCACTCCTCCTCCTCCATTCAAAAAGAATTAATTTATTTCAATCCCAAAAGAACACTCAAAGACCATGCGTGGCCATACTTGGAGCCATGCTTGAGACCATACCTCATCATACCTAGCCATACTCATCACCATACCTAACCATACCTCCATGGAACCAATTCTCTCACCTCATGGAACATAGGGTCATGGCCTCCACTCCTCTTCCATGTATCTTCATTTGTTTTATTTCTCTATAAATACCATATCTAGATGGACTTGGTTGCACTTTTTTTCATTTGTTAAGTTTAAGCTTCAAAGAGTATTCTTGAGTTTCTCTCATTTTCCCTCAAGAGTTCAAAGAGTTCTTTGCATCTTCTTCAAATTCTTCTTACTCACAAAGAATTACCCCTCAACCATACACTACCTTCTAAACACTTAGCCTTGCTTTTCCAAAGATCAAACTTAAGAAACACAACTTTCTTCCTTTCTTTTTCCTCTTGGCCGAATCTTCCTCTCCACTTCAAAGAAGAATTTTCTTCTTGTTCTCTTCAAAGGATCAAGCTCTACATCTTGCTAAAGAAAAGTTCTTGTGGTAGGGAATGTTGTTCTAAATTGCTTTAATCCTTTAATGTTTGTTTAAAGACAAGTTTTGTTGGTTTTTCTTGGCTTTTTGAACTTCTCTCTCTCTCTCTCTCTCTGTTTTTTGACCTTGGAGCCTTTAGAACTTGAAAATGTTGGCTTGATGATGAGGATTTCAAGATGATGATCGTGGGAGTCATCATTTGTGTAACCTCTAAAGCTTGGAACTTAGTTCTTGGACCAAGAATGCTTTCGGTTTCTTCTTTTCTTTCCTTATAAAGGATTTGGTTTTTGATATTTGTTTTGAAGAAAAAATAACTCAAGGATAAGAGCACATGATGATGGTGTTAGTATATCACTAAGTCATGGCCTCTAGAGTCCCAAATATTTCTCTTTTCTTCCTCCTTGGTTTCAGCCATGTTTCCTTTTCTTCAAGTTTGAGGTTTTCATTTTAAAGAATATGGACGGTTAATAGCTTGATTTATTCTCTCAAATCCATTTCCTTGAGCTTAATGATGAGGTTCAAACCATAAGGTTTTATTTGAAACTTTGGTACAAAGAACTCTAAAGCTTGCTTATTCTTACTAAGATATGTTTGGGGGTTGAGGTTTATGATCCTTTAAAGTCTTGAATGAGCTCTAGTAAGACATAAAATGAACTTACATTCATATTTACCTTTCAAGTTCTTGCATGGCATGTTTATATTTAAGTTTTGCATTCATTTTTATATTTCCTTGTCATCACCTAATAATTAATCTCGAAGCCTACCATTTCAACCTTAAAGTTTATTGTTGATTTAGAGTGAATACTCTAAGGGGCCTAGAGCACTAAAATAAAGAATTGGACTTGCATATCATATTTATTTTCAAGTTATCTCCTAAAGCTCAAAGACAAAAAATAAACTTGCATTTCATATTTATATTTATTGTCTAGCATGTTTATTTTTCAAGCCATCACCTAAACTCAAGGATTAAAAATGAACTTGCATCTGATATTTACTTTGAAGCTCTCGCTTTATTTTATAATGAAGAATAAAATGAAGTGCATAGCATGTTTATGATTTTGCCATAACTAAAAGTTCCTAGAGCTCAAAGACTTGCCCTTTTTATCTCAAGAAAAATTTTAGGTGTGGAGGCATTCTTGGGAATGCATAATTTCAGCTATGTGATGATAATGAGCTTGGTATAAGTTTCATTTAGTCACAAAGGCCAATAATCTATGTCCTAAGTTTTTCCTTATGTAGTGAGAGTTTAAAGAATCCTACAAACATAATTTCATGGATTAAACCTCTTTCAAGAACGTTTCAATTTAGCTACTACCCTATGGCCTTTTTTTTTAGCACCTTTGATAAAATAAATTAGTTTTCAAAGAGTTTTAGAAGTTCTAAATTGATTCCGAGAGAAACTAGTAATTTACATACCTTAGAAACATGATTTTATGTGTTCTTTACAATTGAACTTTTCGGTTACTGTCTTGGCAAGTTTCCTACTGAATGATGCTGTTTCGATGTGTTAGAATATGTAAGATTATAATTATTGATGTAGGAACCATTCTATGCATGTTAGGAAAGAAACTAGCTTTCTAGAAAGACCGTAAAGTTAGGATTTTGCAAGTCCTTGACCCATTTAATTGTAGCCACTGTTGAAACTGTTTTAGTATGATGGATTTCTATTTGGGATCTTTTGATCATGAAAAACTTGATAACATTTGGTGTAAGATTGACCCTTGGCACTAAAAGTGAAACTAGTAATTAGAAAACCGTAAAAATATGATTTCTAGAACTCCTAAGGAAAAGAATTATGCATTCTGTTCCAGCACCTTTAAAGTTTGTAAAATCATGTTATACCATGTTTACTTGAGAGAGAATGACTCATAAATGGTTTAGGAATTAATTTTAGCATCATAAGAAAAATCGATAATGAGAAAGGGCATAAAACGCAACTTCTAGAACACCTTAAATCATTGAAATTCATTTACTACCTATGCTCTCCAACTTTGATTGATGGTGTTCTTGAGGTTAATAATTAGTGGAATGATGATAATTAGTCCCTTAGATGCATAAGAAAATAATTTGACATTTGAGTTACTCGATTTAGGGGTTTGGCTATTTAAGGGAATATTTATGTGATGATGATTTGAGATGATGCATTCATGTGATATTTGATGTTATGTGTGCTATTGTTATAGAGTTCATCATTTGCGTGTTAAGGTTTCATTTGGAACATTAGAGATGCATATGCTAGAAATATATGAAGAATTATGACATTTATGAGTTATGTATTGCATCCTGTTATAACATGCTAAGACTTAAGGTGACTTAAACTATGAGAAAATGATCCTTTGGACTCATCAAACTATAGTTGATGAAAAGGTGATTCTTGCCCCCTAACTCGTACTTATTAAGTCGGGACTTTAACCTATCAAAATGGATAAGTATACGCTAGTGACAACTAGTGAGGTATGAGCTCATAATCTAAAAACTCTCAAAAGGGAAAAGTTATTAGGGCGGCCCGATGATAAAGAGAATGATGAACTTAAGTCACCTAAAAAACCAAGGAGTGTCATTCACGAAGCATGTTCTATGCACATCATGTTTGCTATGAAGTCTGATGTATGCTTTAAAATTAAATGTTGCATAAAGTATTGACATGCATATCATAAATAAGTATGATGCATTCATTACAAGACTCATGATAAAATGAACGTGCCTCGGTAATTAATGTTTTAGAACTTAATAAATGAATCTTTGCATGCTCACTATTTCATAATAAACCCGAGGTTCCTAGGGATGTTGATGATGACACTTAGATAGGAGGATACCTTACTGAGATTCTTTAAGATTCTCACTCCCTCTATCTTTCTTTTCCGTCTTCGTCTTCAGACAAGGTTGAAAATGACATCCATGGACTACCCCGAGGTGCCGACATGGAAGTAACTTGATGGTCGAGAACAGAGTGGCGCAGCGAAAGCAGGGGCAAAGTCTTAGCTTATTTGCATCATAGTTATACTTAGTTTTTGAATTGTTGTATGCTCAACCTTTACAAGTGGACTCAATATATTTGATGTGGCATTATTGTGGAATATGTAACATCCTAACTTTTAACCCAATACTCCTAGAACGTATTTAGGTTAACCATTAGTCTATTACTTCTTAGTTTCATCTTTTCTTTAAATTACTTAGCAGAAAATACGAATAAATTTTTCTTTTTGAACTTGAAAACAAAAACATGAGCCTCGCATTAATACAAAACCTTTCGTTCGTCATAAACATAACTTACAAGGAAAAGAAATCACATATAAACATGAAATACAACATTATATTAACCACATATCATAACCACATCATTATAGTTACATAGTACTAGCATCAGTGTTCACACCAAAACATGCATATATATATATGAAATACTTCTTATCCACCTAGGAGGTTGGATAATTAACAACCTAGAGACTATCCTATCTATTCTTCCGCAACGACCCTCGGCATCCGTTTACTGAAGTGACCTTTAAGCAAGAACCTCAGAAGAAGTCACGAACCTCGTTACTATCCTTGTCTGGAGACGACACGGAAGAAAAGAGAGGGATGAGAAACTTATTCAAGATTCTCAGTAGGGATTTTCGACTCTAACACAAATGTCATTGTCATCGTCCCCAGCCACTCCGATTTTCATTATAAAAAGGGTGTGTATACATAAGGATCATTTTTAAACTTCTTAAATCTATTTATCCTAAGTGGGTGTCTTTTAACATGAGTCTTAATGATATGAATACAATAGATATTGAATGAATGCATGTCAATACCATATGTAAACAGTACTAGCTTTTTGGCAAGTATAGCATTCATAGACATAGTGCATGATACATGGGTCATAAAAACATAGATCATAAAACATAGAACATGGAACTTGATACATAGTACATGGTACATAAAACATGAATCGTGGAACGTAGAACTTGGTACTTAAAACATGGTGCATGGTAGCTTAACTTGGTTACTTAGGTGACATTGACATATTATTCTTTTCTTCCTGGGGGCCACCCTAATATTTCTCCCTTTTGAGAAATCTCTAGGTTATGAGCTCATACCTAGCTAGTCGTCACTAGTATCTGGACTTATCACATTGTGATAAGTTAAAAATCCCGACTTAAAGTATGGGTCTATGGGGCATAGAATTACCTCATCCCCACCTATAGTTTGATGGTTCCAAAGGATCATTTTCTCATAGTTCAATGTCACCTTAAGTCTTAGCATGTTATGAAAAGATGCCCCATAGTTCATGCATGTTACATATGAATCACCTCATCCCCACCTATGGTTTGATAGTTCCAAAGGATCATTTTCTTATAGTTTAGTCATAGCAAGATGCTACATATTTCATGCATGTCACATATATCGTGTAATTCTAACATAGGCATCTTTAAAGTTCTAAAGGGAACCATAACATGCAAATGATACAATCATCATTTAAGAGCAATAACTCGCATAGCATCATAGTGGTCATGAGACAACACAATAATCCATCATCATTCACATAGAACATATAAATCATTCCCTTAAGAATAAACCCCTAAATCGGGTAACCTCAAACTTCCAAATTATTTCCTTATGCCTCTAAGGGATTGATTAATCTCATTACCATAATTTATTAAGTCCTAGAACCTAATTTATTATGCTTGGTCAGCATAGGCAGTAAGCATAGTTTTGATGGATTACGGTGTTCTAGAAGTTGCGTTTTAGATCCTTTCTCTTTACCGACTTTTCCTATGATGCAAGAATTAATACCTAAGCCAATTATGAGTCACTCTCACTCATCTAGACATCATATAATGTGATTCTATACACTTAAACAAGGCTGGAACAGAATGTATAAGTTCAGTTCCTTGAGGTTCTAGAAACTACGTTTCAGACCCTTTTTAAGTTCTGTCTTCACCTAAGGCGCTATAAATCATCCCTAAACCAATTGTAAGGGATTCCTATACATATAAACTAATTATAAAACATGATTTCTGCACCTAAGGGTTGCTGGACAGAAATAGTTTTACTTTTGATTCTAAGTGTTCTAGAATTCACATTTTCAAGCATTTCAAGTTACTAGGCATGCCTAAGATGCCTAGAACCTTTATCATACATAAGGCAAGGTATTTAAACACATATAGACCACCCAAAACAGAATTTAAGGTGCTGGAAAATAAAAGGGCAGAATCGAAACTTGAAGGCATGTAAATGCTCAAAATAAAACATTTCTAGTTCACATAGTTTGGTAGTTTCTCTTGGAACACTTTTGAAACTTCTAAAACTCTTTGGAAATCAATTTATCTTGTCAAAAACCTTTAAAAAAGACATAGGGCAGTACCTATCTATTTTCTTTCATGGTTAGGATTTAAATCATAAAAACATGCTTGAAGCATTCTTCAAGACTACCTATCCTTAAGAAAATCCTAAAACATAGGTTATAGGCCCTTGTAACTAAATGAAACTCATGCTTGAGCCATTATCATCACATGGCTGAATGCATATCCAAGAAATACCTCCTTGATAGATCTTTTCTCAAGATGAAATGGGCAAATCTTTGAGCTCTAGTATCTTAGGTGATGACATAAAATAAACGTGCTATGCATTTCATTTTAGAGTCCTTTAGAAAGTAAAGTGATAGCTCAAAGTAAATATGAAATGAGTTTAGTGAGGACTTGAAATATAAAATGAGATGCAAAGCTTGGAATTTAAACGTGCATAATGTAAGTTCATTCTTTATCTTGGGATTTAGTGATGGCATAGAAAATAAACGTGCTATGCAAAGCGTGAAATAAACGTGAATGCAAGTTACTTTTACATCTTGACTAGAGCTCTTTTAAGACTTTAAAAAGAACTAAGTTTCAACCCAAAACTCATCCTCACAAGAAAAGATAAAAAGCTTTACTAAGCTTTAAAGATATAAACATAAAGGGACCTATGTCATGTTCTTTATTAATGCCCAATAACCCCTATCTAGAGAGAACTCTAGAACGTGCCGGCCAACTTTAAGGTTGACAAGGGTAGGTTATGGACTTTTTGAAAACCTTATTAATTTCTTTTTTTTTTTGGATAAAACCATGGTGAGTTAAGCAAAACATAAAGAGAATGAACTCTTAGAGGTGGTAACCTCAAAAGAATGGAAATGGTCGAATCCTAGCAAGGAATAATGGACCATTTTTAAACTCTAGGGACCAAGATCTTGGTGATGTGTTAACACCAACATCATGGGTCCTCATCATTGAGTACTTAACATCATTCTAAACCATCATCAAAATAAAGTTCATGACAAGTTAAGGAAAGGAGAAAACCGAAAACCATGTTTGTTTGAAACATAGATCAAGCTGTAGAGGTTGTTCAAGTGCTAAGCACCTTGATGAAACCCTCATCATCAAGCTTACATTTTTCCAAGTTTCAAAGGCCTTCATGGCCAAAACCTTGAGAGAAAGAAATGAGGTTTTTAAGGGTTCAAAGGAAACATAACCCATTCTTGAATAAATCTTGAAAAAGATGAAACTTTTCTTTTTAAAAACTCAAGCTTTAGAGGTTGTTCATGTGACAAGCATCAACATGAAACCCTCATTATCAAGCTTCCATTTTTCCAAGCATCCAAGGCCTACATGGCCGAAACATTCAAGGAAAAGAAAGTGAGGTTCCAAGAGATTCAAGAGAAACATAGCTCATACTTGACTAAAACTTGAAAAAAGGTGAGGCTTTTCTTCAAAAAGATTCAAGCTTTAGAGGCCTCATGTTGAAATGAACTCATAGTTACATCTTGGAGAGCACTCATCATCAAGCCATCATCATCTTGGCCTTGAGGCCGAAAATAAAAGAAAAGGAAAAGGATGAAACCGAAAATAAAACTTCATGGATGTTCATCCAAACAGCATTTTTCCAACAAGATCAAGACATAGAGAACAAGGAAAGCATTTTTAGAAAAACTCCCTACCTAGTACTTGTGCTCTTGAAGATGGAGAAAGGTTTGATCTTGAAAAACAAGAAGAAGAAATCTCCTTTGAACTTGGGTATGTATTTTCGGCCAAATAAGGAAATGGAGGAAGGATGTGTTGTTGGCTTGTGTTTGGACTTGGATGTGTGTTTAGAAGAAAAAGAGATGAAGATTGGAGGTGGAGAAAGTGGCGGTTTTGGCTTGGACAAGGAGGAAGAAAGGAAAATTTGAGAGAACTTGGAGAGACTAGAACTTGCTCTTGGAAGTTTAAACTTTGCAAATGAACTAAAGTAGCAAAATGTTCACCAAGGCAAGCTATATATAGAGCCTTGAGTCATGAATGAGTGGAGGGGAAGAGGCCATGTGGTTTTCTTCTAGAATGAGGGAAATGTGTGGAGGAGAATGAATGAGAAGTTGTCTTGGAGACATGGCCATTTGTGTGCCACACATTCAAACAACATGTGATGCAAAATGGAGGGAAAAGTGGCGCCATTTTTGGGCAGCCATGGGGGCAAAATTCATCACCGCTAATCATGGTTTAAAGGTGTGTTTAGGTGTGTTATGGATTAGACTTAGGATTAAGGGTTGTTAAGTAGGTACTTTAAGTAAACTAATTAGTTAATTAAAGCTATAATTCCTTAGGTTAGAAGTGGTCTTGTAGGTTTAATGGAGTCAAAACCTCTATGACTAGTGATGTGAGTGTGACAACCTTTCTTGGAAATGGGAGCGTGAATAGTGAAAACACTATTCATAGATACTTTCTCTTTTTAAAGGAAGAGACTAGAATTAAGTTTGAATTTCCTTAAGCAATTCTAGGTTCCAATTAGTTTTAAATAATGATTTTGGTTCTAAATTAATTATGGAAATTAATTAACCTTTAATTAGAGCCTAATATTGCCTAGGTTCTGAGTTAGATAACTCATTAAACCCAAAATGTATTAAGCATGGGCAAAATCGTAATTTTAGTCAAAAATTGCCCGGGACCACCGGGACTTAAACAAACATAGTTCATGCCTTAAAATCATTGTTTTGAACCTCCGGGCAAAGTCCGGGTCAAAACGGAACTTAAAACTGCCTTAAATTACTATAAGGGTATTTTGGTCATTTATACGCAAAAATCTCAAAAATGAGATTCTTCTGCTCTATTAAACACGCCATCACATATAATCCCCTTCAAACATTACAATAGCCCTATGAGAATGGCCGAGGTCGGCCGTCCTCGATTTTCAGGTAAAAATGACCTCAAGGGCATTTTTGGTCATTTTTACGCTTAGAGAAAATCAGGGTGTTACAGAATATTCCTATATAGTTAATACTATCAATATTGTTTGACTTGATATTTGAAGTCAATGTTATATGATGATGTGCTCAGTTTATGCTAAATTCTGTTGTGATCTACATATGTGTTATATGATGAATAATTATACGCTATATCGTATATGCGAATAGCTCATAGTTTGATTTTTATATTTTCAAAAAAAAAAAATGGGTCGCATTTTCTATAAACTTATTTTCAAAACCTTAAGTTAAGTAAAATTCTAAGACGAAAGAGTAACAACTAAACGATTAACCACTATGTGTCTAGGCATATTGTGTTGAAAGTTAGAATGTTATAATGGTGGGATCAATGGAAATTAGGGACTTCACCACATTGGTGAACTAGAATGCTCTAATGGAAAAGTACAACTAGAAGCTACCAATGGCTCAAGGAAGGGTAGCCCTAAATGACATAAGGTTCAAGCCTACCCTACCACCACAAAGGTATGTTCCGATGGAAAAAGGAATCAGCCATAGAAATTGTTTAATAAAAAAGAATGCCTCAAATATGGAAAGAATCATTATGATAAAACCATGTTTAGCTGGATAGCATGTTTGGTATCAATGTAGCAAGCTAGGTCACAATATTGGAAATTGTTCAACTAGAGATAAACTACCTCTATCTAGGCCACAACAATAGGGACTTGTTTTTGCCATGAATGTTGAAGATGCTGCACTATCAGAGGAGCTTATTGAAGAAGTAGGATGTCGAAAGCCTAGAAGTTAAGGATACATACTTTTGTTGGATAGTGTGACAGAAGGTGAATAAGGATTAGAAGAGATATTGGTAGTCCGAGAATACTTGGATGGATTTTCAAGAGATATATTAGAATTTCCCCTACAAAGGTAAATAGAGTTCTTAACTGATCTGGTACCTAGAACAGGTCCAATTTCAATAGCTCCTTACCGGATGTCTCCTTTGGAATTAGCTAAAGTTAAATAGCAGATTGAGGAGCTGCTAAGTAAATATTTTATCTGGCCAAGTGCCTTGCCATGAGGGGCTTCTATCCTTTTAGTGAAAAAGAAGGATAGAGGTGTGAGGCTGTATTGACTATAGACAATTGAATAAGGTGACAAACAAGAACAAGTATCCTTCATCAAGGATTGGTGATCTCATGGATCAATTAAAGGGAGCGACAGTATTCTCCAACATTGATTTGAAATTGAGATGCCACCAGATTTGAGCTCGGGAAGGAGATATTCTGAAGATTACTTTTAGAACATGATATGGGCATTACCAGTATATTGTGATATCCTTCGGGTTAACTAATGCCCCAACAAATTTCATGGACTACACGAATTAAATCTTTCGACCTTATCTCGACAAGTTCGTAGTTGGTTTTACAAATGATATTCTCATCTATTCAAGGACAGTGAAGAATACAAGCAGCATCCTAGAATAGTGCTATAGATTCTACATGTAAAGCTATCCAAACATGAGTTCTCAATGAAGGAAATAAAATTTTTGGGCCAAGCAAAGATTGAAGTAGTAGTAAAGTAGGAAAGACCAACTACTACCATGGAGCTCTGAAGCTTATTGGGATTAGCTGATTACTACAAAAGGTTTATCGAGGAATCCACCTAGATAGCCTTACCCCTAACCATGCTAACTTGAAAGAGCGTACCTTTCACAAGAATAGAAGAAAATTAGAGAAGCTTTCAAGACCTCAAGTTGAAATTGACCATTGCAACTATATTGGTCTTGCCAGACCCATATGGTCCATTTGAGGTTTATTGTGATGCATCATGAAAAGACTTAGGGTGCATATTGATGTAGAGCATAAAAGGGGTGGCTTAGGCTTCAAGATAGCTAAATCCTCTTGAAGTGAACTACCCTACACATGATCTCAAGTTAGCAATAGTAGTGTTCACTTTGGAAATCTGGAGACACCATCCATATGGAGTAATGTCCAAGGTGTTTTCTAATTGTAAGATTCTCAAGTATCTCTTAGATTAGAAAGACCTAAACATAAGGCAACGAAGATGGATAGAGTTCATTATGTGTTTGACTTGAGCTACCACCTAGGAAAAGCAAATGTTATGGCATATTCTTTTAGCAAGAAAATTTTCATTATTTTTGAGATAATGATTAAAATAAAACTAGAAGACACCTTCCAAAACCTTAACTTAGGAATAAATAAGATGCCTAGGTGTATCTTCTTGAGCCAGATCAAGATTGCAAGTGAGTTCTAGAAAAGAGTTGCATAAGCCTAATAAGAAGACCTAGAATTTCACAAGATTGTAGCCTCAATACAAGTTGGACAACTAAATGGATTCACACAAGGTAAGGATGGGTTATGGAAGTATCAAGATCGAGTGTGCATAGATGTAGTAAGGGATCTTCATTGTAGCATGCTAAATGAAGCACATCATAATAATTTCATTAGTATACCCAAGAGTTATGAAGATGTACAAAGACCTCAAGAAAAACTTTTGGTGCCCAATATAAAGGCGGATGTAATAGAAACGATTTCAAAGTGTTTGACTTCTAAAAGGTAAAGGTAGATCATAAAAAGTTGTCAGGTACACTACAACATCTAGAAGTTTTAGCATGGAAATGGGAAAACATTTCAATGGACTTTGTGATAGGATTGTCAAAGACACCGCCAAGATATGATGTTATAATGGACAAACTAACTAAGACTGCACATATTCTACTAGTCAAAGTTACTCATTCTATTAAGAAATTGGCTAAGCTTTTACATAGAAGAATTAGTAAGATTACATGGTGTTCCTTCTACTACAATCTCAAACTGAGATTTGCAATTCACTTAAAGATTTTAGGAAGCTTTTCAAAAAGCTTTCGAAAGTAAACTTTGTTTGACCACAGCTTATCATCCTTAGATTGATGAGCAAACTAAACGGACCATTCAAACATTGGAAGATATGCTAAGAGCATATGTACTGGAACATTGTAGGAATTGGGATAGCTATTTGCCATTAATTGAATTCTCCTAGAACAACTGCTATTAACCAAGTATAGGAATGCCCCCTTGTGAAGCTCTATATGGGAGAAAGTGTCAATCGCCTCTATGTTGGTATTAATCAGGTGAGACTAGTCTTTTTAGACCAAACCTTAACCTTATCCAGTCGTGTAACATCCCCTGCTACTTTATGGATTGATGGCTGTCCCCACAAACCAACACGGGTCTTTTAAGCATGCTTTGTCCTCACTCACATGCTTCTTGGAAAACTTCCCAGAAGATTACCCATCCCAAAATTGCTCCAAGTTAAGCACGCTTAATTATGGAGTTCTTAAGTGATAGGCTACTGAAAAGAAGATGCATTTTGTTGGTATAGGTAGTACAAATCAATTCATATAAGCCCTCCTTAACTATATAGTCTCATACCTATACAGTCTCAAGATCCTTCTCATTCAGGTGTGTAATCAGTTCATTCATGTACCCCTTCACTTTCAAAGTCTGCCAGGAGCTGCTCCTTGTCCATGCCTTCTTGCACCGGTGATCACTCCCTAACTTCGTAATCCCTAGGCATTACATGCCCACCAGCTTCCGCTTGGTTCGTCCCCAAACCACACCGTACTGGGAGAGGTGCAGGCTCTGATACCATTTATAACATCCCCTGCTGCTTTATGGATTGACGACTGTCCCCACAAACCAACACGGGTCTTTTCAGCATGCTTTGTCCTCACTCACATGCTTCCTGGAAAACTTCCCAGGAGGTTATCCATCCCAAAATTGCTCGAAATCAAGCACACTTAACTATGGAGTTCTTAAATGATAGGCTACCGAAAAGAAAATGCATCTTGTTGGTATAGTTAGTACAAGTCAATTCATATAAGCCGTCCTTAACTATATAGTCCCATACCTATACAGTCTTAGGATCCTTCTCATTCGGGTGTGTAATCGGTTCATTCATGTACCCATCTGCTTTCGAAGTCTGTTAGGAGCTGCTCCTTGTCCGTGCCTCCTTGCACTAGTGATCACTCCCCGACTTCGCAATCCGCGGGCGTTACAAGTCGACTACCGAGCAAATAAAGAATATCCGAAGTAAGATTTTGACTGTTCAAAGTCAACAAAAAGCTATGCCGAAAAAAAACCATTAGAATTTTGATAGGGAGATCACGTTTTTTTGGAAGTTAACCCAACAACCGGGGTAGGTAGAGCCATTAAAGCCAAGAAACTAAACCTTTATTTCATAGTATAATTCTAGATCCTAGGTTGTATAGGTTTAGTAGCATACCGGATAGTTTTACCTCAACACCTGTCAAATCTTCATGATGTATTCCATGTGTCACAACTTTGGAAATACAACCCTAATTCTAGTCATATACTAGGATGTGAACCACTACAACTAATGGATAACTTGAATGTTGAGTTACCACCCATACAAGTAGTGGATGAAAACATGAAGCAAATTTGAGGAAAATCCATCTCTCTTGTAAAGGTTGCATAAGGAAGAAAAGGATCCAAGGAATATACGTAGGAATTAGAATCAAGCATGCAAGAGGATTATCCAGCGCTCTTCATGGGCAAAATTTTCCTAAGGAGGGAAAAATGTAACGACTCATTTTTTTTAACTACTGTTTTTATTTAATGTGAAAAAACTATAGGGATTTTAAAATTTTTGACAAACACAATTATGATCAAAACAATCTAAGGATTTTGTAAAAAACAAATGAAAATTAATTAAATATTATTAAAAAATTTAAAATAATAATATTTTAATCGGGGATAGAGGATGAGGCCTTGTAAGTGGTATAAGAGCATAGATAAAAATAAGGATAAGATTAAATAAATATTTTTAGCCTGGTAATTCTTTTTGATTTAATTGGATACCGAAATGGTAATAACCGGTATATCGAAATTGGTCCAATTAAAGGATATTATCAAACCTCAAATAATTTTCACTCAAAACAATCAAATAAATATTACTGATAGAAGGCAAATCGATTCGAAAATAATGATATTTATCCCTTTGTTACTACTTACTCTCAAAGTAAGTCATATTTATATAAATCAAAGATAAATGTGATTTTGTCGTCTTTTTTGCACAGCTACACGTTCTTTTCTTCTTTCCTTTACTATCCTCAATATTCAACTTCAACAAACTCCATCAAACCACCAAATTATTGAAGGTTACACTTAGATAAATACTTAAACTAATTCAAGAACACTTCCTCTACATCAAACTCAAGCCAAAATCTTCTTTTTCCTCTTCAAATATGTCCAAATAGCAATCGATATAGGAGCTAAAAAGTGGTTTTGAGGCTTGATTTAGAGAAGGGAAATCTACAGAAAGGTTTGGCAAGCTGCTTGGAGAAAGGTAGGAAAAATCTATGTCTTAAGCTTTGTGATTATTTGGCTATTTTTTGCTAATATAAACTCCTGAGATATGTGTGAAAGTACGTTTTGTGAAATCTGAAATTTATTCCAAGATGCATGTATGAGTTTGATAGCTGTAAAATATGCCATAGACAAAAAGTCTTGTAAATTGATTGAATTAATGTAAAAGATTTAACTAAGTACATGAAATAATTCTATTCATTGAAAGGAATGAAACACATGGAAATTATACAAAAATATAGTAAGAAATACTTTTATGATTTCAAAAAGATTAGTATTTTTAAAATATGATGATAAAGATTCATAAACAAGAATGAGATTTTTACCTCTAGAAGAAAAATCATTGAAGTGCAAGTAAGATACTTGGTTTATTTTCCTTGAAAATTATAAGAATTATCACATAAGGAGTCATACAAGTTTCTTAAGTGAAAAATCTCATAAAGGTTTAGCAGATTTTACAGAAAAATCTCATAAAAGTTTAGCAAATTTTATAGAAAATCTCATAATAGTTTAATAGATTTTACAGATAGATTTTGAACAGAAAATCTCATAAGAATTCAGAAGATTCTGAAGAGAATATCTCACAAGAAATTCAGGAGATTTTAAAGATCAAGAATTTCATCAAAATTTAGGAGATTTTGAAGAGAAAATCTTATAAGAGTTTAAGAGATTTCAAGAAAATTTCAAAGCAAAAGTATAAAAAATAGAACTATTAAGAAGAAACTCTACTATCATAAAATTTCCTAAACAAATGATAAAGTTTCATATGAAGAAAGAAAACTTAAGTAATTAATGCATAACTAAGCTTTATGTAATATTAATTGCTCTCATGGATTCAAATTATGATCTATATAATAAGGTTGTAACACGAGGTGTTACATCATTGTGATGAAAGTGATGTATTGAGCATAACATGCTATTGTGATCTATATATGATTGTAGTATAAGGTACTACATCAATTGAACTATATCAATGATCTATATAAGGTTAAAAGTTACATTGTTGGCAATACATCAAATGAGAAGTATATTAGGAATCCTATGAGTTCTATTCTCAAGCATAAATTTTCTAATAAGACTGTTAAAGAAGTAATGAAACAAACAAACTAATTATTATACAAACAACCAAAAACCAATTAATTACTTAACACTAAGTTAGATGTCAGTAGTAGACTAGAATTTTTTCTACTGGGAATCTTTGATTCTCATTCCTACTATTGTCATATTTTTACATAGAATTGGATGATGGTGATCATTGTGGAAACCCATAATTGATATTGGTACTATGGTCCAGGGCTTTTGATAAGTAGATGATAAAGATCTTAGTCAGCCCTTTTATTTTCTTTTACTGAATTTTGAGTAGTGTGTAACACCCTAGTAATTAACCAGATACACCTAGGTTGAATCTGATTAATGACTAGACTTTACTCCTTGCTTTGGTTCTTTCTTCATAATTTGAAAATACTTAGTGAAATTACGAGCCATTTTTTTTTTTAAAACACATAATTGAAAACGTGAGCCGAGTACAACGTGAACGAGTAAGCGGAGTATAATAAGACGTTTAAGAATATATCACATCATATCACTTAGGCTCCATCATATAACATCCATAAGCATATTATAGCATATATTTACATACAATAACCTCACTCAAAGGGTGGGTTATGTTCATACATCATTATCTTATGCAAACCCATAAAAGAAAATATACTTAAGGAAATTCATGCCCCTAAACTAGATAACTCCATAAGCCGGGAAGGTGACACACGAGATGGGGGAATAAATCCAATCCACTGATGAGCTCCCTCGGGAGGGGACACACGAGATGCACCAAGCTGGGGTCGCATGGACGGCCTTCTTGCTAACCTCGGCTGAACAACTGCTTTCCTCACTACCCTCTCTTACAGGTGTGGGAGTAGGAGCAGAGCTCTCAGAATATACATGAGTAGGAGTGTCCTCTGAAGGATCAGTTTCAGAATATCTCGTCTCGGGAACATACTCTGGAAATCCATGGACAGCAGATGAAGTGGGATAAGAACGTAACATCCTTTCATCAAGTGGACGTGCATGTTCGAAAATCATTTCATCGCCATAGGGAGAAGTAGGAGAAAATCGATAACTAGGGACAGGATGTGCAAATGGACGACCTATGTAAATAAAAACACGAATCATGCACCTCCCTTCAAAATGATACGAGCGATGCACGGATCATAGTGAAATTCAAATGCACGTATCAACGAGCGACGAATGTCGCCATCTGAATACTGGAGACAATGACGGAAATAAAGAAAAGGGAGTGAGAATCTTGCTAAAGAATTCTCGATGAAGGTACCTCCTTCTCTGATGTCATCATCAAAGTCCCCGAACCTCGGGATTATTCTAAAATAGTGAGCATGCAAAGATTCATTTTAAGTTGGACAAATACTTAACCGAGGTTCGGCCAATTTTTAATCATGCGTCTTATAATGCATCTTATTCTTAACATGTCATATTTACAATGAACTTTTCCTTTATCATTACATCATATTCCTCATCATCATTATCAAAATAACATGCATAAAAGAACGCTATATAATATTAGCTACACATGGACACATGCACATATTTCATTTCTTTAGTGCCTTAGGTGACTTAAAATCTTATCATCATCATTATTTTCCTTGGGCCACCCTATACTCCACCCTTTTGGGAGTAATTTAGGTTATGAGCTCATACTTTACTAGTCGTCACTAGCATATACTTATCCCCTTTGATAAGCTAAAGTCCGACTCTACCCTTTTGAGAGAACGGGTTGTGGGCTAAAATCACCTTTTCACCACCTATAGTCGATGGTTCCAAAGGATCATTTTCTTATAAGTTTAAGTCACCATTAAATCTTTGCATGTTATATCATAATACAATTCATAAACATCATAACATTTTCTCATTTATAGTCTTAAGCTAGAATAATATATATCAATGTAATCATGCATATGGGAGATTCCCAGAAAGAGAGGTGGGTCACAATGGCCACGCTTAAATACCAAGTCTTTCCTTAGCCAGAACCTTTCCAAATTACACTTTTACAATGATACACTTTCTTCTAGCAACAAAGGTGAATTTTACATAATAAAGAACATTTCATGTATAAGCATTCTTATTATTTGCAACAAGAACTATAACATGCAAGCCAGGAAATCATTCAATGATATCAAGTACTTAATAAGCATCCAATCCTTACATAGAATTATCAATTATAGAACTAATTAGTTACTAAACCAATTATGAATCATTCTCTTAACAATAAACCATAATTATCACAACTTCAATCATATCAAATCATTATCACACATTGATACTAAACTCAGATCGGTGGTAAATCATGAACCTCATGCAATTACATAGAATCATATTTTAAGTGCATATAAAATACTAGTTCCCGTAAAATCCTTGCAAAGCCTTAAAACTCATTTAGAAACTAGTTCTTTTTGTCAAATTTGGGAGGATCTTCACAATTAAAATTCTCACTTAAGATAAAGGAGTAAGTCTTGAGCTTTAGAGATTTAGGTGACATCTTAGAATTATAAACATGCAATGCAACCTTATTTTAATCTTATCTTTATAAGGTGATAGCTTGGAATTATAAACATGATATGCAATTCCATTTCTTTATCTTTAAGATTTAAGGTGATGACTTGAAAATTAAACATGATGCAAGAACTTGAAATATAAACATGATACAAGAAAGAGCTGGGCGGTAATCCACAGGACGATAGAGGGAGAAGAGAATATTAAGAAACCGGAGCGGCGATAGTCCACAGGACCAAGAGAGAGGAGAAGAGAATTATTATTACATCTTTTTAAGCTCCAATCTCAAGACTTTTTAAAGAATAAATTCTTTAACTCCAATAATCATATTTCTTTGCTTGTGATATATGGGCAAGTCTTTAAGCTCTAGGATCTTTAGGTGATGGCATAAAATAAACATGTCATGCATTGATTCTTTTAGCCATTATAAAATATAGTGAGAGCATAAATTAAATATGAGATGCAACCTCTTAATTATCTTGAAAGATTAAGTGATGACTTGAAACATAAACATGAAATACAAGCTTGGAATTTAAACATGAGAAATGCAAGTTCATTTATTCATTCTTGAAAATTTAGTGATGACATAGAAGTTAATCATGGATGCAAATTCATTTTGTTTCTTTACTAGAGCTCCTTCAAGACTTTAAAAGAATTATAAATTCAACCCAATACATATCTTAACAAGAAATAAAACATAAAAGGAAAATACATCTTTCAAGTTCTAAACTAAAAATCTTTGTTTTAGCATCATAAAGCATTATTCTTTAAAGTTTTGCATCAAGTGGAATTTTCAAGCTTTAGAGGCCTAACTTGTGATGGATTTACAACCCATCCTCAAGGTCCTCATCATCAAGCCATCATCTTAGTTCCACCTAGGCCATATGGTTGAATTGGTTAAAGAAAAATTGAAGAGGGAAAAACCAAAATGAAAAGCTAAGGTAAGTTCATAATTTCATCATTTTGAGCTAAAAACACAACTCCTCAAAGCATAGAAATAAATTTAGAAACTACTCCCTACCTGATCTGAGTTGAAGAAGAGGAAGAGAACTTGGTTTCTTGAAGTGAAATGAAACAAAATCTCTTTGAAAAAATTGAAGAAAGAATTCAGCCAAAAGGGAGGAAGAAAGAAAGTTTTTGGTGCTCCTAAAAACTAGTTATGAACCAAGCATTCCAAGACCACTCAAGCAAGCCTATTTATAGAAGATTTTGAGGCTTCTAATTGGCCAAAATGATGAGGTAGTGGACGGAATTTTTGCAGGAGAAATAAGGGAGGAAAAATCATTTTAGACAAAGTTGTATGAAATTAAGGAATTATGTCTCTTATGGTGACATTTTGGCATTTTTGTTTAGTGCAACTTTGGCAATAATTCAGCTGCATAATGGCATCAATAATTTCGTCGATTACATCCCAAAGAAGTGAAATTTTGTGTTCCCATGCATTATTTAGGTGTAGGCAAGATATTCATGTAATTTAGAGAATTTGATTGCTAAGGGTTTAAGTGAATTAGTAGCAATTTAGGTGTTTTGAGCAATTTTGGGTTCTAATCAATCTAAATACATAATTTTGACTCTAGATTAATATTTAGAATTTAATAAGCTTTAGTTTGAGCCTAATATTGCTTAGGTTTCAGGTATACCAATCAAAATCCCGAAATTATAAAAGCGCCCCAAAAACAGGGGCAAAATCGTACTTTCACTTAAAACTGCTGAGGCCACCCGAGCTTAACCAATGGTTAATCATGGCTTAAAACACATTTAAAACATTTTAGTGAGGTTCGGGCTCAGTCGGCACGCACATCGGAGTTAAAATGCACCCGCGAGGCATTTTGGTCATTTCAGCGTCGAACTCAAAATTGAGATCATACGCTTTATTAACACACATAACACAAACAATCTCTTATTATCCTCAAAATATCCCCTTGAGAATAGGTGGGGCCCACGATCCTCATTTTCTGAGTAAAATAACTTCAGGGGCATTTTGGTCATTTTATATCGCATGTAAATCGGGATTTGCGACTCTCGTATAAATCGTTCCTAACCTCTCTTCTAACGTTATATTCCTTTATTGAAGTTGATTAGGCTACTAAATCTTATGTAATAATTACCTACGGTAATTGAGTAATTTCTAATGACAGTAAAAATTACAGTAAAAATTGGGGCGTTACACAGTGCCCTAACTAGATTAGATGTTCCTATGTAAACCAGGGTAAGGGTTTTATATGGTTATATACATCATGTATTTGTCAATGCATAATACAATTATATGATTTATGTAACATCTTCCCTAGTACAATATCAGTCTTAAGCCATGACATTGGACTCATTACTTATAGATTAGGGACCTTTCTTAAATATCTATAGCAAGCTTGATTAATTCATGAGATAACTATGTCATAATTCTATTAAAATATATAGCAAGGAAACCAAAACATTTGTTTAATACAAAGTTAAGTACATAAGAGAAGCTCTTCTATGAGCTTTAATACACCTTTGTTTTCTAACATATTTACACGCATATCCATGCCCCTAAATACAACATAATAAAAGCATTAACTACTACACTATTGCACTTCCAAGTTCTTTTGCATAGCAGCCTCTCCATTCTCTGCATCAACTTGGAGACGACATGAGAACATAAAAACATAGGGGTAAGAATTAGACAATTCTCAGTAGGGTAACTCCCCAAATACATAATTATAATGTCATCGTCATTGTTCTAGCCACTTTAGTTTATTACAAAAATGTGAGCATGAAACATATATCCAAGGTTCATTTTAAAGTTCAAAAGCCATTCTTCCAAAGCGGGTCTCTTTTATTATTCAATCCCAAAATTTGCACATATCATACTACTCAACATCATATAAACCGTATATTGCTAACTCACAACTTAAACATATTGGCCTCAATATCGATACTTAAATTCTTCACTTAGCACATAAGATAAAAGACTACTTAAAACAATTTCTACTTCAACTTATCTTGGCCCTTGACTAATCTTGTCACCTCTGGGCATTATATATCACCTTCCTCAATGTAGCAATAATGGGTAATAGATTGCTTTCAGGACTGAGCTCATCCCTATACATGATCATTGGATTCACTTTCTCTAATTCTCACACGGACCTATTCCTAGCCAGGTTTACTCTTCCCGACTCAATTCAAGGGTAGTTAAGTTTACTTTCCCCGACAGATTGGATTTACTTTCTGCAGCCCAAGAATTATAAATCTTATGCTCTTCTTAGTAGTCAGGTTTACTTTCTCTAATAAACTGGATTTACTTTCTCCAGCCCAAGAAACATAAACCTTATGCTTTTCTTGGTAGACAAGTTTACTTTCCCTGACAAACGGGATTTATTCCTCCAACCCAAGAAACATAATCTTATGCTTTTCTTTCACATATGAAAATTGTAATAAGCATTTATATCTATGTGTACCTAACCTCATCAATAAGCTCACATGCTCAATTATTCATATTCATATTCATCATAGTTGAATCAAGTCATTATATCATTAGTTCAAGGCATTCTTACATTCTCAGCACAATGGCAGATTCTTTACTTAAGCAAAACAATTTTATTTACATGTTAAACCCTCAATTCAGAGGCTACCAAAAATTCCCATGACATCTCAATGTGTCTAAAAGGTCCTGTAAAAATTTCACAACAAACGGAATTCTCTAACCAAGTTAAATAAATTGTACAAGTTTGGTGGTCAAAGACCACATATACACAGCTCAGACCAAAATTCTCATAATTTTTAACCTTAGCAAATGATTGAATCAATTCAAAATAAAATTCATGGTTACACCTCCATATGTTATCAACTTCCTGTAAAAGTTTCAAAATGTGGATCAATCATTTGCTATGGTAACAAAATTATACAATTTTATACCTTCAGTTTCAATAATTTTGACAACATAAGTATTATTTCGGTCTCTGATTTTTTTAAGGTAGTATCCCTTAAAAATAGTGCTCAGGAAAATTCATGTAGTTAGTTTAAGATGTTATCTTTCACATATAATTTTTCAACTTATAACCATGGCCACAAATATGTCTAAAAATTCATGAAATTTTCCTATCTACAGCCAAACCAAAAATCTAGCAACCTAGTCAAAACTTCTTTTGACAAAATGATTTTCTAATCTCATCCACACACTTCACTAAAATTAACACATCAATATCAATATAATATCAACTAGTGTAACTAGAAAGTCAGAAATTCTCAGAAAAATTTTGAAAGAAAAAGGCCAAAGAAAATCCTACTCTTGAAAGCTAATGTATCCTTGTTTCTAGTTTGCTCCAAGATGGAAGTTCTCCACTCCAAAGCTCTTAAAACACACACAAACCCTCCTTTAATTAGTGATGGGTGAGGTAATAAGGTGAGATTTGGATATTCCAATCAGTTAGTTTTGTAGGTATTGAGGAGTAGAACAAGTTTTGTGAAGGGAGTTTAGGGTTTTATCAAGTTCAAGCTTAGGATTTTGAGGTTGGAATTCAAATTTTCATGGAAGCAAACATGGAGGTACTGTATCTCCCTTGCTGGCCGAGAATGGATTGATAATGAGATAAGGTTAGTTTTCTTATATTTATCTTGTATTTAAAGCATAGATGTGACATAATATAAATATATAATTCTTTAAAGGAAAGAAAAATAAATGGGTGGCTAGGATTTAATCTTATAAAGCAAGATTAAATCTTAGCCATTCACTAAGTCAAAATTGTAACGCTCCGATTTTCTGTCTGAATGAAAAATGACCAAAATGCCCTTGAGGTCATTTTTGGCCCGAAATTCGAGGATGGCTGACCCGACAGTCCTCGAAGGGCCAACTCAATGTTTGAAGGGGACTGAATGACCCTTGAGTGGTTCAGGAGGCGAAAGTCTCATTTTCTGCACTTTCGGGTCAAAATGACCAAAATACCCCTATAGCGTTTTTACGCGGGTAGAGGTGCCGTTTGAGCCCGAAACTTTCCCCAGAGGTTTGAAACAATGTTTTTACATGTTTCAAAGCATCTGTTTGAGTCTCGGTGGTCCCGGGTAGTTTTAGTGCAAAATTACAATTTTGCCCCTAGAATAGTGTTTTTGAGCTTAATGATGTAATTAAACAAACCTAAGCAATATTAGGCTCTAATCGAAGATTAATTAATTTCCATAATTAATCTAGAGTCAAAATAAATTATTAAAATTAATTAGAACCTAAGATTTCTTAGATTAGATTTAAATCTCCTTTCTAAAACTCAAGATTTCACTCTTGGAATCTTGAATAGTGTTTTCTCTCTCCAATTCCTTAAATCAAGGAATTGTGTCTAGCATTGTTTATGCACTAAAATGAGTTTATAACTCACTAATGATGCAAGACCACTCCTTAAATATGTTTTGACAACCTTGATTACCCATTTCCTCACCTAAACACTTTCTTACAAATTCCTAATCTTAATCCTAATCAAAGATACACCTAAACACAACTCTAAACCACAATTAAAATGCAAGAAATCCTCCCCCCATGGCTGATGCACTTTCGGCCCTCTCTCCCTCAATTACATCATATGTTGATTTGTTTCTCACTCAAAGAACCATGCTTGAGCCATACTTTGAACCATACCTCACCATGCCTCAAGATCACAATATCTCACCTCATGGAACCTATGGGCCGCCTTGTGCCGATGGTCAAGCTCCTTTCCCCGGATTTGCACCTTGCATTTGTTTCATTTCTCTATAAATAGCATGCTTGGGTGAACTTGCATCATTTTGGGTTCATTTGCTAAGTGTATGTTTTCAAAGAGCACTTCAAAGTTTCCTTTTTCTCTCAAGTTCAAGTGTTCAAGTTCTTCAAGTTCTTCATCCTCTTCTCTCATCCCAACTTTCAATCACTTGGTAGGGATTTTCTTTCGAGTATTTTCTTTATTTAAGTTCCATCTCTAGTTATGTGTTTATGGTTTCTCTTGAGTCTTTTTAGAACTTCTCTCCCTCTCATTTTTCTCTATCATTTCAGCCATGGGCCTTTGAGAGCAAAGGAATGAGAGCTTGATGATGAGGTTCCATGATGATGATGTTCATCACTTGAACAATCTCTAAAGCTTGATCTTTGTTCTTAATCCAAAGATGTTTTTAGTTTTTCTTCTTGAACCTTGAAACCTTTCACTTGATGATGTTTTAAAATGGTTACATGAACTCCATGATAAGGACTCATGATGTTGGTGTAATTGCATCATCAAGATCATGGTCTCTAGAGTTTCAAATGATTCCTTTTCTTCTTAAAAGTTTCGGTCCTTTTTCCTTTTCTTTCTTCACATTTTCGGCCATGTTGGCCAATAAGGTTCACAATGGCTTGATGATGAGAGCTTCTAGATGATGACTATGTGTTCATCACAATGAGGCCTCTAGAGCTTGAGTCTTAATAAAAATGCTATTTATGACCTCATTTCAAGAAAAGAAACCTATGTCCTAAAGAATCCTTGAGATTCACTCTTGTCTTTACTTTATCTTGCCATGATAAGTTCGGGTTGAAGTTTAAGTTCCTTTAAAGTCTTGTATGAGCTCTAATAAGAAATAAAATGGACTAGCATTCATATTTAAATTCAAGCTTATGCACTACGTATTTACTTTGAGCTTTGCATTCATATTTATTTTCCCAAGCCATCACTTAAAGTTAAAAGATAAAGAATGGATTGCACCTCATATTTACATTCTTGTCTAGCATATTTACTTTTCATCACTAAAGAACATAAAGATTTAAAATGAGAACTTGCACTATCACCTAACTACATCTCAAAGCCTTTCTATTTCGGCCTTAAAGTCGATTGTTGCTGGGCCTAGAGCACTAAAATAAAGAAATAAACTTGCATATTTATATTTCAAGTCTCGCATATTTATTTCAAGCCTTGCATAATTATACTCAAGTCTCGCATATTTACTTTAAGCTCTCACTTTACTTTGTAATAAAGAATAAAAATGAAGTGCATAGCATGTTTAAATTATGTCGTCACCTAAAGACCTTAGAGCTCAAAGACTTGCCCATTTTATCTCAAGTTAAAGTCTAATGTGGAGGCATTCTTTGAATGCATAATTTCGGCCATGTAGTGATGATGAACTTGGAAGGAGATTCATCTAACTATAAGGGCTAACAATCTAAGTTTTAAGATTCTCTTTAAAGCCTCATGAAGTTTATGAGATTAAAACCAACAAGATTCATGAACTTAGTACTCTTTTAAAAAGGGGATTAAGTGGCCACCAACCTAAGGATGTTTTTAGTCTCTTTTACAAAATAAAATGGTTTGCAAAAGAGTTTTAGAAGTCCTAAAAATGATTCCAAGAGAAACTAGCAACTTATGTGTTTTAAAAATATCAAGTTATGCATCTTTTTGGGACTTAATGTTTCGGTTCTTCCATGATAAGTTTACTGCTGTATGATGATGTTTTGATGTGTTAGAATGTGTGAAAATTATGTATGATGAGGTAGGAACATTTCTATGTATGATAGGAGAGAAACTAGCTTTCTAGAAAAACCGTAAAGTCAAGATTTAGCATAATTTTAACCCATTTATTTTTGGACACTGCCCAAACTGTGTCAATGGGAATATAATCAGATTAGGATTGTTTAATCATGAAAAATTTGGTTACAATTGAAGTAGGATTGAATTTTACCACCTATAGAGAAACTAGTAACTAGAAAACCGTAAAACTGCAATTCTAGAACTCTTAGAACATTTAATTTTTAGAATCTGTCCAGCAACCTTACAATGTAGAGAACATGGCTTATAATTAGTTCTTAGGCATAGAAATGCCTCATAATTGGATTAGGTCGAACTTATAGCCCTTTAGGCGAAGACAGAACCAAGAAAGAGTCTAAAACGTAAGTTCTAGAACCCCACAATTATAAGTTTATAATGATGCCCCTAAGGAATGATGTTGTTCAGATTTAATAGAGAGCATAAATAATAATAAGATCTATTAGAAGAGAACCCTTAGGTGCATAAAAGGTTAATAGAAGATGATAGGTTAATTACATCACAAGTTTAAGGCCCGTAAGGGTCAAAGCACAAGATACCGTAGGACCAAGAACATAATGAATTTTTAATGTTGCTTGTGAACGCATGAGAATGATTATGTGAATGCATGAAAATTATGATGGAGGATGCATGTTTGAATGACTTATGTGGCATAAAGAAGAATTTGGAAGAAATTCGGCATGTCGCTAGCTTATGGTCACTAATTCTGACAAATTTGGGGACTCAGAAAGTTTTTGAAAACCTATGAGATTTTTATGAGGTACTAAGATGAGTTCTCGGATGACACCGATTCAGCCGAGCACCTCCAGAGAACTCATGTGACATCGGTACCAAGATGAATTCTTGGGTGACACTGGTTTGGCCGAGCACCCCCAAGAAATGCCCCCAGCCCGTGATCGGATAAGTCGGGATTATGTTTATGATTATGTTACGCTTATCGGGATTGATAAGTAAGAACTAGTGACGACTAGTTAAAGTATGAACTCATAACCTAGAGGTATGACATGTTCTGGGTGACACCGGTTCAACCGAGCACCCTCAGAACGATTATCTTTTAGGGTGGCCTATGAGGAAGTAAAGTATGATATTTATGTCACAAAGTTTCCCATATGAGAATTTAATTGCCACTTTATGCCACTATTATGATGTTCTTAAAGTTACGATGATTATTCTTGCATTAAGTAGAGCCATGCATTCATTCTTTAATATGATTGCATCCATATCATTAAGAATCATGCTAAAATGAATGGACCTTGGCTAATTATGTTTTAAAACCTAAAAATAGACATTTATGCATGCTCGCTTATTTTGTATACTAAACCCAAGGTTCCTGAGGACGTAGATGATGACACCTAGGTAGTAGGAGGCCCTACTGAGATTCTTTAGCAAGATTCTCACTTCCTCTATCTCTTTCTTTCCATTATGTCTTCAGATGGCGACATTCGTGGTTTTTGTAGACACCCCGACATGGGAGGTGCACTATGATCCGGATCACGGATCGTACCATTTTGAGGGACAGTGCACGGTGCGAGTCTTCATGTTCGTAGGACGTCCTTTCGCTCACCCCGTGCATACCCATCGCTTCTCCCTGACAGCACCCTACGGTGGCGAGGAGCGGGTTTTTGAGCGTGCATGTATGCATAACGAGAGAGTGCTCCGCATGCACACCGCTGCCTTAGCCATGCGAGACTATCTCGACTACGTGCCCCGGACTTACTTCTCGGAGACCGATCCATCGGAGGACTCGCCTACCCATCCGTACAGCGAGAGCTCCGCCCCCACTTCACCATTAATGAGGGAGGGTAGTGAGGATACCGTGACTCAGCCACGGCTCGCACGATGACTGGAGATGCGGCCACATCGCGGGGGTCACTCTCGATCCCTGTTCAGCCTCTATACGCCCGAGGAGCTCGCCCAGTTTCCCGGGTATGTGCCTCGCTCGCAAGATGGATGTCAGTAGGAGGTGACGTACGACCGATGGAGTACCCGGGTAGAGCACACACCACTTAGATGAGGATGGACCTCCTTTTGTTTAGAGGTTATCCCTTTAGTTGCACTTGGGTAGGGGAGTTGCTTTTATATTTTCCATCGTACTTTCCTTTGTATTTTCTTTTTAGTTGTATTTGTTCATGATTTACTAAACTAAGCCCCACTCTCCATGAGTGGGCATATCATATAATATTATATAGATATGCAGTTCAGTTCTATTATGATGTGCCTTTACTTGCTTATGTCATGCTGCTATGCGATGCTTGCTTTATTTCCCTTCGTGCTTTACTATTTATCGTGTCACGCGGCTCTTACTTTGCTTTTATAATTCAAAAAAAAAAAAAATTTACCAGTATTTCCGCTAAGTATTTTAAAGTAATAAGAGGTTTATGACGAATGTACTAATGATTAACCTAAATATGTTCTAGAGTATTGGGTTAAGAATTAGGATGTTACAAAAATGGATACACATTACCCTTCTGGAAAGATTAAACTATCTTTGGCGTTAAAAATCGCACATCGAAATCCTACCAAATGGGTAAAATACCATACCCGAGTAATCAAACATTGCCCGAAAATTAATTTCAATTATAAAATCTTCAATTCTCACTATTTCTTACATTAACCCTCTCTTTTCTCAGTTCCGAGCATTTCTTGGTCCCGGATCTGAGATTTCAGCTGTCCCGATGGGCCCATGGGGCCTACAAAATACTATTCACATTTTTTTTAACAAATCCATTGGACTATCTTCATCATTGTTAAAATTGTTAGATTTTTTAAATTATGACTCATAAAGCTCAAATTAATTTTTAGAGTGTTACAATTTTGCTATTTTATTATGACATATTATTTATGTTTAAACTTTATGACAGAGGAAAAAGTGGTTTATGTGTTTCAAAAGGGTAAGCTCCTATTTAATAGCATATCTACATCTCTAAGTTCTAGCAAAATTAAAAAGTAATAACTACTCACTATAAGGTTATGGCCTAAGTATACCTTTATGGTAGGAAGGGTGTTACATTTGACCTCTATAGATAGAAAGCCTATATATACACACAAACACACACACTATGTATATAGGGTACCCTTTGATTATGTATTGGGAAGTTCCATTTTAAAGTTCTATCGAGTTGTGGTTTTTGCACAATGTAGGCTTCCTAGGTATAGGAATTTCTAAATAAAGGTGTAATAAGGTTATGTGACAAATCAAAACAACTTTTTTAAAACCCAAGAAAAGGGGGACATGCTCAAATAGTTCAGTCAATTTAAATGTTTGACATAGATTTTCCTTTTCATATTTTTCCTTAATTTATTATTGGAATTTACTAAAGTTTTGATGCGAGAGATAATGTTTCTTTAAAATATTTATAAAACAAATTTTTTTTGATAAATTTGTTAGAGCAATTTATATGGATTTGTTCAATTGACCATTCAATGAATGTTACAAATAATGCTATGAGATACGAAAGACAATATAAATGGCAAGAAATTAAGATCTAAATCAATTTTATTGATGTGGATGGTTGTTTGCTATAACATTTGTCCTTTTTTGTAAGATCGAAGATTGAACATATTACCATAACAGATGGTTGTACATAATTTCAGGCACAACTTTTGTTATCTTACATTTGAAAAAATGTGAAATTTATGTCACATACAACAATTGTTTCTCAATGAAGACTTGATGCTTCAAATTGTTTTCCAATTCTGTAAATCTAATCCAAATTTATGATGAGAAGGTCCAAATATTCTCTCCCAAGACATCATGTAGGAAACTATACATAACTTGATCACCACAAAAAACATCATGTGATATATTTGGTGCTATAGTTTCTTGGCCTGAAACAATTACAAATTTATTTGAATATTGAACAGATAACTAAACAAAATCATATTGGAAATGACAGGATATGGGAATAAAGCAAAAGAAAAAAACAGAAAGTAAGAAAAATGCAACATGTTTACATGCAAAGACAGACACATGTACTAGTTAGCTATAATAGTTTCAAATGTCACATCTTGTTAACATAAACAATTACTTATGGCCTATATGCTAGATCACTTTTTAAGTTAAGGGCCCATTCTTTTTTGAAGAATGGCATAACCAAAACCTCAATACATATAGCTTTAAAGAGATACTATTCATAATGTAGATTGGCTATCATATGTAATTTTTCCTTTGATAAGCAGTTTCTAATTGCTACTAAGCAATTATTCTTTTGCTTCCTTCTCAATAGAACGAGTAGGAGGCAATTGATAAGAATGATTGTAGTGATAGTTTAATGAAGAGAATGCAATTTTTAATTGCTACTAAATAATTTTTCTTATGCTTCATTCTCAATGGAATAAGTATGAAGCAACCTATAAAAATGATTGTATTCACAACTTGATAAAGAGAATGCTAAGTTATGTTTAATACAAGGCCTATGTCTCCAAGTATTACATGGCAAAGCTCATGTTATGCATCTTCATAACGCCAACCAAAGATCAATACTAATTGGACTTTGGATTAAATATTTACATAGCAGCCCAACATTATATTGACAACATATAGTAAAGATTGACAAGTTTAGTATTATTTTATATATCTTGAAGGATCAAATATCATGATGAATTGCTTCCTGCAATGCATTTTGTCACTCCTTCCATTATATGGAAATGTTAAGTAATGGTAAGATAAAGAAAAAGTATTGTAGTACCTTTTTCAAATATTTCTTGTGAAGTTTAAGTGCCCCAACACATGCTTTTTTGGCATCTAGATTTCCATTTACATCATTCAATATCTAAGAAGATTAAAGCCAAAAGGCCAAATGAAAAAGTTAATAGACATGAAAAAGAAAACCCAAATTTGTTAAAAGAATACAATAAGTCCTAACACAATGTAATAATCTAGTGCAAGGTTATTAGACTCTCAGGTTAACTCTTGACTCTTTCGTGTTTTTGAGCTTGCCACAAAAAAAAAGTTTATTTAAACTCTCGAGTTCAATAACCTTGATCTAGTGTATATTGTTCATGCTAAGAAAAAGAAATCCCTTTTGTTTTTATTGTTTTTTATTAATATAATTGCTCATTCCACTTCACTGCTAACTCAAACTCCAATAATCATAGGACTAACCTTTACAACATCATCTAGGCCTCGTGCTTGCTGGAGTAGTATTGCACTTTTATCTTTTAACACACTGGCTACAAGGAAAATAGACATAGGAAGAGGACTTGAAGTATTGTTTTCTCCATTTTTCATGTTTTCTCTCTCATACTTCCCATAATGACGCATTGACATTAATCTTGCTTTAGCTTCCTCAGATTTTTCAGATTTAGCTTCTTCATACAACCAAAATAGGTCGGGATCATATTCTAGCGCCCACATCATCTATTAAATATTTCAAATAATTAGTTATCATAATCGTTATGAATTGTTTTAATGGAAATGCACATATATACACACAGACCACCTCTATTGCTAATACATATGAAAATTGAGGATGGAAACATAAAACTAATTAGACTTATTATAAATGATTTCAGCCAACAATTTCAAATATAAAATTTACATAATAATTGAGAGAATAACGAGGTAAACATATTATACATTATATTCAAATTGTGGGCATATATTTTATATACATAAAGTGACTTAACATTTCTTTGTTTGAAAAATGTCAAGAATATATTAGTTTGAAATAGAAGCTAAACAAACCTCCCAAAGGTACAATGAATCGCAAAAGGAGAATTCTCGACGAAACAAAACCATTAGCATCCGAAAAGCAAAAAGATAGTCACCTCCACCAAGATGCTCTGTGCTCCAACATTAAAAGAAACCTCATTGTCACTTTTGGTTTCTCAAACATTATGTGAGCATAGAGGCAAATAACTACAAAAGATATAATACTAATATACAAGATTGATGAAAGCGTTTATCACTTTCGAAATGACATTATAACAACATTACAAAACTTAGGCCATCATATATTAACTATAAACTAGATTGAGTGATGAAGTGATAAACTAACTTAACTAGAACACAATACCCCATTACCTAAATTCAGGACAATAAATCTTGGGCTTAATATTTTTCATCATAATTGTGTCTTTATACAATTACACAAAACAACACTTAGCATCAGTAATAAAATTCTATGTGACGAAATAAAATTATTAAAAGATGGAAGAAAGGTAGTACCTAAATGTTGATGAAGTTTTGGATCAATTACTTGAGTAATCTCTGCTAGATTAGTAAGCTGAGCCTCCACCCCAACAGAGCTATCAGTGCATCTAAAATTTCCTCGCTGTGAAAATTATAAAATATACAGATAACAAGAAACATTGATAAATTTGAATGTAGTAAAATTTGTAGATATAAAGAAATAATGTTTAATTGATCGCATAGAATCTTAACACATCCAGTCTTCAAAAACATTTAGCTTTTTAATTTCCTCATTATTATATATTAAAGTACATTATAGAATTTCTATAGGGTGTATATTTGCAAATTTGACTAATTCTAATTTTCATGGATAGGAAAAAAAATAGGCATATTAACTTAGTTTTGTAATTGGAATATTTGACAAGCTATGCACAAATGAATAGGAAAACTAAGGAAAAATACACACATACAAGATCAAAATTCTGCACTATAAATGAAAAAGATACTATAGCTTATGGGGATGACTCAAATGAGAGGAGCAGTTTATTATGAGTGAGATGAGAAAATCTAGACCATATAACCATACATGGATGGTCAAAATTGAGAGTTAATTAATTGGTGATTCGAAAAAGTCACATAACTTTACATTTTAATATTGATCATTAATATAAAATTCAACAGTCTCAATTTATTTATCTCACTCTCAAAACAAATCATCTTTCTTACTTGAGTCATTCCCTATGGCTTATTATCGATATATAATGAAAGGATATATGCAACTTAAATAAGAGGGCAATAGTCAAAAATGAAATGACCATAGCAAAAACAACAAGGAATGTGATTGTTGAATTTTTGCCTTGTAATAAATATAAAAAAATTGATTGATATTTACTCGATCTAAATATTTGTTGACTAAATCCATCCATAAACCTAGCTACTTTCATAACCAAAACATCAAGACAATAGCTAAGGGTGACCTTTGGATTCTTAAGTAGGAAGCAAAGGAAAAAGGAGCATACACAAATGTCGAACACTACATAAGCCACTATTGGCTGAGAGCGAAACTTTTCCTAACACACATAAATCCCATAGAAACTAGAATCCCTGAACATAGTAAAAATAATAACCAAACATGAGTTTTGTTGTGTCTTTATTAGCTTTTTAAGAAACTAGCTCTTATTAAATAAGCTTAAAAATAAATAAATAATAACATGAATCATAGAGATTAGAGTTTACCAGCCTACACATCAAACGCTCAAAGCACCAAAATGCATCAGCTTCGTCATTAAGAAGTATAATCATAGGGGAGCATAGGTCACTCATTCCTGCAAATTATATAACGTTAAAACTATAAACTTATGATAGTTGCAAATGATGGTTAAATTTAATTTGTTACAATATTGCAAGTAAATCAAAAATAAACCTCGTGCAATCAAGTAAGTCGTACACATTCTCTTCTTTCCAAAACGATGCACATTTCCTTAGATTTTCATTTTTTTCCTTTTTTATCCCAAATTTATCTACTTATTTTTTATTCTTTCCCTCCTATTAAGGAGGAACTAAACCTAAACTTTGATATTGTAATACCCTAAAAATTATTTAAAAATTAATTTAAGCTTTATTAGTGAGAATTTGAAAAATCTAATAATTTTAGCAATGATGAAGACGGCCCAGTGGACATGTTAAAGAAAGAAAATTTTGGGTCAGGCATGAGTAGTGACCTTGCTGATCCTACGGGCCCGTCAGGACAGCTAAAACTTTAAATCCGAGTGCAAGAGATGCCCGGAACTGAGAAAAGACAGGTTTAAGATTAGAAATAGTTAGAAATGAAGATTTTATACCTGAAATTAATTTTCAGGCACTATTTGATTATCCGAATATGGTGTTTTACTCATTCGATAAAATTTTGGTGAGCGCTATTTACATCGAAAGATAGCTTCATCTCTAAGATATGGATAATGTTTATCTATTTAAGTCGAGTGGATTCAATCTTGACTAACAAGATCAAATCCTAGCCATCCATCTCTTTTATTTTTAGAAAGAAACTATACTTTATTTGCACATAAACTACCTTTATATCAAGATAAACACTATTCCACCAAACTTTATCACATTTTTATATGTCATTCTCTGCCAAAGAGAAAGAAAATCTGCTCCATTTTTGTTATTTCAAATAGTTTGAAACTTGTTTCAATCATTCCAAAACCTAGGGTAAATTTGCAAAAACCTCAAACTTCCTTCACAAAACTTACTCTAGGCATCAAGATCTACCAAATTAACTGATTAAAATTTGAATCCATCACTTTTTTACAATTTGAGAGTTCAAAATTTGTTGCTAAAGGAAGGGCTTGGCGTGGGTTTGAAGGTCTTGAAGTGAGCAAAGTCATTCTTGGATCATCCTTTGGAGCCAAGATCCCTAAAGCCACTGAAGTAGGGTTCTTTGCACCTTTCTTGTTCAATTCGATTTTATTTCAGATTTTGCTTGCTTAAGGTTGATATTTTTGGTTTTAATGTATGGTTACACATAGATACGAATGTATTTGCATGGTGGAGTAGTTTGGTGTTGTTCAAAAATCATTTTTATCAAAAAGGAGTTTTGGACTATCTTGTTGGAATTTCAATTTTATTATAGGCAGGAATTGTTCTCAATTTTTATAATGCATTTGTAGGTATTTTTATGAGCTATAAAAATTCTATGTTGAAACTAACATCCTAAGGAAACTCTATCATTTTTCCTGGTTCATGATAAATACTTTTACTACCTTAGAAAAATCAAGACTGAAACTATGCCTGTGCTACCCAAATTTCTGGACCTGAAGCTGCAAATTTTGCTAATTGTATTACCATAGAAAATGATTGAATTTTCCTTTGAAATTTTTACATGGTGTTAGAGACATCTTAAGGTTTCACCAGAATTTTTATTTCAAATTTTTTGGGTTCATTTACTAAGGTAGAAAAACCAAGAATTCTGGCTTTCAGCTGAGATTACGTGGCCTCTGACCACCAAATTTGTAGAATTTTGTTAATATAGTAAGAGAATGATTCTTGCTCTGAAATTTTTATAGGATCTTATGGACACATTTAAGTGTCATTAAGAATTTTTATGGCCTTGGAATTGCAAATTAAATCTTGGTACTTAAGTGTAAATCTACCAATCGCTAGAAATGAACCAAAATCTTGAATTGATAATGTAATGACTTTTTGTTCAAGTATGATGTGTATGAATGCATGCTATGAACTTTAAAGATTGATTTATGAGAAATGAATGAGAAGTACATTGTGAATGAATGTCTGCATGTGGTTATGCATGTATTTAGGAAAAGAAAAGTAAATGATGCATATATGTGACAAGAGAAAATGTGTAAACTTCAATTATGCATGTTCTAACATATGGGCAAAATAGAAACAAGATTTAGGTTGGTTGAAGGGGAAGGCAAAAAGAGGAACTTCCCTAGAGATATTATGAGTCAGTAGAAGTATTGGCTAGGAATAGAACTATGTGTGATTCAGAAGAGGAAAAAATGAAGTTTGATGATCACATATAAGAATGAGCTCAGTCTTGATAAACAGTCTGTTACTCATTGTGGAGTTATCCATAGCAGATGCCATTTGTATGAATTACCCATTATGGAATTATCCATGGTAGATGCCATTCGGTATGAACTAAATATTCCATGTGTTGATGAAAAGAGAAAAATACATGGAATTGAGTTGTATAGTTATAAGAGTGAATACGTGACTAATTATTGTCCTTGCATAGCATATTTTTTGTATAAAAATTACTTATATGAGTAACATTGAATAATTTTGTTATGATTATGTTTGAGGGAGTGCCTACTGATAATTATATAATATTGTCATCCTTATATTTTTGTATGTGTACTGTATTGTACTCAGATCCTACAGATGTCATTGGTGATAGTTTTCATTGATTCGCCCTAACTAGATATGGCGCCATCATACCAATGCAAATGACTGCCATTAGGAGAGTAGCAAATATATAGGGACTCTACTACTCATATGTAGTTGCAGCGTAGTATTAGGATCTTATGAGCCTGTTGACAATTTTACTAGTGGTTTTTAAACCTTTTATGTGTATACATTCTTTTGTTAGGCCTTAGGATTGAACAGCTTATACTAAACACTAGGTGTATTTTTGTATTTGGTACTTGGACAGTCTTATTAATAGCTTGATTTAACTCTTGGGATGAGGTTCCTAGGATGAGGTATAATTTTGATGACTTGTACATGATGTGTATATATATATATATATATAAGTTTTTCCCAACTGTGTAGGGTCTGTTTCAATACTATAATTTGCAATATATGAGTTTAATCTACTTTCTTTTATTTCTCTCGATTGGTATATAGATATTATTAGTAAGTGACATTTTCTAGTTACTGTGATAATACTCGAGTAATGCACAGTAGTTAGGAGGATGTTACAAATATGCTAGGAGATCTTCATCATCAAGTATTGATTAGCTACTTAAAAGAAATAATTAAATAACTAGTAATAAAGTGTTATGCTATGTCAAAATCCCATTATACATGAATAAAATAAAATACTAGTGCCATATGTACTAATAAAGTGCTCTATGAATATTATCCTTTCTATAAGAGACAAGGGGGTTAAGGTTGAAATTAGTGTCAATACCCTATTAAATATTGTTGCCAATAGAAACTGTTCGCATGGAGTTATCTCATCCATTAAGATAAGATCTCTTGAGGAGCATCTAAATATAATAATGATCAATGACAAGAAGGAGCCTAGATGTTTAAGATTTAAATTGTTTACTTATTTAAAGACTCACCTTGGCAATATCCAACATCTGTATCTATCTGAGCATAAACAGCTAGAATATCCCATAGTTTGGACAGGTTCTCCTTTTTCTCATAAAAAACCAATGTCCTATCTGTGCGATTCACATCAAGACCTGAAATATGTATGGATGAAAGGGGGTCAATCAATATATGGGTTGTAATATTGTGATGGGATTTAATTTTATTATCTAAGAAAACTTTCAAAGACAAAAAATTTGATACATTATTACACCATTTCAAAAAAAATTAAACTTAGACAATTTGGTGATATCACATAGTTCTTGTACAAAATCAAATTATGGACAACAATGCACTTTATTTAAAAATTAAAGAATACGTTGGTACGAGGATAGACAATTAGAAATTACATAGTGAAACCAGCTAACATGGACAAATAGTCTTAATATCTTAAAAACAAGCAAAAATAGTAAACTATAAAACACAATGCATGAAAACAACACTTGAAGATTAGTTGTGTATGTGCATGTGTGTAAATTTGGATAAAAAAATAAAATTAGGTATAACAAAGAGAGGGATTCACTTTTTTTGAAAGATTGATTCTTTATATTGGTGCTTACCCACATGGAAAGTAAACTTGATGACTATCTTACAATGGAAAAAGTTAACAATAAATTCATCATGAACAACAAAATTGTAAGGAAGGATTCACCAAACTTATATATAGTTTAAAAACAATATTTAATATTTAATATGATAAATATATTACAATGTCTTGAGAACCTAAATTTCACTAACCTATTTGATGGAGTGTCAACATCCATTGGATAACTCTCTTGTCTGTCACCTTTTCTAAGTGATTTGTAGTGCTAGTGGTTAAAGGCCCCGTAACATTGGTATTGCCCAAGTTATTATCTTGAGAAAGTAGAATTACTCCATTTTTTGGATTTGTTTCTAATAGAACTAATGGATCTTGAATTGGTTGACCATCTTCAGTAATTATAGGTGCTGTGATAAATCTACCACTTCCTACAAGAGGAAACAATTTTTGGCATTCTTCCTTCCATGTAGCATATTGTTGCCTGTCAATTTAGGCATAAGTTAAAAGAGTTGCTTGTTATCCCTATGTTGGAGATGGAAGTGATTTTTAACATACTTTTCGAGGCTTATCCAGCCTATAATGACACATTATAGCCAATCTTTTTCTTTATTAAGGAACACAGAGGCTTAACTAAGAACCATTAATATGCTTTAAGAAGCAAAATTTATGAAAATGACAAAATTGTGAAAGAAAACATGTCACCTTCTATGCTGTCTTATCTTATCTCTTTCCTCGAATGTACTTCTAGGATCATAACAGCCAAGTAGAAATTCCCAAACTTCTCCTCGAATTGAAGGATGGATACCCTAGTTTTGAAATTTCAATGATGTGAGTGAGTAAATTGTTCAAAAACTCCTTGTTGCATAGTAAGCTGGATTAAAGCAAGTTAGTTTATCAACTTCTACACTAAAACTCTTTATCTAGAGTTATATAAAAGTTCTTTATCCAACAAATGAGATGCTTAAAGTTTCCATGGGTTTCCACTACCCTTGAGACATTAGCAAGTTCGCACACAAAAATCAATCTACTCATAACCACAAATTCATACAACAACTTTTCTTTGCATTTGTGCGTAGAAAAAAAATGTTATCTTATTTTAAGGGAATTAAAAGCTAATAACATGATGAGTATAAGCACATTGTCTTGCATTTTTATGAATGAAGAAAAAGATAAAATATGTAGAAAATACACCAATAGAAGAAGAATTTTTCATGATCATAACTTGTATACTATTAATAGGCTAATGTAATCTAAAATCAATATATATCACTACTAGAAAATTCTTTACTGTAAACATTTGAAATCTATCAACTTGATATTCCAAACTATTTTCTTTTCCCCATCTTACTTAGACAAAAAAAATGGTGGTTTGGCAATGATGTCCTAAGATAATACTTGGTATAATAGGTTTTTAGATTTAGTTTAATCATTACCTTATAAAGGTAATGTACAACTTATGACATTTCTTGCAAGAGTTAGAGCATAGGAAAGAACTATAGTGTTACTATTATGAATTGATATTTGAATGGGGAACTGTTTAATGAAATTCTTGTTATGAATGAGACAAAACAATAAAAGAATTTTACAATAATTTGTTTATAACCTTATAGACTATGATAATGTTTAGAAATCTATACTACAATGTCAAAACATGGTAGCAGGTGCTTATGTTCTAGAGAAAACCAAAATAGGCCACAAAAAATGTACCATAAAATTTCAATCATTAATATAACCCATCTTATATTACAAGAAAGATAAATAACCAGAAGTTTTCGTAAATAGTGAAGTCTCTAAGAGATTAAATTTCATATCCACAAATATATTTAAGAAGTGTTTCAAAGGTAAAAATGCAATACCCCACGCTGAATTCGGCTTAGAGTCTTGCCTATATCCAAGTATCCTTCTGGAGAAAATGCAGCATGCCATTTCCTTGCACTTAGTGTTTTTCCAGCCTGAACCATGTAACAAAAAGAAGATCAAAATTTAAAGAACATTATATCAATGTTACAAGATTGGACGTCAAAATAAGTTTATAAATTCTCATCAACTGAATGCATATGATAATTGCATTAAGGTGTGGAATATGAAATTGATATACAAGATTTTGTTTTTTCTGGTTCACAAGATAAAAATGAACAAGATCAATTAAGAATTAGATATCTATCATGATCTTTCATGAATCAGCAAGTGTAATGCTCCAATTCAATTGCTTTTCTAAGTGGTAACTAATAACTAACTAAAATGCTGAATGGTTTAATCCAATGCTTACAGTAGAGATCAAAACACAATGACAGTTTTACCACATCAAGTGGAACATGATATTTTAATTCAATTAAATACCCATTATTTATATCAATATAATTGGAATAAGGGCTTTATATAGAAGAGTGGGGACAATCATAAAAGCAATAGCACTTGCCAACTTGTATATACATTATATGTTAATATATGACATTGAATTCCATTATGAGAATAGGAGTTTCATTGATTTAATATGAAAATCAATGACATCACTTAATTTAAAATTCATAACAAGCAAAAGAAGAATGTGAAACTACCCCAAAACCAACAATCAAAACATCTTTTCCTTTTGATTAAATGCCTTCATCATATCCATTATTCTCAATTTTGTAAGTAAGGATCCAACTGTTTACTAACTTGTAAGTCTCAAATTATAATATATTAGAATTTAGAAACTAGAACTTTGATTATATTCCAAATGAACAAAAGCTTATAGCAATTATTAACGACTCAAACTCAATAATATAGATTGAATGATTAAACATTAGCAGTCAATAATCATATGATGTTAAAAAAAACAACATTATTGTTAAATGATCAATGCATAGATAAAATTGTATTGAAACTAATATTCACATGCATAACTCAAACAAAATCAATAAATTTTCCTTCAACACACACAGATTCATATACACATATATAGAGAGATAGCAAAAAGGAAGGAAAAAAAACAAACAAACCTTGATCCTAAATCGAGACTTGGGGACATCGGTGCATTCAGGGCGAATCTCATAAAAGGAATCAGCTGGAACTCCAGGATATATCCACATCCCCAAGAACCAAAAGAATTCTTAGCAAAAACACAATTCAAATTGAAAAAAAAATGACCTTACTTATGAATATTCTTGCTATCAGCCACAAACTGAACCCCTTTGAAAAGGTCAATCAAACCTTAAAACAAAAATTTCCCAAAGATCTCTTTGGGTAATGGATTCAAAGGGTATCCAGCCAAGGATTAATAAGGAAAACAAAGGTCTAAAAGACAAAGTGGAAAAAACTTAAAGAGAAAGTATAATTTTTTAAAAATTTTATTATTTATTTAGAATTTATGGTGTTGTAAGGTTAGCAATGGTAATGGTAGAGTTGGAAGGAGATGACTCCTAATACCCTGTCAAAAATTATTCACAACCTCACAAACCCCAATAATGGCTGTTTAACACGTAAATTTACACAAATTAATTTGTTTTTCTTTTACATCTTTTATTTTTATCTATATATTTTTCCTTTTTTGTTATATTTTCTGTTAGTGTTTTCTTGTATGAATTCTTGGAATTTGTTTTGTTTAAAACCAAGTCAAATTTTCTTACAATAGGGTCTATTTTATTTTTGTTTTCTTTATTAAGTAAAATTTATTTTGCTTCACAAGTTGGGACTAGGAATAATGAATCAAAAAATAGGTGTATAACTATCTAAATTTTAGGGACAGGATGAATAGGCTTGTTAAATATGAAAGAGACTAACAATATAGAGCTAGTTTTGAATTGTGAAACTTGGTTTTATGGTGCTAACCAACATTTTGTGGGAAAAAAAGATTCAACCACTTAAAAATCTTTAACAAAGATTATTAAGTAAATTCATGTAAACACTATTTTCATATTATTATCATTTAGATAAAATAATAAAACAAAAAATTACATTTAAAATAAATTGATAGCTACAATGAAACAAATTAAAAATAAATAAAAAAGAGACAAAATAAGAACATAACCAAAAAGAGTTTCAAAATAATTAAATAAGTAATAAAAATAATGAAATTGAAATTTTAAATAAAAAATAGTACAATAGCCATCTCAAAACTACAAATATAAAATAATAATAATAACAACACAAACCAAGAATTTGAAAATTAGATTAAAAATTTAATTAATAGCCATATAAAATTAATGTTGATGAGCTAAACAGAAGAATAAGAAAAATCTAAATTACAAAGTATTAGTAAAACTAAAATATGTTCTTTTCACCTAAGGTAATAATAAGTGGTGTTAAGATAATTAATTATAGTTTAGGATTGCATCTATTCCAAACAAATTTGTAACTTATAAGATTAGGATTCAAAATGTATGAGTAGAAATCACCATTAGTATATGGATGAAGAAAAGCAATGAGGACAAATTATTTCAACTTTCCCTTAACTGTAACATGACACAATCCTCTCTTATATCAGTATTTGCCACCCTTCAACTTAAGGTACCACAAGTTATATAATTAAATAAAGATGAGTAGAATTTTATAAATTGTAATTGTGAAAAAGTAAAGTATACCTTTGGTAGTCTATTACAATGTTTGTTGGCATTAATCCAGAAGCCTTATTTTTAACTATCTAATTGATTACCAAAGCATAGTAATAAATATCAATTTGTAGTAATCAATTATTAGACTCTTGAAGTTCATAGCTAATTTTTCATGAATTAATCAGGTAACTAACACGTTTTAACATATTTTCTACACTAATTTATGAATTCAATGCTAAGGATACCTAATACACTTGCCTAGGTATTTAATCATAAATTTGTAAATTTCTTCCAACTAACTATTCTCTACTTTTTAATGAAAAGGAGATACTCTCGTATCTTGAGCACTATAACTAGGGATGATAACTTTACTAGCACTTGTAGGTTCTAGCAAGTGATACCCACAACAATGAAGGAAGTTTTACCCACAGATAATGGGAGTAGATATTTTAATTAAACCTATTTAATAAATGAGGTTGGGGTAGGATCAATACCTCTATGCCCGTAGGTAACCAATATATAAAATAACAAAATATTCCTACCTATATATATATATATTATAATGTTAAATATTGTTGCTATTTAAATTTTTTATCATTTTTTATTTTAAGTCATTTGATTTAAGCCATTTGATTTATAATATATTTGATTTATGTTTGGATAATTTCAATTGTATTGGACAAATTATTAGAAATTATGACCAAAACATTAGTTTTCATTTTTGTCAAAATTTTCTAAACTTTTTTAATGATGTACTAGATACCCATGGGTATTTGCTGTTAGCTCCAAAACCCTTTGCACTTATTTATTTTGAATGACAACAAAACCAATTTAAAGAAAATGTTTTGAAGAATGACTGATGTCTCTATTAAGTTTCTTGTAAGATTATAACATGTTTCTATGATTTAGCAAGAACAAGGCTTACTCAAATAAGAATATATTTCACAATGCATGTGTAAATATGTCTATCTCATATTACGAGATCTAAAATGAAATAGAAGTGAAATTATATCCTTATCTAAGCAATTGATAGCTAACAATTAGAAGAAGTTTTCAATACTACAAGAAACCAAGACCTGAGACTTCAGAAAGTAGCACGGGACATCAGAAAGTACACTTAAGATGAAGAAATCAACTCATGTCCAAGAGCAACGTGTTATTTAATCTTCAATAATCACAATCGCAAAGAAATTATCAGTAAAGAAGATTGGATTGAAGATCAGAAAGTAAATAATTCTTTAACGAATTGATTGCACACTTCAAAAAGGCCACTTCACTATGGAGCACAGAATTCTACAGGAAAAGGAAGGAAATTTGAATTTTGAATTTCAAATGATCAAGTCAAACCCAGTTTCAAACTAGTACGTCATCTATTCCACCAGATTGATCAACCACCCTGGCTCACGAAGAAAGAGTTCAGAAAGCATGTTCAGAAAGTAGAAAATTAGTTTCTGAAGGAAGATCAGAAAACTCAACATTACAATGGCTTCTATAACCGATGTAACATATCTGTCAACCTCTCTTCTAGCTATTTCTTTCAAGACACAATTGATGATCAACACGTGTTATTTGGAGAACTGATCAGGCAAAACAGTCACAAAGAAAGACTACTATAAATGGAGATGTTATGCTTAAAGGCCAATGAGAGATTTGAAGATTCAAGAGAGGAAACTCTGCGAAAATCTCCTCCTACTTCCTGGAAATATTCAATATATATCATGTAATCAGTTTGTATCTTTGAAGTTAAGAAAATCTTCCTTCTACGTTCTTAATTAGATTTATGCTCTTCCTAGGGAAGAAGTGTTAGAAGGAAGTCATTCAAGTTTTCCCAGAAACTTTTTATGTATATGTTAAGGAAACTTAAGTGTAGATTAGTTTGAGTGGTAATTCAAACACTTAACCTTTGTATCCTTGATCCGAGAGTGATCACTGTGAGATAGCTTAGAGAGGTTACTATAAAACTACTTGCACCATGATAGTAGAAGTTACTATTGATCATGATTTAGCTTGGAAAGGCTTGTCAAAGACTACTTGCAGCTTGGAGAGGGTGGTGCAAGACAACTTTCAATATGACAATAGAGGTTGCTATAGGTCATGTGTTAGGCTTGGAGAGACCAATGTCAAGACTACTCGGTTAGCCTTGGAGAGGCCAGTGTCAATACTACTCGGGTTAGCTTAGAGAAACTAGTATAATACTATTCATGTTAGCCTGGAGAGGCTGGTAAATGAATACTCAACTTGTGATCATATCTGAGTTTGTCTACTGGCACAAGTGAGAGCTTAGGAAGGCTAATGTAAAGACTATCCAATTTACTTTGAGAAAGTTATTTTAATGGAACCTCAATGGTTATTGAGTACTGGATGTAGGCAGTTTGGTCGAACCAATATAAAGCCTTTGTGCCTTTTTTGTTCTCTCTCCTTCTAATCTCTTTTATTTTTATCTGTTGCCATTTTTATTATTCATACACTAATATATCTTTCTATTATTCCTTTTAATAATGAACGTTTTATTTAACAAGCTTCAAAAATCTACCTTCTAAAGCTACTAACTATGTTTCTGCTGCACTGCAAGTTTTACACTTAATAGTACTTGTTTTATAGAAGTTTCAGAAAATGGAAAATAAGCAATGCATGATTCAACCCCCCTTTCTCATGCACATTTCCACCTGCACGTGGTATCAGAGCAAGGCCTCTAAAGGGTTAAGCAATTCAACAATTGCAGAGGACAAAGATCTGGGGGATAGAATGGCATTCATCTCTTCACAAAAATCAATCTTTCAACTAATCATCCATTGTTGATAAGTCTCTAGGATATGGGATATAACACTCTAAAAATTATTTAAAAATTAATTTGGGTTTTTCCAGTTGTAATTTAAAAAATCTAATAGTTTTAGTAATGACGAGGATGGTCCAATGGATTTGTAAAAAAAAAAAAAATTCTAAATAGTAACCTTGCGGGCCCCATGGGCCCGTCGGGACAGCCGAAACCCTAGATTCGGGACCAGGAGATGCCCAAAACTGAGAAAAAAGAGGATTTAGATTAGAAATAGTTAGAAATAGAGATTTTACACCTAAGATTAATTTTTGGGCAATATCTTATTACCCGGGTACAGTGTTTCACCCATTCGGTAGAGTTTCGATGTGCAGTTTTTAATACCGTACAAGTTACTCAGTGGCTAAGTAACCTTTACCAACCACTTTATGCCAAGTGGATGGCAATGATTAAAACTTGAAAAGAAAGTTTTAATTATGAAGTTTGATTTATTATATTTTACTCGAGAGCCAATAACTCATCTGTTCGGTGGAATTTTGGTGTGTGGTTTTAACACCGAAAAGGCTACTTGCTCCCCAAGTTAAAGTGATCCAATTATCTTGAGTCAAGTGAAAGACCAAGATCTATTCTTTGCTTAATAAAACAATCTTGTCCATCCATTTTTCTTCCTTTGGTCAAAGATTACTTAATTACACATTATAATATTCATTCTTTATATACACCACACAAAGCTTCTCCAAGAAGCCAAATTTTCTTCTTCTTAAAGCCCAATTTCGGCCAGCCTAAGAAGAGAACACCAGCCACCATTTTCATTTCTTTAAGAGCTTACAACTTGCTTCAAATCACTAAAACTCTAGCCCAAAGTTCCTAAAACCACAAACTCTCTTCACAAAACTTGTTCTACACATCAAAACCTACAATTCTAACCGATTGGAATTTCATTTCCTCACCATTTCTCAGCTTGATACCTCATATACTACTACCTAATGGAGGGTTTTATGCTAGTTTAAAGGCTTTGAAGTGAAAGGAATCATCCTTGGAGCATCCTTTGGAATCAAGATCCCTAAAGCCACCAAAGTAGGCTTTTTAAATCTCTTTTTCTTCAAATCTGTTTTTCTATTTTAATCACTGATTTAAATTAACATTTCTAGTTTTATTGGTTGATGATATATGGATGTTGATGTATTAATTTTTGTGGAGTGGTTTGATGTTGTGAAAAATCATTTTTGTCAAAAGAGAATTTGACACATGCTGCTGGATTTTCGGATTTCAACAGGGCAGCTTTTGTTCATGAATTTTCTGACCTAGTTAGAAGCTTTAGATTGAGCTAAAAATTTTATATGATGTAGTTAGTATGTTAAGGCATCTTCAGTAAAATTTTTGAGGTATTCTGGTCACTTTTGCTATGTTTACAAAATCATGAACAAAAGTTGTAACTGTGTTGCCTGATATGTTGACTCTGAAGCTGTGAATTTTGCAAATTTTGTTACCACAGCAAATGATTGATTCTTCCTTTGAAATTTTTACAGGGAGTTGATAACATATTGAAGTGTAATTTTGATTTTTATTTTGAATTGATTCAATCATTTGCTATGGTTAAAAATTATGAGATTTTGGTTCTGAGTTGAGGCTGAGTGGTTTCTGACCACCAAGCATGTCTAATTTTGTTGAACAAGTTAGAGAAGGATTTTCCTTCTGAAATTTTTACAGGGCCTTGCGGACACATTGAAGTGTCTTGAAGAATTTTTACAACCCTTGTAATGGATGTTTGATAGACAGAATAAATCATACTCCTTAGGCATGAATTCTGCCAACATGTTGTATTTGTGCCGAAATGAACTCAAGTTTTGATTGATGATATAATGACTCTTGCTTTAAGGATGATGAGTATAAATGCATGCTAGCCAATTTAAAGATTGAATTATGAGGTAAAAATGAGAATCACTTGTGATTGAATGCTTACATGTGGCTTATGCATGCATTTGGGAAAAGAAAGTACATGATGCAACTATTTGAGAAGAGAATGTATAAATTTCACTCGTGCATGTTCTGACATATGAAGAAAACAGAAACAAGACTTAGATTGAATGAGGGGAAGGCAAAAGTAGGAACTTTCCCAAAATACTATGAGTATGCCTATTCTGACATATGGAGAAAATAGAAACAAGACTTAGATTAAATTAAGGGGAAGGCAAAAAGAGGAACTTCTCCTGAGATATTATGAGTCGGTAGACGTATCGGCTAGGAATAGAATTGTTTGTGATTCAAAAATGGAAAAAAATGAAGTTCGATGATCACGTATAGGAATGAGCTCAGTCCTAATAAGTAGTCTATTTCGCTTGTGTGGTGTGATCCAATATACATACCATTTGGTATAAACTATCTATTGTGGAGTTGTCCACGGTAGATACCCATTGGGTATAAACTAAGTCTTTCCTATGTCAATGAAGAGAGAAAGTTGCACTGAATTGAGTTTTATAGCATGATATAAGCTAAGCCTTTCCTATGTCGATGAAAAGAAAAAAATGCACCGAGTTGAGTTCTATGGCCACAAGTAAAACCAGGTCACTTTGAGATAAGTTCACTATATTTAGCATATGCATACTCATATCATATTTAATTTCTTGATTAGGATTATTAACTATATGTTTGAGCTTTATGATATGTGTGCATTAAGTGATTGATTATTAAAAACAACCCACTTCAGAAATATGATTTGGAACTTTAAAAAAATGAATCATTATTATGTAATGTTTGATCACCTTTTCTTAATAAACCGAAGTGGTTGGAGCGATGACGATGACATCATGGTTGAGTTTTTGGGGATACCCTACTGAGAATTGTATAATTCTCACCCCTATGTGTTTTGTGTTCCCGTGTCATCTCCAGGTTGATTCAAAGAACAACACAGCTGCTACGTGAAAGAGACTTGGGATTGTAGTAGTTTAATAGTTGATGTTTTTCTTATGTGGTATATAGTTGTAGGTATATGTGTAGGTAAATGTAATAGAGATTGTATATATATTCAATCTCACAGTAGAGCTTCCTTATGTAATTGACTTGTATCTTTGTTATATACTTTAATCTAATTACACTAGTTATTACATGATCTTATCGCATTTGCTATAGTTATTTAAGAAAGGTCCAATAATTTATAAGTAACAACTCTCAAGTCTGATGTCATGACTTAAGGGTGACGTTGTACTTAGAAGGATGTTACATGGCACAGTTCATTTAGAAGATGAAAGGGTTTCCAAAGAGAATCGTGGACAAGAAAATTACAAAGGAGAAAGTTTAGTTGCTCCACCATGTCAAGCCTTTATTCATATATGCCCTAAGCTAAAGTTGTGTATGCTACATATGTATTGCTTGATTACATATGAAAAGCTATATGAAAGAGACTGTACAAGATGTTTAAGGATCTTAAACTATCTCAAGATGTCTCTATTCCTAAGGTTGTCATATCAGATGAACTGCAACGTTGAAGGAATGAAAATTGCTAAAACTTCTTTTGAAGAAGAAGGATCTGATGTTAATATCTGAGATTGAATATGGAGATGAGATCTATGTCAGTGGAAAATGTCAAAAGTCTGTAACGACTAAAACAAAGAGATATTAATCTCGTGAATGACAAATCTGGACAAAGATCATCTTGAGAAAGAAATTTGCTTATCATAGTAAAAATAAATATCAAGTATCATGAATTTCAAGCCTAGGTCTTAAAGGACATATCCCTATACAGAGAAGAAGAATATGCCAGACATCTAGAAAGATTTGTCAAGTGATTTTGATATGCTAAAAACATGCTACCATTCTGTGCTTCATGGCCAAAGAACATCAATAGAGATTAGTGAGGTAAATATTTTTGTATCTCATCCTTTTTATAATACTTTATCTACTTCACATGATGAGTTGCTAGAAGTTTCTCAAGCTCCTTCTTCTATATATCTCAAACCAATCAAAGAAATCACAAGGTTATCATGAAAAACTTGAGAAGTTCGAGCTTGAAGTTAGAAAGCTGAAAATTAGATATACTCCAAGGAGTTATTTCTTCTTCTCAAGTTCTCTAAAAACTGAAGCCTCCAAAAGCTATCTGAAAATGTCAAAAAGTTTTCTTTCTGAATTCTTGAAAAGGGCTTCATGATTTCTAAAAGATCTAACCTGTAACATTTGATATCTTTCAAAAACTGTGTTTTTGTGACAATGGTCAACATATCTAGTTTCAGAAAACTGGACTGGGATATATAGAGGAAAAAGAAGGTGAAAACTTCATCTAGTGTGTGTGTGTGTGTATTCAGTTTCTGTTCTTTAGGCTATATGAAAAAATACCTTCCTAACTCATGATTCCTAAAAAGGAATTCCTTTAGAAAGGCTGGAAAATCTTTCTCTGTAGCTAACCAAAAAGGACCCATTGTAACATCCTCCCAAGTACAACCTTGTCCTCAAGTCATGACATCATACTTGAGAGTTGTTACTTATTAATTAGCAAACCTTTCTTAAATATCTATAGTAAGTTCGATTGAATCGTGAAGTATCTAAATTGTAGTTCTATTAACATATAACTAAGAAACAAACATTTATTAATTATAAGGTAGAGTACAAAAGGAAGCTCTTTTATGAGCTTTAATATACATCTAGTCTCTATTATATATACATACATAAACATATAACTAAGTACAATCGATATAAGCTTCAGCCTTAAACTACTACAAATCTGAGTTCCTTTCATAAAGCATCCTCCTTGTTATCTAGATCAACCTATAGATGACATGGGAACACAAACACATAGGGGCAAAAATTCTAAAATTCTCAGTAAGGCATCCCCAAAACATATACTAAAATCCCTGTCATCATCATCATTCCAGCCATTTCGATTTATTAAGAAAATGTGATCAAACAACATTTATCAAAACTTCATTTTAAAGTTCAAAAATCATTCTTCCTAAGTGGGTAGTTTTTAGTAATCAATCACTTAGTGCATATACACCCTAATATTCAAATACCTAGTAAATCATTCTAGGCAAACAATTCAAATTAATATGCCTATGCATATGATAAATTCCAAAATCTTTAATGAAATCATCTTCACTTGTTTTGGACATATCAAAAGGATTTCCCTAGTTTTCTCTTGTGGCTATGGAACTTAATTCAGTGCATTTTTCTCTTTTTATCAACATAGGAAAGACTTAGTTCATATCATGTTGCAAGACTCAATTCAGTGCATTTTTCTCTTTTCATCGACATAGGAAAGACTTAGTTTATACTCAACTGGTATTTATAGCTGATCACACTGTAACGCCCCGATTTTTCCCTATGTACAAATGACCAAAATATCCCTGAGGTCATTTTACCCGGAAAACTAAGGAAAGCCAATCTAGGCAAACCTTGAGAGAATATTTTAATGTTTGACGGGGATTAATTATGTTATGTGTATTGCTAGAGATGAAAATCTCAATTTTTGGTTTTTCTGTGCAAAATTACCAAAATACCCCTATGGCTAATTAACACATAATTAATTGCCAATTAGACCTGGACTTCACCCGAAAGTTTGGAATGTCATTTTTAAGAGTTGTTTAATTTTTGTATAAGCCCAGGTGGTCCTAGGGATTTTTTCTATAAAATTACCATTTTGTCCCTAATTAAGGGCATAATGAGCTTAATTACATGATTGACAAAACCTAAGCAATATTAGGCTCTAACTAAAGATTAATTAATTTTAGTTATTAATTTTGAGTTAAAGTAATTAATTGAGGTTGATTAGAGCTTAAGATTGCTTAGAGAAAGTTTAAATCCTTTTTAGAATCAAATGGTTTTCAAGTCAAAAAGCGAATAGTGTACAATCCCATGATTTAAGGAAATATGTTGGCATTTGAAATTCAAATTTATTGAGTTTAATTCAAATTAAATGAACTTAATGTTTATGACCACTCTTTAACCATAGTCTTTAAATGACTAAATGCATGATCATCCACCTAAACACCTAGTTACCCATTCCCAACCCCTTTTCTAATTAAATCTACCCCTAAGACACATCCTAACCCATATTTAAAAAGCAACTTGCTCCCCAAGTTCCTCTAGAAGTCCACGGCCACCCTCCTAAGTCATCCCCTCATGTTTTATTTCTTCTATAAATACACATGCAAGGAAAGCTCAAAGTGCCATTTTGCTCATTCTTGCAACTCTAAGTTTTCTTTGTTTGTTCTCAAGAGTTCTCTTCTTCTTCTTCATTTCTTCCAAAAACCACCACCTCTCAACCTCAAACCACCACACAACCACCATAGATCCCCCTTAAAACACCAAACCTCTCCATTTCCGAGATAAAAAATCCAAGATAAACCCTTCTTCCTTTTCTTTTTCCTCTTGGCCGAAAATCAACTTGAAGTTCCAAGGAAGATTTGTTCTCCTCATCTCATCTCAAGATCAAGCTCTCTTTCTTTCTTTCATCAAGAAATACCTTTGGTAAGGAGTTGTTTTAAAGATTTCTACCATTTTCTTTTGTTTTACTCTTGATTTGAGATGTTATAATGTTGATTCTTCCTTCCTCCTCCTCATTTTCGGTTCTTTATTTTCATTTCTCCTTTCTTTTCTTTTTCAGCCATAATGGCCTTGTTATTGGAAAACCATGGCTTGATGATGAGGATCTTGGATGTTGGTTGTAAGACCATCATTTATTTGACCTCTAAAGCTTGAAGGTTTCACTTTTAAGAGTTTTTGGCAAATAAAGATATTATGTTGTGTTGAAGAGTTAGATGGTAGTCTTGAGCCTAGGACTCAAAGAGATAATAAATGAAGTGTATTCATATTTATATTTCAAGTCTTTGCATTTCATATTTATATTCAAGTCTTGCACTTCATATTTATATTTGTTTCATCGCCTAAATAATTAAACTCGAAGCCTACCTATTTGAACCTTAAAGTTGATTGTTGATTTAGAGTGAATACTCTAAGGAGCCTAGAGCACTAAAATAAAGAATTGGATTTGCATATCATTTTTATTTCCAAGTTATCACCTAAAGCTTAAAGATAAGAAATAAACTTGCATTTCATGTTTATATTTCTTATCTAGTATGTTTATATTTCAAGCCATCAACTAAACTTAAAGATTAAAAATGAGCTTGCATTTTCATATTTATATTTCAACTCTTTGCATTTCATGTTTATATTTGAGCCTTCCATATCATATTTATGTTTTCATAGCCATCACCTTATAATATCAAAATTAAAATGAAGCTTGTATTTGTACGTTTAAATTTATGCCATCACATAAATAATCTAGAGCTCAAGACTTACCCTTTTCAACTTACATAGGAATTTCGGTTCCATGGACATTTGTACATATAAAAAGGTTTTGTTTTCAAAGGAACGAGATCTTAAGGTTTGAAGTATTACTATCTTAAGGATTCAAAGTTTGTGTCTTGCAATTTTCCTTGAGAAATGTAACGCCCCGATTTTCGCTAAACTTTCATAATGACCAAATTGCCCCTGAGGTCATTTTTACCCGAAACACGAGGATCAAGCCGGCTTTGGCCATCCTCATAGGGTTCATATGTTATATGAAGGATTGTATGAGCATGAGTGCCTAACAAAGCGGTGAAAACCTCATTTCGAGATTTCTGCGTAAATGACCAAAATACCCCTCAGAATGTAATTAAAGCGCTTTTAAGTTCCGCTTTGACCGGACTTTGTTCTAGGTTCAAAACAATGATTTTAAGGCATGAACTATGTTTGTTTAAGTCCCGGAGGTTCCGGGCAACTTTTGGTGAAAATTGCTTTGCCCTCAGATATTTCATTTTGACTTAATGAGCAACTCAAACCTAAGCAATATTAGGCTCTAATTAAAGGTTAATTAATTTCCATAATTAATCTAGAGCCAAAACCATCATTTAGAATTAATTGGAACCTAAAATTGCTTAGGGAAATTCACATGTCATCGTAGTCTTATTCTTTAAAAGGAATAAGAATTTGTGAATAGTGTCGAATAGTATTTCCACTATTCACATCAACTTTCTTTCAAGACAAGTTGTCACACCCACATCACTAGTCTTAGAGGTGTTGACTCTAATCCTTCTAGACCACTTCTAACCTAGGGATTTGTGGTTTTAATTAACTCATTAGTGTACCTAAGTACCTACTTAGCAACTTTTAATCCTAAGACTAATCTATGTCACACCAAAGCACACTTCTAGAACATGGTTTAAGGAGATATTTCTCTCCCAAGGCTGCCAAAGAATGGCGCCATTTTCCCTAGAAAATCATCAAAAAGTTAGTCTATGTGTTCAAGCTATCTTGTGACATATGTCTTGAACACTTTCAATCAATGATCAACTTTCAAGAAAAATTGTCACTCAAGACTCAAAGAATATTTTATATGGTCAATCAAGGCTTTCAATTCATTTCTAAAATGAAAATAACTATGTCTTTCAAACTCAAAAGAATGATTTGTTTTGTGGTCATTCAAGCTTTCCATCAAACTTTTTCAAGACAACATGTCTTACAACACATTACCTATGCTTTGGAATTTAAGTCTAGAAAATTTTCTCCTCTTTTTGGGCATGAGAAGCATGGTTTCTCTTCAGATTTTGCAGCCCAAAATTTTAAGTTTTTATGCATTTTTTAAAGGTTTGAAAATAAGGTACATGCTAGCCATACTTTAGGACATGCATAGCTAGACTTTTCACCATGCTTTGAATGACTTTACACCATGCTTTGAACAAGATTTTCCTCCTTCATGTGGCTGAAAAAATTCTCCCCCCAAAAGGCCTCCAATATTCAATTCATTTCACTTCTCTATAAATAGGTAGCTTAGGGAACTTGAAGCACCTTTGTTCATTTCACTAAAGCTTTGAGTTAGAGCACTTTGAGTTTCTTTCTCTCAAGTTCAAGAGCTCATCCTCTCCAACCTCTTCATCTTCTTCACTTCCTCTCAAATCCCAAACTCTAGGTAGGGAGCTCTTCAAGAATGCTTTCTTTTATTTTCATGCTCAATGTTTATCTTGCTTGAAAGTTGTGTTGTTAGTAAGTTTTCTTCCCAAGCATTATTTTGGTTTCTTCTTTTCTCTTCCTTTTCATTTTCGGCCTTAAGGCCATGGTAGTGAGAGCTTGATGATGAGTGCTCTCAAAGATGAAACCATGAGTTCATCTTAAAGTGAGGCCTCTAAAGCTTGAACCTTTCTTAAGAAAAAGTTCCATCTTTTCTCCTTTTTCTTTCATTTTCAGCCTCTAGACCAAAATGAGGAGAGCTTGATGATGAGTGCTCTCTTGGGATAACCATGTGTTCATCCTAACATGAGACCTCTAAAGCTTGTGTTTTGTTTGAGAAAAGTTTTATCTTTTTCATGTTTGGTTAAGACAAGGCTATGTTTTTCATGAAAACTCTTTTTGAGCTTTTGTTCCTAGATGTTTGGCCATGGAGGCTTTATGTGCTTGGAAAATGGTAGCTTTGTAATGAGTGCTTCATGTTGGCCTTTGTCACATGAACAAACTCTAAAGCTTGAGTTTTCCCAAGAAAGGTTTCTCTTTTTCAAGTCTTGGTCAAGAATGAGTTATGTCTCTTTGATGTCTTGAAACTTTCCTTTTCTTTTGTTTAGGTTTCGGCCATGAAGGCCTCTTGGACTTGAAATATGAGAAGCTTGATGATGAGAGTTGTGTGATGATGTTTGTCACATGAACAACCTCTAAAGCTTGAGTTTTCAAAAAATAAGTTTACTACTTTCTAAGTTTTGCTCAAGACATAGTTATGTTTCTCTTGAACCTTGAAAACCTCATTTCTTTTCCCTTGAGGTTTCGGCCTTTGAAGGCCTTTGGGACTTAGGAAAAATAGTAGCTTGATGATGAGGCTTCATGTTGATGTATGTCACATGAACATAATTCTAGAGCATAAATTTGGTTTCTAGGCCAAGTATGTTTGGGTTTCTTTCCTTTATGTTGGTCATGAGTTTTGTGTTGTTAATAAATGTAGAGCATTGTAAAAATACTCAATGATGAGGACTTGAGATGTTGGTGTTTGAACCACCAAGATCTTGGTCCCTAGAGTTCAAAAATAAGGTTGTTTCCTCATGATGAGGATTCGGCCACCTCATGGACTTTGAGGATATGATTTTCTTTTTATACAACTTAGCAACACTAGTGTTTTCTCTTCTTGTGAGGATGAGTTATGGGTTGAAACTTTGTTTCCTTTAAAGTCTTGCAAGAGCTCTAAACAAGATATAAAGAAGTTGCATCCACGTTTACGCTTATGCTTTGCATTAGCACGCTTATTTCTTATGCCATCACTAAGACCCAAGATAATGAATGAACTTGCACAATGCACGCTTATGTTTCAAGCTTTGCATCTCATTTTATATTTCAAGTCATCACTAAACTCTAAGAATAAGAATGGAGATGCATTTCATCTTTTACTTTGTGCTATCACTTTATTTTCTAAAGGACTATAAAATGAAATGCATAGCACGTGCTTATTCTATGTCATCACTTGAAACTTTAGGAGCTCAAAGACTTGCCCATTTCATCTTAAGAAAAGAATTTAAATCAAGGAGGTATCTCCTTGAACATCATTCGCCATGTGGTGTAAATGGCTCTAGGATGAGTTTCATTTAACTACAAGGGCCTATAATGCATGTCTTAGAATTTTTCTAAGCTTTGATGCACTTAACCAAGGTTTTAAACATGTTTTCAAGTTTTGAATCATTGTCAAGAGCAAGCTCTAAATGGCTGCTGCCCTTGATGTTCCATGATGAGTTTTGGCAAAATAAACTTTGATTTTTCATGGTCTTGAAGTCCCAAAAGGTTCCAAGAGAAACTAGCAAGTTATATGGTTGAAAGAAAGGTTTTTCTCATGATTTTATGCCTTAAAGGTTTTTTGTTACGCTTTAGTAATTCCAGCACCTTAAATTCTGTTTTTGGGTGGTCTAAATACATGTTGTAATACCTTGCCAAGTATATGATAATTGTTCTAGACTCTTTAAAGCATTATTAGTGACTTTGTTTGCTTAATATGTGAATTCTAGAACTATAAAGAATGGCAAAATGGGTTTCTGCCCAGCCTTGGAAAAATATTTAGAATCACATTAGATTATGTCTAGATGTGTGGGAGTGACTCATAATTGGCCTAGGTATTAATTATTGCACCATAGAAAAGTCGGATGCTAGAAAGGGCTTAAAACGCATTTTCTAGAAACACGTAATTCATCAAATATGAACAACTACATAAAGCTGTCCAACCATAATTAATTAGGATTTAGAACTTAATGGATTATGGTAATGAGGTTAATCAATCCCGTAAACATACTAGAAAGTAATGGGAAAGTTGAGGTTTACCCGATTTAGGATTTTTACCTTAAGGGATGATTATGCCTCTAAGTTTGATGATGAATTGATGTGTTAGCTCATGACGTGTATGGTGCCATGTGAACTATTATCCCTATGTGATAGCTTGTATTAACATGTTATTATTTCAGAAAAGAACTTTAGAGATGCCGAGGTAGTAATTATGTGTTATGCATTAATTATGTGGCATCTTAAAGAAACATGTTAAACTTAGGATGACTTGGAACATAAGAATGTAATCCTTTGAAACCACCGAATTAAGGGTGGGGACAATGTGATTCTAGCCCTCAAACCCGCATTTAAAGTTCGGGAAGTTGACTTATCCAAATGGATAAAGTCTAGATGCTAGTGACGACTAGTGTGGTATGAGCTCATAACCTAGAGTTTTCTCAAAAGGAGAAATATTAGAGGCGGCCCAGCTTAAGTAAAGGTTCTTATGTCACCTAAGTAAACCAGTTATATGATTTATGTTTCATGTACAGTTATATGATTTATGTTTCATGTGGTTTATATGATTTATGTTCCATGTACGATTATATGATTTATGTTCCATGTACCAGTTTATATGATTCATGTTCTACGTACCAAGCTACATGATTTATGTCTATGATTTTAGTATATAGCCTATGTAACACAAGTGCCATGTTAAAAGAACTGAGTTCTCGGAAAGTGAGATTTTGGAAAACTCATAATTGAACCTATGTATGTCCATTATTTTATAAATAACCCGAGATTCTGAGACGATATATGATGACACCTAGGATAGAAGGAAAACCCTACCGAAGTTTCTTTAGTGAATCTTACTCCTCTATCTTTCCTTTCCATTACGCCTTCAGAGCGAGATGGCGACTTTCGCCCTATTCATTGACACGCCACGGTGGGAGATCCACCATGACCGGAGCATGGGTCATTTCATTTTGAGGGTCTTGTCGCATCTTCATGTTTTTAGGACGGCCACTGACGCACACCCTTGTGCTTATCGCTTCTCCTCAAAGATCCCCTATGGTGACCCCGCGATCTTTGAGCATGCGCGTCACGACATGAGAAGAACTCGGACCCACTCTGCCTCCCAGGACGCGCAAAGATGCGTGCCATCATCGCAAAGCACTAGGAGGACCCTTCGAGGGATTCCCCCATGGACTATGAGGGCTCGTTCCTACTCGCCTCGCGACAGGATAGGGCCGAGGAGACAAATACTCGGTCGAGGGCTTTGGTGTCTGGGACCACGACCCCGACGTGGATGACACGCTCACCGGTGGCATGCTCGCACCGAAGCTCGCTCGCGTGGATTGGCTACGCTCCTCCGCACTGCGGTGAGTCTGCTATGGAGATTGGAGGGTAGTCCTTAGTGCATGCACGTCACATAGTATGGATGATACCTCTTTTGTGTTGAGGTTATCCATCTTAGGTTGCACATGGGTAGGGATCCTTCTTTCCAGCTTCTTTTCCATGTGATTCGTTTTTCACGTATTCATGTTACTATGTACTTGAAAGAGTCACGCCGTCGTAGGGTAGGCATATTATATATATGAAGTAATTCAGTTGTGATGATGCTATGATATGGAGCCACTTCTATGTTTATAATTCCTGACTTTATGATACCGACCTCGTAAGATACGCCATCGCTTCTATTTTAAGTAATGTTTTTAAAAAAATTGGCTCAGATTAAGCTATTTGCCCAAGTAACAAGAACCATGATAGTAAGTAATGACTAATATTTGGCCTAAGTACGTACTAGTAGTATTAGGTCGAATATTAGGGTGTTACAAGAAATATGTTAGTTCCAAAAGTGTTAAAATGAGATTTACATAACCAAAATCCTTTTATTGAGCTCTCTGATGTTGCTATTGATCCTAGAGTATTCGCTTATATTTCCAAGAGATAAATTACCTTTAAGAATGTTTCATGACTTAGAATTAATTTTGAGAAAGACTAGTTATTAGAAATGCCTTATCTTGCAACTTTGAATGCTTCTTGGAAGTTAAATTTTGGATCCTGTTCTAGCATTTCCAGACCTAATATATGCTATTTGGAGTGGTTTAAATGTGTAAAAATTATTATTAATTATTGTAATAATCATTCTTGGCACCTTAGGCAAAACTAGTAACTAAAAATGATCAAAAAATGTGGTTTCTAAAGCTTTCAAAAACTGAAATTATAGATTCTGTTCCAGCATGCATTTAATTGGTAAAAATGTGTTCTGCCATGTGTAAATGTGTTAGAACCCATAATAAATAGTTTAGGAATTAATTCTAGAATCGTAGGAAAAATTGGTACTGAGAAAGGTCAAAAACGTAACTTCTAGAACACCGAAATTGCTCAATTTTCAATTCTGCCCAAATCTGTCCAACATGCTATAATCATGTTCTTAAGATATTAATTCATGGAAGTCATTGGAATTAATCCCTTAGATGCATAAAAGAATGAATACAAAAGTTAGGTTTACCCAATTTAGAGGTTTAACCATCTAAGGGATAATAAAAGTGCTTATTTTATGAGATGATGGTTTATGATATAAATGAGAATTTATGTGATGATAATGTTGCATACTTGGCCATCCATTTATATGATTTATTCTGGCATGTTATGACTATACTTGGAATATTTGAGGTGCACATGATAAGTGAAATGTAAGCATGTGATATTATATGATATGATTGTGCCTTTGCATCTCAAAACAACATGCTAAGTTTAAGGTAACATTAAACACATGGAAATGATCCTCTAGACTCCCCGAATTAAAGGTTATGAGAAGTGATCCAAGTAAGTTACATATTCATAATAAGAAAGGCAAGGAAATGATGTGTTTCTCCCCCTCTAGTACCCCATGTTAAATCCAGTGACGGCTAGTTAGGCTGAGCTCATCCTAAGCGATTGGTAGGTCGGTTGGTTCTAGTCGTAATTGTAAAAATCACCGGGGCTGGCATGTTAGTTAGTTTTGGTGATGACATAAGAGGGTGGAATTAATAAGAAGGAAATGTGAGAATTCATGCATGAAAAAGTAAAATTACCATGGGTTCTCCTGCTTTCCCATGCATTTTACATGATGTATAACTCATAGCATTGCCTTAGCATGCATCCATTTACTTGCCACTGTTTTAGTTCTTTAGCTCATCTCATGTTTATGCACTTAGCCGTATCTTGTGCTTGAACTTACACATTGTTGATTTATGCATTATGGCAATGCCATGCATACATGAAATACCTGTTGCATTCATGCATTAAGATTCATGCTAAAAGATACGGGCCTCGGTTAATGGTATTTGAAAACTTAGCAAACAAATCTTATTTATGCCCACTACTTTCATAATTAAACTTGAGATTCCTGAGGACGATGATGATGACACGTGTGTGGAGAGGGAAATCCTACTGAGATTCTTGTATAAATTTCTCACTCTCTCTATCTTTCTTTTCCATCTTTGTCTTCAGAAAAAGTTGACGACGACGTCCGTGGACTACCCTGAGGTGCCGGCATAGAAGTTACACGATGGTCGAGATCAAAGTAGCGCAACGGAAGCTGGGATATAGTCCTTCGTTTTCACAACCTTAGGAGTTATCTCATCTTTGTACAAGTTCGTAACTTAGTTGCAAAGGGTTTAGCTACATCATAGTTATGTTTAGTTTTGAATTGTTGTATGCTCAACCTCTACAAGTGGGCTCAGTATATTTGATGTGGTATTATTATTATAGTATGGTTGTGGATTATTCCTATGACATCACTATTATTATCATTTGTCTTGATACTTGAAGTTATGTTATGGTATGACGATGTGCGCAGTTTATGCTAGACTCTATTGTGTTCCATACGTATGATACATGATGAATAGTTGTACGCTATAACTTATATGCGAACGGCTCATAGTTTGGTCTTTCAAAAAAAAAATGGGTTGTATTTTCCATAGATTTATTTTCAAAAGCCTTAAAATTAAGTAAAATTCTGAGACGAAGGAGTAACAACTAACGATTAACCATAATACATCCTAGGTGTATTATGTTGAAAGTTAGGGTGTTATATTTTGATATCAAAGCAGTTCGATTCTCACGGAGCCTGAGGATTAGAATGACTATGCTTCTTAAGCATGATGCGGCAGTTATATTGTAACACTCCGATCTTTCTGTTTAAGAAAAAAAAATGACCGAAATGCCCCTGAGGTCATTTTTACCCGAAATTCAGGGATAGCCGACCTGGCGATCCCCGAAGGGTCAACTCAATGTTTGAAGGGGATTAGACGTGTCGTGATTGTTGCAGAGGTGAAAATCTCATTTTCTGGACTTTTGGCTCTAAGTGACCAAAATACCCCCTATAGCGTTTTTATGCGAATTTATGTATTGTTTGAGCCCGGAAACTTTCCCAGGATTTGAAATGTTAATTATATGTGACAAATGATATCTGTTTAAGTCTGGATGGCCCTAGGCATTTTTGTGCAAAATTACCATTTTGCCCCTGAAATAGTGTATTTCGGGCCTAATGATGTAATTAAGGAAACCTAAGCAATATTAGGCTCTAATTGAAGATTAATTAATTTTAATAATTAATCTAGAGTCAAAAATAATTTATTAAGGTTAATTAGAACCTAAGATTTCTTAGATAAACTTAAATTCCTATCTTGTGTCAAGATTCCATGTCATGGAATCTTAAATAGTGTTTTTACTTTCTAATTACTTAAATTAAGGAATTATGTTTGTGATTGAAAACTTATTTAAATGAATTTTGATTTCAATAATGGTGCAAGAACTCTCTTTAATCATGCCTTAGACAACCTTAATCACCTACTTCTTACCTAAAACACCTTACTACAAACTCCTAATTAAAGGCCTAATCTAAGACACTCCTAAACACACCTCTAAATCACATTTAAAGAGACATTTTCCCACCTGCTTGGCTACACAAAGGCAGCAGCCATACCTCCCCCATTACATCCATCACATTGTGATTTCTTACTTACACACACCAAAGGAACCATACCCAAACCCATACCTAGCCATTCCTACAACCTTACCTTTGAATGACACATTAAAATGAGATATTTTCTTTCCTCCAATGGTATGATATCCATGGCCTCCTCCCCCTCCATTCATCTCCTTATGTTTTGTTTCTTCTATAAATACATATCTAAAGAGAACTTGGTGCCATTTGCTCATTTTCTCAATCTAGTTTCAAGAGTTGTCTTAAGCTTTCTCTTTCTTCTTCAAGAACTCAAGAGTTCTTTATTTCCTTCATCTTCTTCATCTTCTCCAAGAAACACCATTCACCACCACTTTACAACCTTAAACCACCATAACTCAACCATAAATCATCCCTAAGACACATAGCCTTCCCCTTCCAAGACACTAAAACTCAAGAAAAATACTCCACCCCTTATTTTTCCCCCTTGGCCGAACCACCCTTTTCACACCAAAGAAGAATTTTTCTTCTTGTTCCCTTCAAAGAATCAAGCTCTTCTCATCTTGCTAAAGAAAAGCTCTTTTGGTAAGGATTTTGTTCTAAAAGTTTTATCTTTTCTTTGTTAGAATAGATGATATACTTTGTTGTCTTACAATAAGCAAGTTCCTTTTTGGTAATCTCTTGGTTTTAAACTTTCTTGTCCTTCTTCTTCCCTTTTTTGGCCTTGGAGCCTCTATTTTCAAAGAAAAATTTTGACTTGATGATGAGGGTTGTAGATGATGGTAATGAGATCATCACTTGTGTTGCCTCTTGTAACACCCTAGTAATTAACCAAATACACCTAGGTTGAATCTGATTAATGACTAGACTTTACTCCTTGCTTTGGTTCTTTCTTCATAATTTGAAAATACTTAGTGAAATTACGAGCCATTTTTTTAAAAAAAAAACATAATTGAAAACGTGAGCCGAGTACAACGTGAACGAGTAAGCGGAGTATAATAAGACGTTTAAGAATATATCACATCATATCACTTTGGCTCCATCATATAACATCCATAAGCACATTATAACATATATTTACATACAATAACCTCACTCAAAGGGTGGGTTATGATCATACATCATTGTCTTATACAAACCCATAAAAGAAAATATACATAAGGAAATACATGCCCCTAAACTGGATAACTCCATAAGCCGGGAAGGTTATCCTAAAACTAGGGTGCATGAACACACATGAACCTACTAAGAACCTTCTATGGTCACTATCCTGGAAATGGGGGAATAAATCCGATCCACTGATGAGCTCCCTCGGGAGAGGACACACGAGATGCACCAGGCTGGGGTCGCATGGACGGCCTTCTTGCTAACCTCGGCTGAACAACTTTTTCCTCACTACCCTCTCTTACACGTGTGGGAGTAGGAGCAGAGCTCTCAGAATATACATGAGTAGGAGTGTCCTCTGAAGGATCAGTTTCGGAATATCTCATCTCGGGAACATACTCTAGAAATCCATGGACAGCAGATGAAGCGGGATAAGAACGTAACATCCTTTCATCAAGTGGATGTGCATGTTCGAAAACCATTTCATCGCCATAGGGAGAAGTAGGAGAAAATCGATAACTAGGGACAGGATGTGCAAATGGACGATCTATGTAAATAAAAACACGAACTGCGCACCTCCCTTCAAAATGATATGAGCGATGCACCAGATCATAGTGGAATTCCCAAGTAGGGGTATCAACAAATAGGACGAATGTCGCCATTTGAATCTGGAGACAATGACGGAAATAAAGAAAAGGGAGTGAGAATCTTGCAAAAGAATTCTCAGTAGGGTACCTCCTTCTACAGTGTCATCATCAAAGTCCCCAGGAACCTCAGGATTATTCTAAAATAGTGAGCATGCAAAGATTCATTTTAAGTTCGGACAAATACTTAACCGAGGTTCGTCAATTTTTAATTATGCGTCTTATAATGCATCATAATCTTAACATGTCATATTTACAATGAACTTTTCCTTTATCATTACATCATATTCCTCATCATCATTATCAAAATAACATGCATAAAAGAACGTCATATAATACTAGCTACACATGGACACAGTGCACATATTTCATTTCTTTAGTGCCTTAGGTGACTTAAAATCTTATCATCATCATTATTTTCCTTGGGCCACCCTATACTCCACCCTTTTGGGAGTAATTTAGGTTATGAGCTCATACTTTACTAGTCGTCACTAGCATATACTTATCCCTTTTGATAAGCTAAAGTCCCGACTCTACTCTTTTGAGAGAACGGGTTAGGGGGCTAAAATCACCTTTTCACCACCTATAGTCTGATGGTTCCAAAGGATCATTTTCTTATAAGTTTAAGTCACCATTAAATCTTTGCATGTTATATCACAATACAATTCATAAACATCATAGCATTTTCTCATTATTTGTAACAGCAACTATAACATGCAAGCCAGGAAATCATTCAATGATATCAAGTACTTAATAAGCATCTAATACTTACATAGAATTATCAATTATAGAACTAATTAGTTATGCACCTAAGGGATTTATTACCATTCTTACAATTATTTATAGGCCTTAAGAACACTATTAAATCAAATGGGGTAGCATAGGTAGTAAGTTGTTCCTAAGGTTTTTCGGTATGCTAGAAGTTATGTTTTAAATCCTTTCTTGTTACCAGCTTTCCCTATGATGTTGAAATTAGTTACTAAACCAATTATGAATCATTCTCCCTTATTTAAACATAATAAAACCTGGTTCTTATCGTTGCTAAAGATTCTGGATAGAATGCATAAATTTCATTCCCTAGAGTTCTAGAAATCTTGTTTTTACGGTTTTCTAGTTGCTAAGTTCATTTGTAGTGTTCGGGATCAATCCTAGTCTAATTGATACCAAATTTTTCGTGGCTAACTAATCCTAGACAGAATTATAACATACTAAAACAGATTTGGCATTGGCTAAACTTAAAGGGGTAAAAAACTAGGTAAATTCTAGCTCTTCGGTTGTTCTAGGGAGCTAGTTTTATCTCTAACATGCAGTGAATCATTCTCTTAACAATAAACCATAATTATCACAACTTCAAACATATCAAATCATTATCATACATTGATACTAAACTCAAATCAGTGGCCGAATCATGAACCTCATGCAATTACATAGAATCATATTTTAAGTGCATATAAAATACTAGTTCCCCGTAAAATCCTTGCGAAGTCTTAAAACTCATTTAGAAACTAGTTCTTTTGTCAAACTTGGGAGGATCTTCACAATTAAAATTCTCACTTAAGATAAAAGGAGTAAGTCTTGAGCTTTAGAGATTTAGGTGACATCTTAGAATTATAAACATGCTATGCAACCTTATTTTAATCTTATCTTTATAAGGTGATAGCTTGGAATTATAAACATGATATGCAATTCCATTTCTTTATCTTTAAGATTTAAGGTGATGACTTGAAAATTAAACATGATGCAAGAACTTAAAATATAAACATGATGCAAGAAACTGCAGCGGCGGTAATCCGCACAGGACCAGTAGAGGGAGAAGAGAATATTAAGAAACCGGAGCGGTAGTTAGTTCGCAGGACCGGTGAAGGGAGAAGAGAATTATTATTACATCTTTTTAAGCTCCAATCTCAAGAATTTTTAAAGAATAAATTCTTTAACTCCAATAATCATATTTCTTTGCTTGTGATACATGGCCAAGTGTTTGACCTCTAGGATCTTTAGGTGATGGCATAAAATAAACATGCCATGCGTTGATTCTTTTAGCCATTATAAAATAAAGTGAGAGCATAAATTAAATATGAGATGCAACCTCTTTATTATCTTGAAAGATTAAGTGATGACTTGAAACATAAACATGAAATACAAGCTTGGAAAATACATCTTTCAAGTTCTAAACTAAAAATCTTTGTTTTAGCATCATAAAGCATTATTCTTTAAAGTTTTGCATCAAGTGGAATTTTCAAGCTTTAGAGGCCTAACTTGTGATGGATTTACAACCCACCCTCAAGGTCCTCATCATCAAGCCATCATCTTAGTTCCACCTAGGCCATATGGCCGAATTGGTTAAAGAACAATGAAGAGGAAAACCGAAATGAAAAGCCAAGGTAAGTTCATAATTTCATCATTTTGAGCTAAAAACACAACTCCTCAAAGCATAGAAATAAATTTAGAAACTACTCCCTACCTAATCTGAGTTGAAGAAGAGGAAGAGAACTTGATTTCTTGAAGTGAAATGAAACAAAATCTCTTTGAAAAATTGAAGAAAGAATTCAGCCAAAGAGGAGGAAGAAAGAAAGTTTTCGGTGCTCCTAAAAACTAGTTATGAACAAAGCATTCCAAGACCACTCAAGCAAGCCTATTTATAGAAGATTTTGAGGCTTCTAATTGGCCAAAATGAGGAGGTAGTTGGCGGAATTTTGTAGGAGAAATAAGGGAGGAAAAAATCATTTTAGACAAAGTTGTATGAAATTAAGGAATTATGTCTCTTATGGTGACATTTTGGCATTTTGTTTTAGTGCAACTTTTGGCAATAATTCAGCTGCATAATGGCATCAATAATTTCGTCCATTACAGCCCAAAGAAGTGAAATTTGTGTGTTCCATGCATTATTTAGGTGTAGGTGTAACACCCTAGTAATTAACCAGATACACCTAGGTTGAATCTGATTAATGACTAGACTTTACTCCTTGCTTTGGTTCTTTCTTCATAATTTGAAAATACTTAGTGAAATTACGAGCCATTTTTTTTTAAACACATAATTGAAAACGTGAGCCGAGTACAACGTGAATGAGTAAGCGGAGTATAATAAGACGTTTAAGAATATATCACAGCATATCACTTAGGCTCCATCATATAACATCCATAAGCACATTATAGCATATATTTACATACAATAACCTCACTCAAAGGGTGGGTTATGTTCATACATCATTATCTTATGCAAACCCATAAAAGAAAATATACATAAGGAAATACATGCCCCTAAACTAGATAACTCCATAAGCCGGGAAGGTTATCCTAAAACTAGGGTGCATGAACACTCATAAATCTACTAAGAACCTTCTATGGCCACTTGCCCGGAAATGGGGAATAAATCCGATCCATCGATGAGCTCCCTCGGGAGGGACACACGAGATGCACCAGGTCAGGTCGCATGGATGGCCTTCTCACTAACCTCAATTTGAACAACTGTTTCCTCACTACCCTATCTTACACGTGTGGGAGTAGGAGCAGAGCTCTCAGAATATACATGAGTAAGAGTGTCCTCTGAAGGATCAGTTTCAGAATATCTCGTCTCGGGAACATACTCTGGAAATCCATGGACAGCAGATGAAGCGGGATAAAAACGTAACATCCTTTCATCAAGTGGACGTGCATGTTCGAAAACCATTTCATCGCCATAGGGGGAAGTAGGAGAAAATCGATAACTAGGGACAGGATGTGCAAATGGACGACCTATGTAAATAAAAACACGAATCACAAGACCTCCCTTCAAAATGATACGAGCGATGCACCGGATCATAGTGGAATTCCCAAGTAGGGGTATCAACGAGCAGACGAATGTCGCCATTTGAATCTGGAGACAATGACGGAAATAAAGAAAAGAGAGTGAGAATCTTGCTAAAGAATTCTCAGTAGGGTACCTCCTTATACAGTGTCATCATCAGAGTCCCCAGGAACCTCGGCATTATTCTAAAATAGTGAGCATGCAAAGATTCATTTTAAGTTTGGACAAATACTTAACCGAGGTTCGTCAATTTTTAATCATGCGTCTTATAATGCATCTTATTCTTAACATGTCATATTTATAATGAACTTTTCCTTTATCATTACATCATATTCCTCATCATCATTATCAAAATAACATGCATAAAAGAACGTCATATAATATTAGCTACACATGGACACAGTGCACATATTTCATTTCTTTAGTGCCTTAGGTGACTTAAAATCTTATCATCATCATTATTTTCCTTGGGCCACCCTATACTCCACCCTTTTGGGAGTAATTTAGGTTATGAGCTCATACTTTACTAGTCGTCACTAGCATATACTTATCCCTTTTGATAAGCTAAAGTCCCGACTCTACCCTTTTGAGAGAACGGGTTAGGGGCTAAAATCACCTTTTCACCACCTATAGTCCGATGGTTCCAAAGGATCATTTTCTTATAAGTTTAAGTCACCATTAAATCTTTGCATGTTATATCATAATACAATTCATAAACATCATAACATTTTCTCATCTATAGTCTTAAGCTAGAATAATATATATCAATCAGTAATCATGCATATGGGAGATTCCCGGAAAGAGAGGTGGGTCACAATGGACACGCTTAAATACCAAGTCTTTCCTTAGCCGTAACCTTTCCAAATTACACTTTTACAATGATACACTTTCTTCTAGCAACAAAGGTGAATTTTACATAATAAAGAACATTTCATGTATAAGCATTCTCATTATTTGCAACAAAGAACTATAACATGCAAGCCAGGAAATCATTCAATGATATCAAGTACTTAATAAGCACCCAATCCTTACATAGAATTATGAATTATAGAACTAATTAGTTACTAAACCAATTATGAATCATTCTCTTAACAATAAACCATAATTATCACAACTTCAATCATATCAAATCATTATCACACATTGATACTAAACTCAGATGACGGATCGAATCATGAACCTCATGCAATTACATAGAATCATATTTTAAGTGCATATAAAATACTAGTTCCCCGTAAAATCCTTGCAAAGCCTTAAAACTCATTTAGAAACTAGTTCTTTTGTCAAATTTGGGAGGATCTTCACAATTAAAATTTTCACTTAAGATAAAAGGAGTAAGTCTTGAGCTTTAGAGATTTAGGTGACATCTTAGAATTATAAACATGCTATGCAACCTTATTTTAATCTTATCTTTATAAGGTGATAGCTTGGAATTATAAACATGATATGCAATTCCATTTCTTTATCTTTAAGATTTAAGGTGATGACTTGAAAATTAAACATGATGCAAGAACTTGAAATATAAACATGATACTAGAACCTGGAGCGAAGGTCATCCGCACAGGACCAGTAGAGGGAGAAGAGAATATTAAGAAACCCGAGCGTGTAGTCCGCACAGGACGATTGAGGAGAAGAGAATATTAAGAAACCTGAGCTATGGTAGTCCGCAGACAGAGAGAGGGAGAAGAGAATTATTATTACATCTTTTTAAACTCCAATCTCAAGACTTTTTAAAGAATAAATTCTTTAACTCCAATAATCATATTTCTTTGCTTGTGATACATGGGCAAGTCTTTGAGCTCTAGGATCTTTAGGTGATGGCATAAAATAAACATGTCATGCGTTGATTCTTTTAGCCGTTATAAAATATAGTGAGAGCATAAATTAAATATGAGATGCAACCTCTTAATTATCTTGAAAGATTAAGTGATGACTTGAAACATAAACATGAAATACAAGCTTGGAATTTAAACATGAGAAATGCAAGTTCATTTATTCATTCTTGAAAATTTAGTGATGACATAGAAGGTAAACATGGTTATGCAAAGCATAAACTTAATCATGGATGCAAATTCATTTTGTTTCTTTACTAGAGCTCCTTCAAGACTTTAAAAGAATTATAAATTCAACCCAATACATATCTTAACAAGAAATAAAACATAAAAGGAAAATACATCTTTCAAGTTCTAAACTAAAAATCTTTGTTTTAGCATCATAAAGCATTATTCTTTAAAGTTTTGCATCAAGTGGAATTTTCAAGCTTTAGAGGCCTAACTTGTGATGGATTTACAACCCACCCTCAAGGTCCTCATCATCAAGCCATCATCTTAGTTCCACCTAGGCCATATGGTTGAATTGGTTAAAGAAAAATTGAAGAGGAAAACCAAAATGAAAAGCTAAGGTAAGTTCATAATTTCATCATTTTGAGCTAAAAACACAACTCCTCAAAGCATAGAAATAAATTTAAAAACTACTCCCTACCTAATCTGAGTTGAAGAAGAGGAAGAGAACTTGGTTTCTTGAAGTGAAATGAAACAAAATCTCTTTGAAAAAATTGAAGAAAGAATTCAGCCAAAGAGGAGGAAGAAAGAAAGTTTTTGGTGCTCCTAAAAACTAGTTATGAACCAAGCATTCCAAGACCACTCAAGCAAGCCTATTTATAGAAGATTTTGAGGCTTCTAATTGGCCAAAATGATGAGATAGTGGACGGAATTTTGCAGGAGAAATAAGGGAGGAAAAATCATTTTAGACAAAGTTGTATGAAATTAAGGAATTATGTCTCTTATGGTGACATTTTGGCATTTTGTTTTAGTGCAACTTTTGGCAATAATTCAGCTGCATAATGGCATCAATAATTTCGTCCATTACAGCCCAAAGAAGTGAAATTTTTGTGTTCCATGCATTATTTAGGTGTAGGCAAGGTATTCATGTAATTTAGAGAATTTACGCCTAAGGGTTTAAGTGAATTAGTAAGCAATTTGGGTGTTTTTGAGCAATTTTGGGTTCTAATCAATCTAAATACATAATTTTGACTCTAGATTAATATTTAGAATTTAATAAGCTTTAATTTGAGCCTAATTTTGCTTAGGTTTCAGATATCTGAATCAAAAATCCCGAAATTCATAAAACCGCCCAAAACAGGGGCAAAATCGTACTTTCACTTAAAAACTGCCCGAGGCTACCCGAGCTTAACCAATGGTTAATCATGGCTGAAAAACACATTTTAAAACATTTTAGTGAGGTTCGGGCTCACTGGCACGCACATCGGAGTTAAAATAGCCGAGGGCTGCTTTGGTCATTTGGCGTCGGAACTCAAAATTGAGATCCTTCTGCTCTATTAACACACATAACACAAACAATCCCTTATTATCATCAAAACATCCCCTTGAGAATAGGTGGGCCCACGATCCTCATTTTCTGAGTAAAATAACTTCGAGGGCATTTTGGTCATTTTATACGCACAGAAATTCCTGGATTTGCGACTCTCATGAATCGTTCCTAACCTCTCTTCTAATGTTATATTCCTTTATTGAGGATTGTTCGGCCTCAAATCTTATGTAATAATTACCTACGGTAATTGAGTAATTTCTAATGACAAGAAAATTGGGGCGTTCTGATGGGCAAGGTATTCATGTAATTTAGAGAATTTACGGTTAAGGGCTTAAGTGAATTAGTAAGCAATTTGGGTGTTTTTGAGCAATTTTGGGTTCTAATCAATCTAAATACATAATTTTGACTCTAGATTAATATTTAGAATTTAATAAGCTTTAATTTGAGCCTAATATTGCTTAGGTTTCAGTATATCAATCAAAATCCCGACCAGCAAAACTGCCCAAAAACAGGGGCAAAATCGTACTTTCACTTAAAATCTGCCCGAGGCCACCCGAGCTTAACCAATGGTTAATCATGGCTTAAAAACACATTTTAAAACATTTTAGTGAGGTTCGGGCTCAGTCGACGCACATCTGAGTTAAAACAAATTGAGGGCGTTTGGTCATTTCGCGTTTAACTCAAAATTGAGATCCTTCTGCTCTATTAACACACATAACACAAACAATCCCTTATTATCATCAAAACATCCCCTTGAGAATAGGTGGGGCCCACGATCCTCATTTTCTGAGTAAAATAACTTCAGGGCATTTTGGTCATTTTATACGCATGAAATTCGGGATTTGCGACTCGCATGAATCGCTCCTAACCTCTCTTCTAACGTTATATTCCTTTATTGAGGATTGTTCGCCTCAAATCTTATGTAATAATTACCTCACGGTAATTGAGTAATTTCTAATGACAAGAAAATTACAAGAAAAATTGGGGCGTTACATAAAGAGGGCAAGGTATTCATGTAATTTAGAGAATTTCACGGTTAAGGGCTTAAGTGAATTAGTAAGCAATTTGGGTGTTTTTGAGCAATTTTGGGTTCTAATCAATCTAAATACATAATTTTGACTCTAGATTAATATTTAGAATTTAATAAGCTTTAATTTGAGTCTAATATTGCTTAGGTTTCAGATATCAATCAAAAATCGAAATTCGCAAACTCACAAAAAAGCAGGGGCAAAATCGTACTTTCACTTAAAAGCGCCCGAGGCCACCCGAGCTTAACCAATGGTTAATCATGGCTTAAAAACACATTTTAAAACATTTTAGTGAGGTTCGGGCTCAGTCGCACGCACATCTGAGTTAAACACCATGAGGCGTTTTGGTCATTTCGCGTCGAACTCAAAATTGAGATCCTTCGCTCTATTAACACACATAACACAAACAATCCCTTATTATCATCAAAACATCCCCTTGAGAATAGGTGGGGCCCACGATCCTCATTTTCTCGAGTAAAATAACTTCAGGGCATTTTGGTCATTTTATACGACAGAATTCTGGATTTGGCGACTCTCGCATGAATCATTCCTAACCTCTCTTCTAACGTTATATTCCTTTATTGAGGATTGTTCGGCCTCAAATCTTATGTAATAATTACCTACGGTAATTGAGTAATTTCTAATGACAAGAAAAATTACAAGAAAATTGGGCGTTACATTACTCCCTCCTTAAAAAGAATTTCGCCTGAATTCGTTACCTGAGAACAACTCGGGGTATTGTGCTTTCATGTTTGATTCCAGCTCCCATGTAAGTTCTTTGGTTTCACCCGTCCCCATGCTACTTTGACCTGGGTACAGGCCTTGTTCCTTAGCTTAACTCCTCGGCCGACGATTCTCGTGGGTAGTAAGTTAAATGTCGTTATCTCTTAATTGTACATGTTCGCTCTCTAGTACATGACTCGGTCGATTGATACTTTCTTAAGCGAGAGACATGGAAAACATCATGAAGGTTGGATAGACTCGGGGTAGGGCTATACTGAGGCTACGTGTCCTACTTTCGTAAGGATTTCAAACGGACCAAGAAATCTGGGCTCAATTTCTTTACTTTTATTGCTCGGCCTATGCCTGTGGTGGGGTGATCCTTAGGAATACGTGGTCCCCTTCTTGAAAATCTAGCACTTTTCGCCGCTTGTCCGCATAGTTTTTCTGTCGACTTTGAGCAGTAAGAATCTTATCCCTAATCTTCTTGATTTGTTCCGTTGTTTCCCTCACAATATCAGGTCCGAGTAAACTTTGCTGTGCCGGTTCATACCAACATAAGGGAGATTGACATTTCAGTCCATAGAGGGCCTCATACGATTGCCATACCGATACTTGCATGATAACTGTTGTTATATGCAAATTCAATCAGTGGCAGGTACTTATCCCAACTTCCCCTTTGATATAAAACACATGCCCTTAACATATCCTCCAAGGTTTGGATAGTTCTTTCAGATTGACCGTCTGTTTGGGGGTGATAGGCCGTGCTTAGACACAGCTTTGAACCAAATGCCTTTTGAAAGGCTCCCAAAATCGTGGACGTAAACCCCGGATCCCGGTCCGAGATTATCATCGACGACACCCCATGTAACCTTACTATCTCCTGAATATATAATTGTGCTAACCTATCCAAGGAATAAGTCACCTTAATAGGTAAAAAGTGGGCTGACTTCGTCAATCGATCCACGATTACCCATATGGTATCATGATTCATTTGGGTCCTCGGTAATCCAGTCACAAAATCCATGGAGATACTATCCCACTTCCACTCAGGGATCGACAGAGGTTGCAAAGATTCGAGAGGTTTTTGGTGTTCAATCTTCACCTTTTGACACACCAAGCACTTACTCACCCATGTGCACACATCTTTCTTCATTCCAGGCCACGTAACATCTTCTTCAAATCTTGATACATCTTGGTGGCACCAGGATGAAGGGTAAAATGGCTCTTATGGGCTTCCTCCAAAATATCATTTCGGAGGCCACCACTAGCAGGTACACATATTCGACCTTTAAACCTCCACAAATCGTCCATTCCTTGGGTAAAACCTATCAACTTTCCCGCCTTCACGCCTAAAGTCTCTTGAAACTCAAGATCGTCCCCTTCAGCTTGAACAATCCTTTCTTTGAACTCACTTGTCACTCTAAGATGGCAAGCTCTGATGCCCTTAGTCGTCAAAGTCATTCCTAGGTTTAAGTCCCTAAATTGCTCAATCAATTCAACCTCCTTCACCATCAAACGGGACACTTGTAAGGACTTCCTACTCAAAGTACCACCTACTACATTAGCTTTACCAGGATGGTAGTTCAATCCAAAATCATAATCTTTCAAGAACTCCATCCATCGCCTTTGCCTCATGTTTAGCTCTTTTTGATCAAAGAGATATTTCAAACTCTTGTGATCGGAAAACACCTCAAACTTAACTCCATATAAATGGTGTCTCCAAATCTTTAGAGCAAACACGACTGACTAACTCAAGGTCATAGGTAGGGTAGTTTGCCTCATATGGCTTGAGTTGTCTTGATGCATAGGCCACCACTTGCCTATCTTGCATCAATACACAACCTAAACCCTTCTTTGCAGCATCACAATACACCTCGAAAGGCACATTGGGGTCGGGTAACACTAAAACAGGGGTCGAGGTTAGCTTGTGTTTTAACTCTTGAAAGCTCTTTTCACACTCCGGGGTCCATGAAAAGGGGTGTTCTTCCTAGTCACTTGGTCAAAGGTAGGGAAATCTGGGAAAATCCCTTGATAAATCGACGGTAATAACCTAAACCCAAAAAGCTCCTTACTTCGCCATCGTGGTTGGTCTTTCCCACTTTACTACCGCTTCTACCTTACTAGGATCTACAGCAATTCCTTTCTTAGATACTACATGCCCTAAAAATTGCACCTTATCCAACCAAAACTCACACTTGGAAATCTTGGCATATAGTTTCTTTTCCTTCAAGATCTCCAATACTATGGTCAGCTGGCATTCATGCTCTTCATGGGTCTTAGAATATATGAGAATGTCATCTATAAAGACAACTACAAACTGATCTAAATAGGGCCGAAAGATCCTATTCATGTAATCCATAAAAATAGCTGGAGCATTGGTTAACCCAAAGGACATTACTGCGAACTCAAAATGGCCGTATCGAGTGCGAAAGGCCGTTTTAGGTATGTCTTCATCTCTCACTCTAATTTGATGGTAGCCTAACCTCAAATCTATCTTAGAAAACACTACTGCACCTTTCAGTTGGTCCATCAAATCATCGATCCTAGGCAGAGGATACTTGTTTTTCACCGTTACTTTATTCAACTGCCTATAATCTACACACATCCTCATACTCCCATCCTTTTTCTTTACAAACAACACAGGGCCTTCCCAAGGTGATGCACTAGGCCTAACAAACTTTTTCTCCAATAAATCTTCCAATTGAGTTTTTAACTCGGTCAATTCTAATGGGGACATCCTGTATGGGGCTATGGATATAGGTCCTGCACCCTAAGCAATTCTATGGAAAACTCTATCTCTCTCTTGGGGGAAACTGGTATCTCATCTGGAAATACTTCAGGATAATTTCTTACTATTGGTACCTCATTGATACTTTGCTCAAAGTCTACATCACTAGCGGCTAAGAAAATGTAACCTTTACTCTCACCCTTACCACAGTCCATTTCCACAAATAGCTATGTAAAGACTTATGGGTTTCTTAGGTTCAATAGGAACAGGAAGAAAAGTGATGGTTTTCTCATAACAGTTTAACAGTACACGGTTGGCTTCAAGCCAATCCATGTCAAGAATCACATCTAAACCTTGCATGGGTAAGCAAATAAGATCTAAAACAAAGGATCTATTATCTATAATAAAACTACAATCTAAACAACATTTACAAGTCCTATCGGGTTTTCCAAATGGTAGAAACAATAAGGTCAAAAGGAAGCTCAGTCATAGGTAAATTAAGGCTTTAACACATGAATGGGAGATAAAAGAATGAGAAGCGCTTGAATCATATAGTACAATTAAGTCTTTACCATGCATATTACCCTTACCTTCCACGAGATTTCGTGACTTCGTTGTTTCTTCAAAGATAACGATAAATACCCTTCCCTGGTATTGCGACTTGGGATTGGGGGTTGGCGGGTTTCTTTCCGTGCATTCTCGGGAGTAATGACCTGGTTTTCCACACCGATAGCACACGTTTGTTCCGGCTCGACATGGCATGCTCCCATGATTCTTGCTGCACTTGGGACATTCCATGGATGGCGCAGGCCGTGGAGGTACCACCGACCTCTTTGTGGTGTTTTCCCTTTATTGTTGTTATTGTTGTTGTTGTGATTGTTACTGGGGTTATTGTTGTAGCGGTTGTTATTATAGCGATTGTTGTTGTTTGGCCTTCCTTGTTGAAAATTTCTTTGTGTCCCTTGTGGTCTTGATTGAGGGGGAAATGGAGGTCGATTCTGCCTCTTGAACTGCTGACCTTGAGGTGTCAACTTTTTAGTAATATTATCTGACTTTGGGGTGTTTAGTTTTCTCTGACCTTCTTCAATAATCCGACATTTGTTAACTAGGGTAGAGAAATTCCTAATCTCCAAATGTGCAACTGCCACATTAAGTTCCGCCTTCAACCCTGACTCATATTTAATGCATTTCCAGTACTCATCAGGATTTCCTTGGTACATTCTTGAGAACTTAATGAGTTCTTCAACCGCGCATGTATCTTGGGCCACATTCATATTCCCTGGACAAGTTGCATGAATTCAATGTCCTTGGCATTTCTAACTCGACTGGAAAGTACTTTTCATAAAAATGGACCTTGAATAGTTCCCAATCAATGTCCACGCTTGGCCGCCTCCAGGAGTCTTGAACACCTGTCCACCAGAAACTAGCATCACCCTCAAGCATATGAGTAGCGAAGGTGACCTTTTGCTCCTCTGAGCATGGGACTACAGCAAAGACCTTCTCAATATTCCAAATCCATTCATCTGCAATATTTGGATTCAGTGTCCCCTTGAAAATTGGTGGGTTTGCCTTACGAAACTCCCCGAAACAGGCATGTTCAGGAATCTCATGTCCCTGATTCATATTGGCTTGACGATCCTGATCCATTCGTTCCATCATCATTCTCATGTCCTTGCTACGTCGCGGAGTGCTTCGGCTGTCTCGTTGTCTTGATTATTCTGTGCTGTGCTCCTAGTCTGTTGTCGACGTGCCATTGGTCCCTATACACACAAAACAGCAACACTGAGGTGATCAGGCCTAATATTCCATGCAAAGTGAGCAAGTTACCATGGCACTTTCAATATACAGTAGTCATGTATTTCTAATCCTCAAGCTCATCCTAATGATAAACATCTACACATGACGTCACTAACGTATTATGCTTTAGAAGCATAGCTAGTCTAATCCTCAGGCTCCATGAGAATCAAACTGCTCTGATACCAAAACATAACACCCTAGTAATTAACCAGATACACCTAGGTTGAATCTGATTAATGACTAGACTTTACTCCTTGCTTTGGTTCTTTCTTCATAATTTGAAAATACTTAGTGAAATTACGAGCCATTTTTTTTTTTTTAAACACATAATTGAAAACGTGAGCCGAGTACAACGTGAACGAGTAAGCGGAGTATAATAAGACGTTTAAGAATATATCACATCATATCACTTAGGCTCCATCATATAACATCCATAAGCACATTATAGCATATATTTACATACAATAACCTCACTCAAAGGGTGGGTTATGTTCATACATCATTATCTTATGCAAACCCATAAAAGAAAATATACATAAGGAAATGCATGCCCCTAAACTAGATAACTCCATAAGCCGGGAAGGTTATCCTAAAACTAGGGTGCATGAACACTCATAAATCTACTAAGAACCTTCTATGGCCACTGTCTTGGAAATGGGGGAATAAATCCGATCCACTGATGAGCTCCCTGGGGAGGGGACACACGAGATGCACCAGTTGGAGTCGCATGGATGGCCTTCTCGCTAACCTCGGCTGAACAACTGTTTCCTCACTACCCTCTCTTACACGTGTGGGAGTAGGAGCAGAGCTCTCAGAATATACATGAGTAGGAGTGTCCTCTGAAGGATCAGTTTCAGAATATCTCATCTCGGGAACATACTCTGGAAATCCATGGACAGCAGATGAAGCGGGATAAGAACGTAACATCATTTCATCAAGTGGACGTGCATGTTCGAAAACCATTTCATCGCCATAGGGGGAAGTAGGAGAAAATCGATAACTAGGGACAGGATGTGCAAATGGACGACCTATGTAAATAAAAACACGAACTGCGCACCTCCCTTCAAAATGATGCGCACCTCCCTTCAAAATGATACGAGCGATGCACCGGATCATAGTGGAATTCCCAAGTAGGGGTATCAACGAACAGGACGAATGTCGCCATTTGAATCTGGAGACAATGACGGAAATAAAGAAAAGGGAGTGAGAATCTTGCTAAAGAATTCTCAGTAGGGTACCTCCTTCTACAGTGTCATCATCAGAGTCCCCAGGAACCTCAGGATTATTCTAAAATAGTGAGCATGCAAAGATTCATTTTAAGTTCGGACAAATACTTAACCGAGGTTCGTCAATTTTTAATCATGCGTCTTATAATGCATCTTATTCTTAACATGTCATATTTATAATGAACTTTTCCTTTATCATTACATCATATTCCTCATCATCATTATCAAAATAACATGCATAAAAGAACGTCATATAATATTAGCTACACATGGACACAATGCACATATTTCATTTCTTTAGTGCCTTAGGTGACTTAAAATCTTATCATCATCATTATTTTCCTTGGGCCACCCTATACTCCACCCTTTTGGGAGTAATTTAGGTTATGAGCTCATACTTTACTAGTCGTCACTAGCATATACTTATCCCTTTTGATAAGCTAAAGTCCTGACTCTACCCTTTTGAGAGAACGGGTTAGGGGGTAAAATCACCTTTTCACCACCTATAGTCTGATGGTTCCAAAGGATCATTTTCTTATAAGTTTAAGTCACCATTAAATCTTTGCATGTTATATCATAATACAATTCATAAACATCATAACATTTTCTCATCTATAGTCTTAAGCTAGAATAATATATATCAACTGTAATCATGCATATGGGAGATTCCCAGGAAAGAGAGGTGGGTCACAATGGACACGCTTAAATACCAAGTCTTTCCTTAGCCAGAACCTTTCCAAATTACACTTTTACAATGATACACTTTCTTCTAGCAACAAAGGTGAATTTTACATAATAAAGAACATTTCATGTATAAGCATTCTCATTATTTGCAACAAAGAACTATAACATGCAAGCCAGGAAATCATTCAATGATATCAAGTACTTAATAAGCACCCAATCCTTACATAGAATTATCAATTATAGAACTAATTAGTTACTAAACCAATTATGAATCATTCTCTTAACAATAAACCATAATTATCACAACTTCAATCATATCAAATCATTATCACACATTGATACTAAACTCAGATCAGTGGTCGAATCATGAACCTCATGCAATTACATAGAATCATATTTTAAGTGCATATAAAATACTAGTTCCCCGTAAAATCCTTGCAAAGCCTTAAAACTCATTTAGAAACTAGTTCTTTTGTCAAATTTGGGAGGATCTTCACAATTAAAATTTTCACTTAAGATAAAAGGAGTAAGTCTTGAGCTTTAGAGATTTAGGTGACATCTTAGAATTATAAACATGCTATGCAACCTTATTTTAATCTTATCTTTATAAGGTGATAGCTTGGAATTATAAACATGATATGCAATTCCATTTCTTTATCTTTAAGATTTAAGGTGATGACTTGAAAATTAAACATGATGCAAGAACTTGAAATATAAACATGATACAAGAAACTGGAGCGGCGGTAATCCGCAAGGACCAGTAGAGGGAGAAGAGAATATTAAGAAACTGAGCATGGTAGTCCGCACAGGACCGATTGAGGAGAAGAGAATATTAAGAAACTGGAGCGGCGGGAGTCCGCACAGGACCAGTAGAGGGAGAAGAGAATTATTATTACATCTTTTTAAACTCCAATCTCAAGACTTTTTAAAGAATAAATTCTTTAACTCCAATAATCATATTTCTTTGCTTGTGATACATGGGCAAGTCTTTGAGCTCTAGGATCTTTAGGTGATGGCATAAAATAAACATGTCATGCGTTGATTCTTTTAGCCGTTATAAAATATAGTGAGAGCATAAATTAAATATGAGATGCAACCTCTTAATTATCTTGAAAGATTAAGTGATGACTTGAAACATAAACATGAAATACAAGCTTGGAATTTAAACATGAGAAATGCAAGTTCATTTATTCATTCTTGAAAATTTAGTGATGACATAGAAGGTAAACATGGTTATGCAAAGCATAAACTTAATCATGGATGCAAATTCATTTTGTTTCTTTACTAGAGCTCCTTCAAGACTTTAAAAGAATTATAAATTCAATCCAATACATATCTTAACAAGAAATAAAACATAAAAGGAAAATACATCTTTCAAGTTCTAAACTAAAAATCTTTGTTTTAGCATCATAAAGCATTATTCTTTAAAGTTTTGCATCAAGTGGAATTTTCAAGCTTTAGAGGCCTAACTTGTGATGGATTTACAACCCACCCTCAAGGTCCTCATCATCAAGCCATCATCTTAGTTCCACCTAGGCCATATGGTTGAATTGGTTAAATAAAAATTGAAGAGGAAAACCAAAATGAAAAGCTAAGGTAAGTTCATAATTTCATCATTTTGAGCTAAAAACACAACTCCTCAAAGCATAGAAATAAATTTAAAAACTACTCCCTACCTAATCTGAGTTGAAGAAGAGGAAGAGAACTTGGTTTCTTGAAGTGAAATGAAACAAAATCTCTTTGAAAAAATTGAAGAAAGAATTCAGCCAAAGAGGAGGAAGAAAGAAAGTTTTTGGTGCTCCTAAAAACTAGTTATGAACCAAGCATTCCAAGACCACTCAAGCAAGCCTATTTATAGAAGATTTTGAGGCTTCTAATTGGCCAAAATGATGAGATAGTGGACGGAATTTTGCAGGAGAAATAAGGGAGGAAAAATCATTTTAGACAAAGTTGTATGAAATTAAGGAATTATGTCTCTTATGGTGACATTTTGGCATTTTGTTTTAGTGCAACTTTTGGCAATAATTCAGCTGCATAATGGCATCAATAATTTCGGCCATTACAGCCCAAAGAAGTGAAATTTGTGTGTTCCATGCATTATTTAGGTGTAGGCAAGGTATTCATGTAATTTAGAGAATTTACGGTTAAGGGTTTAAGTGAATTAGTAAGCAATTTGGGTGTTTTTGAGCAATTTTGGGTTCTAATCAATCTAAATACATAATTTTGACTCTAGATTAATATTTAGAATTTAATAAGCTTTAATTTGAGCCTAATATTGCTTAGGTTTCCGTCTACCAATCAAAAATCCCAAATTCGCAAAATCGCCCAAAAACAGGCAAAATCGTACTTTCACTTAAAAACTGCGGAAGGCCACCCGAGCTTAACCAATGGTTAATCATGGCTTAAACACACATTTTAAAACATTTTAGTGAGGTTCGGGCTCATTCGGCACGCACATCGGAGTTAAAACAGCCGCAGGGGTGTTTTGGTCATTTCGCGCGTCGGAACTCAAAATTGAGATCCTTCTGCTCTATTAACACACATAACACAAACAATCCCTTATTATCCTCAAAATATCCCCTTGAGAATAGGTGGGGCCCACGATCCTCATTTTCTGAGTAAAATAACTTCAGGGGCATTTTGGTCATTTTATACGCATGAAATTGGGATTTGCGACTCTCGCATGAATCATTCCTAACCTCTCTTCTAACGTTATATTCCTTTATTGAGGATTGTTCGGCCTCAAATCTTATGTAATAATTACCTACGGTAATTGAGTAATTTCTAATGACAGTAAAAATTACAGTAAAAATTGGGGCGTTACAGTAGGCAAGGTATTCATGTAATTTAGAGAATTTACGGTTAAGGGCTTAAGTGAATTAGTAAGCAATTTGGGTGTTTTTGAGCAATTTTGGGTTCTAATCAATCTAAATACATAATTTTGACTCTAGATTAATATTTAGAATTTAATAAGCTTGAATTTGAGCCTAATATTGCTTAGGTTTCGGTATATCAATCAAAAATCCCAAAATTCGCAAAACTGCCCAAAAACAGGGGCAAAATCGTACTTTCACTTAAAAACTGCCCGAGGCCACTCGAGCTTAACCAATGGTTAATCATGGCTTAAAAACAAATTTTAAAACATTTTAGTGAGGTTCGGGCTCAGTCGGCACGCACATCGGAGTTAAAAACAATAGGGGCATTTTGGTCATTTCGCACGTCGGAACTCAAAATTGAGATCCTTCTGCTCTATTAACACACATAACACAAACAATCCCTTATTATCATCAAAACATCCCCTTGAGAATAGGTGGGGCCCACGATCCTCATTTTCTGAGTAAAATAACTTCAGGGGCATTTTGATCATTTTATACGTACAGAAATTCGGGATTTGCGACTCTCGCATGAATCGCTCCTAACCTCTCTTCTAATGTTATATTCCTTTATTGAGGATTGTTCGGCCTCAAATCTTATGTAATAATTACCTACAGTAATTCGGTAATTTCTAATGACAGTAAAAATTGGGGCATTACATTCTAAAGCTTAAAACTTGGTCTTTGGTCCATGAAACATTTCGGTTTCTCCTTCTTTCTTTGTTTTGGTTTCGATTTTTAAAGCTTGATTTGGATGGAAAATAACTCAAGGATGAGAGCACATGATGGTGGTGTTAATGTATCACTAAGTCATGGCCTCTAGAGTTTTAAAGATTGCTCTTTCCTTCCTTCTTGGCCTCGGCCATATTTCCTTTTTTTAAGCTTTCGGGTTTTTATTATAAAGAATATAGAAGAATGATAACTTGATGATGATAACATTAGAGGATGACGTTGTCATCATCAAGATGGTGGTCTCTAAAGCTCAAAGATGGATTCTTTAACTTGATTTATCTCCTTAAGCCTATTTCCTTGAGCTTGATGATGAAGTTCACACCATAAGGTTTTATTGAAATCTTGGTACAAAGAACTCTAAAGCTTGCTTTATCTTGCTAAGATAAGTTTGGGGTTGAGGTTTATGTTCCTTTAAAGTCTTGAATGAGCTCTAGTAAGACAGAAAATGAACTTGCACTCATGTTTAAATTTAATTCTTTAAATTTCAAGTATTGGATTTTATATTTATATTTTTGCCAACACCTAAATAATCTAAGCTCAAAGCCCACCTATTTCGGCCTTAAAGTTAATTGTTGTGGGGCCTAGAGTATTAAAATAAAGAATTGAACATGCATCTCATATTTACTTTAAACCTCTCACTTTAATTTATAATGAAGAATAAAATGAAGTACATAACATGTTTATGATTTTGCCATCACTAAAAGTTCATAGTGCTCAAAGACTTGCCCTTTTATCTCAAGTAAAAGTTTGTATATGGAGACATTCTTATGAATGTATAAATTCAGCCATGTGATGATGATGAGCTTGGTATAAGTTTCATTTAGTCACAATGGCCAATAATCTATGTCCTAAGATTTTTCTTAGGTAGTGAGAGTTTAAAGAATACTACAAACATGATTTTATGGACTAAACCTCTTTCAATAATGTTTTTATTTAGCTACTATCCTATGGTCGCTTTTTTTTAGCGTCTTGAATAAAATAAATTAGATTTCAAAGAGATTTAGAGGTTCTAAATTGATTCCAAAAGAAACTAGTACTTTATATGTATTAAAAATGTGATTTTATGTGCCTTTTGGAATTAAACTTTTCAGCTACTGTCTTGACAAGTCTGCTGCTGTATGATGCTGCTTTGATGTGTTAGAATGTGTAAAAATTATAATTATTTGAAGTAGAGACTATTCTACGCATGTTAGGAAAAATTAGTGACTAGAAAGGATTAAAAATGTGAGTTTAGAACCCTTAGAACCAAGTTTATGGCTACTGTCTTGGAATAAATAAATCTGCAAGCAAAACTATTTTAGAACCAATTAGAAGTGTAGGAGTTTCTCTTAAAGGTAGTAACAATTAATCTTTGCACCTTAGGAAAAGCCGAAACTTAGAAAAGGTCAAAGATGTAGCTCCTAAAACCCGTAGTGGAACTAAATAATTTCTGCCCAAACTGCATAATGCTGTTTGGCACTGTTCATAAGCTTAGATATTAATGAGAATTGTTTAGTTGTGATCCCTTGGGTGTGTAAAAGACCAATATCGGATATTAGGTCAGTTGAAAATGTAAGTTAGAACCCATAAAGGTCAGAAGCATAAAATACTGCAAGAGAGATGAGACAAATGGAATTTAGTTTTTTGAGTGAATGTGTGCTCCTATATGTGTTACCTTGAGCATAGCATGTGCATTAGCTCAGCCCAGTCCCAGATTTCCGATATACTGGTTAAGAGCAAGTTATCTTTCAGAAATGTTGAGGTTTTGATGTGTTGATGTATATGCTATGAGGAAATTGTTGATATGGTTTTAATAGCTTACCATGCTTATGATTTGATGTTTGAAGTATATGACATATGTGGTTATGTGGCATAAAGAAAACTTGAGGAAATTCAGTGTCCAGCCAGTATGCTTCTAGATTACCACCCAAAAACTTATAGTGACATAAAACGCGTTTCTCCCTAGCAAAAGGAGAAAACAAAACCTTTCACTCCAAGCAAAAAGGCAAAGAGGACAATATCTACTTTTTAGTATATGTGGATCTCCCTAGCAAAAAGAGATTATATAAGCCCCCTAACCCATACTTCGAGAGTCAGGATTATACTTATCTTAGGATAAGCAAGGACTAGTGATGATTAGTTAGATATGAGCTCATAACCTAGAACCTTTCAAAAAGGCAGAGTTATTAGGGTGGCCCCTGATGAAAAGAATGATGAACTTAATGTCACATAAGGAAGGAAAAAAAAAGGGGAATTTACTTGGAAGTGCCATGTTTTTCCTTATCCCATTTATTTAATCATGTTTCTTTATGCTATGTTAAAGTGATGTTTGCACATGGTATTGCCATGCAATCACGATATGATATGTTGCATTCATAGCATCAAGATTTATACTAAAAGACACGAAACTTGGATAATTATATTTGAAAACCTAATAATGAACATTATGCATGCTCACCTTTTTATAATAAGCCCAAGATTCCTGAGGACGTAGATGATGACACCAGGATAGGAGGATTTCCTTACTGAGATTCTTTAAGATTCTCATTCCCTTTATCTTTCTTTCTTTCCATTGCGTCTTCAGAAGATGATGGCATCGTTCGTGATCTTCATTGATACGCTAGTTTGGGAGGTGCACTACAACCCGGATCATTGCTCATACCATTTTGTGGGTCGCTATGCAGTGCGCATTTTTACATACATAGGACGCCCCTTTTCTTACCCGATTTCTAGTTTCTGGTTCTCCCCCATATCCTCCTATGGAGACGATTCGGTTTTTGAGCGCGCCCAGCCTTGCGATGAGTAGACTCGACATGCTCACCTTACTGCCTCGACTGTCCACGATTATCCTGACTACGTTCCTCGTACGAGGTACTCGGAGACCGATCCGTCAGAGGATTCTCCCACTCATGTCTACTCGGAGGGTTCCACGCCTTCGGTGCCCATGGAGATAAGCAGAGGTAATGAGGATACTGTGACTCAGCCTAGGCTAGCACGATGACCAAAGATGTGATCACGTCGTGAAGGCCACATCCGATCCCCAATCCGCTTTCCTACGCCAGAGGACCTTGCCCAGTTTATTGGGTATGTGCCTCCCTTGTGGGATGGACGTCAGTAGAAGTTGGCGGACGACCCGATGGAGTGCTTGAGCTTACGTATTTGGATCCCTCTGTTCTCATCTAATCTTTTGACAGGAGGATTATGTTTAGGAGCATTCATAGGGTTGTGGAGAGGAGATTTTGCTAGTAGCTTATGTTGTGTTGTTCCATGTACTTTCCTGCTTTTATGTATTTTCTTGTATGGAAGCTCAGCCTCCGTGCATGGGTGTGACTCTGCCTTTATGTTTTATTGTTGTTATGGGTAGTACTATCATGTAAGAATTACGTTATCATGTATAATATGTGTATTTCATGGTTATGGATGATGTGTTTTTTCTTATCCATATTTTCCGCTGAGTATTTAACAAAGTAAAGTTTAAAGAATGAAACAAAAGGGTAATGACTAATGATTAACTCTAATACGTCCTAAGCATGTTGGGTTAATTTTTAGGACATTACATATGTCATGTATAGTGCTTTATTGATATAATAAGCTATAGGATAGGAATGCATGACACCTGTATGTGAGAATATGCCATGGTAACTAGCTCACTTTGCATAAAATATTGAGCCTGATCACCTCAGTGTTTGTTGCTCTGTGTGCTTAGGAACCAATGGCACGACCATGACAGACTAAGGCTTCAAGCATGAATGGTCAGGATAACGAGACCGCTAAAGCTCTCCAAGACGTGGCGAGGACTATACGGATGATGTTCAAATGGATGGAGCAACAAGGCAATGCTGGTCGTGGTCCCAATGCTGTTGAAGATCTCGACTATGCCAAGTTTGGGGAATTCGGAAGGGCAAACCCTCCATCATTCCGAAGAGCTCTAAACCTAAACATCGCCGATGAGTAGATCAAATACATGGAAAAGATCTTTTCAGTGATCACATGTACAGAGGAGTAGAAGGTAACCTTCACCACCTACATGCTAGAGGCGGATGCCAAGTTCTGGTGGACCAGCAACCGAAGGTTGTTAGAGGCGTCCGACATGCCAATTGATTGGGAGCTGTTCAAAGAACACTTCTATGAGAAGTACTTCCCGGAGTCCATGAGGAATGCCAAGGACATTGAGTTCATGCAGCTAACCCAAGGAGGCATGAACATCGCGCAGTACAATGTGAAGTTCGAGGAGTTGAGCAAGTTCTCAAGAATATTCCAAGGGAACCCCAATGAAGTATGGAAGTGCGTCAAGTACGAAGCCGGAGATCAACATTGCTGTCGCACACTTGGAGATTAGGGATTTTTCCACCCTAGTCAAAAAGTGCCGCATTATCGAGGATGGCTAGAAGAAGTTGAACGCACCAAGGGCTGACAACTTCGTCAAGAAGCTAAGTTCAGCAAAGGTGGAAGATTATAAGAACAAACTGGCAGCACATGCTGCAAGATTTAAGCCACAATTTGGGCAGCAGTCAAGATTGCAAGGCACCAGGAAGGATTTTCATCAAGGAGGATCGATGGTCCAAGGGAGGGAGAACCCTAGAGGGACCCTGCTGTCAATTGTCCAAAATGCGAAAAGAACCATGGTGACCGTCCCTGTCTAGCTAGCCAAGAAGTATGCTCTATGTATGGCAAGCCCGGCCACGTGATTAGAGATTGCAATGTGATGCCCGCACGTTTAAACACCATTTCTAGACTTCAACACCAAGGGCGAGTGTTCATAATCAATGCTGAAGATACATCCCGTTCTAACACCTGAGGTAGGCATGAGATAAACGGTAGGATGTTAGCTATGCTTCTTAATCGTGGTTTCGCACATTTGTTTGTAGTTTATGATCATCTGGAATCATTGCCACTCCTTGATTTATGTCCCTTTAATCTTTGGTGGCCTTCTTGCATTAGTTCATATTCGAGTCTCCTTGTAAATGTATGACTTTGACCTTTCCATTAGAGCTAAGATACCCTCTTTTTGAAACCTCAAACCTAACAACATTTATTACTCCTTTTCAAAATAAATAAAGTTAAAGATGAGTTGTCCTACCCTTTAAGCTTCTACCTTGTATAGATCGTGAGTATTGATTTTTTTGCCTGACATAGTCACCTATGCCCAGTCTAGTCATATTCTTTAAAAGTGCTTGGATTACCCTCATGTTATCTTATTTTCAATACCTTCGGTTCTTTCATTTTGACCCATCATGTCAATCCGACTAGTCTGACCATGTACACATAGCAAATTTCGAGGGCGAAATTCTTTTTAAGGAGGAGAGTAATGTAACACCCCGATTTTTCCCTGTGTACAAATGACCAAAATGCCTTTGAGATCATTTTACCCGGGAAATTGAGGAAAGCCAAAATACCAATTCTTGGTTTCTCTACATAAAATTACCAAAATACCCCTGCGGCTAATTAACAAAGAATTAATTGCCGATTGGGCCCGGACTTCACTCGGAAGTTTGGAATGTCATTTTTAAGAGTTGTTTAATGTCTGTATAACCTAGGTGGTCCCGGGGAGTTTTTCTATAAAATTACCATTTTACCCCTAATTAAGGGCATAATGAGCTTAATTACATGATTAATAAAATCTAAGCAATATTAGGCTCTAATTAAAGGTTAATTAATTTTAATTATTAATTTTGAGTCAAAGTAATTAATTGAGATTGATTAGAGCATAAGATTGGTTAGAGAAAGTTTAAATCCTTTCTAGAATCAAATGGTCTTCAAGTCAAAAAGTGAATAATGTACAATCCCATGATTTAAGAAAAAATATGTTGGCATTTGAAATTCAAATTTATTGAGTTTAATTCAAATTAAATGAACTTAATGTTTACGACCACTCTTTAACCATAGTCTTTAAATGACTAAATGCATGATCATCCACCTAAACACCTAATTACCCATTCCCAACCATTCTTCTAATTAAATCTACCCCTAATACACATCATAACCAATATTTAAGAAGCAACTTGCTCCCCAAGTTCCTTTAGAAGTCCACAGCCACCCCCCAAGTCATCCCCTCATGTTTTATTTCTTCTATAAGTACACATGCAAGGAAAGCTCAAAGTGTCATTTTGCTCATTTTTGCAACTCTAAGTTTTCTTTCTTTGTTCTCAAGAGTTCTCTTCTTCTTCTTCTTCTTTTCCAAGAACCACCACTCACCACCACCTTTCAACCTCAAACCACCACACAACCACCATCGATCCTCCTTAAAACACCAAACCTCTCCATTTCCAAGATCAAAAATCCAAGACAAATCTTTCTTCTTTTTCTTTTTCCTCTTGGCCGAAAATCAACTTGAAACTCCAAGGAAGATTTGTTCTTACTTATCTCATCTCAAGATCAAGCTCTCTTTCTTTCTTTCATCAAGAAATACCTTTGGTAGGGAGTTGCTTTAAAGATTTCTACCCTTTTTCTTTTGTTTTACTCTTGATTTGAGATGTTATATTGTTGATTCTTCCTTCCTCCTTCAAATTTTCGGTTCTTTATTTTCCTTTCTCCTTTTTTTATTTTTCAGCCATAATGGCCTTGTTATTGGAAAACCATAGCTTGATGATGAGGATCTTACATGTTGGTTGTAAGACCATCATTTATTTGACCTCTAAAGCTTGAAGGTTTCACTTTTAAGAGTTTTTAGCAAATAAAGATATTATGTTGTTTTGAAAAGTTAGATGGTAGTCTTGAGCCTAGGACTCAAAGAGATAATAAATGAAGTGCATTCATATTTATATTTCAAGTCTTTGCATTTCATATTTATATTCAAGCCTTACACTTCATATTTATATTTATGTCATCACCTAAATAATTAAACTCGAAGCCTGCCTGTTTCAACCTTAAAGTTGATTGTTGATTTAGAGTGAATACTCTCAGGGGCCTAGAGCACTAAAATAAAGAATTGGACTTGCATATCATATTTATTTCCAAGTTATCACCTAAAGCTTAAAGATAAGAAATGAACTTGCATTTCATGTTTATATTTCTTGTCTAGCATGTTTATATTTCAAGTCATCACCTAAACTTAAAGATTAAAAATGAGCTTGCATTTGCACATAAGTTTATGCCATCACCTAAATAATCTAGAGCTCAAGACTTACCTCTTTCAACTTACGTGGAAATTTTGATTCCATGGGCATTTGTACGTATAAAAAGGTTTTGTTTTCAAAGAACGAGGTCTTAAGGTTTGAAGTATTACTATCTTAAGGATTCAAAGTTCGTGTCTTGCAATTTTCCTTGAGAAATATGTTAGTTCCTAAAGTATTAAAACGGGATTTACATAACCAAAATCCTTTTATTGAGCTATCTGATGTTGCTACTGATCCTAGAGTATTTGCTTATATTTCCAAGGGATAAATTACCTTTAAGAATGTTCCATGACTTAGAATTAATTTTGAGAAAGACTAGTTACTAGAAATGCCTTACCTTACAACTTTGAATGCTTCTTGGAAGTTAAATTTTGGATCCTATTCTAGTATTTCCAGACCTGATATATGCTGTTTGGAGTGGTTTAAATGTGTAAAAATTATTATTAATTATTGTAATTACTATTCTTGGCACCTTAGGCAAAACTAGTAACCAAAAATGATCAAAAAATGTGGTTTCTAGAGTTTTCAAAAACTGAAATTATAGATTCTATTCCAGCATGCATTTAACTGGTAAAAATGTGTTTTTCCATGTGTAAATGTGCTAGAACCCATAATAAATGGTTTAGGAATTAATTTTAGCATCTTAGGAAAAGTCAATAATGAGAAAGGGTCAAAAACGTAACTTCTAGAACACCGAAATTGCTCAATTTTCAATTCTGCCCAAATCTGTCCAGCATGCTGTAGTGATTTTCTTGAGGTCATTAATTAGTAGAAGTCATTGGAATTAATCCCTTAGATGCATAAAAGAATAAATACAAAAGTTAGGTTTACTCGATTTAGAGGTTTAACCGTCTAAGGGATAATGAAAGTGCTTATTTTATGAGATGAGGGGTTTATGATATAAATGAGAATTTATATAATGATAATGTTGCATACTTGGCCGTCCATTTATATGATTTATTCTGGCATGTTATGACTACACTTGGAATATTTGAGGTGCACATGATACGTGAAATGTAAGCATGTGATATTATATGATATGATTGTGCCTTTGCATCTCAAAACAACATGCTAGGTTTAAGGTGACATAAAACACATGGAAATGATCCTCTAGACTCCCCAAATTAAAGGTTATAAGAAGTGATCCAAGTAAGTTACATATTCGTAATAAGAAAGGCAAGGAAATGATGTGTTTCTCCCCCTCTAGTACTCCATGTTAAATCTAGCTATGGCTAGTTAGGCTGAGCTCATCCTAGGTGATTGGTAGGTCGGTTGGTTCTAGTGGTAATTGTAAAAATTGCTGAGGCTGGCATGTTGGTTGGTTTTGGTGATGACATGTGGAATTAATAAGAAAGAAATGTGAGAATTCATGCATGAGAAAGTAAAATTACCATGGATTCTCCTACCTTCCCATGCATGTTACATGATGTATAACTCATAGCATTGCCTTATCATGCATCCATTTACTTGCCACTGTTTTAGTTCTTTAGCTTATCTCATGTTTATGTGCTTAGCCTTATCTTGTGCTTGAACATACACATTGTTGATTTATGCATTGTGGCAATGCCATGCATTCATGAAATACCTATTGCATTCATGCATTAAGATTCATGCTAAAGGATACGGGCCTCAGTTAATGATATTGAAAACTTAACTAATGAACCTTATTTATGCTCACTACTTTTATAATTAAACCTGAGGTTCCTGAGGACGATGATGATGACACGTATGTCGAGAAGAAAACCCTATTAAGATTCTTGTATGAGTTTCTCACTCCCTCTATCTTTCTTTCCCATCTTTGTCTTCAGACAAGGTTAACGACGACGTTCATGGACACCCTGAGGCGCTGGCATAGAAGTTGGACGATGGTCAAGATTAGAGTGGCGTAGTGGAAGCGGGGATATAGTCTTTCATTTTCACAACCTTAGGAGTTATCTCGCCTTCGTACAAGTTCATAAATTAGTTGCGAAGGGTTTAGCTACATCATAGTTATGTTTAGTTTTGAATTGTTATATGCTCAACCTCTACAAGTGGGCTCAATATATTTGATGTGGTATTATTGTTATAGTATGGTTGTGGATTATTCCTATAACATCACTATTATTATTATTTGTCTTGATGCTTGAAGTTTGTTATGGTATGACGATGTGCGCAGTTTATGCTAGACTCTGTTGTGTTCCATACGTATGACACATGATGAATAGTTATAGCCTTTCATAACTCCTCATGGGACTTAAGTTTTAATTTAGTTTTGTTTAATTTCGTGCCATCTTTATTGCATTTAGTTAGTTTCTAACATTCATTTAATTATTGCTAACTTGAGTCTTGACATAGTTTAGTGATGTTTTACAGTGTCTTAGATGCCTATTAATGTTTTGTTGTGTTTTTTTTTATCAAAAATGCTATCTTGACACCCCATTTGGGTGTCTCATATAGCCACCGTATAGATTTATAGAGGGTGCATGAATAGGGTTAAAAATTTTGATCCACCATAGTTTAGCTTAAAAAGAAAAATCCTTCTAAATTGGTTTCCCTCTGTAACGCCCCAATTTTTACTGTAATTTTTACTGTCATTAAAAATTACCGAATTACTGTAGGTAATTATTACATAAGATTTGAGGGTGAACAATCCTCAATGAAGGAATATAACATTAGAAGAGAGGTTAGGAGCGATTCATGCGAGAGTCGCAAATCCCGAATTTCTGTACGTATAAAATGACCAAAATGCCTCTGAAGTTATTTTACTCAGAAAATGAGGATCGTGGGCCCCACCTATTCTCAAGGGGATGTTTTGATGATAATAAGGGATTGTTTGTGTTATGTGTGTTAATAGAGCAGAAGGATCTTAATTTTGAGTTCTGACGCGCGAAATGACCAAAACGCCCCTGCGACTGTTTTAACTCCGATGTGCGTGCCGACTGAGCCCGAACCTCACTAAAATGTTTTAAAATTTGTTTTTAAGCCATGATTAACCATTGGTTAAGCTCGGGTGGCCTCGGGCAGTTTTTAAGTGAAAGTACGATTTTGCCCTTGTTTTTGGGCGCTTTGTAATTGGGATTTTTGATTCAGATATCAAACCTAAGCAATATTAGGCTCAAATTAAAGCTTATTAAATTCTAAATATTAATCTAGAGTCAAAATTATGTATTTAGATTGATTAGAACCCAAAATTGCTCAAAAACACCCAAATTGCTTACTAATTCACTTAAACCCTTAACCGTAAATTCTCTAAATTACATGAATACCTTGCCTACACCTAAATAATGCATGGAACACACAAATTTCACTTCTTTGGGCTGTAATGGACGAAATTATTGATGCCATTATGCAGCTGAATTATTGCCAAAAGTTGCACTAAAACAAAATGCCAAAATGTCACCATAAGAGACATAATTCCTTAATTTCATACAACTTTGTCTAAAATGATTTTTCCTCCCTTATTTCTCCTGCAAAATTCGCCAACTACCTCCTCATTTTGGCCAATTAGAAGCCTCAAAATCTTCTATAAATAGGCTTGCTTGAGTGGTCTTGGAATGCTTTGTTCATAACTAGTTTTTAGGAGCACCAAAAACTTTCTTTCTTCCTCCTCTTTGGCTGAATTCTTTCTTCAATTTTTCAAAGAGATTTTGTTTCATTTCACTTCAAGAAATCAAGTTCTCTTCCTCTTCTTCAACTCAGATTAGGTAGGGAGTAGTTTCTAAATTTATTTCTATGCTTTGAGGAGTTGTGTTTTTAGCTCAAAATGATGAAATTATGAACTTACCTTAGCTTTTCATTTTGATTTTCCTCTTCATTTTTCTTTAACCAATTCGGCCATATGGCCTAGGTGGAACTAAGATGATGGCTTGATGATGAGGACCTTGAGGGTGGGTTGTAAATCCATCAGAAGTTAGGCCTCTAAAGCTTGAAAATTCCACTTGATGCAAAACTTTAAAGAATAATGCTTTATGATGCTAAAACAAAGATTTTTAGTTTAGAACTTGAAAGATGTATTTTCCAAGCTTGTATTTCGTGTTTATGTTTCAAGTCATCACTTAATCTTTCAAGATAATAAAGAGGTTGCATCTCATATTTAATTTATACTCTCACTTTATTTTATAATGGCTAAAAGAATCAACGCATGACATGTTTATTTTATGCCATCACCTAAAGATCCTAGAGGTCAAACACTTGGCCATGTATCACAAGCAAAGAAATATGATTATTGGAGTTAAAGAATTTATTCTTTAAAAAGTCTTGAGATTGGAGCTTTAAAAGATGTAATAATAATTCTCTTCTCCCTTCAGGTCTGCGGACTACACTGCTCGGTTTCTTAATATTCTCTTCTCCTCTCTTGGTCTGTGCGGATTACACTTGCTCCAGTTTCTTGCATCATGTTTATATTTCAAGTTCTTGCATCATGTTTAATTTTCAAGTTATCACCTTAAATCTTAAAGATAAAGAAATGGAATTGCATATCATGTTTATAATTCCAAGCTATCACCTTATAAAGATAAGATTAAAATAAGGTTGCATAGCATGTTTATAATTCTAAGATGTCACCTAAATCTCTAAAGCTCAAGACTTACTCCTTTTATCTTAAGTGAGAATTTTAATTGTGAAGATCCTCCCAAGTTTGACAAAAGAACTAGTTTCTAAATGAGTTTTAAGGCTTCGCAAGGATTTTACGGGGAACTAGTATTTTATATGCACTTAAATATGATTCTATGTAATTGCATGAGGTTCATGATTCGGCCACTGATCTGAGTTTAGTATCAATGTATGATAATGATTTGATATGTTTGAAGTTGTGATAATTATGGTTTATTGTTAAGAGAATGATTCACTGCATGTTAGAGATAAAACTAGCTCCCTAGAACAACCGAAGAGCTAGAATTTACCTAGTTTTTGACCCCTTTAGTTTAGCCAATGCCAAATCTATTTTAGTATGTTATAATCCTGTCTAGGATTAGTTAGCCATGAAAAATTTGGTATCAATTAGACTAGGATTGATCCCGAACACTAAAAATGAACTTAGTAACTAGAAAACCGTAAAAACAAGATTTCTAGAACTCTAGGGAATGAAATTTATGCATTCTATCTAGAATCTTTAGCAACGATAAGAACCAGGTTTTATTATGTTTAAATAAGGGAGAATGATTCATAATTGGTTTAGTAACTAATTTCAGCATCATAGGGAAAGCTGGTAACAAGAAAGGATTTAAAACATAACTTCTAGCATACCGTAAAACCTTAGGAACAACTTACTACCTATGCTACCCCATTTGATTTAATAGTGTTCTTAAGGCCTATAAATAATCGTAAGGATGGTAATAAATCCCTTAGGTGCATAACTAATTAGTTCTATAATTGATAATTCTATGTAAGTATTGGATGCTTATTAAGTACTTGATATCATTGAATGATTTCCTGGCTTGCATGTTATAGTTGCTATTGTAAATAATGAGAATGCTTATGCATGAAATATTCTTTATTATGTAAAATTTACCTTTGTTGCTAGAAGAAAGTGTATCATTGTAAAAGTGTAATTTGGAAAGGTTCTGGCTAAGGAAAGACTTGGTATTTAAGCGTGTCCATTATGACCCACCTCTCTTTCCTGGGAATCTCCCAGATGCATGATTATAGTTGATATATATATTATTCTTGCTTAAGACTATAAATGAGAAAATACTATGATGTTTATGTATTGTATTATGATATAACATGCAAAGATTTAATGGTGACTTAAACTTATAAGAAAATGATCCTTTGGAACCATCAGACTATAGGTGGTGAAAAGGTGATTTTAGCCCCCTAACCCGTTCTCTCAAAAGGGTAGAGTCGGGACTTTAGTTTATCAAAAGGGATAAGTATATGCTAGTGACGACCAGTAAAGTATGAGCTCATAACCTAAATTACTCCCAAAAGGGTGGAGTATAGGGTGGCCCAAGGAAAATAATGATGATGATAAGATTTTAAGTCACCAAAGGCACTAAAGAAATGAAATATGTGCACTGTGTCCATGTGTAGCTAATATTATATGACGTTCTTTTATGCATGTTATTTTGATAATGATGATGAGGAATATGATGTAATGATAAAGGAAAAGTTCATTGTAAATATGACATGTTAAGATTATGATGCATTATAAGACGCATGATTAAAAATTGACGAACCTCGGTTAAGTATTTGTCCGAACTTAAAATGAATCTTTGCATGCTCACTATTTTAGAATAATCCCGAGGTTCCTGGGGACTTTGATGATGACACTGTAGAAGGAGATACTCTACTGAGAATTCTTTAGCAAGATTCTCACTCCCTTTTCTTTATTTCCGTCATTGTCTCCAGATTCAAATGGCGACATTCGTCCTGTTCGTTGATACCCCTACTTGGGAATTCCACTATGATCCGGTGCATCGCTCGTATCATTTTGAAGGGAGGTGTGCAGTTCGTGTTTTTATTTACATAGGTCGTCCATTTGCACATCCTGTCCCTAGTTATCGATTTTCTCCTACTTCTCCCTATGGCGATGAAATGGTTTTCGAACATGCACGTCCACTTGATGAAAGGATGTTACGTTCTTATCCCGCTTCATCTGCTGTCCATGGATTTCCAGAGTATATTGCCGAGACGCGATATTCAGAAACTGATCCTTCAGAGGACACTCCTACTCATGCATATTCTCATGAAGCTCTGCTTCCTACTCCCACACGTGTAAGAGAGGGTAGTGAGGAAACAGCTTGTTCAGCCGAGGTTAGCGAGAAGGTTTGCCCATGCGACTCACTGGTGCATCTCGTGTGTCCCCTCCCGAGGGAGCTCATCAGTGGATCGGATTTATTCCCCCATTTCCAGGACAGTGGCCATAGAAGGTTCTTAGTAGATTTATGTGTGTTCATGCACCCTAGTTTTAGGATAACCTTCCCGGCTTATGGAGTTATCTAGTTTAGGGGCATGTATTTCCTTATGTATATTTTCTTTTATGGGTTTGCATAAGACAATGATGTATGATCATAACCCACCCTTTGAGTGAGGTTATTGTATGTAAATATATGTTATAATATGCTTATGGATGTTATATGATGGAGCCAAAGTGATATGATGTGATATATTCTTAAACGTCTTATTATACTCCGCTTACTCGTTCACGTTGTACTTGGCTCACGTTTTCAATTATGTTTTTTTTTTTAAAAAATGGCTCGTAATTTCACTAAGTATTTTCAAATTATGAAGAAAGAACCAAAGCAAGGAGTAAAGTCTAGTCATTAATCAGATTCAACCTAGGTGTATTTGGTTAATTACTAGGGTGTTACACCCTCCTTCCTAACACACTTTACTCTCTGTTCCCCATTCCTCATCCACTCCACTTTCCTCCTTCACTTCATCAAAATCAGGCTTGCCCTCACCTTCACCTTTGCCCTTGCCCTATCCATTCCCCTCCCTTACTTCATCAAACCATTGGCTTGAACATTCCTTGGCATCCCACCATCAGATCTGCTTCCCCCTGCCAGATCCCTCATTCCGTGTTCCAATCCCTCCGACTTACTTTACCCACTCTCTATTCTCTGTTTCATTCCATCTCAACCCTTCTTAAACCCACTAAAGATCGTGTTCCCTTGCCCCTATTCCCTTACCCTCAACCCTCTCAAACCGCTTGCGCTCACCCTCGCCCCACCCTCTCAAACCCTTGCACGGCAATAACTTGTGATGTCTTTAATTGGTTCTCTCTTCAGTATACTTGTGGTAAGCACATACTTCTATTTATATAGATGTACATATTCTTAGTTGACATCTATGACATTTAAATTATGAAAGCTTGATTTTCATAGAAACAATGTGGAAGTCATAGTTCTATATCTCTCTTTAACATTTTTTTATTTTCTTTTTAGGTGGTTATGTTTTGTGTTTTTGCTATTGTTTTGGTTTTTTTTTTCGAAGGGGGTGTTTAATTCTTGATTCTTGCTTAGGACCATCCACATGTGTCAAACCAAAATCCAATACCTTAGTTATTTAACAGGATATGGAGTTTCATTGGATAGTGAAGGGAATTGTTTCCTTCATCTTTCTTGTTTGTCTGTCTGTTTAACATATCATGATTCTGACTGAGTGTATTTAGTTTTTACTTTTTATTTAATGTCATTCGGTCTTCTATGAATTTTTCTTGATATTTGTCAACCTTAAAATACTTAAAACTTTGCTGAAGACTAATCAACCATTGAGTTTACTGTGCTTTCGAGTTCTACCTTTCCTGAAATCGCACAAACCATTTTAGTTTTGTGTACACATTTGGAACAATTGAACATGTATTTGTGTTGAATCCTGTTCGATATAATGGTTACACATATCTACATGTATTCAAATAAAAAAAAATGATATTTTTGATTGACAAAAAGGGACATGGCACAGATGAGGCCATTTGTTTGCTAATTTTAGCAATAAGAAAAGAAAATGGCATAGGATATATATATATATATATATATATATATATATGCACTATTTACATCCTATAATTAAAATTTGGTGTGTACTTCTTGTGTTGTCTTGTGTCCATGTCACAGCGTTACATCACTTAACTCTCTTGCCGTGTAACTTGCATCTATTTCTTTTTGAGTCAGACTTTCATGCTCATGGAGGAAGAGATTTTTTTCTTCAGAGTATGTTAACCATTGTTGTTGTTGAAGAAAAAAAGTGACAAGGAGAGAGAAAGGAAGAAATCAATGGTGAAAATTGTATTATAGAGGAAGAATTGCTTACTTGTGAAAAGAGTTTTACCTATCTTTATGACCTTGTTTGCATAAACTTGACATGAGCTAGATTTTTTTTTTATTTCATAGTCCACTGTGCTTTTCTTTACTTGTTTCACCTTCTTATAGGAAATTCCCATTAAATTGCATCTAATATTTGTAAGCCGAATTTTTCAATCAATGATAATGCTGAGTTTATGTTTTCTGAAAATCATGGGAAAGAAAGCTACAAGTACACACAGGTAACATTGCTTCATATTTCGTACTTACATTTTAATCTTTTATTTGTTTTTTTTTATTATAGTATCGAAGGTATAATGAAATTATTCATTTAATAAATTCTACACTCACCTGAATGCAATTTAAGGCTTGATACTAGTACCGAGTAATATTTCCAAAATTCAACAATTAGATTATGCATTGATAAAATGTATAATTACTATTTAGTGTTTGTTATAACATGTTACATAAATCAAGCAAAGACGAATGCACGTATGATTTTAGTATTATCACTAGCATATGTAAGCATATAGATGTATTGGCTCATTTGTAAGCCAATTGGCACAGAGGGTGCCTACGATGAGTGTGTAAGATAATGCTCTCTTGTATTGTGGGAATAGAAAGTGCTAATGTTTGTGATAAAGTGCATCTTGAGTGAGTGCACAATCGAAAAGTTTAGAAACCTACACGTGTATGAGCAAATTTATAGAATTACTAGCTTTCTAATTAGAAATTACCTTCGAATGTGAGCAATTACTAGCTATAGATAGTTTTTTTTTTTGTGACTTCTAATCATCTTAGCAATTGCTTTGTCTTTAAACAAATAATCAACTATCAATATTTTTTGACTTTCTGGACAAGTAAATGACATAAACATGTATGATGGACAGCAGGTTGGGCTAACGATAGATAGATTGTGTTTCCTTTTGTTTTTGAATGGGTAAGATAAGTATAAATCATCTCAAAATCTACCGACTTGTCATGTATTTCCAATCTAATAATCATCGTTGTGTGTCTATGCAGGATGCTCCACACACACACACACATATATATATATATGGACTTTTTGATTCACCATGCCTAGTGTATTTTTGGCTCAAGATATATTGTCTGAAGATTCTCCAGTCATTTGCCAAGGGAAGTTGATAGGCTCAAGATATTCATGTATAGGATTATTGATGATGTTCTCTATTGCAGGTTGTACTAATTATAATTAGATTTGCATTGTTTTGTACTTTTTGATTCACCATGCACGGTGTATTAGAAGACTCAAGATATGTTGTTGGAAGATTCTCCAGTTCTTTGCCAACTGAAGTAGATAGCCCACGAGCTAAAGCATACCTTTAAAGGATTTTGAAGAGCAATATAGATGTGTGAGTTTTGAATTTGTTAGCTTTATGGTTACCCTATTGAAGATAGCTTTATTTGATGGCACAATATTGATTACTTGTATATAAGATAGCTTTTAGTGAATAATATAGCAAGAAAATCCTGAGTTACCCATTATAAACTTGTCAATTATGCAATCAAATATACTAAAAATCTATAGAGAAACTGAAGTTGAAGCTTCCAATCCCATATCTCTTACTTAGCCTATTGAAAGGCTCTCTTAGTCTCTTGAATTTTTTTTTGTGCCAATTTTCGCAAATAAAAATATGACAGCATGGCTAAAGTGATGAAAATGCACATTAAAATTGACCGGTCAGCTGGGTTCCTGACATTATACTTATAACCCTTTTTTGGGACCAATAACAATAACTAACAATGACACAAGTGTAAAAATGATTAGAATTTCCACTAAATTGGACTGCCTATTGTTGGTGAAGTGCCATAATATACCGATAATACATTGAAAAGATGTTGGTAATTTTGTGAAAAAACTAGTAATCATGTAGGTCTCTTAAAAAGCATGTTTTTCCAATTCCATAATTTGTAGTCAAGTTAATTAAAATCTTTATTCATGGCCTATAGCCTTTTTTTGAACCAATACTAATAAATAAAAAATGATATTAGTGCTAAAATGATTAGAATTCCCCTTGAATTGGGCTTTCCATTGCTCATAATTTCCCACATTATACTAGTAATTTGTTATGATTAAACTGGTAATTATATGTAAAAACTAGTAATCCTGGAGGTTTCTTGAAATTTTTTCCCCTTCAATTGGACTATTAGAAGCTTGTAATTTGGCATCAACCGCTAGTAACTATTATTAAAGGCATTAGTAATTATGGAAAAAAGCTAGTAATCTTATAGGGTCTCTACAAAAAAAATAGTTTCCCACTCCCATAAGTCTTACTGAATCTAATTAAAGGCTTCATTAGGATGTAGCCTTTTTTTAGACCTACACTAACATAGACAAATGACACTTGTGCTAAAATGCTGAGAATTCCCCTTGAATAGGATTGTTAGAAGTTGGTAACTTGGCATACATAGCTAGTAACTATCTTAAAATTGCTGGTAATTATGGAAAAAAGCTAGTAATCTTATAGGGTCTCTACAAAAAAAATAGTTTCCCACTCCCGTAACTCTTACTTAATCTAATTAAAGGCTTCATTAGCATGTAGCCCCTTTTTCAGGACCTACACCAACATATACAAATAACATTTGTGCCAAAATGCTGAGAATTCCCCTTGAATAGAACGGCTAAAAGCTAGTAACTTGGCAAATATAGTTGGTAACGATTTTGAAAGTTGCTAGTAATTATGAAAAAATACTAGTAATCCTACAAGTTTCTTCAAAAAAAAAATTTTCCACTCCCATAAGTCTTACTCAACCTAATTAAAATTTTCATTAGTATATAGCCCTTTTTTAGGACCTACATCGACAAATACAAATGACATTTGTGCTCAAATGATTAGAATTCCTCTTAAATTCAGGTGTCAGATGCTAGTAATTTTGCATGAGTCGCAAGTTGTAACATTCTAATTTTTAACCCAATACTCTAGAATATATTTAGGTTAATCGTTAGGCGGTTACGTCATAGTCTCCTTTTTACTTTAAAATACTTAGCGGAAATACTAGTAAAATTTTTTTTTGAATTACAAAAGCAAAGTGAGAGCCGCGCGACACGATAAATAATAAAGCACGAGAGGAAATAAGGCAAGCATCTCATAACATCATAACATAAAGCAAGTAGAGGCACATTATAATAGAACTGAACTGCATATTTATATAATATGATATGCCCAGTCATGGAGAGTGGGGCTTAGTTTAGTACATCATGAGCAATACATATAGAAAGGAAATATAAAGGAAAGTGTGACGGAAACTATAAAAGCAACTCCCCTACCCAAGTGCAACTAAAGGGATAACCTCTAAAAAAAAAGAGGTCCATCCTCATCTAAGTGGTGTGTGCTCTACCCGAGTACTCCATCGAGCGTACGTCACCTCCTACTGACGTCCATCTCGCGAGCGAGGCACATATCCAGGAAACTGGGCGAGCTTCTCCGGCGTGTAAAGATGGAACGAGGATCGAGAGTGACCCCCGCGACGTGGCCGCATCTCCGGTCGTCGTGCTAGCCGTGACTGAGTCACAGTATCCTCACTGCCCTCTCTCATCAGTGGTGGAGTGGGGGTAGAGCTCTCGCTATACGGATGGGTAGGCGGGTCCTCCGACGAGTCGGTCTCCGAGAAGTAAGTCTGGGGCACGTAGTCTGGATAGTCACGCATGGCTAAGGCGGCGGTGTGTATGCGGAGCACTCTCTCATTATGCGTACGCGCGCGCTCAAAAACCCGCTCGTCGTCACCATAGGATGCAGTCGAGGAGAAGCGGTGGGTATGTACGGGGTGAGCGAAGGGACATCCAACGAACATGAAAACTCGCACTGTGCACTGTCCCTCAAAATGGTATGATCCGTACTCCGGATCATAGTGCACCTCCTACGTCGGGGTGTCCACAAAAACTACGAACGACGCCATCTGAAGACATGACGGAAAGGAAGAGATACAGGGAGTGAAAATCTTGCTAAAGAATCTCAGTAGGTCCTCCTACTACCTAAGTGTCATCATCTACGTCCTCAGGAACCTTGGGTTTAGTATACAAAATAAGTGAACATGCATTAAGTCCATTTTTAAGCTTTGAAACATAGTTAGCCAAGGTCCATTCATTTTAGTATGATTCTTAATGTCATGGATGCAACATATTAAAGAATATATGCATGGCTCTACTTAATGCAAGAATAATAATCATAACATTAAGAACATCATAGTAGTGGCATAAAGTGGCAATTAAATTCTCATATGGGAAACTTTGTGACATAAACATCATACTTTACTTCCTCATAGGCTACCCTAAAAGACAATCATTCTGGGGGTGCTCGGTCGAACCGGTGTCACCCAGAACGTGTCACGTCTCTAGGTTATGAGCTCATACCTTAACTAGTCGTCACTAGTTCTTACTTATCAATCCCGATAAGCGTATCATAATCATAAACATAATCCCGACTTATCCAGTATGGGCTAGGGGGAGTTTCTTGGGGGTGCTCGGCCGAACCAGTGTCACCCAAAAATTCATCTTGGTACCGATGTCACATGAGTTCTCTGGAGGTGCTCGGCTGAACTGGTGTCATCCGAGAACTCATCTTAGTACCTCATAAATAAAAATCTCATAGTTTTCTCAAAACTTTCTAAGTTCCCAAATTTGTCAGAAATTTGGCAACATAATAGCAGCATGCTGAATTTCTTCCAAATTTTACTTTATGCCACATAAGTCAATCAAACATGCATCCTTCATCATAATTCCATGCATTCACATAATCATTCTCATACGTTCACAAGCCACATTGAAAATTCATTATGCTCTTGGTCTTACGGTATCTTATGCTTGGACCCTTACGGGCCTTAAACTTGTGATGTAATTAATCTATCATTTTCTATCAACTTCTTATGCACCTAAGGATTCTATTCTAACAAATCTTACTATTATTTATGCTCTTTAATAAATCTGGACAACGCCATTCCTTAGGGGCAGAATTATAAACTTACAATTACGGGGTTCTAGAACTTACGTTTTAGACCCTTTCTTGGTTCTGTTTTCGCCTAAGGCACTATAAATTCGACCTAAACCAATTATGAGGCATTTCTATGCCTAAGAACTACTTATAAACCATGTTCACTACATTATAAGGTTACTGGACAGATTCTAAAAATTAAATGTTCTAAGAGTTCTAGAATTGCGGTTTTACGGTTTTCTAGTTACTAGTTTCTCTATAGGTGCTAAAATTCAATCCTACTTCAATTGTAACCAAATTTTTCATGATTAAACAATCCTAATCTGATTATACTCCCATTGAAACAGTTTGGGCAGTATCCAAAAATAAATGGGCTAAAACTATGCTAAATCTTGACTTTACGGTTTTTCTAGAAAGCTAGTTTCTCTCCTATCATGCATAGAAATGTTCATACCTCATCATACATAATTTTCACGCATTCTAACACATCAAAACATCATCATACAGCAGCAAACTCATCATGGTATAACCGAAACATCAAGTCCCAAAAAGATGCATAACTTGATATTTCTAAAACACATAAGTTGCTAGTTTCTCTTGGAACCATTTTTAGGACTTCTAAAACTCTTTTGCAAACCATTTTATTTTGTCAAGAGGCTAAAAATACCCTTAGGTCAGTAACCAACTTGATCCCTCCTTAAAAGAGAATTAAATTCATGAATCTTGTTGGTCTTAACTTCATAAAATTCATGAGGCATAAAGAGAATCTTAAAAGTTAGATTGTGGGTCCTTGTAGCTAGATGAAACTCATTCCAAGTTCATCATCACTACATGACCGAAATTATGCATTCAAAGAATGCTCCCACATTAAACTTCAACTTGAGATAAAATGGGCAAGTCTTTGAGCTCTAAGGTCTTTAAGTGATGACATAATTTAAACATGCTATGCACTTCATTTTTACTCTTCATTACAAAGTAAAGTGAGAGCTTAAAGTAAGTATGCAAGACTTGAATATAAATATGCAAGGCTTGAAATAAATATGCAAGACTTGAAATATAAATATGCAAGTTCATTTCTTTATTTTAGTGCTCTAGGCCCAGCAACAATCGACTTTAAGGCCGAAATAGAAAGGCTTTGAGATTTAGTTAGGTGATAGTGCAAGCTCTTATTTTAAATCTTTATGTTCTTTAGTGATGAAAAGTAAATATGCTAGTCAAGAATGTAAATATGAGGTGCACTCTATTCTTTATCCTTTAACTTTAAGTGATGGCTTGGAAAATAAATATGAATGCGAAGCTCAAAGTAAATATGTAATGCATAAGCTTGAACTTAAATATGAATGTTAGTCCATTTTATTTCTTATTAGAGCTCAGACAAGACTTTAGAGGAACTTAAACCTCAACCCAAACTCATCATGACAAGATAAAGTGAAGACAAGAGTGAACCTCAAGGGTTCATTGGAACACAAAGTTTCCTTCCTTGAAATGAGGTCATAAATAACATTTTCATTAAAACTCAAGCTCTAGAGGCCTCATTGTGATGAACACATAGTCATCATCTAGTAGCTCTCATCATCCAGCCATTGTGAACCTCATTGGCCAACATGGCCGAAAATTTGGAGAAAGAAAAGAAAAAGGAACCGAAACTTTTAAGAAGAGAAAAAAACATTTGAAACTCTAGAGACCATGATCTTGATGATGCATTAACACCAATATCATGAGTCCTCATCATTGAGTTCATGTAACCATTTTAAAACATCATCAAAGTTAAAGATTTCAAGAAGAAAGAACTAAAAACATCGTTAACTTAAGATCAAAGATCAAGCTTTAGAGATTGTTCAAGTGATGGACATCACCACCATAAAACCTCATCATCAAGCTCTCATTCCCTTGTCCTCGAAGGCCCATGGCCGAAAATGATGAAGAAAAAGGAGAGGGAAAAAAGTTCTAAAAAGACTCAAGAGAAACCATAAACACATAACTAGAATAAGAACTTAAATAAAGGAAATACTTGAAAGAAAATCTCTACCAAGTGATTTGAAGATTGGGATGAGAGGAGAGGATGAAGAACTTGAACACTTGAACTTGAGAGAAAAGAAAACTTTGAAGTGCTCTTTGAAAACTTACACTTAGCAAATGAACCCAAAATGATGCAAGTTCACCCAAGCATGCTATTTATAGAGAAATGAAACAAATGCAAGGTGCAAGAGGGAGGAGGAGGTTTCGGCCAACAAGAGCAGCCCCATGAGTTCCATGAGATGAGATGTTGTGATCTTGAGGCATGGTGATGTATGGTTCAAAGTATGGTAAGATATGGTTCAAGGTATGGCTCAAGCATAGTTCTTTGAGTGAGAAACAAATCAACATGTGATGTAAATGAGAGAGAGATGGCCGAACTTGCGTCAGCCATGGGGGAGGGTTTCTTGCATTTTAATTGTGGTTTAGAGTTGTGTTTAGGTGTATCTTTGATTAGGATTAAGATTAGGAATTTGTAAGAAAGTGTTTAGGTGAGAAAATGAGTAATTAAGGTTGTCAAGACATGTTTAAGGAGTGGTCTTGCATCATTAGTGAGTTATAAACTCATTTTAGTGCATAAACAATTCTAGACACAATTCCTTGATTTAAGGAATTGGAGAGAGAAAACACTATTCAAGATTCCAAGAGTGAAATCTTGAGTTTTAAAAAGAAATTTAAATCTAATCTAAGCAATTTTAGGTTCTAATTAATTTTAATAGTTTATTTTGACTCTAGATTAATTATGGAAATTAATTAATCTTCGATTAGAGCCTAATATTGCTTAGGTTTGCTTAATTACGTCATTAGGCTCAAAGACACTAGTCTAGGGGCAAAATCGTAATTTTGCACTAAAACTGCCCGGAACTACCGGGACTTAAAAAGGCGCTTTTAATCATGTAAAAACATTGTTTTAAAGCTTTGGGGAAAGTTTCAGGCTCAAACGGCACCTTTACCGAGGTAAAATGCTATAGGGGTATTTTGGCCATTTTGACCCGAAACTGCAGAAAATGAGACTTTCGCCTCCGAAACCACTCAAGGGCTATTCAATTCCCTTCAAACATTGAGTTGGCCCTTCGAGGACTGCCGGGCCGGCCATCCTCGAATTCTGGGCCAAAAACGACTTTAGGGGCATTTTGGTCATTTTCCACTCCGACAAAAAATCGAGGCGTTACACAAGTAACCTGTTTTGAAGTTGCTGCTAATTTTCACAAAATGATAGTAATCCTACAGGTTTTGTAACGCCCCGATTTTTCTGTCTGAAAGGAAAATGACCAAAATGCCCTTTAGGTCATTTTCTACCCGAAATTCGAGGATGGCCAACCCAACAGTCATCGAAAGGCCAACTCAATGTTTGAAGGGGATTGGATGGCCCTTAAATGGTTTCGGAGGCGAAAATCTCATTTTCTGCAGTTTCAGGTCAAAATGACTAAAATGCCTCTATAGCGTTTCTACGCTGGTAAAGCTGCCGTTTGAGCCCAAAACTTTCTCTGAAGGTCTAAAACAATGTTTTTACATGTTTAAAAGCGTCTGTTTAAGTCCTGGTGGTCCCGGGCAATTTTTGCACAAAATTATGATTTTGCCCCTGGAATAGTATTTTTGAGCTTAATGACGTAATTAAGCAAACTTAAGCAATATTAGGCTCTAATCGATAATTAATTAATTTTCATAATTAATCTAGAGTCAAAATAGGCAATTAAAATTAATTAGAACCTAAAATTTCTTATATTAAACTTAAATCTCTTTTTAAAACTCAAGATTCCAATCTTGGAATCTTGAATAGTATTTTCTCTTTCCAATTCCTTAAATCATGGAATTGTGTCTAGAATTGTTTATGAACTAAAATAAATTTATAACTCACTAATGATGCAAGACCACTCCTTAAACATGTCTTGACAACCTTGATTACCCATTTTCTCACCTAAACACTTTCTTACAAATTCCTAATCTTAATCCTAATCAAAGATACATCTAAACACAACTCTAAACCACAATTAAAATGCAAGAAATCCTCCCCATGGCTGATGCAAGTTTCGGCCACCTCCTCCCCCATTTACATCACATGTTGATTTGTTTCTCACTCAACGAACCATACTTGACCCATACTTGAACCCATACCTAGCCATGCCTTCCACCATGCCTTGAACCATACCTTGGAAAAGATATTTTCTCCTCCTTGTGCTGTAAATGGCCGAAGCCTTCCTCCTTGTAACATCCTAATTTTTTAACCCAATACTCTAGAACATACTTAGGTTAATCATTAGTCTGTTACTTCATAGTTCTCATTTTTACTTTGAAATACTTAGCGGAAAATACAGGTAAATTTTTTTGAAATACAAAGTGAGAGCCGCGTGATGCGATATAACTTGTAACGGACAAAACATACATCTCATAACGTCATAGCATAAAGCACATAAAGGCACATCATGAGAAACACTGAATATCACCTCATATATATATATATATATATATATATATATATATATATATATAACTTGCCCACTTATAAGTGTGGGACTTAATTTGGTACAAAGGAATACATGAAAGATAATACAACATAAACATAAATATAAACTACTCCCCTACCTGAGTGCATCTAATGGGATAACCTCTAAACAAAAGAAGGTTTATCTCCATCTAAGTGGTGTATGCTCTAACCCGGGCCATCCACAGCCTCCTACTGGCGACTATCCCTTGAGCATGGCACGTAACCAGGAAACTGGGTAAGCTTTTCCAGCGAGAATAGGCGGAACAGGGCTCGGAAGTGACCTCCCCGGCGTGGCCTCATCTCCGGTCGTCGTGCAAGCCTCGGCTGAGTCACGGAGGGCTCGCTACCCTCCCCAAGGTCCATGGGTATGGTGGGGGAAGATCCCTTGAAGGGTACCTGGGTTGCCGAATCCTCGGAATGATCCATCTCCGAAAAAGACGACAGGCAACGGGGCACATACTGGGGGTATTCTCAAATGGCGGACGCGGACGGTGGACTACGGCGAAGCCTCTCCTCTCGGGGACGTGTGCGATCAAACACCAGGTCATCGCCAAAAGGTGAGACAGGGGATAAACGATGGGAATGTATAGGGGGAGTGAAGGGTCGACCCATGAACATGAATACTCTAACCGTGCATCGACCCACAAAATGGAATGACCCGTGGTCCGGGTCATGGTGCACCTCCCATGTCGGCGTGCCCCCGAACACCACGAACGACGCCATCTGAAGACGTGACGGAAAGAGAGAGATAGAAGGAGTGAGAATCTTGCTAAAGAATCTCAGTAGGGCCTCCTACTATCTAGGTGTCATCATCTACGTCCTCAGGAACCTTGGGTTTATTTTCGTAGAAGTAAGTGAGCATGCATCGAGTTCATTTTTAATCTTTAAAATATACTTTAGCCAAGGTCCATTCATTTTAGGATGATCTTAATGTCATGAATACAACATAATAGAGAATGTATACATGGCGCTACCTAATGCACATACATAAATTATATCATCAAGCATCATCATACTTAGTGGCATAAAGTGGCAATAGAAACATTCATATGGGACAAACTTAGTGATATAATCATAATCATGAAACTTCTCTTCCTCATGGGCCACCCTAAAAGACAAGCGCTCTGGGGGTGCTCGGCCGAACCGGTGTCACCGTAACGTGTCACATCTCTAGGTTATGAGCTCATACCTTAACTAGTCGTCACTAGTTCTTACTTACCACTTAACGATAAGCGTATCATAAATCATAAATCCCGACTATCTGAGTACGGGTTAGGGGGCAATTCTCTTAGGGGTGCTCGGCCGAACCGGTGTCACCTAAGAGTATAATTGGTACCAATATCACATGAGTTCTATGGAGGTGCTCGGCCGAACCGGTGTCATCCTAGAATCCTTCTTAGTACCTTAATTTTCAAAATCTCTTTAAGTCCCCAAATTTGTCGGGAATTCGGCGGCACAAAGGCATTACGCCGAATTTCTTCCAAATTTGCTTTATGCCACATAAACATATATCCTCATGAATTCCTCATATGAATACCATTATCATTCTTCACACAACACATGCATCATCATAGAACATTCAAACGCTTACCCTTACGGTAGGTTATGCTTTGACCCTTACGGGTCTTCATCTTGAGATATAGTTTTCTAACATCCGTCGCTCATATGTTATGCACCTAAGGGCTCATAATTAATCATCATTCCTAATCCTCATGTTCATACTCAAGTCTGAAAAGCATAGGGCAGAATTTCTAACGTGTGATTACGGGGTTCTAGAACTTACGTTTTAGGCCCTTTCTCAGTTCCGTCTTCGCCTAAGGCGCTATAAATTAAATCTAAATCAATTACGAGACATTCCTATGCTTTAGAACTAATTATGAATCACATTTATCATGTTGTAACATTTCTGGACAGAATCCAGAAAACTAAATGTTCTAAGAGTTCTACATTTGCATTTTTACGGTTTTCTAGTTACTAGTTTCCTTATAGGTGCTAAAATTCAATTCTAATCCAAATGTTACCAAGTTTCACATCTAAACAATCCTAATCTGATTATGTTCCCATTAAAGATAAGTTCCAAAAACAAATGGGTCTAAACTATGTTAAATTCTAGCTTTACAGTATTTCTAGTTAGCTAGTTTCTTACCTATGATGCATAGAATCGTTTCTACATCATCATGTGATAATTTCACACATTCTAACACATCAAAGCATCATCATACAGCCATAAGCTCATCATGGTAGTATCGAAAACATCTAACTTCAATAAAAGAACTAAATTGACATTCCTAGGTATATAAGTTAACTAGTTTCTCTTGGAATCAATTTAGAATTTCTAAAACTCTTTGAAAATCATTTTAATTCATCAAGAGGCTAAGAGAAGCCTTAGGTCAGTGACCCAAATATATTTCATCTTCTAAAAGGGAATGAGGTCATATCTCATGATAACATAACCTTGTAAAGATTTATAAAGCTTTAAGAAAAACTTAGAACATAGACTATTAGTCCTTGTAGCTAGATGAAAACTCATTGCAAGTCCATCATCACTACTTGTTTAAAACATGCATTCAAAGAATGCATTCACATTAACCTTTAACTTGAAATGAAATGGGCAAGTCCTTGAGCTCTAGGTTCTTAAGTTATGACATAAAATAAACGTGCTCATGCTTTTCATTTTTACTCTTGCTTACAAAATAAAGTGATGACTTAAATTAAATGTGCAAGGCATAAACTTAAACGTGCAAGCTTGAAAGTAAATATGCAAGGTTCAATTCTTTATTTTAGTACTCTTGGCCCAACAACAATCGACTTTAAGGCCGAAATAGATAGGCATTCGAGAAATTAATTAGGTGATAATGCAAGTTCAATTCTTTATTTTAGTGCTCTCGGCCCAACAACAATCGACTTTAAGGCCGAAATAGAAAGGTTTTGAGAATTAAATTAAGTGATGATGCAAGTTCCATTTTAATCTTTATGTTCTTAGGTGATAGCTTGAAAGTAAAGATGCATAGCAAGAATGTAAATGAGTGCAAGTATAAAATAAATTATGCAAGTTCATTTTATCTTTCTAGAGCCCTTAACAAGACTTTAAAGGAACTCAATCCTCAACCCAAACTCGTCCAACCAAGGTTAAGTAAAGCTTAGAGTTCTTAGAACTCAAGACAACATTTTTAGAAAATCAAAACATTGAACATGTAGAAGACAAGGAAATGGCCGAAACATTCTAGGCAAGAAAAGGAATATTTGAAAACTCTAGAGTCCATGATCTTGGTGATATATTAACACCAACACCATGAGTCCTCATCATTGAGTTCATAGAACCATTTTAAAACACCATCAAAGCTAAAGTCCTCAAGAGTTCAAGAAAGGAAGAACTAGAAACATTTTTGCTCAAGAACAAAGATCAAGCTCTAGAGTTTGTTTCAAGTGATGAACATCATCGTGAAACTCTCATCATCAAGCTCTCATTTCTTTGAACTTCAAGGCCCATGGCCGAAAATGAGAAGGAAAAAGGAGAAGAAAAGAAGTTCTAAAAAGAATCAAAAGAAACTATGAACATAAAGCTAGAACAAGAACTTTAAAGAAAAAAGTACTTGAAAGCAAATCCCTACTTGGTGTGATGATCTTGAAGATGGAAGAAGAAGATGAAGAAGATGAAGAACTTGAAGAACTTTGAAGGCTTGAACTTGAGAGAAAAGGAAGCTTTGAAGTGTTTCTTTGAAAACTTACACTTTGCAAATGAACCCAAAATGATACAAGTTCACCCAAGCAAACTATTTATAGAGAAATGAAAGAAATGAAGGGTGCACGTGGAGAGGGAGGCTTCGGCCATCAGATGGGGAGGGAACCCATGAGTTCCATGAGGTGAGATAATGTGGTCTTGAGGCATGGTGAGGTATGGTTCAAAGTATGGTGAGGTATGGTTCAAGGTATGGCCTCAAGCATGGTTCTTTGAGTGAGAAACAATTCAACATGTGAGGTAAAAGGAGAGAGATGGCCGAATGTGCATCAGCCATGAGGGAGAGTTTCTTGCATTTTAATTGTGGTTTAGAGTTGTGTTTAAGTGTATCTTTGATTAGGATTAAGATTAGGAATTTGTAAGAAAGTGTTTAGGTGAGAAAATGGGTAATTTAAGGTTGTCAAGACATAATTAGAGAGTGTTCTTGCATCATTAGTGAGTTATAAATTCATTTTAGTGTATAAACAATCCTAGACACAATTCCTTGATTAAAGGAATTGGAGAGAGAAAACACTATTCAAGATTCCAAGACTAGGAATCTTGAGTTCTAAAAAGGGATTTAAGTTTAATCTAAGCAATTTTAGGTTCTAATTAACTTTAATAAATTATTTTGACTCTAGATTAATTAGGGAAATTAATTAATCTTCGTTTAGAGCCTAATATTGCTTAGGTTTGCTTAATTACATCGTTAAGCTCAAAAATACTATTCCAGGGGCAAAATCGTAATTTTGCACTAAAACTGTCCGGGACCATCGGGACTTAAACAGATGTTTTGAAACATGTAAAAACATTGTTTTAGACCTCTGGGGAAAGTTCCGGGCTCAAACGGCACCTCTACCCGCGTAAAACGCTACAGGGGTATTTTGGTCATTTTGACCCGAAACTGTGGAAAATGAGACTTTCGTCTCCGGAACCACTCAAGGGTCATTCAATCCCGTTCAAACATTGAGTTGGCCCTTCGAGTACTGCCGAGTCGGCCATCCCCGAATTCCGGACCTCAGGGACATTTCGGTCATTTTCCACTCAGACAGAAAAATCGGGGCGTTACACTCCCCATTTACACCTCTCATTTTTTTTCATTTCTCTATAAATAGCATGCTTGGGTGAACTTGCATAATTTTGGATTCATTTGCTAAGTGTAAGTTTTCAAAAGAGCACTTCAAAGTTTTCTTTTTCTCTCAAGTTCAAGTGTCTAAGTTCTTCAAGTTCTTCATCCTCTTCACTCATCTCAACCTCCAATCACTTGGTAGGGATTTTCTTTCAAGTGTTTCTTTCATTTAAGTTCTTAATCTAGTTATGTGTTCATGGTTTCTCTTGAATCTTTTTGGAACTTCTTTTCTTCTTCTCTTCCTTCTTCATTTTCGGCCATGATCCTTTGAAAATAAAGGAATAAGAGCTTGATGATGAAGGTTTCATGATGATGGTCATCACTTGAACAACCTCTAAAGCTTGATCTTTGTCCTTGAGTTAAAAATGTTTATAGTTCTTTCTTTCTTGAACCTTGAAATCTTTAACTTTGATGGTGTTTTAATATGGTTACATGAGCTCAATGATGAGGACTCATGATGTTGGTGTTAATACATCATCAAGATCATGGTCTCTAGAGTTTCAAAATGGTTCTTTCTTGCTCTTAAGTTTCGGTTTCTTTCCTTTCCTTTTCTCTAAAATTGTTGCCAACCAACTTGGGTGGTCCAACATGATAGCTTGATGATGAGAGTTCTAGTTGGTGACTTTATGTTCACCACAAAGAAATCTCTAAAGCTTGAGTTTTCATAAAGATGTTATAAAGTTCATTTATGGTTATATTTTCAAGGAATGTTGTAACACCCCGATTTCTCTGTCCGAGGGAAATGACCAAAATGCCCCTGAGGTCATTTCCTGGCCCGAACTCGAGGGTAACCAACTCGGTCGTCCTCGAAGGGTCAACTCAATGTTTGAAGGGGATTAAATGGCCTTTGAATGCTTCCGGAAGCGAAAATTTCGTTTTCCGCAGTTTCGGGTCAAAATGACCAAAATAACCCTATAGTGTTTTTACGCGGGTAAAGGTGCCGTTTGAGCCCGGAACTTTCCCCAGAGGTTTAAAAACATGTTTTCATGTGTCTAGAGGTCTCTGTTCAAGTCCCGGTGGTCCCGGGCAGTTTTAGTGCAAAATTACGATTTTGCCCCTAGAATAGTGCTTTTGAGCTTAATGACGTAATTAAGCAAACCTAAGCAATATTAGGCTCTAAACGAAGATTAATTTATTTCCCTAATTAATCTAGAGTCAAAATAATTTATTAAAGTTAATTAGAACCTAAAATTTCTTAGATTAAACTTAAATCCCTTTTTAGAACTCAAGACTCCTAGTCTTGGAATCTTGAATAGTGTTTTCTCTTTCCAATTCCTTAAATCAAGGAATTGTGTCTAGAGTTGTTTAAACTCTAAATTGAGGATTTAACTCACTAATGGTGCAAGACCACTCCTTAATTATGTCTAGGCCACCTTAATTACCCAGGCCACCTTAATTACCCATTTACCTTACCTAAACACTTTCTTACAAATTCCTAATCTTAAGCATAATCAAAGATACACCTAAACACAACTCTAAACCACAATTAAAATGCAAAGAAACCTCCCCCATGGGCTGATGCATATTCGGCCATCACTCTCTAATTACCACACATATTAAATTGTTTTCTCACTCAAAGAGCCATGCTTGAGCCATACCTTGAGCCATACCTCACCATGCTTTGAACCATACCTCACCATACCTCAAGAACACATTATCTCACCTCATGGAACTCATGGAAAGCCTCCAATCTGCACCCTCATGGCCGAAACCTCTCCCTCCATGAGCTCCCTCCATTTGTTTCATTTCTCTATAAATAGAATGCCTTGAGGAGCTTGCACCACTTTTAGATCATTTGCCAAGTTTAGGAAACACTCAAAGCTTTTCTTTTATCTCAAAGTTCTAGTGTTCTTCAAGTTCTTCAAGCTCTTCAAAGTTCTTCATCATCTTCATCTTCTTCTTCCATCTTCAAGTTCATCACACCAAGTAGGGATTTTCTTTCATGTATTCTTTTCTTTAAAGTTCTTGTTTCAAGCTTGATGTTCATAGTTTCTCTTGTTTCTCTTTAGAACTTCATTTCCACTCCTCCTTCCTTTTCATTTTCGGCCATGGGCCTTAGAGAACAAAGGAATGAGAGCTTGATGATGAGAGTTTCATGATGATGTTCATCACTTGAAACAAACTCTAGAGCTTGATCTTTGTTCTTGAGCAAAAATGTTTCTAGTTTTTCCTTTCTTGAACTCTTGAGAACTTTAACTTTGATAATGTTTTAAAATGACTCTATGAACTCAATGATGAGGTCTCATGATGTTGGTGTTAATATATCACCAAGATCATGGATTCTAGAGTTTCAAATATTTCTTTTCTTTCCTTGAAGTTTCGGCCATTACCTTTCCTCTTACATGCAAAATGTTTGATTTTCTAAACATGTTATGTTGAGTTCTAAGAACTCTAGACTTTTACTTTGTCTTGGTTTGATGAGTTTGGGTTGAGGTTTAAGTTCCTTTAAAGTCTTGCTAAGAGCTCTAGAGAGATAAAATGAACTTGCATAATTTATTTTATGCTTGCATTCATATTTACATTCTTGCTATGCATCCTTACCTTCTAGCTATCACCTAAGAACATAAAGATTAAAATGAAACTTGTCTCATCACTTGATTTATTTCTCGAAGCCTTTCTATTTCAGCCTTAAAGTCGATTATTGTTGGGCCTAGAGCACTAAAATAAAGAATTGAACTTGCATTACCACCTAATTAATTTCTCGAATGCCTATCTATTTCGGCCTTAAAGTCGATTGTTGTTGGGCCAAGAGCACTAAAATAAAGAATTGAACCATGTATATTTACCTTCAAGCTTGCACGTTTAAGTTTATGCCTCGCATATTTACTTTCCAGCTTGCACGTTTAAGTTTATGCCTTGCATATTTAAATTTAAGTCATCACAGTACTTTGTAAGCAAGATTAAAAATGAAAAGCATGAGCACGTTTAGTTTATGTCGAAACTTAAGAACCTAGAGCTCAAAGACTTGCCCATTTCATTCCAAGTTAAAGTTATATGTGAATGTATTCCTTGAATGAATAATTTCGGCCAAGTAGTGATGATGGACTTGCAATGAGTTTTCATCTAGCTACTAGGACCAATAGTCTATGTTTTAAGTTTTCCTTAAAGCTTTACAAATCTTTATAAGGTTTTGTCATCTCAAGTTGTGACTTTATTATCTTTTAGGAGATGAAACATATTGTGGTCATTGACCTAAGGCTTCACTTAGCCTCTTGATGAATTAAAATGTTTTGCAAAGAGTTTTAGAAGTTCTAGAATGATTCCAAGAGAAACTAGTTAATTTATGTACCTAGAAATGTCAATTTAACTCTCTCATTTAAGTTAAATGTTTTCGGTTCTGATGTGATGAGTGTGATGCTGTATGATGATGTTTTGACGTGTTGGAATGTGTGAAAATATCATATGATGATGTAGAAGCGATCCTATGCATGATAGGTAAGAAACTAGCTAACTAGAAATACCGTAAAGCTAGAATTTAACATAGTTTTGACCCATTTGTTTATGGAAATTTTCCAAACTGTTTTAATGGGGACATAATCAGATTTAGATTGTTTAGACATGAAAAACTTGGTATCATTTGAGTTAAAATTGAATTCTAGCACCTATGGGGAAACTAGTAACTAGAAAACCGTAAAAATGCAAATGTAGAACTCTTAGAACATTTAATTTTCTGGATTCGGTCCAGCACCCTTACAACATGGTAAACATGATTAATAATTAGTCCTTAAGCATAGGAATGCCTCATAATTGATTTAGATTTAATATATAGCTTTCAAGTAAAACGGAACCAAGAAAGGGTCTAAAACGTAAGTTCTAGAACCTCAGATTCACATGTTAGGATTTCCACCCTATGCTATTCAGATTTAAAAGTAAAATGAGAGGATTATGAATGATGTTTAATTATGAGCCTTAGGTGCTTAAAATATGAACGACGGATGTAGAGAACTATATCTCAAGATTAAGACCCGTAAGGGTCAAAGCACAAGCTACCGTAAGGGTAAGCGTTTGGATGATTTATGATGATGCATGAAGTATGCTAATGATGATGATGTTATTCATATGAGGAATTTATGAGATTATATGGTAATGTGGCATAAAGCAAATTTGGAAGGAAATTCGGTGTAATGACCGTTGGGCCGCCGAATTTCCGACAAATTTGGGGACTTAAAGAGATTTTGAAAATTAAGGTACTAAGATGGGTTCTAGGATGACACCGGTTCGGCCGAGCACCTCCATAGAACTCATGTGACATCGGTACCATTTTACACTCTTAGGTGACACCGGTTCGGCTAGCACCCCTAAGAGTTTTGCCCCCTAACCCGTACTCAGATAGTCGGGATTTATGATTTATGATATGCTTATCGTTAAGTGGTAAGTAAGAACTAGTGACGACTAGTTAAGGTATGAGCTCATAACCTAGATGTATGACACGCTCGGTGACACCGGTTCGGCCGAGCACCCCCAGTTCGATTGTCTTTTAGGGTGGCCCACGAGGAAGAGAAGTTTCATGATTATGATTATGTCACTAAGTTTTGTCCCATATGAATGTTACTATTGCCACTTTATGCCACCAAGAATGATGATGCTTGATGTTATGTTTTATGTATGTGCATTAGGTAGTGCCATGCATACATTGTCTATTATGTTGCATTCATGACATTAAGATCATCCTAAAATGAATGGACCTTGGCTAAAATATATTTTAAAGTTTAAAATGAACTTAATACATGCTCAATCATTTTGTATAAATAAACCCAAGGTTACTGAGGACGTAGATGATGACACCTAGGTAGTAGGAGGCCCTACTGAGGTTCTTTAGCAAGATTCTCACTCCCTCTACCTCTTTTTTTCCGTCACGTCTTCAGATGGCGACGTTCGTGGTGTTCGTGGACACGCCGACATGGGAGGTGCACCATGACCCGGACCACGGGTCATTCCATTTTGTGGGTCGATGCACGGTTAGAGTATTCATGTTCATGGGTCGACCCTTCACTCCCAGCACATTCCCATTCATTTCTCCCCGCCTCACCATTTGGCGATGACCTGGTGTTCGAGCCAAGACGCCCCTAGAGGAGAGGCTTCGCTGCACTCCCATCATCCACGCCCGCTCGAGACTACTCCCAAAGATGTGCCCGCTGCCCATCGTCTTTTTCTGAGACGGATCCTTCCGAGGATTCGCAACCCAGTGCACTCCTCCGAGGGATCTTCCCCTCTATACCCATGGACCTTGGGAAGGTAGTGAGCCTTCCGTGACTCAGCCGAGGCTTGCACGACGACCGGAGATGAGGCCACGCTGGAGGTCACTTCTGAGCCCCGTCCCGCCTATTCACGCCGAGGAGCTTGCTCAGTTTCTGGTTACTTGCCACGCCGAGGGATAGTCGCCAAAGAGAGGTCAGTAGATGCCCGAAATAGAACACACACCACTTAGATGGGGATAAACCTTCTTTTGTTTAGAGGTTATCCTATTAGGTGCACTCGGGTAGGGGAGTAGATCATGTTCATGTTTTATGTTGTATTTTCTTTTATGCATTTCCCCTGTACTAAACTAAGTCCCACATTTATAAGTGGGCAAATTATATATATATGAAATGATATTCAGTGATGTTCATGTTGTGCCTCATGTTATGATGTTGTGAGATAATTGTCTTACCATACGTGGTTTACCGCTTATCGCATCACGCGGCTCTCACTTTAATTTCAAAAAAATTTACCCGTATTTTCCGCTAAGTAATTCAAAGTTAAATGAGAACTATGAAGTAACAGACTAATGATTAACCTAAATATGTTCTAGAGTATTGGGTTAAAAATTAGGATGTTACAAATGTTATCTTGAGTTCTAAGAACTCTAGACCTCACTTTACCTTGTCATGATGAGTTTGGGTTAAGGTTAAAGTTCTTCTAAAAGTCTTGTATGAGCTCTAATAAGATACAAATGAACTTGCATATTTACTTTGTGGTTGCACTCATGTTTTTGTTCTTGCTTTGCATCTTTATTTTCAAGTCATCACTTAAGGACTCAAAGATTAAAACAAGACTTGCATTATCACCTAATTAATTCTCAAAGCCTTTCTATTTCGGCCATAAAGTCGATTGTTGTTGGGCCTAGAGCACTAAAATAAAGAAATGAACTTGCATTGCATATTTATTTCAAGTCTTGCATATTTAAATTTCAAGCCTTGCATATTTATTTCAAGTCTTGCATATTTATTTCCAAGTCTTGCATATTTACTTTAAAGTTCTCACTTTACTTTGTAATGAAGAATAAAAATGAAGTGCATAGCATGTTTATATTATGCTATCACTTAAAGACCTTAGAGCTCAAAGACTTGCCCATTTTATCTCAAGTTAAAGTTCAATATGGAAGCATTCTTTGAATGAATACTTTCGGCCAAGTAATGATGATGAGCTTGGAATGAGTTCCATCTAGTTACAAGGGCCAACAACCTATGTTCTAGTATTTTCTTTAAGCTTGATGAGTTTTATAAAGTTATGACCAATAAGATTTATGATTTTATTCCTCTTCTAAAGAAGAATTAAATTGGTTACTGACCTAAGGTTATTTTTAGCCTCTTGATAAAATAAAATAGTTTGTAAAGAGTCTTAGAAGTCCTAAAATGATTCCAAGGGAAACTAGCAACTTATATGTTTTAGAAATGTCAAATTATGTGTCTTTTTGGACTTGAACAATTCGGTTCTGCCCTGATATGGTTATTGATGTATGATGACATTTTGATGTGTTAGAATGTGTGAAAATGATATATGATGAGGTAGGAATACTTCTATGTATGTTAGGGGAGAAACTAGCTTCATAGAAAAATCGTAAAGTTGGAATTTAACGCGTGTTTAACCCCTTTAATCTTAATCAATGCCAAAACTATTTTAGTATGATAACAATCAGTTTAGAATTGAATAATCATGAAAAATTTGGTTACATTTGAAGTAGGATTGAATTTTAGCACCTATAGAGGAAACTAATAACTAGAAAATCATAAAAATGCAATCCTAGAACTCCTAGAACATTTAATTTTTGGATTCTGTCCAGCAACCTCATAATATGGCAAACATGGTTTAAAATTAGTTCTTACGCATAGGAATGCCTCATAATTGGTTTAGATTTAATTTATAGCGCTTTAGGTGAAGACGGAACCGAGAAAGGGTCTAAAACGTAAGTTCTAAAACCCCGTAATCATAGATTTATAACTCTGCCCTTGGAGTATGGTGCTGCCCAGATTTATTAAAGAGCATAAATGATAGTAAGATTTGTTAGAAGAGAATCCTTATGTGCATAAGAGGTTGATAGAGAATGATAGAATAATTACATCTCAAATTTAAGGCCCGTAAGGGTCAAAGCATAAGATACCGTAGGATCAAGAGCATAATGAGTTTCAATTTCACATGCGAACGTATGTTTTATTTGAGAATGATTATGTAAACGTATGGGATTATGATTGAGGATTCATGTTTTATTTGTTTATGTGGCATAAAGTAAATTTGGAAGAAATCCGGCGTGCTGCTGTTGCGCTATCAAATTTCTGATAAATTTGAGAACTTAGAAAGTTTTTGAAAAACTTATGAGATTTTCTTTATGAGGTACTAAGATGAGTTCTTGGATGACACCGGTTCGGCCGAGCACCTCCAGAGAACTCATGTGACATCGGTACCAAGATGTATTCTTGGGTGACACCGGTTCGGCCGAGCACCCCCAAGAAATGCCCCCTAGCCCGTATTAGATAGTCGCTATTATGATTATGATTACGATATGCTTATCGGGATTGATAAGTAAGAACTAGTGACGACTACTTAGGTATGAGCTCATAGCCTAGAAATGTAACACGTTCTGAGTGACACCGGTTCGGCCGAGCACCCCCAGAACGAATGTCTTTTAGGGTGGCCCCATGAAGAAGAAAAGTATGATGATTATGTCATAAAGTTTTCCCATATGAGATTTCAATTGCCACTTTATGCCACTATTATGATGTTCTTAATGTTATGATTATTATTCTTGCATTAAGTAGAGCCATGCAAGCATTCTTTGCTATGTTGCATCCATGACATTAAGAATCATACTAAAATGAAGGAACCTTGGCTAACTATGTCTTAAAAGCTTAAAAATGAACTTAATGCATGCTTGCTTATTTTGTACACTAAACCCAAGGTTCCTGAGGACGTAGATGATGACACTTAGGTAGTAGGAGGCCCTACTGAGATTCTTTAGCAAGATTCTCACTCCCTCTATCTCTTCTTTCCATCACGTCTTCAGATGGCGACTTTCATGATTTTTGTGGATACCCCGACATGGGAGGTGCATCATGATCCGGACCACGGGTCATACCATTTTGTGGGTCGCTGTGTCGTTCGTGTATTCATGTTTGTTGGACGGCCCTTCAGTCACCCTGTACTTAGTCATCGATTCTCTCATGCCTCACCTTTCGCCGACGACTTCGTGTTCGAGTGCGCACGCCCTCGAAAGGAGTGGATCCACCGCACCCCACCGACAGCTTCTGCCATCCTAGACTACCCACAGTATGTGCCCCGCTCGCCCTCATCATTCTCCAAGACGGACCCTTCAGAGGACTTGCCACTTAGGTACCTTCCGAGGGATCCTCCCCCACTGTGCCAATGGACTTTGGGGAAGGTAGCGAGGCTTCTATCGCTCAGTCGGTACGTGGAGGACGGGTGAGGATGATTCCCCGCCGTGGGGCGCATGCCCGACCGATGCAGCGTATAGCCATCCCGACAGAGATAGCCCAGTGGATTGGATACGTCCCTCCTTTCCAGAGAGGCCCACAGTAAGAGATGACCGTCGTGTTCTGGTGCCTGAGCTTTGACTAGACCAGGATAGCCTCCTTTTTGTCTTAAGGCCATCCATTTGTAGGCGCACTAGAGTTAGGAGAGTTTCTTTTTATGCCTTCTGTTTTACTTTCATTTTCCATGTATTGCTATTGTACCAAACTAAGTCCCGCCTTTCTTGGGTGGGCATGATATATATATATCTACTTATGCAGTTTGCTAAATTATTATGTGCATTTACACGTTTTATGATCAAATGTTTATGATGTGTTTATTTGGATTGCGTTTCATTCCCTTCATGCTTCGTTGTTCGTCAAGTCGCGCGGCTCTCACTTTGCTTTTAAAATTCAAAAAGAAATTTACCAGTATTTTCTGCTAAGTATTTTAAAGTAAAAAGGAAACTATGACATAATAGACTAATGATTAACCTAAATATGTTCTAGAGTATTGGGTTAAGAATTAGGATGTTACAGATTTCTTTCACGAAACCTCCAGGATTACTAGTTTTTACATATAATTACCAATTTAATCATAACAAATTACCAACATAATGTAGGAAATTACTAGCAATGGAAAGTCCAATTCAAGGGGAATTCTAATCATTTTAGCACTGATGTCATTTTTATTTATTAGTATTGTTCCAAAAAAGGGCTACAGGTTATAAATGAAGACTTTAATTAAGTTGAGTATGAATTATGAGACTGGAAAAACATGCTTTTTAAGAGACCTACATAATTACTAGCTTTTCACAAAATTACCAACATCTTCTTAATGAATTATCAGTATATTATGGCACTTTACCGACAACGAACAGTCCAATTCAATGAAAATTCTAATCATTTTTGCGCTTGTGTCATTTTTATTTGTTGTTATTGGTCCCAAAAAAGAGCTATAGGGTATAACGTCAGGAACCAGCTATGACCAGTCAATTTTAATGTGCATTCTAATCACTTTAGCCCTGCTGTCATATTTTTATTTGTGGGAATTGGCACCAAAAAAAATTCAAGAGACAATAGGACCCTTTTAATAAGCTAAGACATATAAGATTGGAAGCTTCAACTTCAATTTATCCAAAGATTTGTTTACCACCAATAAACTAAATGTTCATCAATATTTCATACATTATATTTATATAAAAAAAATCAATGGTATATTTGATTGCATAATTGACAAGTTTACAATGGGTAGCTCAAGATTTTCTTCTTGTATCATTCACTACAAGCTATCTTATATAACAACAATCAATATTGTGCCACCAAATAAAACTATCTTCAATAGGGTAACCATAAAGCTAACAAATTCAAAATCACACATCTATATTGCTCTTCAAAATCCTTTAAAGGCATGCTCCAGCTCATGGGCTATCTACTTCACTTGGCAAATAACTAGAGAATCTTCCAACAATATATCTTAAGTCTTCTAATATTGTGAATGGTGAATCAAAAGTCCAAAACAATGCAAATCTAATTGTAATTAGTACAACCTACAATAGAGGACATCATCAATAATTCTATACATGAATATCTTGAGCCTATCAACTTCCCTTGGCAAATGATCGGAGAATCTTCAGACAAGATATCTTGAGCCAAAAATACACCGGGCATGGTGAATATATATATATATATATGGACGGAGCATCCTGCATAGACATACAACCATGACTATTAGATTGGAAATACATAACAAGTTGCTAGACTTTGAGATGATTTCTACTTATCTTACCCATTCAAAAACAAAAGGAAACACAATCTATCTGTCGTTAGCCTAACCTGCTTGCCATCATATATGTTTATGTCATTTACTTGTCCAAAAAGTCTAAAAATATTGATGGTCGATTATTTGTTTAAAAACCAAGCAATTGCTAAGATGATTAGAAGTTACACAAAAAAAACCACTATCTGTGACTAGCAATTGCTCTTATACAAAAGTAATTTCTTATCAGAAAGCTAGTAACTCTATAAATTTGCTGGTACACGTGCAGGTTTCTAAACTTCTTAATCGTGCACTCACTTACGCTGCACTTTCTCACAAGCACTAGCACTCACTAATCTCGCAATGCAAGAGAGCATTATCTCACACACACTCATGGTGGGCAACTTTTGTGCCAATTAGCTTACAAATAAGCCAATATGTCTATATGCTTACATATGCCAGCGATAATACTAAAAGCATACGTGCATTTGTCTTGGCTTGATTTATGTAACATGTTTTAACAAACACTAAATAGTAATTATACATTTTGTCAATGCATAATCTAACTGTTGAATTTTGGAAATATTACTCATTACTAGTATCAAGCCTTAAATTGTATTCAAGTGAGTGTAGAATTTATTAAATGAATAATTTCATTACACCTTCCATACTATGATCAAAAAAATAAATAAAAGATTAAAATACAAGTACGAAATATGAAGCAATGTTACCTGTGTACTTGTAGCTTTCTTTCCCATGATTTTTAGAAAACATAAACTCGGCATCATCATTGATTGAAAAATTTGGCATACAAATATTAGATGCAGTTTAAATGGGAATTTCCTATAAGAATGCGAAAAAAGTAAAGGAAAGCACAATGGACTACCAAAAAAAAATGCAACTCATGTCAAGTTTATGCAGACAAAGGTCATAAAGATAGGTAAAACTCCTTTCACAAGTAAGCAATTCTTCCTCTATAATACAATTTTCACCATTGATTTCTTCCTTTCTCTCTCCTTCTCACTCTCTTTCTTCAACAACAGCAATGATTAACATACTCCAGAGAAAAAAATCTCTTCCTCTATGAGCATGAAAGTCTAACTCAAAAAGAAATAGATACAAGCTACACGGCAAGAGAGTCAAGTAATGCAACGCTGAGACATGGACACAAGACAACACAAGAGGTACACACCAAATTTTAATTATAGGATGTAAATAGTGCATATATATATCCTGTGCCATTTTCTTTTCTTATTGCTAAAATTAGCAAACAAATGGCCTCGTCTATGCCATGTTCCTCTTTGTCAATTGAAAATATCATTTTTTTAGTTGAATACATGCAGATATGTGCAACCATCATATCGAACAGGATTCAACACAAATACATGTTCAATTGTTCCGAATGTGTACACAAAACTAAAACAGTTTATGCGATTTCGGGAAAGGTAGAACTCGAAAGCACAGTAAACTCAATGGCTGATTAGTCCTCGACAAAGTCTTAAGTATTTTAAGGTTGACAAATATCAAGAAAAATTCACAGAAGACCGAATGACATTAAATCAAAGGTAAAAACTAAATGCACTCAGTCAGAATCATGATATGTTAAACAAACAGATAAACAAGAAAGATGAAGGAAACAATTCCCTTCACTATCCAATGAAACTCCATATCGTGTTAAATAGTTAAGGTATTGGATTTTGGTTTGACGTATGTAGATGGTCCTAAGCAAGAATCAAGAATTAAACACCCTTCCCCCCCCCCCCCCCCCGCGTGAAAAAAAAAACCAAAACAATAGCAAAAACACAAAACACAACCACCCAAAAAAAAAAATGTTAAAGAGAAATATAGAACTATGACTTCTACGTTGTTTCCATGAAAATCAAGCTTTCATAATTTAAACGTCATAGATGTCAACTAAGAATATCTACATGAATATAAATAGAAGTGTGTGCTTACCACAAGTATACTGTAGAGAGAACTAATTAAAGACATCACAAGTAATTGCCATGCAAGGGTTTGAGAGGGTGGGGCAAGGGTAAGGGCAAGCGGTCTGAGAGGGTTAAGGGTAAGGGAATGAGGGCAAGGGAATGCGGTCTTCAGTGGGTTTACAAGGGGTTGAGATGGAATAAAATAGAGAATGGAGAGTGGGTAAAGTGAATCAGAGGGATTGGAACGGGAAATGGGGGATCTGGCAATAGGGGAAGCGAATCTGGTGGTGGGATGCCAAGGAAGGTTCGAGCCGATGGTTTGATGAAGTGAGGGAGGGGAATGGATGGGATGAGGGCAAAGGTGAAGGTGAGGGCAAGCCTGAGTTTGGTGAAGTAAGGGAGGAAAGTGGAGTGGAGGGGGAATGGGGAACAGAGAGTAGAGTGTGCTGGGAAGGAGGGAAACCAATTTAGAAGGATTCTTCTTTTTAAACTAAACTATGGTGGACCGAAATTTTTAACCCCATTCATGCACCCTCTACAAATCTATACGGTGGCTATACGAGACACCCAAATGGGGTGTCAAGATAGCATTTCTGGTTTTTAATTAGGCACAGTGAAGTGGAGGTCAGGCATGCCATGAAAAAGGAACTGGGAGCCATGTTTGGCATGCCATAATGCTCCCATGGCTGCCACCATGGCCCCCTGTACACCATTCAGTGCACCACAATCATTCCAACATGCAAGACAAACTTATATTTTCCTTATAGTGCCATTGTGCTCTCATGGTTTCCATGGTGCCCACGTGATTGCACATCATCTAAAGTTATATCTTGAGCACACCATGGCCTGCCAATGTTGAGCGCTTGGCACATCGATGCGCATCATAATCCTTATTTTTGGGCCTAGTCCACTATTTTTCATCCAAAAATAAATAGGAACCTAATAATGAACCCTAGACTCCTTTGGATGAATTGTAAGAGGGCACAACTATCAAAGAGAGCACACGTAAAACTCAACGCAAAGAATGAGAGATCCCTTGTTCATTCCCAATCCTCGAGTTCTACATTACAGTTCTTAATAGTGTTTGTATATCTTTATCCGCCATCTTTTGACTTTGCTATTTGTTTTAATTTTAGCCTTAATTAAGTGCCTTCTGTTAAGGTGTAAATGGATCTCACTATTAAATAATATTGTTTATGGATTGATATTAGTTTTATTTTTATTCTAATGAGTAAGTGTTTATGTTTATGTTTATGCTTAAAGCCTTTGAATAAACACAAGGGCCAGGGTAAGGTGGTAAGGGTCCTCCTTCCTGAACTAAGTGTCTAGAGTTTGGTTATTTCCTTGAGAATTGAATAGTTTTAAAACTCATGGCTAGCATCTACCTCTTTACATGGGGCTACAACATATGAACTGATTAGTCACTACGTCCAGTAATAGATGCCTTAGGAAACCAAAAATTCCTTTGAGTGACTGGCCACCATTTAATTGATTTGTACATTTACAATAACTAGAGATGGGTTTTGTAAACAAAGCTTCTTAATGTAAACATCGGGAGCTAAGCTAAATTGAGATAGACAAATGTGATTCACATAGTTATTATTAGGGATCCGTAGAGTTTCAACTTTTTCCTAAATTAGTTTGTGCTAAGAGATTAGGCAATCATTCTAGTTAATTAATTTAGGGAGTTTGATCATTAGTCAATTATGACAAAAATAAATTAATTGAAATCCATACCAATTGTGTTAATAGTTAGGTGAAATCAATTAGCTCTAACATTTATCTCATATTATTTTCTCATCCCATAAATCACCATTCAGTTTATTTGATTCTTTTTTTCTGATTTAGTTTCTTTAAGTTTTCTATATCATATTCGTTTACTCCAAATAGCCGTCTCTATTAATTACATTGGCACTTGACCTATTCTCGTGGAAATGATACTCCATTTATCACTTTATACTTGCTAGAATCACATCAATCTTTGATGCAAAAGCTTGGATTTGATTTATTGTAACCTACTCCCTACAATATATTGGAAATAATTGTTCAGTTTTAAATGTGCACAGAAATTAAGAAAATAATTAAAAATGTCTCAATAATAACTTGTTTTAGATGTATTTTACAATGCTAACTTTAATACTAATTATATTCTTATTATTTTTCCCATTTATTCTCTTTCTTTTTTAATAAAGAGTATAACAAGAAAAATTAATAAAAGTTGTCTATAACTGCCTATAACAAGAAAAATAAAATTTTTAAATTGGAGAATTACTTGCAATGAGAAATAATATAACTTAGAGAAAAGATAAACAACCATCACCACACTTACACTGTGCACTTAAGTCAAATTAAAAGTTATAAATTAGCATACAAAAAGTTATAAATTAGTATATAAAAAGTTATAAACCAATATGTAAAAAGTTTTTGCATACATTTTTATAATTTTTTATATAATAGTTTACAACTTTTAACTTAGTGTAAGTGTGATGATAGTTGTATATCACTCCTCTATAACTTTTCTTTTCCTTTCTTAACCACTTTCATTTCTTATTTCGTATATAAAAAATACATTTTTATTCTTTTTTTTAATCTACTCAGTGGTATTGCTTTAATAAGTGATGCAGGAAACAGGTGTCAACTCACACATTATCTATTATTGACTGGAATGTAGAGCCTACTTGAATAGGGTCCACGTCTCATCTAATGGTAGATGGAGTCTGAGTCGTCACGGTATTTCACACTCTATCAGTACAAATAATACTGCTCACACTAGTATATATGTGTTTATATCTATATATATCCTAGCTAATGGCTGTAGCTACAATGTTTTTATGAAATACTAATTAATTATGTGATGTAAATTTATCCAAACATTACATTTATTATTCATCTTTCTTTTTTCATAAATCATCCTACTGTCACTTTACAATTACAAAATATTGAACTCGGGCTGTAATTTTTCAAAAGTTAACTATTCACCTTTTTTTGGTGGTAAAGTTAATTATTTACTTATGTTACGGGGAAATGGTCATCTTTTTATAAACTTTTGATGAATCCAGAACGTGAGAAAGCCTTTACAGTTAGTGCTAGCAAATGAAATCTCTAATTGGTAATTATATCTAACAGCATTTGACGAAACTCAGTGCTGAATAAAGGTTGATGAAACTTACTAAAGTGGAATAAAACCATAAAGGAGAAGGGTAAAGATCAAAAGGGCTCGGAGAAGGCACACAAAAATGCTTGCATAGTGTTAATCTACGAACGTATAGTCGTGTAGGTGAGGCACCAATAAAATGCAGACACATCAATAATCATCATTTTGCCGCCACGAAACAATGTTCCTATTAACAAAGGGTAATGGAACAGATCATGCGCTTAGCTAGTTTAGCCTCATATCACAAGACATGAATATTCTTGATGACAGTGAAGCAAAGCACAAACCCACATACCAAGTTATGTGAAAGATTCAAAAAAGTGCTCATACTCTCTCAGTCTAGACAATGAAAGTGAACTTATGCTTTGCAGCAGAATCAAAGTAAACCCAAAGTTTAGGGAGAATAATAAAAAGTTGCAAAAGCTTCCCTGCCACAGTTTGCAATCTTTCCATGCAACTCACACCTACTTAAACCCTGATCATTGTTCAGTTTCTGCCACCCCTCTAGCTTAAACATTTCCAGCATTTAGGCTGCAAAGTTTGCGATTCCCACCTTCCCCTTCTCAATAGCTTTCAGTGATCCTCTCTCATGGCTAACTTCATTTTAAGGTCTAATAAAGTAGTAGTTGATTCCTTCGGCTTGTTGTGTCTCCTGCTGTTAGTGCATAAGGGTGCTTCCTATGATTTCATTGTTGGGGGGCAAAAGGGTTGGAGTGTTCCAAGTGATTCCAATTTCAATCCATTCAATCAATGGGCAGAAAAGAACCGGTTTCAAATAGGAGACTCCCTAGGTGAGTTCTTATTCAATCCTATAAATGAATGATGTCATTACGTTTTGCCGAAGGGAAGGGGAAATAGTTGGCAAGCTTTTAATTAGATCTAAATTAAATTGCATATTTCCACTTGGCCTAATGGAATTAGTTCTTTTGTTACAAAAAATAGTTCTTTTGGAAAATTCAAATAGAAAAAATTTTGTTAGAACTTGATTGTCAAAATATAACATGTTATATTATGAATTTTGAGCCGAATAAATGGACTATATCTTTTTATTTCATCTAATCATCTTTAAAAAATTTTGACAATATTTTTCATGGCTGGATAGCATTATTCACTTCTTTTTAATATATGAATGTATGGTTATAAACTAAAGTTTTAAAATGAAGGAACATCAAAACTTTTGTGAAAAGCATGGGGAAAATTTCAGTTTTTTACGTATGCTTAATGCAGTGTTCAACTACCAATCTGGCCAAGACTCTTTGCTTTCTGTAAAGAGCGAGGACTACGCCAGCTGCAACACTGGCTCACCTTATGCAAAGTTCTCTGACGGCCACACAGTCTTCAAGCTCAACCAATCAGGGCCACACTTCTTCATAAGTGGAAACAAAGACAACTGCCTCAAAAATGAGAAGTTAACAGTAACTGTTCTGGCTGACAGGAGCAACCGCAACTCATCTTCTTCAACCAACCAAACGAGCACCGCTTCTCCACCCTCACCGTCTTCGTCATCAGCTCCTTCACCGGCACCTACTGGCCAAGAGGGTCAGTCTCCGCAGTCCCCACCTGCAGGAACTGTGGAGACAAACCCAACACCAGCTCCTGTCAGTGATCATCCTCCTCCTAATGGTGCAGCTTCAATCTTTGTCAACTTTGCTGGCTCAGTTGGAGCATTCATGGCTTCAGTTCTAATTTTCTCTCTCTGAGTGAAGTATATATATGGGTTGTTGAGAATAATTTTATCCTTTTTTATGTTTTTTATTAACATTATTATTATTTTTTTTGTCCAGTTCAGTAGTGTTCATTGTTTCCTATACTTTGAATTCAGCATTATTGTACTGGGTCTTGGTTCAAAGTTGGGATGTTGTTTGGTATTTGCTTGTGAAAAATGAGAATAAGCTGACAATAATGTACCCTTTTGTGTGCTTCTTATACCTGATTATGTGAAAATATTGTATATGTTGAAAATGAAATGAAATAATAAAACCATTTTTTTCTTGCATGTAATTCAACGAGTCAATTTTTAAAGCAGACATTTTCCATTGTGCACACATATCTTGTTCTGGACTGACATATAACATGTCTTAAACCTTAATCGTAATAAATTAAAGGTGTCATCCGCAAGAGAAAAAGGAAAATGCATTAAAAAAAAGAAAGATTATATGAACAATTGACTGAAGCTTTTTAAATTGGACACAAATCATCTGTCCAGATATGGTGTCTCCTACCTGTCCGCCCAGTAAAATAAAACAGGTAGCTAAATTTTTACAAGTCATCTTCACCCTATTAAAGACGAGAAGTTCGCCTTAATTTTTTTCCTAAGGAAATGTTAAAATTGTCCTCGCAATTGCTGTCATTTTTTCAGTGTTTAACTCTAACCAAGGGTATTGTTGTATTTTGATATCCTAGAATCTACACCAATAGACACGTACGTGTTGCCATGAGGGTTGTCTGGTTTAAACTGTAGTGTTTCCAATTTTATTCCCAACTCTAATATCAATTTTTAATGAGGGCTATACGTTGAGAAATATTTTAATAATTCTATAAGTTTTCTTTCTTCTGTGATATAATTTCTCTTTTTACTATTTTTTTCTCTTTTGTATGTCTCTCTCTTTCTCCTTCCTTTCAATCTTCTATCAAAATTGAGAAGACTCAACTTTCATTCTCGGATATCCAAAAAATCACCCCCCCCCCCCTCCCCCCAAAACAAAAAAATACAACACACACAAAAAAAAGTATTTTGGGTTTACAAATAAAAATCTAATCCCTTTTAAAACAATTGCAATCTCATTCACTTTCATATCTTTTTCTACATGCACGACCACCACCGACGCGATTCCGATGATGGTGCTGTCGGCGATGACCACCCACCAATGGCGGTGGCCTCCCACAACAAAGATCCCAACGCAGTAGTATAAGGTTTCTTCTTGTGTTTTGTCTTTTTCTTTCTTCTCTTTCGTGCCTTTTACTTTTTCCTCCTTTTCTTCCATTTTTTCCTCTTCTTGCTTTGCTCATCGTGTTCTTTGTTTCTCTCCTATTTATCTTATATCTTTCACAAATTTCAAAATCTATATCCAAGGACTATACTTTAAAGCATTCCCTTTTAACCTTGAATAGCCTTGCCAGTTTTTGTCCCACCACTAGGAGTTCTTACTGTTTAATCCAAAAAACCTCTAGATTCTCCGATGGTTTCTTTTGATGTCTTCCTAATCCCTCTTGTCATCTTGTCCAGCATTTCATTAACATTTCCTTATGTCTTCCAACTTCATATTCAATTCTTCTTTGAAAGGAATTTTGCTTTTCGCCTTAATTTCAGGTGCCACAATCTAATCCTTAAGTCTTCTCCTAATCATTTTTTCCCACTCTTCTTGTAACACGTATATCCATCACTAATATTCTATATTTAGTCAGGCTCTCTCCATGAATAACTTCTCAATTTGTGCATAGTTTTCTATATAATTTTCTTATAAAATAAGAGTAATATTATTTTGATTTATATTTTGTGGAACGTTGTGCTGATACACTTGTAACGCCCCGTTTTTCTTTAAATTTCTAAATGACCAAAATGTCCTTGAGGTCATTTTTACCTGAAACATGAGGACGACCGGCCTCGGCCATCCTCACAAAGCTTTTATGATATATGAAGGGGATTATATGTTTATGAATGTTAACAAGGCAGAAAAATCTCATTTCTGAGATTTCTGTATATAAATGACCAAAATACCCCTAACCTGATTTAAGGCAGTTTTAAGTTTCGACTCCGACCTGGACTCGTCCCGGAGATCAAAGATGATGTTTTAAGGCATGAACTATGTTGGTTTAAGTCCCGGAGGTCCCGGACAACTGTTGGTAAAAATTACGATTTTATCCCGCTTAGTGCATTTTATGTCTAACGAGTTACTTAACTCAAACCTAAATAATATTAGGCTCTAATGAAAGATTAATTAATTTCCTTAATTAATCTAGAGCTAAAATAATTATTTAAGGTTGATTAGAACCTAAAATTGCTTAAGGAAAATTATAACTCATTTCTAATTCTTTTCTTTCTTTAAAGAAAAAGTAACTATGAATAGTATTTTCACTATTTATACTTCCATTTCCAAGAACACTTTCATTCCCAAGAAAAAGTTGTTACACTTTAATCAATAGCCATAAGAGTTTGACTCCATTAATCCTACAAGATCACTCTTAATCCAAGGTATTAATAGTCCTGATCACCTACTTAGTTCACCTAAACACTTAGGCACACAACCTTAATTAGCAACCTAACCTTGTTTACTCCTAAACACTTCATTAGTACATGATTAAATTGAATGAAATCTTCCCTCCCTTGGCCTTATAATTTTCAGCCACTTTCCCCCAAAAAATTCAAAAGAATGATAATTTATATAGTCAATCAAATTGTCCTTCAAAAGCCACCCTAAGACCTATGACCTATGACACCATGAATGACAACACAAGAGATTTTTCTTCCCTCTTTCTTCTTGGAGAAGTTTCGGCCAGCTCTCCCCCCTCAACTCCTTCATGATTCATTTGCCTATAAATACACAACACCACACAACTTCATTCCTTTGCTCACTTCTTACAAAATCTCTAAAAGTCTCAAGCTCTCTTACTTCTTTTTCTCTTAAGTTTCCAAGAGTTCTTCAAGCTCAAGTTCTTCCTCTCTTTTTCGAAAACACAAGGTAGGGAACCTTTCTAAATATGTCTTCGATTTCTATGTTGAATCTTGTTGGGAAATGATGAAAGGTGGAACCTCCATGTTGCTTCTTTATTTTCGGTTCCTTCCTTTTCTTTTCCTTTGATTTTCGGCCTCAAGGCCTTGAACATGATAGCTTGATGATGAGTGTTCTCTAGAGGTGACTATGAGTTCATCTCACATGAGACCTCTAAAGCTTGTGTTTTTCTTAAAGAAAAGTTTCATCTTTTACAAGTTTAGTCAAGAATGAGGTTATGTTTCTCTTGAACATTTGGAACTTCCTTTCTCTCCTTCAAGTTTCGACCATGAAGGCCTTTGGCCCTTGGAAAAATGGAAGCTTGATGATGAGGATGTTATGATGGTGCTTGTCACTTAACAACCCCTAAAGCTTGAATTTTTCACAAGGAAAGTTTCATCCTTTTTCAAGGATAAGTAAAAGAGGAGTTTATGTTTCTCTTGAACACTTCTTGGACTTCCCTTTTTCTTTCTTATTTTCGGCCATGAAGGTTTCTAAGGCTTAGAAAAATGAAAGTTTGATTATGAGGGTTTCATGTTGATGCTTGACACATGAACAAACTCTAAAACTTGAAACTTTAACCTTGAACCAAGCATGGTTTCGGTTTTTGCTATCTTCTTTAGCATGGACTTTGTTTTAAATGTTGGTTTTAAGGAAGCTATGTACTCAATGATGAGGACCTAGGATGTTGATGTCATAGATCATCAAGATCTTGGTCCCTAGAGGTTAAAAATGGTTCATTCTTCATGATGAAGATTCGGCCATCTTCAAGTTTTTTTAAGGTTGTGACTTATTTTGAGTGTTCTAGCACTAGTAGTTCTCTTTTCTTGTGAGGATGAGGTTTGGGTTGGAGCTATATTCTTTTTTAAAGTCTTGTAAGAGCTCTAGACAAGATATAAAAGTAACTTACATTCACGTTTACTTTATGCTTTGCATAGCACGTTTATTTTCTATGCTATCACTAAACTCCAAGATAAGGAATGAACTTGCATAATGTACGTTTAAATTCCAAACTTTGCATTTCATGTTATCTTTCAAGCCATCACTAAACTCAAAGACTAAAAATGAAGGTGCATCTCATATTTATTTTGAGCTATCACCTTACTTTCTAATGGACTATAAAAATGGAGTGCATAGCACGTTTACTTTTATGCCATCACCTAAAATGACTAGAACTCAAAGACTTGCCCATTTCATCTTGAGAAAAGTTGAATCAAGGAGGTATTCTCTTGATAATACATTTGGCCATGTGATGATGGGAACTCTAGGATGAGTTTTCATTAGTTACAAGAGCCTATAGCTTATGTTTTAAGTTTTCCCAAACATAAGTGACATTTAAAAGTATTGAGTATGTTCTTATATTTAGGATTTCAACCATGAGTAAAATTAAAGAGTTGCTGCCCCATGTACTTTATAAGAGTTCTTGACAAGATAGATTGATTTCTAAGATGTTTTTGAAGTCCTAAGATTGTTCCAAGAGAAACTAGCTACCTACGTACATTGAAAAAGAAGTTTATACATGATTTAATGACTAACCATTTTCGGTTCTGCCATTTTCATTTCCAGCACCTTAAATCATGTTTTGGGTGATCTAAATATGTCTGAATACCTTGCCAAGAATATGATAATTGTTCTAGACATTTTGGAGCATGCTTAGTTACTTGAATTGCTTAAAATGTGAATTCTAGAACCCCATAGGTACAGAAAATATGAATTCTGTCCCAACATTATTAACATCCATAGAATCACATTATATGATGTCTAGATCAGTGAGAGTGACTCATCATTGGCTTAGGTATTAATTGTTGCATCATAGAAAAAGTCGGATGTGAGAAAGGGTTTAAAATGCATCTTTTAGAACACCGTAATTCATCTAACCTAGCTTACTGCCAATGCTGTCCAGCCATGATTGATTAGGTTTTAGGACTTAATAAATTATGGTAATGAGGTTAATCAATCCCTTAGAGGTATACGGAAATAATTTAGAAGTTTGAGATTACCCGATTGAGGGTTTTCACTCTTAAGGGAAAGGTTTAAGCATTACTCTATGAATGATGAATTGGTGTTTACCTCATGACTTATATGATGCTATGTAAACTATTATTCCTAAATGATAGTTTTATTATTGCATGTGATTGTTCTTTGAGAACTTAGAGATGCCTATGTTGTAATGAAAGATATGTGACATGCATGAAACTATGTGGCATCTCAATAAAACATGCTAAGACTTCAGGTGACTTAAACTATGTGAAATGATCCTTGAACCGCCAAACCAAGGGTGGGGAATGAGGTGATTCTAGCCCCCTAGACCCGTACTTTAAGTCGGGACCTTTAACTTATCAAAAGGGATAAGTTTATGTGCTAGTGACGACTAGCGTGGTATGAGCTCATAACCTAGAAGTTTCTCCAAAGGGAGATCAGTTAGGGTGGCCCCAGGAAGAAAATGATGAGGTTCTAATGTCACCTAAAGTAACCAAGATAAGTTACTATGTACCATGCTCTAAGAACTATGAGTTTATGTGCCATGATCCATGATATAAGAACCATGATTTATGAGTTGTGTTTCATGATTTATAGACTATGTAACCAAGAGGTTTTCATAATTAAAAGGAACGGGCCTCAAGAGTTAACGTTTTCGAACTTCATAATTGAACCATTATATGCCCATGTTTTTACCTAGAAACTGAGGTCCCTGGAGACGTATATGATGACACTTAGATATGAGGAAAAACCCTACTAAGTTTCTTTAGTAAGAAATCTCACTCCCTCTATCTCTTTCTTTCCGTTACGTTTCTAGATTCGGATGGCGACGTTCGTACTCTATGTTGAGACACCCACATGGGAGTACCACTACGATCCGGAGCACGGATCGTACCATTTTGAAGGCCGCTGCACTGTTTGCGTCTTTATGTTTCCCGGACGGCCATTCGTCCATCCTATAGATAGCTACCTCTTCTCCCCAATGTCGCCCTATGGCGACGACATGGTTTTTGAGCGTGCTCGCACACGCAATGAGAGGATCCTCCGGACATACACCGCAGGCTCGGGCGCCGTACCCGAATATGTACCCCGCTCGCAGCATTCGGAGGAGCCACCTGCCCCTATGTATGAGGAGGACTCGCCCCACTCCCCACGCAGCGGCGAGGAGACGGTTACCCAACCACGGAGGGTTCAGATGCCCGAGATGCGACCCCAGCACGGAGAACGTGTCCGAGTGCCCACTCCTGACGCGCTTCACCCATGGATCGGCTATGTCCCACCTTACCCGTGACTGTAGTCGTATGGTTTAAAGGGTAGTCCTTAGTGCACACACGTCACATAGTTAGGATAAACCTTCTTTTGTGTTGAGGTTATCCATTTCAGATGCACTTGGGTGTGGGTATTCTCTTGCATGTATCGTTTGTATTTTTATGTATTTCCTACGTTTCAGTTGTAATGTACTCTATGTATTGAACAGTCCCGCCATTATTGGTGGGCATTTTAAGTACTAATGCATGAGGTATTTCAGTATATATATTCATGATGCTATAGATGGAGCCTTATGTGTTTACATTTCCGCACTTTATGATATCGTTCGACTACGTTATGCGCGGCTCATATTTTATCAAGGTTTTGTTACAAAAAAAATTGACTCGTATTTTCAGTAAGTAATTTCAAAGGTAATAGAACTAAATCAAGAAGTAACGACTAATATTTGGCCTCAGTACATGCTAGTAGTATTGGGTTGAATATTAGAATGTTACAACACTCACATCCACCATTAAATGAAGTGTAAGATCCAAACTAAATGAGACCCACATCAAATTCAATGGAGAATGTGAGTGTGTTGACATAGTGTCCCACAAAATGTGAGTCAAAATAACATTTCACTATTAGATTTCTTCTTATCTTTTGATTTTACTATAGCTAACACTTGTTTTAAGAAACATAAAGAGCACCTTATAACAGCAATGTGCTCGCAAATCCATTTCTTTTATTTTAAAATAATATTATTTTGACTTTGTGAGACACAATGCTGACACATACACATTTACCATTGGATGAAGTGTGGGACCCAAATTAAGTAGGATCCACATCCAATTTAATGATAGATGTGAGTGTGTTAACACAGTATCCCATAAAATGTGAGTTAAAATAATATTACTCAATCTAATATGATTCTGTCGTCTGGATTTGCTTCCCCAAAGCCATATCCTCCACGTGATCCCTGGTATCAGCTAGTTTCACTCCCAACATGATCATTTAGATCTCCTTCTAAAGAAAGCCCTCGTCAAAACATTCTAGATACTCCAAAAATTTTATCTATTTTTCTAATTCTATTTGTGGTGCATAGTCACTAATGACATTAAATGCACCTCCTCCAAGTATAAACTTTAATGTGCTATAATCCAATCTGAGTCTTTTAACTTCCACAACTTCCTTCTTCCAAATCTAGATTTGGCTAGACTTTACTAATGTACCAATGCTTAAAACTTGAAGTATCTAATTTCTTAACCTTCTCTCCTACCCACTTATCCCTCATGTCACCTGAGGGATTAAGTAAATTAATCAAAACCATCAGATGTTATTAAAATGAAGGGTTAGGATTAGGAGTAATTTATCATACTTACACCTAGAATAAATAACTCCCTATTCACACACACACACACACACAAAATATATATATAGGGTGCCTATGATATAGAATAAGTAATTTATTGTGAAAGCAAAAAGAACAAATCTTAACTATTAAATCTTATATGAATGGTCAAAATTAAAACATAAAGTCATGTGATTTTTTTAAAGTAGCGTAAAAACATTAATTATCATTAAACAACTTTTAATCCTGATAGATTTGCTCCTCCCATTCTCATAATAAAACATTCCTCTCACTCTATATATATATATATATATATATATGAACTTGAGTTTTGTAAATGATTACTGAAGTTAACTGTTATCCTTGTAAGTCTTAATAATCATTTTACTGAAGTTAACAACTAAAATTACATTTGTATGATTTATGGCAATACCTATAAAGAACAAACCGTTACAAGACCTCTCTAGTGAGAAGGGCATGCCAAAATCGGAAGCCCAAAGCAAGACAAATTTTCGCCTATCTATCAAAGATTTTTGCCAAGCTCAATTTTTTTCATCATTCTAATAGTGTTATGCAGGATTGAGTCCATAATTCCAGCCACCTGAAATCATAGAAGAGACTTGTCAACAGTAAAATTAACAATACATTCTATAAAAAAAAAAACCGAAGAAAGAGTGAAAGATTCTATCAAAAACAATACAAGAACAGAACAAGAATATCTGGGATAATAGCAAATACAAACCGTGAAAACACCCCCAATAATAGCACAGACGTTTGTAAGAAAATGTGAAAAAGACTTCTGGCTCTCTGTTATTAAGACCTGCTTGCAAAAAACAAAAGTTGAAACCCCAAAGTAGATTTACTAAAAGCAGTGCACAAATTCATTCAAATCTATAACATCTATTTGAAGACCTGCATGGGGGAGAGCTCAATATGGAACTTTGCAACAGGGATGTCTACACTGTGCGCCAGACTGCTGTGCGCAGTGTACTCGTACTCCTCAAGTAATTTATACCCTTTTCCAGTTATTACCTCTGTTTTAACTATCTGAATATAATGCTCTATCTGCAGAAACAGATATCAGATGAATGTATAACATTTTGGATTCAACAAAAAATCTCCAAATATCAGAGATACTCATGTTTCAGTAGTTATCAGCATCAGTCAGAAAGAAATAACCATGATCAGCATCATCAGACAATGACAGGTTATTAGAACTGTGTTCTGTCAATGCATACTAGCAAAGCAAGTGTAACCAGTAAGCGGAAGTAAATGGTTTTTTTGCTTCCATTTCATATTGATTTCTTTCACCAAGTTGGCAGGCTTGGAACTTCATACAGAGATTAGGGGGAACATATACAGATGATAATCCAAACAAATTTAAGAAACCTGGCGAGTCTTAAAAAGTGAAATGAAGTATCGACACTTCAAAAAGTACCAGTCTAAAATTCTAATGGGAATACTTTAAAGGTTGCCAGTTGCCTAGGGGTCACTGGTATATCGGTTTCCCGTGTTTGTGGTACTTCAAGTCAATTTGGCAGTTGAGAAAATTGAAGATCGCATCTGTTATTGGCAACAACATCAACAGGCACATCAAAGCCAGTGAATTCTGTGTTGTTTGGAGTGTAAAAGCATTCTACATTGTACCCAAATGATATTTCCAGAAGAACTGAGATTGTTTTCAGGCTGCTTGACTAACTAAATGATAAGAAGAAAAAGGCCCAAACTATCCTATAATGACATGGAGGCATATATGGTATCAATTCTAAAGTAGAATTTGTAGGGTATCAACAATTGTAAAATGAAAGAAATGAATTCAACACAAAAAAAAAAAAAGAGAGCAAAAAACTTTGCAAGGCCATGGACATCCATGCTACCTGTAGCACCATACTCCAGAAAATTGAGAGTGATAAAAGTTATCCCACTAAAATATACAATCGGACATTCCGCTACCGACCATATAAAATCAAATAGCTAAGTTGACAATAAATCAGAATTTTATATTTACACTATTAAACTTACAGTAGCATTTGCGTCTGATGCACGAGAATTGATAAATGATCGGCCGTTCAGCCTGTCATGGCTGCTACCTATATAAGGTATCAAGCGCTTCACATCACTCATGACCCTAGGTGTCACTGTCCTTCCAAAAGACAGATGGTTTATGATATGTGACATGTTCATTTGAGAAGCATCAAAGGAATGGGACTCCGATCTAGCTGAGACGATCAAGTTTCCTGGAACCTGCAGAGTGCAAAGCAGCCTATAGTCAAGATAATATATTTAAAATTGAGGAGAAATAGAACGGGATGTCACTTTACTCTCCTTATTTATTTTCAGTGATTTTAGAATTAGCAACTGAAGCTTCTTTTAAAAGAAGAAAAAAAATTATTGAAACAAGCAAGGAGTCAATGGTATCAGTACTAAGCAATGTAAATGCATCTTAAAACATCATCAGGTACCTTTTTCACGCGTACATATCCTTCAACTCTACATCCGCCAGCTGATGGTGCTGGTCTTTTTGTATTCTCAATTGCATTGGATTTATCCTCCAAAGCTAGCTTCTGAGAATCTGTTGGGAGAGATGCCACTAAATTCTCCATTGTCTGCAGTGGAGAAACTTAATGTCAGCCTGTTACACTTTAATGGTAAAGACGTGTGGTTTAGTAACTTTTAAAAGCATCAAGTAGTCTACTTTTAAGTTCAATTGATTCAAGGCATGCTAAGTTAAGCTAGATATAGTGTGAACCTTGACTAGACTTTCTGTATCACGATCTCCATAATAGGACTCATGTTCATGATGTCCATGATCACTTCTGAAATAGGAAAAGCATTCAACAAACTAGATTTAATCAGAAAATCCAAAACTTTATAAACCCAATCACAGTCTAGTAACATAATGTTGAGGATGCAAAAAAGACCTATACACAATGGATGGCCAAACATAATCACCATCATCTAGTTCATTACCCAACGTTAGATTTGATTACTACTAAATTAGTCATATCAATATGCTTTTTCTTTAACTATTCAGCTCATCCAAAGAAAATACAGCAGTGACATATAAAAATGGTTTTCATCAATTGCTCTAAGAATATGCCAATTTCATCATTGTCAAATCACAATAGTCCCTAGGATATGCAGTCATTTTCTTTTTCAATAAATCATTTGCATCGTCATGTTACTTTTGATTTTAAAATTGGCCCCTTTCATCACTGCTCACACACTAGGTACAAGTTTTAGATCCAATACCATATTTTAAGCAGCGAAATAAACTAAAGCATTATAATAGTGGGAAAATTTAATATAATCACACATAAACAAGCACACAATAGCCTATAAAGAATAAGCAAAGGAGTGTAATGAGAGAAACCACACAAGAAAGAAAACGGAAACAGAGGAAACAAATATGAGAGTAATATTGAGTATGAAAAAGCAAAACAATTGGGAGAAAACTTGAGCACTGTAGCAGCTCAAAACTCTCCTGTGTCTATGCCAAAAGCCTGCCTAACCAACTCCCATATTCCCTTCCCTTATATACTACCCTTACTCACATATGCAATCTGTTACAGCCCTTACACTCACAGGACACATTCTATTAAAGTTTCACTTTCACCTTACAACACACACAGCACACTCACGCCCCTAACACTCTCCCTCTCTTACTGATACCTCAACAATTACAATTGGGCCCCATTATGTTTGGCCCAATTCCCCTGGTCCTAACAGTATATTCATTACTACCCAGAAAGCCAAGGCAAATAAATATCTAAAATCTAAATGGCAGACCAGTTATTATGAGGTTTGCACCAGAATAACCGGCCATATTAATGCAGTAACCTTGACTCAATAATAACGTGTAATATACATATATAGTACACACTTATACACGATTGAACATTTGTGCAAAAGATGGGTTCTTTTTTGTGAAAAAGGAGGAGCCAAGGAAAAAAGAATGAAGGAAGAAAAGGGAGGGGGGGAGAGAAGAGAGGGGGGAGGGGGGGATGATTTTACTTTATGACACTGTTACCTGACATCACTTCCTTTCCGAAAGATGCGAATAGACGGATACCCTTGTATGTGGTGCCTAGACATTGACAGTGAGATATAGATGAAGGCTAAAAGAAGCACAGATGGAAAATAACAATAGTGAATAGCAATATTAACAAACCAACAGAAACAAAGTAAAAAAATACAATGAAGTACCTTCACATACGGTAGCCAATTTAGCAAGTATAGAAGAAAGAGTTTAATGTTTGTCATATTCTTCAAACTATGTTCATCTTCTTTTTTTCTTTCTTTTTCTATTTCTTTTTTTTTTTTACCTAAAAAAATCTGTTCACAATAATGCAGACCTGGGACATGATACAATAAGGTACTAAAAAACTCATGATTTTCAAAAATTTTCAATTGATTCATTTCTAGTATGTCTATGATACTTGATAGTGATAGAATTGGATCAGAATATGCAATAAAATTCTAAGAAATGTGTATTATATGCTAATTAAAGGACAAAGGTTAGGGATATTCGAGAGATCTGTTGCTTTCCAAAACCCTTCTAATTTCTCAATGGATGCCTTCTACATTTCTAACAATCTCTTTTATACTACTAACTCCTAACTAACTAATTGTTATTCTAACTACTATGCCCATTAATTATAGGCCTAGTTCCTATAGATCCACCTTGTCCACAAGGTGGGAGTCCAAAGACTTATTACTAATTATATTTACAAATGATTTTCTTGAGGGTCTCATTGTCTAATTGGGCCTACAACAAATCATAGTAGCCAGTCCTGGATAGCTATGTGGAGCAGACAACTTCAAAACAGCTATAGCGGGATAGCTGCTATTTTTTCAAAATAGAGAACCATCATGCAATTTATTACATACATACATATACTGAAAAATAAGAATATTCCCAAAAACTTTACCTATATTTATTATTAATAATCAATAGTTATTGTCAAATATATTAAACACATAATTATCATTGATTGACTGCATAAATAACAAATAAAAGCATAGTGCAAAACCAAAAAAAATAAAATAAAAGCATATTCATATTTTTATTTTTTATTTTTATTTTTTGGATGATAAGTTTAGCAGCATGTTAGAGGAATTAGATAAAACAGCATCATATATAGGAACTTAAGCCTCTAAGAGTTAAAAGACCCAACAATTCTTTTTATAAAAGAGAAAAAATTATCAGCCCAAAAAGGTGCAAGCCCAATAAAGGTTTCAGCACATTAAAAAACCCTAAACCACGTAGACAAGAAAAAAACCCTAAACAAGAGAGCTCTGTTGCCATTGGGGGAAGACTAGAAGAAGGAAAAGTGTTCGTCAAGATGGCAAGCCAGAGACAAAAAGATTTCTATCTGAAAAACTCTCCATTTCAAAGTGTCTCTTGCAATCACAGCCGCTATCCTGCGATTTGGCCTGCAAACCACCGCAATTAGCACCCGTGATGGCCACAATCTCCATACACGGCACGACAGCTTCCTAGTAGCAGTGGAGGGCTGAGATGTAACGCCACGGTGCAATAGCGTTGCTATCGCGCGCTATTGATAACTATGCAACAAATTGGTCTGGACTCATTAATATTAAAAAATCAATTTCTACATGCTGCGTGTAAAATTGGGCTTGACCCATGATTTCCAAATTAAAACTCGATGTATTATCCTTTGAGATTTAGGTTTGGCCCGATATATTTGCAACTGATCCTCTCAAAACTAATCCTGCGGTCTCCCTCTGATTTCCTTTTTATGTATTTTAATATATTTGAGGATGTTTTTTAAGAAAAAATATAATCACTAGAAAAAGGTCAACAAGGTCTTTTTAAATAAACAATGATTTTGATCTTATAGAAAAAGATAATTTTATTACATAAGAGAACTGTTTAAGGATAAAAGAAGACCTTTTATTTTTACATCCAAACATAAATAACTTTTGCTTTCTAAGAAAATCTTTTGAAAAAAGATGTTTGAAAAAATATTTTTGTAGAAGCTCATCTAAACCAGCCTTCGAAATAGAACACAACATAGGCAAAGTTCATTGTCTATACATGATTTAACAGCCAAAATTAAAAAATGATATCAACATAAATTTCATATAATAATGAACAGAAAAAACACCAAATAAAACTAAATCAAATGTAAGTAAGAAACGAAATCATTTTGCAAAATAAATGAATACATAAAATAGCAATAGTACCTTCTGCATAAATCACCTTCTTGAGTGCAATCTACCTTTGCTAAAAGAATACGCCCATCCATTTCTGGATCATACCTATTTAAAATGTAACCATACACATGCAGGACATTGAATTAGTGAAGTGGTGATAAAATAACCACCAATTTCACAGAAGAGATGAGACAGTAGACCTTCTAAAGTGAATTTACACGAAACATGGTAAACACTGAGTGAATGATATAGTACCTTTCTTTCATTATTTTAGCTGCCTTCTCCCATGAAGGTTTCTGAAATAAAAGAGAAGATAAATTCATATAACAAGTTAAGAATGTATCCATCACACCATCATCCATGAAAGAGAAGCGTTAGAATCTGTAATTATCTATAATTAGGAAAAATATATCTCTGTAATTATTGTGTATTTATTGCACATTGTCTATATATATTTTCTCCGTTGTGTAGTTTAGACACACGGATTAATCCTATGATTTTCTCTCTTTCTTTGTTTATCAACATGGTATCCAGAGCCTAAGAAAGAAAGAAAACCCTACTCCGTGCCGTTACGAGGGCCCACTGCCCTTTAGTGAAATTTTTCTTTCGGCCAAACCGTGTTTCCCTTCTAGTTTGCCCGCCTTTCCCCTCCGTTGTGCCCCCTTTCCGGGGAAAATAGCCTCTGTCCACTGCTGTTTACCGCCGCCGACCACTTTTTCGGCACCGTTTTCCACCATTGACCTCACCCCCAGCCACGCCTCACCGTACATGACCCACCCCTAGCAACCGCAGCTCCAGACCGGCTGTCACGCGCTCCCATGGGCGGCCGCCTCTTCCGGCTGCGCGTGGCGGCGCGTCCAGCCTCCATTCTGGCCGCTGTCTCCTGCGTTTGACTTGCACCGCTCTCCTCTTTCCAGATCTGTCCTTGGCTTCGTGATCGTGCTCTCCGGCGACATGACTTCTTTTGTAATTCCCATTCTGCCCTTGCCTCCTTGTACCTATGGCTGCTAGCAACTCTTCCTTGATAATAAGGGTGTTCCAAAGGCCGATCCTCCTGCTTTCGCTAGTTATGTCAGTGTGGCTCTTTCCACTGACAAACTTGATGGCAACAACTATGATACTTGAGCATCCGACATCAAACTTTGGTTGGCAGGGCAGGACTATGTTGACCACCTCATCACAAAGGCTGTAGACATCCTGGTGGATGAGCACCCTCGCTAGGTTAAGATTGATGCCCAGCTGTGTAGCATTCTCAAGTCCACCATTGCTTTTTCCATCAAACAAATCTTTTGGGCTCATGTCACTTGTGAATCTGTTTGGGTGCAGACAAAGACCCTTTTCACCAATGACACTCAACGTCCCTATTGTGTTTGTCAGGATCTCATGGATATCATTGCTCCTCGCCAGCTTGATGGTATTCTATGTCCTCTTATTTGGATAAGATTCACGGTGCTCTCCATGACTTCAATGAACTCTTGCCCCCTGCTGATACCCCGAAGGAGTTGGAGCGACATAGCTCCTTCGTTATGCTCTTGGCCCTTTATGGCTTACCTTCGAAGTATTCTGCTACTCGTAATCAGCTTCTAGGATCACTGACTGTGCCTACTCTCTCCATGGTGTCTGCCTCTCTCCTTCTGGTTCCTGCCAAACCACCAGCTGAGTTGCTCTTTCCTCCGGCCTCGGTTGATACCTCTGCACTCGTCACCCAGAGTACCAATCGTGGCCGTTCTCGGAAGTCCTGACTTAAGTGTGACCATTGTCATAAGCCAAGCCACACCATTGATCGTTGTTACTCTTTGCATCCTCATCTGCGTCCTACTGTTAATGTTGCCCAGGACGGTGTTCCTGCTTCCTCGGACTCACCTGCTCCAAATCCACCGTCTCCAGTTGACTATGCTGATTTTCTGAAGTGGTTTGAGCAATGTCAAAACTTTGGTTTCCTGGCCTCTGTTGCACACTAGGGTAATTCTTTTGCTTGTCTCTCTCAGTCGACCTCTTTGGGTCCTTGGGTTCTTGATTCCGCCGCCACTGATCATCTCCAATAATAAACCTTTATTTTCTACACTTTCTACATCTGGATATTTACCTACTGTCACTTTGCCAACGGTTCTCGCACACAGTCTCACGGGGTGGACACTGCCTATCCCTTTCCTTCTATGTCAGTTGATTCTGTCCTTTATGTTCCTAGTTCTCCATTCAACCTACTCTCTATCTATCGGTTAACTAAAGCCCTTAAGTATATTATTTCATTCACTAAAGATTCTATTTACTTGTAGGACCAGAGCACGGGACGGATGATTGGCACTGGATGTGAGTCTCATGGCCTCTATTGGCTCCGCTCCCTGTCAAGTGTTTGCTACCCAACCACTGATCCTCTCACCCTTCATGCCCAATTAGGTCATCCCAGCCTTGCCAACTTGCAATGCATGGTGCCTAACATGACCAAACTTTCCAGTTTGCCTTGTGAGTCGTGTCAACTTGGGAAACACACGCGGAGTCATTTTCTGAATAGTGTTCGTAGTCGAGCTGCGTCTCCCTTTACTTTAGTTCATTCAGATATTTGGGGTCCTAGTCGCACGGTGTCTAGTTTAGGATTTCGTTATTTTGTTACGTTTATTGATGATTATTCTCGTTGTATATGGTTATTTTTATTGAAACACAAGTCTGAATTGTTTTCTGTTTTTACTAAATTTTATCAAGAAATAAAAACTCATTTTGGTATTTCTATTCGCACTTACGTAGTGATAATGTCAAAAAATATTTATCTCATGATTTTCAAAAAAATTTAGCTTTTCATGGCATTCTTCACCAAACGTCCTGTGCTTATACACCTCAACAGAATAGGGTTACTGAGCGTAAGAATCGTCATCTCATTGAAACCACACGTACTCTCCTTCATCATCATGTACCTTTTCATTTTTGAGGAGATACCGTTTTAACTACATGTTACTTAATTAATCGCATGCCCTCTTCTGTTTTGGGCTACCAAGTTCCCCATTCCATCTTATTTCCCCATGACCCCTTGCATTCCCTTCCCCCACACATTTTTGGGTCCACTTGCTTTGTTCACAACTTAGCTCCTGATCTTGAGAAACTTTCTACACGTTCACTTAAATGTGTTTTTCTTGGTTACACTCGGTCTCAAAAGGATTTTCGATGTTTTACTCCTACTCTGCATCGTTATCTTGTCTCCGCGGATGTTACCTTTTTTGACACTATTCCCTTCTTTGAGCCATCTAACCATTCTACCTCTCCTGCTTCTGAGGAACTCCCCATTCCTGTGATCCCTGTGCCTTTGCCACCCCTTCTGCCTACACCTACACCTACATTATGGCCCCTTCAGGTCTACCATCATCGAGCCCATCCACTAGCTGCGCCTGTCCCATCTCTGACGCCCATTGCACCAAACCAGCAGCCGCTGCCTACTCTTGCTCCTTCCTCCGAGCCTGTCTTGACTGATGTGGACTCTCCTCCGGTGCCTGATCCTCCACCGCCTTTGGTCCTGCCGGTTATACCTGATCTTCTCATTGCCCTTCGTAAAGGTATTCGTTCCACTCGTAACCCATCTCCTTACTATACTGTCTTGAGTTATCACTGTCTATCTTCTCTACATTATGCTTGTCTATCTTCTTCGTCTTCTGTGTCTATTTCTAAGACTACAGGTGAGGCCCTCTCCCATCCTGGGTGGAGACAGGCTATGATTACTGAGATGTGTGCACTTTAGGACAGTGGTACTTGGGAACTAGTGACTCTCCCTTCGGGTAAATCTGTGGTTGGTTGTCGGTGGATTTTTACAATTAAGTTGGGGTCTGATGGCCAAATTGATCATCTTAAGGCCCATCTTGTGACCAAAGGGTACGCTCAGATCTTTGGTTTGGATTATAGTGACACATTCTCTCCTGTTGCCAAGATGGCTTCTGTTCGTCTGTTTCTCTTTATGGCTGCTATGCGTCATTGGCTTCTTCATCAATTGGATATTAAGAATGCCTTCCTCCATGGTGATCTTGAGGAAGAGGTTTATATGGAGCAACCTCCTGGGTTTGTTGCTCAGGGGGAGTCATCTGGCCTTGTTTGTCGTCTTTGCAAATCATTATATGGTCTTAAGCAGTCTTCTCGGGCTTGGTTTGGAAGGTTCTCCACTGTGGTTCAATAATTTAGTATGACTCGGAGTGAAGCTGACCACTCTGTGTTTTATCGACATACTCAAAGAGGTTGCACCTACCTGGTTGTGTATGTTGATGATATTGTCATTACAGGGAGCAACACTCAGGGTATAACACAGACCAAACAACATCTATGCAAGCATTTCCAGACCAAAGACCTTGGCAAACTCAGATACTTCCTAGGTATTGAAGTAGCACAGTCCAAAGATGGCATAGTTCTCTCTCAGAGAAAATATACTATTGACATTCTAGAGGAAACAAGTTTACTTGCTACAAAACCCATTGATACTCCTATGGATCCTAATGTCAAGCTCCTACCAAATCAGGGGGAGCCACTATCTGACCCTGGGAGATATCGACGATTGGTTGGGAAATTGAACTATCTCACAGTTACTCGTCTAGACATTTCTTTCGCAGTAAATGTGGTTAGTCAATTCCTAAACTCACCATGTGAAGCTCACTGGGATGCTGTTATACGTATTTTGAAGTATTGCAAAGGAGCACCAGGTAACGGCCTTATTTATAAAGACAAGGGGCATACTGATATAGTTGGGTATTATGATACAGATTGGGCGGGATCCTCTTCTGATAGGCATTCCACTTCCAAGTATTGTATACTTATTGGAGGCAATCTCATATCCTGGAAGAGTAAGAAGCAAACTGTAGTGGCGTGGTCTAGTGCTGAGACAGAGTACCGTGCAATGGCCTCAACCACATGTGAGCTTATCTGACTTAAGCAACTCCTCAAAGAACTTCAATTTGGGGAAACCAAACACATGACACTTGTTTGTGACAATCAAGCCGCTTTACACATTGCTTCAAATCCAGTTTTTCATGAAAGGACCAAACACATTGAAGTTGATTATCATTTTATCAGAGAGAAGATTCTATCTAGAGACATTACCACAAGTTTCGTCAATTCAAATGACCAACTGGCAAATGTTCTCACCAAATCATTTAGAGGCCCCAGAATAAGTTACCTATGTAACAAGCTAGGTGCATGTGATCTATATGCCCCAACTTGAGGGGGAGTGTTAGAATCTGTAAATATCTGTAATTATCTATAATTAGGGAAAATATATCTTTATAATTATCGTGTATTTATTGCACATTGTCTATATATATTTTCTCCGTTGTGTAGTTTAGACACACGAATTCATCTTATGATTTTCTCTCTTTCTTTGTTTATCAACAAGAAGAAATCTTTGCTTCTATCTGATCAATTGGCCAACAATCTTATAACGACAGACGATATGCAGCTACTAGCACCCTTTGCATGACATTTAATTTTTTGCATCATGTCTTAGCATTAGTCACAACTAAAGTGGAATTGTTGGCAAAGCTGCACTTGGCACTTGAATTAGCCTTAGCCACTACTACTGGGCTTGTTTGTTCCTAAAGAGAGTATAATCTTTTGAGGAACAATAATACATTGTTGAAAAAGAATAAAAATAAACCTATACGGGAAACAGCAAGGAAATCAGGTACTGCTCTTATTTGCTGAAGTGTAGAAAAGTTAAAGAATTGGGATAAAATAATTACCAAACGCTGACACCAGGAACACCAAGGAGCATAAAAATTTACGACTGTAAGCGGAAACCTGCAAAAAGATGGTTTAAACAACACATAACTACAGTGTAACCCATGAGAAAGGATGGAAAAATAGAACTCTTGAACTCTCGATTAGCTAATACAATGAAAATCAAATGAATCAATCCAAGAATTGGCTCACTTACTGATGAACATATTTATCAAAATTCTGCGTGGTGAGTGAAAAAGAACCTTCAATAGATTCTTCATCTACTTCATCATCATGCTTAACAGCATTTGCAACTGGTCCTGAATGAAACTCAGAACCAGTGGATCTTAAATTTGAATCAATAGAAAACTTACGAACTGTTTTTGTTATATTAAGCCTGTTCTGAAAGTAAGAGGTAGAAAATTAAGAACAATACTAAAACACAAGGAACAAGAGATAAAGTATCATCACTTAACCAATTATCAAACAAGTCAAAATTGAGAATCAATATGATAGGAATCCCAGTATTTGATAGTTCGAATGAGAAGGATTTCAAATGCACATAATGGAACCACAGAAACAGCACTCCCACAATCATGGACAGAAGAAAGATATAAACACAGCAGAACTTCAAGTAACTGTTTCCTCCCACCTAAAGGACCCAATTCCTCACCGAACGACCATCTCCCTCCTCCCACATGGTTCCCTCATTTTATCCTTGACCCTAACCATTCCTAGCTACTCCTCCCCAACAGGCAAGGTTGTTACAGCTCTTTATAGGCCAAACCTTACTCATTGCTCTCAAGGTACTAAGTAGTTGTATGAGGCCTTCCATTATATACAAAGAATAGTGCCTAAATGAAGCGCTATACCCATATCGAGTCCCACTTATGGTCATTTCCCTGCGTTCTTCTTAACTTGTGGCAAGAATGTGGCATACACAATTTTATAAGTATTTTAATGAATAAATGCAAAGGATGCAGCAATCTTTATAAACTGAAAATGAAATTTCCAGAGAACCACCAAACCACATTTTCAAGTGGTTAACTACAGGTTGCTTAAAAAGTCAATACTGGATCCACATTTTTACAGAAAGTAAGATACCCTTCAATGAACAGTTTCCACTTGATTTGCTTCACTGCATCACTCAGTTTTAACTAATAGCTCCTTTGACAGGTATTAACCATATTATTTATTTGATGGACCAAGGTAAATTAATTGAAATGAAATGACAAATAAGTTGAGAGAGATATTGCTGTTGTTTTCATTGTCTAAACAAACAAAACATTTTTACCTTTTAAAGTCAATGCATGAAATACAAGGGCATTTAATTACTTAAAAACAAGCAATAGAGAAATTTCTTAAACCAGAAGCACATTAGCCAGAAATAATAGGTGTAACGACAAGCAAATGAAGTAATAGAAACTTACTGTTCCCAGAACATCGCTCACATCAACTGATGCAAATTCACATGAGAGTGCAGGAAAACTACAAGATAAGTTGAAGCCATCAGCCAGAAACAATGGGGAGAGAGAGAGAGAGAGAGAGTTTACAAATAGCCATGAAATTAACTTTAAATACAGGGAATAGCACTATTAGTTGCTTAATGAGTTGGAAGTTGGGAAGAACTGGAATAACTGGGAAAAACTTATGAGGTGTGAGAGTCATAGGCATTGCTTTGGTAATGGTTCTTATTGACCTCATGTAACTTTCACAAACATCAAATATCAGTATTGATGCTCGGTCCTTTAATTGTCATTGTCATCTAGTAAGATCGCCATCCCACTTCCTATTTCAACAATCATCTGATAAGAAGCACACCTAGTTTCATCAAAAAATATTCCTACACCCAATTTGGAAATGAGCTTGAAAGGCATGTAGAAAAAAGTGTACTTCACAAACATGATAAGCACTGCACTGTAAACTGTTATCCTTTCTTGCTTCTTTAAGATAATTTCTAGTTTCCAAACGAGTCATTTTCTCTAGTGATTTAACCAAGAGTTTAGCAAACATCTTATCAGGCTCCCAACAATCTGCTATTTACAAGTTCTCTATTGGATAGTTCTGAATTATTTCTTTCCAAAAAGAGCCCCAATATGCAAATACATGTAGACAGAAGCTCGTATTCTATGCTGTATGCCAAAGTCAAGTAAAAAAAAAACCATGAAGTTGCCAGGAATTTGGTTATATTAGTGAAAAGTAGTTCACATATATGCATCCATCACCTTTGAAAAAACATCATATATAATCAAAGATACCAAATTCCCATGTAGGCTTCTACCTGATATTGAAATCTATACGTAAAAAGTCTCCATCAGAACTCTTGTCAACGATCACTGACGTAGAGGTGCTTACAGACAAATAATTATTTAGTTCCTGAAACAATGTCAATCAAAACGAAACTTAACATATAATTTGAATATTGAAATTCGACAAAACTAGATAGTAGGACATTATCAACACAAACAATTTGGCGTATAAACTGCACATGACCTAATATCAGTCTAGAATAGGTATATTATGTCCAACAACCAACAAATCATAAGAATGATGGTGTTCTGACCACTGACCATTCCAAATAAAAACATCATGGAGAGAGCTGCTATTATGGATAATCCCGCTCCTGATATTGATGCCTCTGTCAAATCCCTTGGGATTTTTCTGTTGACAGAAGACAACAGTAAGTACATAATTATCTAGGGATTAAAGGAAAAGAAAGGACACATAGGCATTCAAAAATTAGTGATAAAAATCTAAGCCACTCGTAAGAAGTACTGCATATGGCCTTATATAGCATGCTATGAAGCATGGACACTGGACACTGCAAGAGGAGGAGCTGTACACGAACACATGACATATCGGACACTCATTCATATCAAAAAACAACAACCACAGCCACAGCCACACGTGTATGTTGCATGGATACCATTCGAGTATTCGGTAAGAAATGAATACGATTCGGGGATAGAGTATAAATCTAACAAAAAACATGTAAAATATAATTAAGGTCCTCTAAAAGTAGTGGTAAAGTATATAATATGATACGTATCCAATACGGATACGACTACTTTGAAGTATCCGTGCTTCATACCCACAACACAAAAGCCTTTCTTCACTGGGCAGGGCTAGACACATGGACCAAGCGACACCTTTGTGTTCTGTCATACACCAAGTCTTCGGAGCGACCATGTAGACCAAGATCCTCTTTTCATATTCACCTACGGATTTTTTTAGGTGTTCCGATATCTCTAATTAATGGGCCAACTCTCCTAACCAAGGCTTCAATCATGTGATCCATGTCAAACATGACCCAAAAGAATTTTAAATCCTAATATCACACTTCAAATTTTGGTGCTTCATAATGTTCATGTCCAAACTATGTTTCATCCAGTCACGCTTATGTTCACTCAGGATATGAACAATTGAACATGTTCGTTATGCACTGGCACTTACTCCTTGTCCTCTTACACTCTGCATTTCAATCTGAGTCATTTACTTAAAGAGCTTAACAATTAAACAGTAAACAGAGTGAACAATATAATTTAGGGTGAATAATAGGGATTAGCAACTCCTGTTCCATGAATGGCAAAAGCAAGGGTACTGTTCCGTTCCCAAAGATTTTTGACACGAATGCCCAACTTGATGCATTGAGTTCAAGCGAATTTGGAAGGGAAAAAAATAGAAACCGAGAGAGAGAGAAGAGGAAGAGAGGGGGATTGTTGTGACCTGTAAAAATCAACGGATTTGAGTTTGCTTGCGGAGATCATGGCGTCGAAGGAACGGAATTTCAGAGAGCGAGCGAGAGAGATTGGAATTGATTATGGATCGGAGGAGTTACTTCTTCTTCAGATGCACAGCACTTTCTTATGCTCTCTTGCTCTCTCTCTCACTCCTCCTCTATCACCCTGACGAAGATATTAAATATTTATTATTTATTTAATCAGTTTGGGGGAGAAACTCAGATTTTGCATGTAGGGTAGCGATAATTTATGTCCCGAGATACGAATACAGAAATATAGAGATAGAAATATAAAGACAGTAGAGACAGAGACATATAAATATTATCCATGTATTGTGTTTAGTTGATGGGATAGTATAGACATTTAAAAGATTGATCACTATCGACCGATTGACCATCGTTGATGGTCAGCACCAACGCCGACGTAAATACTGAAAATGTAGTAATGGCGTTACCAGTGACCACCATCGATAAATAGTCCTTCAAGCGTTAAATTTCTCAGATCCTGCTTGTTGTCCCCACATCTTTGAGGGACAGAAATACAAAAAATTTGTCTCTAGGATAGAAAATTTTTCCATCCCCGTACCTCGTATCTGCCACCAAACATAATACAGGGATAGCCTTTGTGTCCCGAGACACAAACCAACAGTCTTTGCTTTTCATTTTTAATTTTCGGTTATTTTTTTAAAAAAATTTAGTTTCTATACATCATTATTCAATATAACTATCCTATTTATATAATTTTTTAAGTAATAAGTATAAGATTTAATTATATTTATTGATATGATAATATATAATTTGATGAAGATGTAAAAAAAAAAATTATATTTTTAACACATATATATTAAACTATTTTTTTGTGAGGATTTTACAAAGAAAATAAAAAAAATATCAAATCATGGAAAAGGAAAACAGTTTTATAAAAACTGAAAAAATTTTGTAAAACCAAGGAGGCCGTAAGGCCTTCCTTTAATACAATTCGTACAACAATGTGATGCTTGATAATCAAAATGAGGTTTAAATTTATTAAGTTTCTCCATCAAATAATATAAATATGTTCAAAATGATGGATAATTTCAATAAAAATACAAGAAAAACTTAATTAAGTCTAGTAAATTAGAAGAAGATTTAACTAGTCTTTAACATATAAAATCTCTTTTACATTTTTTAATTAAATAATAATAAATACTAAAAATATTAAACAATAAATAAATAGTTATTAAATAAAACATTATAAGATAAAATAATTAAAATTTAAATAAATTATTTTGAAAAAATAATGAACGATATTATATAAAACAATTATAAATTATTTATTAACCAATGAAATATCACTAAATAATATGAAATATATAAATATAAGGATTAATAATAAAAATATTTTTGGTTAATATTCATTTTTAAATTAAAATTTAAATACCTATGATAAAATGTACTAGAAAAATATTAAAATATATAAAATAAAGAGTGTATTCCATATTTTTAGAATTTCTCAAAGTAAAAAATAGCTACAAAAAATTAGAATGAATAATAAATAATACTTAATATAGATTAAAATTCTAAATAGTAAAAATCAATGAATATTGATAATAAATGTAATTTAATTAACAAATATTTGAATAATAATATATATTTTGAAAACATTAACAACAAGTTTTTATTATTATTATTATTATTCTATTCTGATTTAATATATAGTTCTAGTTAGAATTATTTATTAAAAAAGGATTATATTATATAATCTAAAATATAAAAATCTTATACAATGTCATACCAAATACCGTAAAGTGTTAAAAGTTTATTGAGTGTTATATCTTATCCAATCAGGTCTTATACTATCAGAATTATCATTTCAAGTATGTTAAATGAATCCTAACTATTTTATATATACAAGGGTGTGTTCAGTTAAAAGATAAAAATGGGAGAAAATTTCTTATGAATAAGTTTAATGTATTATGAAAACTTTCTCTCCAATTTTATCCTTAGCTAAATACACGTTTAATGATTGCACTCGTCTAAAATGAGAACATTTATAATATAAGGAAATGAAGAGTTAATCATCCTTAGTAAGAACTTCCTTTAGTCTCCCTCATCTTGCATGGTTGTGGTAGTTGCCACCCAAGTGCTCCTCTTGTGCATATCATTCAAAAACTTATGGGTAAATGGTGGAGAGTTGTCATCTCAGTGCTTGCTCTGATATAGATAATATTTTATCTGCATCTTACAATTCTTATGTGGTCCAACTATTGATTAATGTATGGAGTTATAAAGTTGATGATGTAGTGTGCTTAAAGTGATCGCGCGTGAAACAGCCACCTGATTTTGTTTTAATTTTTTTAATTTTAAATTTTTAATCTCAAGTATAATACTTTATGTGATTAATAATTCCCTAAAATAACATTTTTTTATTCATATTGGATTGAGTGGATAGAATATTTTTAGTCTTTTTATTTTATTTAATATTTAAATTTTTTCCAAATTTCTCATTATTAATTTCCTTTTTTATTTTTTTAATTTCATATTTATAAGTTATTTAATTTTCCTTTTTTTCTTTTTTCACTCAATGGGCTAATTCCCAATTAATTATATATCCAGACCTGTTTAACACTTGATAAAATAAGATCTAGTAGCATAATATCTAAAAGTGTATAAGGCTTAACTATAGACTTTCACAATATAATTTCATCTAATCAACAATTTCTTTAATTCTTGCATAATATTCTCCTATAGTCTTAGAATCCTTCATATTTACTATTTCAAATTCTCTTCTTAAATATTCAAGTTTGATTGAACATACTTCAGTGCCGTGAAACTCCCCGTCCATCTTTGATTGAGCGCATTCATCTATGTTTGTGCTTCTGGTGAATACTGTGTTTGTCACAGTCTATTGAATGACAAATAATACTTATGTATTCTTCGGTTATTTGTCCTCCATCTTATGCTATTAGGTGAAGGCCAAAGGTTGGTTTGTTTAATGTAACATCCTAATATGTAACCCAATACACCTAGGATGTATTCAAGTTAACTATTAGCTAATTACTCTTTTGCTTCAGTCCTTCGTTTTGAGTTCAAAAAATACTTAGGAAAATATGGGTAAAATTTTTCCTTTTAAAAGGAAAGACAAAATGTGAGCTATATGCATGCATAAGGTAAACTACATCGTCGTCTTGCAAGGAATCAAGAGGGAAACATGTCATATCAAAAGGAACATAATACCATAAAAGAAACCACATCGTAATTAGATACATAAATAGTCATACCATACACCAGAACAGTAGTAGTAGAGTTAATACAGTCATCCATGCATCATAAGGAAAACATAAAGAAAGTACATATGGATCTCCCATCTATAACAGTGCATCTAAAAATAGATTACCTCTAAAACAAAATAAGGCTACCCTAGTCATGAAGGTGTGTTCACTAAAGTCAACTACTAACTTCTACTCCTGCTCGTCGACGAGAGATACATATCCAACCCACTGGGTCAACTCATCCGGGGTGGCCAAGGGGTGAGAAGGTCGGGCGTGTGCTCCGTGGTAGGGTACGATCCTCACTCTACCTCATTGAAGCGACTGCATCACTGTATCTTCACTACCCAGCTCCATGGGTATGGTGAAGGAGGAACCCATGCACGGAATGTCCGTCTCGGAGGAGTCGGTCTCGGAGAAGGCTGGGGTGAACAGGGGACATACTCTGGATAGGCGTGGATGGCGAAAGCAGCGTCGGGGGTGTGACGGACGCACTCTCCTCGAGGGCGTGTGCGCTCGAAGAGTAGGTCGTTGGTGAAGGGCAAAGTCAGTATGAATCGAAAGCTCATGACTAGCTGAGCAAAGAGGCGATCCAAAAATATGAACATATGGACTGAACAATGGCCTACAAAATGATAGGACTGGTGCGTGGCGTTAAAATGCAGCTCCTATGTTGGTGCATTAACATATATCACGAAGGATGCCATCGTCCCCTAAAGATGTGATGGAAAGAAAAGATAGAGAAAGTGAGAAACTTTCTAAAGAATCTTAGTAAGGAAATCCTCCTATCATAGTGTCATCATCTACATCCTCAGGAACTTTGGGTTTTATTATAAAAGGGTGAGCATGTATAAGGTTCATTGTTAGGTTCGCAAATATAATTATCCAAGGTCCATGTCTTTTAATATGAATCTTGATGTTATGGATGCAACATATCATATCATGGGTGCATGGCAATGTCAGATGCAAACATTATTTTAGCATAGTACAAAGAAACATGATTACGTAAGTGGCATAAGAAAACATTATACTTCCAAATAAATTCTTTTTATTTTTCTTTTTAAGTGACATTAAGTTCATCATTCTCTTCCTCATGAGGCCACCCTAATAACTCTTCTCTCTTGAGGGCTTTTAGGTTATGAGCTCATACCTTAATAGTCATCACTAGCGAAATTTTATCCCTTTTGATAAGTTAAATCCCGACTCCCAGAGTGCGGGTTAGGGGGCTTATATCATCTCCTTTTGCTAAGGAGATCCACGTCTACCAAAAGTAGATATTGTCCTCTTTGCCCTTTTGCTAGGGGCGCAAGGTTTTGTTTCCTCCTTTTGCTAGAGAGAAATACGTTTTATGTCACTTCACCTTTAGCATGTTATAAAAGTTCAAACATAACATATTATACCACATGCTTTTATGTTACTTGTTGTATGCATGTCAAATAGTCCAAGTGTAATCATAACATGCCATAATAAATTATGTAATTAACAGCCAAGCATGCAACATATTCATCACACATGAACCAATCAGTTCCTAAAATTAAACATGCTCATGATTCAAGAATACTCACACCTAGTCTTATCAATTTATGTTATACAAATTCGTAGATTTATCTTAAACCAGGTCATGGATTCATGTCATACCAAATCATATATTCATATCATACGAAATCATATATTCATGCCATACAAAATCATAGATTTTAGTAATATAAGACCATGGTTTCATGTCATTCAAGTAGGAAAATGTTTATTGCTTACTTTGGGTTCTGGTATTCGATTACATGAGTCTTGTAATCGATTACACAGCTTCAAATTTTTAAAACAAGAAAGTTGAAGGCTTTGGTAATCGATTACATGAGCCTTGTAATTGATTAACAGCTTCCAGTTTTTAAAACAGGAAAGTTGAGGGCTCTGGTAATCGATTACAATTGACTTGGGCCCCAAGAACATTTGAATAATCGATTATATGAAATGGTAATTGATTACTAGAGTTCCGGTAAGTCTAATTGATTACATGATGCTGTAATCAATTACTCAAATCAAAAGTTCATATTTGAGTCTGGCAAAGCCCTCTGGTAATCGATTACTTGAACCTCATAATCGATTACCAGCACCTTCAAAATGAGAAATTTTAAGTTTAAAACACCTTCTTAACTATTCCTTCTTTCTTAAACCATTTTGAACCTTATTCCAACACTTATTTTGAAATTCAAAACATTTTTGTAACGGTAAAATGCCCATAGTTTCAAGATTAAGTTGAAAGAGTTAGGTCTTGAGCCTTAGATATTTATGTGATGACATAAATATAAACATGCTTATGCAAGTTTTATTTTAATCTTAGCATTATAAAGTGATGGCAAGGAAAAGAAAATATGCAAGGCTTGAAATTAAACATGAAAATGCAAGTTCATTCTTAATCTTTAAGTTTAGGTGATGGCCTGAAATATAAACATGCAAGATAAGAAATGTAAACATGAAATGCAAGTTCATTTCTTATCTTTGAGCTTTAGATTCTAACTTGAAGATAAATATGATATGCAAATCCAATTCTTTATTTTAGTGCTCTAGGCCCCTTAGAGTATTCACTCTAAATCAACAATCAACTTTAAGGTTGAAATAGGTAGGCTTTCAGATTAATTTTTAGGTGATAGCAAGGAAAATAAATATGAATGCAATCCATTTACTATCTCTTTGAGTCCTAGGCTCAAGATTACTCTTTACAACAACATGGCTCCTTTATTTGCTAAACACCCTTTTTAAAAAGTGAAACCTTTCAAGCTTTAGAGGTCCAATAAGTGATGGTTTTGCAACCAACACCCAAGATCCTCATCATCAAGCTATGGTTTCTTTCAAATGTAGGCCATTTGGCCGAAAACAAAGAGAAGGAAAAGGAAGAACAGGAACCAAAGAAGAAGGTAGAAGAAGAAAGAAAAATCGACATTGTGTCTTTACAAACCAAGAGTTAAACAAAGAAAAGAGTAGCATTCTTCACGCAAGTCCCTACCTAAGATATGATCCTTGATTCAAAGAGAGTTTGCTCTTGGAAGAATGGAGAAGGAGAAGAAGAAGAGGGAGAAGAAGAACTCTATGAAATTGAGAGAAAGAAAGCTTGGAGGTGTAAGAGAAATAAGCAAAAGGATACTTTGGGGAGCTTCCCCTATTTATAGAAAATCAAAGTAAGAGGGAAGAGAAGAGGAGGGATAGCCGGTTCATAGAGGGAGAAAAGGGAGAGAAAATATCTTTTTTCATGTGTCATTCCAAGGTATGGCTAGGTATGGTTGAAGGTATGGTTCTTTTGAGTGTGAAATGTTATTAAAATAAATCAACATGTGATGAATTGGAAGGGGTGCAGCTGTGAGGTTTAATGGCCTTGGGGGAGGAGATTTTTCTCATTTCTTTTGTGTTATGATGTGGTTTAGGGGATAGGTTTGATTAGGAGTTTGTGGTTAAGTCTTTGAATGAGAAAGTGGGTAATTAAGGTAATTCAAGACATGGTTAATGAGCATTCTTGCCTATTAGGAGAGTCAAACCATGTTTAATCAAGATTCTCAATCACATCCAAGGTTCCTTAAATCATGGGAATTGAAAGGAAGAACACTATTCATTGATTCATGACATAATGTCTTGATTTTAAGGAAAGGATTTTGGGTTTCTCTAAGCAATCTTAGGTTCTAATTAATCTCAATTAATTATTTTGACTCTAGTTAGTAATTAGAATTTACTAACCTTTAATTAGAGTCTAATATTATTTAGGTTTCGTTAATCATATGATTAAGCTCCTAATGAGCTTAATCAGAGGCAAAACGGTAATTTTGTGCAAAAACCTTCTGGAGCTATCCGGGCTTAACCAGATGTTAAACATTACTTAAAAACATCATTTAAAACCTTTGGGTGAAGTTCAAGCTCAAACGGCTCATCAATTGGTGTTAGACAGCCACAAGGGCGTTTTGGTCATTTAGCGCATCGGAGCTCAAAAATGAGATTTTTTTGCTCTATTAGCATACATACTATATATAATCCCCTTTTAACATCAAAACGTCCCTTGGTGGATGGCCGAGGCTGGCGATCCTTATTTTTCCAGTAAAATAACCTCAGGGGCATTTTGGTCATTTGTACACAGGAAAAATCGGAGCGTCACATTATTCCCCTCCTTAAAAAGAATTTCGCCCTCGAAATTCATTACCTGAGATGAGTTCGGGATACTTTGCCTTCATATCTGACTTTAACTCCCATGTAAATTCTTCTGTCCTGCCATGTCCCCATGCCACTTTGACCAAGGGTATTGTCTTGTTCCTCAGTTGTTTGACTCCGCAATCTATGATCCTTGTTGGTGGTAGGTTTAAAGTTAGGTCCTCCCTTAACTGTGCATGCTCTGGCTCTAAAACATGGCTAGGGTCGGACTGGTATTTTCTTAATTGGGAGACGTAAAAGACGTCATGAAGGTTTGAAAAGTTTAGGGGTAGGGCTATTCTGTAGACTACTAACCCGATTCTTTGAAGATTTTCAAAGGGACCAAGGAATCAGGAACTCAACTTTTTAACTTTCATGGCTCTTCCTATGCCTGTAGTAGGAGTGATTCTAAGGAATACGTGTTCTCCTTCTTTGAACTCTAATGGCTTTTGCCATTTATCTACATAGCTTTTCTGTCGACTTTGAGCTGTAAGGATCCTATCCCTAATCCTCTTGACTTGCTCCATTGTTTCCCTCACAATGTCAGGTCATATCATACTCTGTTCCCCAAGTTCATACTAACACAAAGGGGATTGACACTTTCATCCATACAAGGCTTCATAGGGTGCCATGCCTATACTTGCATGATAACTATTGTTATACGCGAATTCGATCAAAGGCAAGTACCTATCCCAATTTCCCTTCTAGTTTAACACACAAGCTCTCAGCATCTCCTCCAATGTTTGGATCATTCTTTCAGATTGACCATCTGTTTGAGGGTGGTATGCCGTGCTTAGGCACAGCTTTGAACCGAACACCTTTTGGAAGGCTCCCAAAAAATGTAATGTAAACCACGAATCCCTATCCAAAATTATCGTTGATGGCACGCCATGCAATCTTATGATCTCCTAAATGTATAATTGTGCCAATTTGTCCAAGGAGTAAGTCACTTTAATGGGCAAAAAGTGGGCCGACTTGGTTAGTCGATCCACGATCACCCAAATGGCATCATGACTAGCCTGGGTTCTCGGCAATCCTGTCACGAAATTCATTGATATACTTTCCCATTTCCATTCGGGGATAGACAGGGCTTGCAACATTTCTAAAGGTTTTTGGTGCTCGATCTTCACCTTTTGACAAATCAAGTACTTACTTACCCAGGCGACTATGTCCTTCTTCAAACCAGGCCACCAAAACATCTTCTTCAAGTCCTGGTACATCATAGTAGTACCAGGGTGAATGGTAAAGTGGCTCTTGTGAGCCTCCTCCAAAATCTCCCTTCGGAGGTCACCACTCCGTGGCACGCAAATACGTCCCTCAAACCTCCACAGTCTATCGGCACCTTGGTTAAAACCTTTCAACTTTCTAGCCTTAACCGCCTCCGAGGTCTCTTTAAACTCCTCATCTCTTTGTTGCACATGAGCAACTCTCTCTTTGAAGTTATTCGTTATACTGAGGTGGCACATCTTCATGCCCTCAGTGGTCAAAGCCATCCCTAAATTCATATCCCTAAACTTCTCTATTAGCTCAACTTCTTTAACCATTAAATGAGACAAATGTAACAATTTTTGGCTCAAGGCGTTAGTAACTACGTTAGCCTTGCTGGGGTGGTAACTTAAACCGAAATCATAGTCTTTAAAAAACTCCATCGACCTTCTCTGTCTCATATTTAACTCATTTTGATCAAAGAGATACTTGAGGCTCTTATGATCGGAGAATACTTCAAATCGTACACCATACAAATGGTGCCTCCATATCTTCAAGGCAAATACTATGGCTGATAATTCCAAGTCGTGGGTAGGGTAGTTTACCTCGTGAGGCTTGAGTTGCCTGGACGCATAGATTACCACTTGCCTATTTTGCATCAACACACAGCCTAAACCTTTTCCCGAGGCATTGCAATATACTTCAAAAGGTATATTGGAGTCAGGTAACACCAAAATGGGGGTTGTGGTTAATTTTTCTTTTAGCTCTCTGAAGCTCTTTTCATACTCAGGGGTCCAAACAAAAGGGACGTTTTTCCTAGTAAGCTTGGTCAAAGTGAGGAAAATCTGAGAAAATCCTTTAATGAACCTACGAAGTAGCCAGCTAGACCCAAAAAGCTCCATATTTCAGTTACAGTGGTCGGTCTTTCCCAACCCATCATGGCTTCTATCTTACCAGGATCCACTGCTATGCCTCCTTTTGATACTACATGCCCTAAAAATTTCACTTCCTCCAGCCAAAATTCACGTTTAAAGAGCTTTGCATACAGCTTTTTCTCATTTAAAATCTCTAAAACCAACCTTAAATGACACTCGTGCTCCTCGTGGGTTTTTCAATAGATGAGTATATCATCTATGAAAATGACCACAACTGATCCAAATAGGGTCTAAAGATCCTATTCATATAATCCATAAACACCGCAGGAGCATTGGTCAATCCGAACGACATCACTGTGAATTCGAAGTGTCTGTATCGAGTTCTAAAGGTGGTTTTAGGTATGTCTTGATCTCTTACCCTAATCTGGTGGTATCCAAACCTTAAATCGATTTTGGAAAATACTACTACCCCCTTCAACTAGTCCATCAGATCATCAATCCTAGGCAACGGGTATTTGTTTTTCATTGTTACTCAGTTCAATTGCCTATAATCTACACACAGCCTCATGTTTCCATCCTTTTTCTTGACAAATAATACTGGGGCTCCCTAGGGTGAAGTACTAGGTTTTATGAATTTCTTCTCTAAAAGTTCTTCCAATTGAGTTTTCAGCTCAGCTAACTCCAAAGGTGACATCTTATAAGGGGCTGTGGAAATAGGTCTTGTCCCCAAGACAAACTCAATGGAGAACTCTACTTCTCTTACTGGAGGGAACTCGGGTATCTCATTTGGAAATACCTCAGGATAATCTCTTACTATGGGTATCTCATCTAGATTTTGCTCAAAGTCCAGTTCACTAGCGGCTAGGAGAAAATATCCCTTATTTTCCTTCCCATAATGTTTGACCTCTACAACATTTAAATACAGTCTCAAAGGTTGACTGGTTTCACTAGGGGTGGAAAGTAAGATGACAGACTTTGAATAATAGTCCAACAATACACGATTGGCATAGAGCCAATCTATGCCAAGGATTATGCCTATGTCTTTCATGGGTAAACAAATGAAATCTATGACAAAGGACCTATTTTCAGCAATAAGATAGCAATTTAAACAACAATTGCAAGTGTTAATAGAACGATTAGTGGGGGTGGCAACAGTAAGTTCAAAAGGAAGTTTTGATACTTGCAAATTCAAAGATTCGATGCTAGCATGAGATATGAATGAATAGGTCACGCCAGAGTCGTAAAGTACAGTTAAAGTCTTACTATTTACTTTGCACTTACCTTCTATGAGGTCATGGGACTTCGCCGCATCATCCGCACTGAGGGTGAAGACTCTCCCTTGGCGCTGCGGTATAGGGTTTTGGGTTGATGGCCTTCTCATTATGCATTCTTTGGCAAAATGGTCGTGCTTCCCATATTTAAAGCAGACTTCTTGCCCCGCCAAGTAGGAGACCGTGGTTTTTCCTGCACTTAGGGCACTCCACCACAGGTGCGGGTTTTGGGAAAGCAGCTGGGGCTCCTTGGGGTGCTTGGTTCTTGGACCCGCTTGACCCTCCTCGTTGATGATTATTTCTGGGACTGTTGTGCTTGAAAGGTGGTCTAGATTGCGGCTTAGTTTGTTGGTTAAAGTGCGTTTCGAGTTGTTGTTGGTTATGTCGTGGCTTGTACTGTTGATTTTACTGTGGTTTGAAGTGGGTTCTAGATTAAAATGTGTGTTGTGGCTTGAACCTTGGGCTTGTGGTGCTAGCCCCTTGGCACACTCCATCTTTGCAATGTTTAGCTTTTTGTGGCCTTCCTTTAGGATGCGGCACTTGTTGACTAGGGTAGGGAAATCCCTAATTTCCATGTGTGCCACCGCGACGTTGAGCTCTGCCTTCAATCCGACCTCGTACTTGATGCACTTCCACACCTCATCGGGGTTTCCTTGGAAAAGTCGTGAGAACTTAATCAGTTCTTCAAACTTCACCGTGTATTAGGCGACGGTTAACCCTCCCTGGGTCAGTTGCATAAACTCTATATCCTTCGCATTCTTTACCGACTCCGGAAAATACTTCTCGTAAAAGTACGTCTTGAATAGCTCCCAAGTGATAGCGATCTTTGGAAGCTTCTAGCGACCTGGGTCTTTGGTCCAGAACTCAATATCTGACTCCATCATGTATGCAGCAAAGGTGACCATCTACTCCTCTGAACAGGTGACCACGGAGTATATCTTCTCCATGTTCTTGATCCATTCATCTACTTTATTTGGGTCCATAGCTCCTCGGAATACCAGTGGATTAGCCTTGCGGAATTCTTTGAATCGGGCTTGTTCAATCCCTTCAGCAGTAAGGAGACCGTGCCTAGCATCTCCTTGCTAGTTCATCCGGTCGAATATCCTCTCCATGGTTCTTGCCATCTCCCTAACAGCCATCGCAGTCTCGTTGTTGTGACCTCCCTCGTTCGAGGCCCTATTCTGTCGTCGGGGTGCCATTGGTCCTTAAGCATACAAGACAATAGACACTGAGGTGATCAGGCTCAATATTTCATGCGAGATGAGCTAGTTACCATGGCACACACAAATAGACAGAGGTCATGCATATCTAGCCTATAGCTTATCTCTATTATCAAAGAGCTATACATGACATACTATCGCATTATGCTTAAGAAGCATAGTCAGTCCAATCCTCAAGCTCCGTGAGAATCGAACTGCTCTGATACCAAAATGTAACATCCTAATATTTAACCCAATACACCTAGGATGTATTCAAGTTAACTATTAGTTAATTACTCTTTTGTTTCAGTCCTTCGTTTTGAGTTTAGAAAATACTTAGGAAAATATGGGTAAAATTTTTCTTTTTGAAAAGAAAGACAAAATGTGAGCCATACGCATGCGTAAGGTAAACTACATCGTCATCTTGCAAGGAATCAAGAGGGAAACACGTCATATCAAAAGGAACATAATACCATAAAAGAAACTACATCGTAATTAGATACGTAAATAGTCATACTATACACCAGAACAGTAGTAGTAGAGTTAATACAGTCATCCGTGCATCATAAGGAAAACATAAAAAAAGTACATCTGGATCTCCCATCTACAACAGTGCATTTAAAAATAGATAACCTCTAAAACAAAATAAGGCTACCCTAGTCGTGAAGGTGTGTGTGCACTAAAGTCAGCTAACAGCTTCTACTCCTGCTCATCAACGGGAGGTACATATCCAACCCACTGGGCCAACTCAGCCGGGGAAGGGCAAGCGGTGAGAGGGTTGGGCGTGTGCTCCATAGCGAGGTACCATTCTCACTCTACCTCCTTGAAATGACTGCGTCACTGTATCCTTACTTCCCAGCTCCATAGGTATGGTGGGGGAGGAACCCATGGACTGGATGTCCATCTCGGAGGGGTCGGTCTCGAAGAAGGCCGGGGTGAACGGGGGACGTACTCCGGATAGGCGTGGATGGCGGAAGCAGCGTCGGGGGTGTAACGGACGCGCTCTCCTCCGGGGCGTGTGTGCTCGAAGAGTAGGTTGTTGGCGAAGGGTGAAGTTGGTGTGAACCAAAAGCTTGTGACTGGATGAGCAAAGGGGCGATCCAAAAATACAAACATGCAGACTGAACAACGGCCTATAAAACGATAGGACTGTTGCATGGAGTCAAAATGCAGCTCCCGTGTCAGCGCGTCAACGTATATCACAAAGGATGACATCGTCTTCTGAAGACGTGATGGAAATAAAAGATAAAAGGAGTGAGAAACTTTTTAAAGAATCTCAGTAAGGAAATCCTCCTATCCTAGTGTCATCATCTATGTCCTTAGGAACCTTGGGTTTTATTATAAAAGGGTGAGCATGTATAAGGTTCATTGGTAGGTTCGCAAATATAATTATCCAGGGTCTGGTATTCTTAAGCACAGAAGATTCTTGATAATGCTTTTGACTTTTATGATAGTTTGACTCATTTCTTCATTCCATTGAGGAGGATTCTTTCTAAGATACTTGTATAAAAGGGCACAAATAGTTCTTATATTAGGGATAAAGTCTGCTACATAGTTAAGACATCCTAAAAATCTTTGTAATTATTTTTTATCTTTTATTTCATTTGAAAATTTTTCTATAAATTCTATTGATCTTTTATTTGGTGTAATAGTTCCCTGATAAATCTCATATCCTACGAATCTTACTTCACTTTGGAATATTTTCATTTTTCTTGCTAATACAACCAATCCATTTTCTTTTATAATTTCAATAAGCATTTCTAAATGTTGTATATGCTGATTAATTCCTTTAGAGAATATTAAAACATCATCTAAATGTACAATGGAAAATCCCATGTATGGATAGAAAATGTTATTCATAATTTCTTAGAATTCACTTGGAGCATTCTTAAGACCTTGAGGCATTACATTCCATTTATAATGTCCAAAAAGGACTACAAATGAAGTTTTATATCTATCCTCTTCTTTTACAAATATTTGATAGTATCCTAATTTCATATCAAACTTTGAAAATATGTTAGCATTATTTAACCTTTTAATTAAGTCACCTTTATTTGGTAACAGATATCTGATCCATTTTAAGACTTTATTTAATGGTTTGTAATTAATTACTAATCCAAGGGCTTCTCTTTCTAATTCAGACGCTTTCATAACATAAAATCCTGAACAACTCCAAGGAGACTTGAAGGGTCTTATTAATCTTTTTTCTAAATATCATTGTATTTCTTTTCTACAATATTTGAGATATTCTTCATTCATTTGTAATGGTTTTACTTTGGTTGGTATATCTTTTTTTCTTTGAATCTTTCTCCATAGGGTAAAGATATTTCATGTATTTTTCTATAATGGAAAGCCATCAGATTATTGTCACAAATTTCTTTTTCTGTTTCATTTTCTAAATATTTTATTATTTTCTGTATTTTAAGAGTTTGTATTTGTTCTTCTATTCTTTTGTAATGAATCTCTTTATTTAATAAATTAATCTATTTTTTGTTGGTTTATCAAAGTTAATTTTTCTTCTAATATTGAAGCTTCCTATAATAAATTTAATTCTTTCTTTTTTTGTGGCTCTAAAAATTCAAAAAGGATTAGAGTTTCTGGCATTACATATGTTTCTACTCATTTTCCAGTTGTCCAAAATGGATACAAAAGAATTATGAAAGGGGTTCCTAATATTATTGTGTTCATAATATTTTTTACTAATACAAATGAAGTTGTAAAACAAATCTTATTCTTATAGATTTTTACATTTGAAAGCTAATAGTTTATTTTTAATCTTGCTCCACTTGCTTCTGAAATTCTTTCAGTTGACTTTTCATAATATTTGGTTGGTATTACACCTTCTTGTATAGTGTTTATATATGCTCCTAAATCTACTAGTGCTATTAGCTCAAATCTTTCTTCTTTTACAATTAGAGTGATCTTTGCCCACCATTTATGAGTGGTTATTAAACTTAATATATTAATGAAAGGTGTTGAAGTTTATTTATGACTTTAAATCTATTAAAAACTTCTTTTATTTCTACTGGCTTTATTTCTTCTTGATGTTTCTCTTCTTTTGTAATTAATTCATTTAATTGCTACAAGAATTCCTCTCTTAATTGGGAGTCTTCTAATTTATCTATTATTAATATTAATGTTGATTTTGATCTCTTGTTAAGACATTTAAAGTTTTTTCTATACAATTTTCACAATTACATAAACCTGGTTCGAAGTAATAAATTTCTTCTTCTATTTCTGATTCTTCTAATGAATTCTTATCTAATTGGTATATTTCATTGTCTATGGCTTCTTCTTCTTCTTCGTTATTAATTTCTTCTTCAGATTCTGGTTCTAGTTCAGAATTAATTAGTATGGCTAATAAAGTTTGTTTTGATTCTTTATTGGTTAGTTCATTAATTTTTTATTGTACTTTACAACTTCTTGCATAGTGTTCTAGTTTTCCACACTTTCAGTACACATTTTCTTTTTTAACTATTTTCTTATATTTTCTCTTTGTTGGGATTTGTTTGTCTTGATAGGATTGTGGAGGTTGAAAGCTTTGCTTTATATAATATCTTCTAGGATTATTAGCTTTTATAGGTTTAGTTTGTTTCCTTATTTGTTTCTTATGCTGTCTGTAACGCCCGGGGATCGCGAAGTCGGGGAGTGATCGCCGGTGCAAAGAGGCACGGACAAGGAGCGGCTCCCGGCAGACTTCGAAAGCGGAGGGGTACATGAATGAACCGATTACACACCCGAATGAGAGGGATCCTAAGACTGTATAGGTATGGGACTATACAGTTGAGGAGGGCTTATATGAATTGATTTGTACTACCTATACCAACAAGATGCATCTTCTTTTCGGTAGCCCAAACTGAAAGAACTCCACAGTTAAGCGTGCTTGACTTGGAGCAATTTTGGGATGGGTGACCTCCTGGGAAGTTTTCCTAGGAAGCGTCAGTGAGGACAAAGCATGCGAAAAGACCCGTGTTGGTTTGTGGGGCGATCGTCAATCCATAAAGCAGCAGGGGATGTTACAAATGGTATCAGAGCCTGCACTTCTCCCAGTACGGTGTGGTTCGGGGACGAACCAGGCGGAAGCTGGTGGGCATGTAACGCCCGGGGATCGCGAAGTCGGGGAGTGATCGCCGGTGCAAAGAGGCACGGACAAGGAGCGGCTCCTGGCAGACTGAAGCGGAGGGTACATGAATGAACCGATTACACACCGAATGAGAGGATCCTAAGGCTGTATAGGTATGGGACTATACAGTTGAGGAGGGCTTATATGAATTGATTAGTACTACCTATACCAACAAGATGCATCTTCTTTACGGTAGCCCAAAGTGAAAGAAGTCGACAGTTAACCGTCCTTGACTTGGAGCAATTTTGGGATCCGTGACGTCCTCGGAAGTTTTCCTAGGAAGCGTGCGAGTGAGGACAAAGCATCTTGAAAAAGACCCGTGTTGGTTTGTGCGATCGTCAATCCATAAAGCGGCGGGGATGTTACAAATGTAACGCCCGGATCGCGAGTCGGGAGTGATCGCTGGCAAAGAGGCTGACAAGGAGCGGCTCTGGCAGAAGCGGAGGGTACATGAATGAACCGATTACACACCCGAATGAGAGGATCCTAAGGTATAGGTATGGGACTATCTGAGGAGGGAACTTATATGAATTGATTTGTACTACCTATACCAACAAGATGCATCTTCTTTTGGTAGCCCAACTGAAAGAACTCCACGATTAAGCGTGCTTGACTTGGAGCAATTTGGGATGGGTGACCTCTGAAGTTTTCCCAGAAGTGTGCAGTGAGACAAAGCACGAAAAAGACCCGTGTTGGTTTGTGGGGACGATCGTCAATCCATGAAGCGAGGATGTTACAAATGGTATCGAGCTGCACCTCTCCCGAAGACGGTGTGGTTGAGGGACTAACCAGCGAAGTCGGTGGGCATGTAACGCCCGGATCGCGGTCGGGAGTGATCGCTGCAAAGAGGCACGCGGACAAGGAGCGGCTCTGGCGGACTTTCGAAAGCGGAGGGTACATGAATGAACCGATTACACACCGAATGAGAGGATCCTAAGTGTATAGGTATGGGACTATACTGATTGAGGAGGCTTATATGAATTGATTTGTACTACCTATACCAACAAGATGCATCTTCTTTTCGGTAGCCCAAACTGAAAGAACTCCACAGTTAAGCGTGCTTGACTTGGAGCAATTTGGGGATGGGTGACCTCCTGGGAAGTTTTCCCAGGAAGTGTGCGAGTGAGGACAAAGCACGCTGAAAAGACCCGTGTTGGTTTGTGGGGACAGTCGTCAATCCATGAAGCAGCAGGGGATGTTACACTGTCTACTTTGTGCTCTTAAAAGATCCATTCCATATTGTTGGTAAAATGCTCCTAATTCCTTTTTATTACTTATTTTTTCTTTTCTCATCCTATCCTGAAGTTTTACATCAGTACATACTTCTATTCTTATTTCTACTACAATATTATGAATTTGACCAAAAGTTAATTTGTCATACGGAATCTGGGTACCAAAATGAGTTTGTAATTTTTGTGTTACTTTTACTGTAAATAATCTACGTAAAGCTACTACAAATCTTGTTTTCCAAAAGGGTGCATTTGCATCATCTCTCATCATTACTTTAGACATAAATACATCTTTATACCATCTATAATAAAACATAGTTGGACATTTTAAATTTATCAATTGGGTTCCTATTCTATCTCTAAATATACTTGGATCACCTATAAAGTTCTTGATTGTAGAAACAATTAAAGTTGTTATAGCATCTGATCTAGTTTCTTTGCCTTCTTGTTTTATACTAGTAAATATTATGCTTCTATCAGCTTGAGTTAAGAAATTATCCCTCCAATCTTTTAATTGTCCTATAAATCCATGAGCTATTACTTTTGCAGCTTCTACTTCTTCCATACCTTTTGATTTTAATGTCGTAGCTGCCATTGCTATTTGACAAGTAAGATCTAGAATAGCTTGTTCACTTATACCATCTAAATTACATTCTTCTATACATCCCCCAGAGAAGGAATTTTGAAACATCATATTTTTTTCTTCAAAACTTAAATCTGTTGGTGTGGGTCTAGGATAGTAATTTCTTATCTTAGGATAATGTCTTCTTCTATTGGTTAAACTATTTATTCTAATTCAAAGTTTTCATCACCTTTTCCCACAAATTTAGACCTTTAAGTTTCTCTTTAATATCCTCAATATCTGTCTAGATTGTTCATCTAGGTTTGAATATTCATGGTTGCTTTCTATCTTGTATATTGGATTTTCTATCAATTTTGGAGTTACTTGACCAATATTTATTTTATTGTTAGTACTACTGCTTTCTGTTTTGTTTTCAATTCTTCCTAGCTTTTTACTCATAATATCTAACATCACATTTAAGTAATTTACTTGTTAGTGTACTTTTTTTATATCTTTCTTTTCTACATTCCCTTCTAGGCTAGTATATTTGTAATGAGCTATTTCTACTTCTACATTGTCTGAAGCTTTTATTATTGCATTTTCTTTTGGAGGGTATTTTGACTTTATTATTTTTCCTGAGGTTGTTTTCCATGTGGATGTTATTTTCACTAAGGGAGAAAATTCTTTTACCTTTGTTTCTTCATAAATATTTTTTAACCAATCGACGAAATATAAGTTAATCTCATTATCTTCCATATATTGATAAAATATTTTCCTAATATCTTTCGTTTCTTTTTTATCAAAAGTTCCAAATAACCATTTTCTTACTTCTTTATTATATTCAGCTTCAAAATATGCTCTTATCCAATCTTTATCAATTTTAAAAGGTTCTCTTTTAGTTAATACATTTAATAATTGTGATCCTGTAAGAGAATATTGATTATTTTCATAAATTAGGGTTGCTACTCTAGCTAGACTATTATCGACTCCTCTTATATCTATATTAATGGTTGAACTATCTACTGAATGTCTAGAGGACTCAGATTTATATACATGGGGTTCTTATATTTTTACATATACGGATTTACTCATTCTTAATTTTATGTTATTTCCTTCTGGGATCATTTCTCTAACTTATGTATTTTCAACCTTTATTGGTTCTACTACATCTTCGAATAATCATTCTTCTGGAACATGTTTTATCATTTCTAAATGTTTTAGTTTTTTAAGAACTTGTACCATGGTTTTCCTTAAGTTTGCTTATACTAGTATAGTTTCATCACTCGAAGATTATCTATTTTTTTACCTTATAATATATCATATATATTATTTGAAAAGGGTCATATTTCTCATCTATGATGTCATTAGGGGTTTTTTTCATATAATTTTATAGCTTTTGAGGTATACTCATTGTTTATATTCATTATAAAGTTAGGATAACAGCTAAAGAAAACTGGACTATCATGGCAATTACTTTCTAAGGTAACTATTAACGAATTTTCAAATTTTTTGAACCTTATATCTCTTAATATTATTAATATAAGGATATTTACTCTTAGCTTAAGGTTTGGTTTGGCTGCTACTTGTATTAATCCTAAATGGATAAATTTAAACCCTTGTTCTTTATGCTCTTTTATCTTAGCTTCTAATATATTTATTATATTATTATTACTTGTTCCTAGGTAACTATATCCTAACATATGAACTTCTTCATCTCTTTGTTGCCAAAAATGTTGACTTTTATATACTTCATTTTTTTTCTTATTATAGGTATAGACCAATTATGTAACCTTTCTTCTATCTTTGCTATTTGTAATTCTGACGAGAAACTATTATTGCTATTATTGGATGTTGAAGCTTCTTCATTGTTTGTTTTTATCTAGAACCCTTGCACTCATGTGTTTTGAATGACAATAAAATCAATTCAAAGAAAATACTTTGAAGAATGACTGATGTCTCTATAGAGTTTCTTGTAAGTTTACAATAGGTTTAGCGAGAACAAGACTTACTCAAATGAGTATATATATTTCACTATGCATGTGTAAACATGCTACCAGATTTGCTCTATTAAAGAAGTGAAATTATATTCTTATCTAAGTCCTTGATAGCTAATGATTAAAGGAAGACAGCAACGCTATAAGAAACTAAGGAAAGAGACTTCAGAAAGTAGCACAGGACATCAGAAAGTACTCTCAAAATGAAGATATCAGAATATGTCCATGTGCAATGTGTTACTTAACCTTCAATCATTACAATTGCAAAGAAATCATCATCAAGGAAATTTGATTGAAGATCTGAAAGCGATATAACTCTTCAAAGGCTGATTACGCACATCAGAAGGCTTATATGTGAGTGGAGCAAAGAATGCTATAGGAAAGGGAGGGAAATTTAAAATTTGAATCTCAAATTATCAAGTTAAACCCAGTTTTAAAATTGGTACGTCATCTCTTCTGCTTTTTTGATCAACGACCCTAGCTTCATGAAGAAGGAGTTCAAAAAGCTTGCTCAAAAAGTAGAAAAGTAGTTTCTGATGAGAGATCAGAAAGCTCATATTTACAACGGCTTCTGAAATCGATGTGATAGTTTTGTCAACCTTTCTTCTAGCTGTTTCTTTCAAGACACAACTGATGATCAACACATGTCATTTGAAGAACTGATCTATGGGAAATGGTCACAAAGAAAGACCTTTATATAAGGAGATGCTAAGCCTAAAAATCGTTAAGAGAGAAAGAGAGAAATTTGAAGATTCAAGAGAAGAAACTCTACAAAAATCTCTTCCTACTTCCTAGAACATTCAATCTTTATCACATAATCAGTTTTTATCATTGAAGTGTAAAGAAAATCTTTCTTCTATATTCTTAGTTAGTTTTATATTCTTCTTATGGAAGAAGTAGAAGAAGAAAGTCATTCAAGTTCCCCTAGGATCTTTTAAAATGTGTCATCTTTAAAGAAATTTGAGTATAGGTTAGTTTGAGTGGCAACGCAAACACCTAACCTTTGTATCATTGATCCGATAATGATCAATGAGAGACATAAATTGGGGAGGCTAAGGTAAAACTACTTGCAACACGATAGTAAGATATTCTTGCTTATTATGGTTTAGCTTGAAGAGGCTAGTCAAAGACTACTTGCAGCTTGGAAAGGCTGGGAAAAGACTACTTGCGGCTTGGAAAGGCCGGGAATAGCCTACTTAGTTGAGCTTGGAGAGGCTAGTGTCAAGACTACTCAATTGGGCTTGGAGAGGTCAGTGTCAAGACTACTTGTAGCTTGGAAAGGCTGGAGAAAGACTACTAACAAAGTGCTGAAGGAGTTACTTGTCAGTCACGGGTTGGCTTAGAGAGGCTAGAGTCAAGACTACTCATGTTAGTTTGGAGATGCTAGTACAGAACTACTCTAAATCCTTAGTTATAGGTGATTTTTGAGATATTTGGATGATAGCTTGGGAAGGCTAATGAAAATACTTTCCATCTTTACTTTCTCAGGTGAAGAAAGTTGTTGTTATAGTGGAACCTTAATAGTTGTTGAGTATTAGATGTAGGCATGTTGGCCGAACCAGTATAAAATCCTTCGTGTACTTTCTCTTTTACCTTGATCTCTTTTATTTATTGCTTCGTTACCTTATCATTAGTCGTATATATATGTATTTATATTCTGTGCTTTATGTTATTTCTTTTAATATTGAGGTTTTTATTTTATAAGGTTTAGAAAGTAACTTTCTGAAGCCACTAACTATATTTCCGCTGCACTTTAAGTTTTATACTTGATAGTAATCCTTTTCAGAAGCTTCAGAAAATTAAAAAGGATCAATGCATGATTCAACCCCCCTTCTCGTACACATCTCCACCTACATTAACAATATAACGAACAATAGAAAAAGCTTGTATCCAGTAATCAAAACCTAAGCCTTTCCCGCGACTTAGGCTCTAATACCAAAGCGGGGGCGAATCAGAATGAAGAGTACGGTATGTAACGTCTCGATTTTTACTGCTATACAAAATGACCAAAATACCCCTAGGTCATTTCTACACAAGATTTGAGGCCAAAATAGTCCAGGCCATCTTCAATAGGATATTTTGATATTAGAATAACATTATATGATGATTAAATAGCAATATGTGCAAAAATCGTGATTTTCAATTTTTCAGTGTGCAAATGACCAAAATGCCCCTAAGGTCATTTTTGCCCCGAAATCAAGGACGGCCAGTCCAGGCTATCCTCAAGGGGTTAGTTTTATGCTTGAAGGGGATTATGTGTGTTATGGATATTGTAGATGTGAAAATATCAACTTCAAATTTTTAGCGCAAGTGAAATTACCAAAATACCCCTGTGGTAATTTAACACGAGATTCAATTTCGAACCTAGTCATCGCCTGAGTTCAAAATGTTTATTACATGTGTAATTTGATATTTGAAAATGTTCGGTGGTTTCGGGAATTTTTACGCTAAATTACCATTTTGCCCCTAATTAACAATAAATGAGCTTATTTACGTAATTAAGTAAATATAGGCAATATTAGGCTCTAATTAAAGATAAATTAATTTTATTTATTTATCTTGAGTCAAAATAATTATTTGAGATAATCTTAAAGCATAAAATTATTTTAGAAAATATTGTTTTTCTTTCTTAATTAAAAAGGGGTTCTTAAGACACATAATAGGAAATTAGTGTATTAAATTTCTTTTTCTTAAAAATAAAATATATTTTAGATTTATTTATTTTTTATTACTTCAGATTATTTGCACTAAAAATTCCACTACATATGTTGGCCATTTAATTTTGTAATGGAGCACCTTAAATATTTGATTATTAAGCACTTACTTTAGTTTATCAATTTCTTTTCCACTAACAATTTCTTTTCTCAAAAATAAAATATATTTTAAATTTATTTTTATTTTATTACTTCAGATTATTAGCACTAAAATTTCCACTATAAATGTTGGCCATTTAATTTTGTCTTGAGGAATTTTAAACTCTTGATGGTTAAGCCACTTACACTAATTTATCATTTCTAAACCATTACAAATTAAATACCCATCAAATATATGTCCTACCACTCACAAAAATTGAAAAAAATACTCCCCATTATAGCCATTAATGCAGCTGCCTCACCCCCCAAAATCCCTATAAATATGTGTTTTTCCAAGCCTAATTCACACACAAACATTCATTCTTACCATTTGCATTTTTGGTTGTAATCTTGCTCAGCAAAATTAGCCAAAAATCCTCTCTTCTCTCTCTAAATACAAAGCTCTCTTCTTCTTCCTTCTCCACCTCCAAGAGACTCCATTCCTGATATCCATCCAAGTTCCCAAGCTCAAACAAACACATACATACCATAAACCAACCCCTAAGCACCTAAACTTTCCATATCCAAACACAAGAACACAACAAAAATCCTCCCACCATTTCATCTTCACTTGGCCAAATATATACATCACTAAGATCATATTTTTGTCATTGATATCTCATACAAGATCAAGCTCTTGCTTTATTTAACAAAGAAACAACTTGGTAGGGATTTTATTTCATGTACTTTCTTTTGTTCTTCCTTTATATTTTTGATTTTTATGATTTGATAATGACCATGGCTTGATGATGAGGAATCATGGTGGTGGTTGTGAATCCATCATTTAAATGTCCTCTAAAGCCCAAGATTTAATTCTTGATGACAAAAGATTTCTAAAGGAGTTACTAAGTCTTGAGTTTTAAGCTTAATAAGACATAAAAATGAACTTGCATCCATATTTATGTTATAAGTTCTTGCATATCATATTTATATTTCAAGCTTTTCATAATCATATTTATATTCCAAGTTATCACTTTAATTCTTGAAGATAATAATATAAACTTGCATATTCATATTTACTTTCAAGTTGTCACCTAAATCATAAATACCTAAGAATGAATTTGTATCTTTATATTTATATCTCAAGCCTTGCATTTCATATTTATCTTTCCAAGTTATCACCTTATAATGATAATAATAAGGTTACAAGACAAGTTTATGATTCTAGTTATCATTTAAATCCTAAAGTTCAAGATTTACTTGTTTTATTTTAAATGACAACTTTGATCATGGACACTTCTCATCTATTTATTTTTGGCACTTATATAATTCTGATTTAAATCTTGATATACTTTATTTTTAGGCATGATCTTGTCTTTAAATTTGTACAAAGAAATTTTGAAAGACCTAGAAATTATAAAGGATTAAGAATACGGTTTTTCTCATGATTTTAAACGCTAAAATTGTAGTATTCTGATCTAATCCTTTAGAACTAAAAAGGTTACTGATTTAGGATGTTTAGATGAGTTTAAATCGCTAATAGTTATTGTAAAAATTATTTTTGGTACCATAGATGCATAAAAGGGTAGTTACAAGTGTTAGTTTGGGCCGTTTTGCAAAATGCATAAAGTTGTGTTTTGAACTATCAACTATGTTATTTCAGCCAAATGATTTTATTTAAAGCTACTAATGATGTTGAATGTGTCCATGAGTCCAAAATACCATTTATGAAGTTTATATAAAGATTTAGAAATTCGGTCGTCGTTAAATATTAAAAACAAGCGATTTTGCACTTTGACCCCTAAAATGTATTGAAATTTGGTTTATGGCCTTAAAAGGTTTTTACGATGAGTTTATAACGGTTTCTAATAGTTATATGTCTAATAAAAGTATTGGTTAATGTTAAAGATCTCTAGTTTGTGAGAAGGTGTTACAAAGAGGTATTTGCATTTTGACCCGTAACCTTTGAGAAATTGTGATTTGACCGTTTGGGGCTTAAGCGTAAATGTTGATAAATTTGATGGCATGAATGCGGTTGATATCTTGTGAAGGCTATATTCATGTGTTGAAACTTATATGGCTTATGGATATATGCAATGAAGTATGATGCATGTTTATGTAGTTTAAGTTATGGTATGTTATAATTATGCTTGATAAATTGAGATGCATGATTCCATGAAGTTTATGAGCATGAAATGTTGAAATGATGAGTTATTCATATTTACATCTCTATATAACATGCCAAGGTTAAAGGTGACATAAGACACATGGAAATGATCCTCTAGACTCCCCGAATTAAAGGTTATGAGAGGTGATTCAAATAGGAAATGATCCTTTAGACTCCCCGAATTAAAGGTTATGAAAGGTGATCCTAATGCCCCCTATCCCGTACCTTAAGAGTCGGGAATTTATCTTATCAAAAGGGATAAGAATACGCTAGTGACGACTAGTGAGGTATGAGCTCATAACCTAGAACTCTCGAGAAAAGAGAGAATTATAGGGTGGCCCCCAAGGAAAAGAGAAAAAAGAAGTTTAAGTCACCTGTAAGAATGATGATCATGATGTTCTTTATATCATATGCATTGTTTTATGAATTTTATGATATTATGTATATGATATTGACATGCATCCATGATTAATATGTTGCATTCATGACATTAAGATTCATACTAAAAGATACGGGTCTCAGCTAATGATATTTAGAACTTAATAAATGAACCTTATATATATGTTCACCATTTTCATAATTATAGCCGAGATTCCCAGGGATGATGACGATGACACTTGTGTTATAGTCGTGATGCCCTACTGAGACTCTTGTATAAGTTTCTCATCCCTTTTCTTTTCCGTGTCGTCTCCACACATGAATGAAGGTGTAGTTCGTGATTTGTCTTGAGAGTGGACGAGGAGCTACGGAGATAACTTCCTTTTGGATATTTTTCCCTTAGAGTAATTGTATCTCAGTTATCAGTTTGTATATTATTGATGGATATATATTGATGTCCTTAAGATTACAAGACATCACTATTATGATACAGTTATTGATATGTCATCATTATTTGAGTTATGTTATGTTATGGTTGTATTCTGTATTTACCTGATATTCGTTTCTAACATCTCTCTTACGCAGGTAAGGTAATGACGTTAGGTATTTAGTATGCGCGGCTCACGATTTGTTATTTAAGTTCAAAAAAAAATTTTACCCATATTTTTACTAAAGTATTTTAAAGAAGTTTGAGTTAAAAACTGGAACAAAAGAGTAATGACTAATAATTAACTTAAATGGGTCTTAGGCGTGTTGAGTTAAATATTAGGGTGTTACACGGTAAGCATAGTAAAATATAATGTTGACTTTTATATACTTCATTTTTTATTATAATAGGTATAAACCAATTATGTAACCTTTCTTATTTCTTTGCTATTTATAATTCTGGCAAGGAACTGTTATTGCTATTATTGGAGGTTGAAGCTTCTTCATTGTTTGTTCTTACTACCAGCTGATACTTGTAAATCTTAGGCAAGACTTAAACAATTTATTCTTTTCTCAACATGCTTTAAATTATTATATAGAATTAGAAACATATCATATAATTAATTTAATAAAATTTGATCTCCTGGAAAAGGATGTGATTCAAATTATTCAATAGTTTCTAATACTTTTTTTTGATGATCTTTCAATCTTCTTTTTGCAATTCTATATACGTATATATATAAAAATACATTAAATTATTTGTTTCCTCTTATATATTTTTTTAAAATTGTTACACTTGCTGATTTTGTTTTTATTTTTTTAATTTTAAATTTTTAATCTCAAGTATAATACTTTATATGATTAATAATTCCCTAAAATAACATCTTTTTATTCATATCGAATTAAGTGGATAGAATCTTTTTGGTCTTTTTATTTTATTTATGTCAAAATATTTTAATTTTTTTCCTAGTTTCTCATTGTTAATTTCCTTTTTTATTTTTTTAATTTCATAATTATAAGTTGTTTAATTTTAATTTTTTTTCTTTTTTCACTCAATGGGCTAATTCCCAATTAATTATATATCCAAGCCTATTTGACACTTGATAAAATAAGATCTAGTAGTATAATATCTAAAAGTGTATAAGGCTTGATTATAGACTTTCATAATATAATTTCATCTAATTAACAATTTCGTGAATTCTTGCACAATATTCTGCTATAGTCTTAGAATCCTTCATATTTACTATTTCAAATTCTCTTTTTAAATATAGAAGTTTGATTGAGCATACTTCAGTGCCGTGAAACTCCTCGTCCATCTTTGATTGAGCGCATCCATCTACGTTTGTGCTTCTGGTGAATACTGTGTTTGCCATAGCCTACTGAATGACAAATAATGCTTGTGTATTCTTCTATTATTTGTCCTCCATACTCGTTAAGAGTTGAAATATCTTTAGGGATATAAAATGTTCATATAGTGTAATACTTTCTTTTGGCCATTGTATTACATAGTATATTATATAAAATAAAACTATCTTTTCACTATAAGCTATGATTACACTAAGAGAACTTAATAAAAACAAAATTATAAATATTATTACACTTAATAATATTATTACTCAAATAGCAAGTTTTATCAATTAAAATTAACAAATAAATATTATTACTCAAATGCATTTTTTATCTTTCAATATTAGACATCTTAAATTGATAGCCCATTGCTATTTTAATAAATGTAAAAGATGTAGGAATTTTATAAACAAATAATACAAACAACAAAATATATTCCTACATTCCAATGATATAATTCTGACTATAACATGTGAAACAATCAAGAGATTGAATACTTAGGTTACTTGAAATGGTCGAAGATAGAAGATAGAAGAACACACGTTAGATAGAAAAATACAGATGAATGCCCATAACAGTTAGAGAAAGTGTGTTTTGTCTCAATATGGCAATAGAAAGTTAGCCAATGTTTAGGCGCAAGGGCCTATCTTTTATATTAATGAAACCTGAACAGAGCCTTTTCATTGTAGCAAGTCCATATACAAGTAGACATGATAATACCCACAATAAGCAGTACTTTACAATAATAATCGCAATAACAATAGTAACGACAAAATTTTAGGCTAAAATAATAAACCCTAGTTATTTAGACATCCAATTAATTTGGGTATAAAATTAAATTTTACATTGATTTATATTAGTCCACAAAATTGCTTCAACAAAAAATCATGAAATACATAATAATATCTCTTTACACATACTAATATTTTTTTCACTATAAAATATATTAAGGAAATAGAAAATCATAATAAAGAATAAATATTATATATATATATCATAATTTAATTTTATTATAAAATAATTGAATTTTAAAATTTATAATTAAATAATTAGATAAAATTACTGCTTTATTACAATTTTCCTTTTTATTATTAGAGTAGTGCTATATGGTAGGATCCGCACATAACAAGAATTGTGTGAATGCAAATGTCCGCCAATTAAAAATGAGAGGGAGAGAGGTAAATATTCAATGGGGAAAAAATCATGGGTAATCGGCCAATCAAAGTAGCAAAAAAGAAGAGTACGAATTTCACATTCTTACCAATATGAATTTCTCTTAGTATTATTACGAACTAGCCTATACGCTCAGCCACAAATGGGTTAGATGATGGTGCCTTAGGCCCAAGTCGAAACTCATGACCCTGCTGCTAGCTCCAGGACCCTTTAGAAGCGCTAAGAGAACATGTTTTGAGTGATGACTGATAAGGGGCATTTATGCCACTTATCTTACTTCTAAACTTTAGCTTTTTTGTGAGTTTTAATGTGTTGTTGATATGATTAATAAGGATTTTAATTTATTCCTCATTGTGTGATTTTGATAGAATTGATAGCTTTTACATTGATTTTGGGATAATTTGTAATTATACACTGTTGCATTTGACTTGTCTCTTTGAGTATCATTTTGTGCAAAGAAGCTTTGAATCAAGTGCAATTGTCAAGAACAAGGTTGGAAACTGTTAGGAAAAATTTGGAAGCAAAATAGAAGAATTCTTTAGTTCATTTGAGCAAAATTGCAAGACGTGTGTAAGAGAAAATCTATATCTCTTTCATGCTTAGCTTAAAACCTAGTTCTAAGAGTGTCTTGGTGAAAATTGAGTTACAAGATTAAAGGTTGCTGATGTTCTGATGCTGTCCAACTTGACCTCTAGTTAGTATTTTCATAATATCTGGAGCTACAGATGTCTGATTGAGATGATTTTGGTGGCGTTGAAAAGGTTATTAAAAGGGCTACAACTTTTATTTTTGGTTCCGAGGCCAATTTCAATTTTGTCCACCGATGCAATGGTTATTGCAGTGGTTTTTAATCGCTGCAGTGGTCAAAAGCACCTGAAAAAGTGACGCTCGCCAAAGATAGCTCATCGCCGATCACAAATGGTCATGCGATGACACAAAATAACTTATTTAACTTATTTTTGGGCCCCACTTTGACCCATTTTAGAGAGCAGTATATGAGCGATTGTTATAGACTTTTACCCTAGCTTTTCACTCAGTTTTAGGTTGCTATTATTTTCTATCTACATTTCTCTCTTCTCCTTCTCTCTTCTCTCTCTAAGGGTTCCATTGGTGAAGGTGCTTTATCTTGGAGATCGTGGCAAGGATTATTGCTATTATTTTCAAGTTATTTTATCTTCATTGTTGTAATCCTCCAGAGATAGAAGAGTAGATTTCTTTACTAGTGTAAGGATTTCCGGATGGATTGGGATGACATTTGAGACCCTTTTGTTTATATTGAATGCATTGGTTTTCTTAATGTTCTACAGTTTCTATTTCTTTAATTATTGTGGTGATTGCTATAATCTTTTTTGGAATAACTAAATTGGCGATTGACGGTTGGCCGTTGTCAGCACCAAGTTTAATAAAGGAAATTAAATTCCCAACCGGATTGCAACAAACACCTAGATAGTGGAATGCAACTCGGGTCATCTCATAGGGAAGCTGAACTAATTAGCTAGATTAAAAAGGGGGGTTTTGTTGCATCAAAATTAAAAGTGTAATAAGAAGTAATAAAATTGACAATAATCAAAAGGAAGCTAGCTTAAGGGATTCTCGAGCTAGGGAATGTTAATCATTAACATAACATATGATAAGCGTTTGATGCGGGACCATGTACTAACCATGCGATCACACCATTAGCTAGCAATTCTCCTTAAAGTCAATCAACTAAAGGATGACGTATAGCGCATATATTTAAATACTTGCAATCACAACATATAAATGTATGAGCCAATTATAAAACCAATTGCCATAGTCCAACCCTCAATCAAGAGCTATCTTAATTCTTTTGGTTTATTAAATACTTGCTAATCAATCAATAAACTAATTCAAATATGCTCACAAGTCATGCTTACATGCCCAAACACCACCTAACCTATTCATGCATATGAATCAATAAACACAAATAGAAAGGCAAACACAAAGGAAAAGAGAACTACACCAAACTCTTGCATTAAACTTCAATAATGTTTCAAAACATCCCTAACTCTTGAATCCCTTCAGCTAGCAAGCAAACTACTCCTCCATGGGAGGGTTACAACTAGAGAGCGAGGTAGAAAAGCGAAATCTAAATGAAAACTGCATAAAAAGTACTCTAACAGTGAATGTATAGTGTTCTTAATGGAGAGGGGGAAGAAAAAGAAGAAGGAATAATGAGAGCTCTCAAACCTAGGGTTCTTTCCTAATGTGGCAAGAAGTGTCTCGGGTTTCGTGCTTCCCCACTTTACATCATCCTTAATTTTGCTAAAAAGGGCCCTCGTGGGTCAAAATTACAAAAATTAAACTTTCAGGTTTGGTCCTGTAACACTTGCTGCAGCGAACGGGCTTGAAATTCTCCACTTCGGCCACGCTCAAACTCACTGTAGCGAGTGATATTTGCTATAGAGAAGCTGTCCGCAATTCTGGCTCGTCTATTCTTCTGTGCTCGCTGTAGCAAGGTTGTTCGGATATAAGTCTTCAATCCAGCCTTCTCACTCTTTCTTCCATTTGCTCCAAGCTCCACCCTACTATGCATTGCCAAGGAAGGCTCTTTAAGTGATTGCGATCCACTCTGCATAAGAAAGAGGTATCATGAGAAATATATGTGCAAAAGTCACTACTTCAAAGTCATAAAATAAAATTAAGTGCATGGAGGGGAAAAGTATAAAAACTAGCAAAACCTATGAGAATTAAACTAAAAAGAATGCAAAAGTACCAAGTGTAAAATGGAAAATATATACAAAAAGAGAGTTTATCAGCGATTGTCGTTTAGGAAAACCCTTTGGGCATAAATTAATAGATTTATTAGTTTATATTTGAGGAAGAACATTAGAATTAACTTTGCAATTGGCGGTTAGACTATAGCAATTGGTACTTTGGATCATTGTAATTACCAATTAATTTAAGATCTCATTTATTTGTTAGTTTCATTGATCAAATCTAGGGATTGATTAATCACTAGTAGAATTGCGAATAATTTATTACTAATAGCCACCAATGTGTTTAATATTTGGTCAATGATTATTGATTTCCAATGCTAGGAATACCTTACACTAGTGCCTTTCTCCATTGTTGCTATTATCTTTTAATTTGCGTTGCTATAATTCTCATTCTTCCAAACTCTAAATTTTCACAACTAAGCATTGAAGCCTTCTTGAGAGATGACCTAGGTTGTGACCTTTGCTACATTTTTGGTACAATTTAGCACTTTATAAATTTTACTTTGTTTGAGTCACAACAACTTGCATCAATGACATAACAAATTTTGAGAAAATATTTTGAGGAATGACTAATGTTTTCTCTTGAGTTTCTTGAGATAGCAAATAGGTCTTTCTGAGTTGCATAATACGTATTCAATGTACAAACATGTTGTATCTCGTGTAAATAGATAGGAACTTAGTAAAAATGAATTTTATATCATGTAAAGTACATGTATATGCTTAACAGATTGAAGAATCAAAACATGAACAAGAAACCAAGGCTGGGATCTTTAGAAAGTAGAACGTGACTTCAGAAAGTGCTCATAAAATGAAGATATCAAACTAGCTCTAAAGCAAGGATGTTCTACAACCTTCAATCATCATTGTCGCAATCAATTTAATTATATACATGCTCTGATTGAAGACTAGAAAATCATTGAAGACATAGAAGATCATTCACTCAGAAAGCTCACTTGACAGTGAACAAGTGTGCTCTACAAGAAAAGGAACAAAATTTGAAATTCAAATTTTAAGCCAAACCTAGTTATAGACTAGCGTATCATCTCTTCTACTAACTTGGTCAACTACCCCAGCTTCTAAAAGAAAGAGTTTAGAAACCATGTTCAGAAAGTAAAATGTAGTTTCTGAAGGGTCATCAGAAACCTCAACTTTACAATGACTTCTACAACAGATTTGACAAATAGACAAGCTACTCTTCTAGACTGGATTCCCAAGATAGAAACAAATGATCAACATATGTCACTTGCAGAACTGATCAAGGGCAATAATCATAAGTGAAGACCATCTATAAATAGAGATGATGTTTTTTCAAATATAAGCACATAGAACACTACACAAGTGCTGAAACTCTGTGAAAATTTCTTCTCATCTCTTGTAAAGTTCATTACAACTTGTAATCAGTTTCCACGTTTGTAAAAAATCTTCTTTCTACATTCCTAACTAGTTTATAAGTTCTTCTAAGGAAGAATTATTAGAAAGAAGTCATTCAAGTTATCCCAGGTCATTCATTGTATATTTTAAGAAAACATGAGTGCAAGTTAGTTTGAGTTGCAAACCCAAACACATTAACTCAACATCCCCTTTTGGAACATGATCACGAATAAAATGATGTTTTACATTGATATGCTTGGATCTTGAGTGTTGGATAGGATTCTTTGCAATATTAATAGCATTAGTGTTATCACAGAAGATAGGGATCTTAGAATACCTCAGGTGATAATCTTCTAGCTGATTCTTTATCCACAACATCTGGATGTAGCATTTTGCAATAGCTACATATTCAGCTTTAGTCGTAAAGAGTGCAATGGTATTCTATTTTTTGGACAACCAAGTGATGGGGCTCTTTCCAAAGAAATAACAGCAACCACTAGTGCTCTTTCTCTCCACTCTATCTTCGGTGAAGTCTACATCATAGTAACCTACAATCTCACAAGATGTACCTTTCTTGTACCACAAGCTAGGATTAGTACTACCGGATAAATATCTAAAAATTATTTTGATAGCATTCAATTGTAATTGCTTTGAGTTAGATTGAAATCTAGTGTAAATTCTCACACTTAATTGAATGTCTGGTCTACTTACTGTATGTGATACTCGAGGTAGACGTGTCAGTGGGTAAGTTCCATGCAGTCTTAGGATCCTTGAGACCCACCCATGTCGCCAAGTACTGAATTTCGCTTAGTTTGAATCCTACACGCCTTTGGAAGGCTATAAGATAGAACCACATTTTTGGGACTAGAAGTCCTAGTAATTGTTCCCAATAGAAAAATAAGTTAAAGAGCGATTTTTAATAAATTTTATGAAACCTTTAGGCATTTCATTTTCAGCCCACAAGTTTATAAAATCTTAAGAATTCTTGAATTTGAACTAGAACTCAAAATTTGGATTTTGATTTGCTGGGATTTTAATTTTAATGATATTTTATTTGAATCCAAATGTGGGGTATTTCCTTATTTACATTTATGTTTTAAAGTTAATGGAGAGTAAAATAAATGAGGACATTAACTTAATGTAAATAGGTTAGTATTGAGATAACCCATATGCCAAATGACAGAAAAAATGGAGAAGTTGGAATTTGCTATCACTGCTATAGCAGTCTAGGACTGTTATAGTGGTCACAAGAATGAATTTCACAGGTTTGGTGCTCTGAGTACTGCTATAGTAGTCCAAGATCGCTATAGCAGTTGTAAGTGACTATTTTGAGGGTGCGATGACTTCTGACCACTATAGCAGTCCCCCTAAAGCGTGAAGAGTACCCAGAAATGATGCCGTTTTGTTTTTTACCCCCATTTTTGAAGCCCCATCAGGCTCTTTTCCCTATCAAAAACAGAAATCAAAACCAAACACCCCAAACCCTCATTCTCTCCCCTTCTCTCAATTCAACCTTAATCTAGCTCCTCCAAATCATCAAGGTATGCGAATGTTGTTAATTTATGTCTCCATTCTTTCTTGATCTTGAGTTGGACTTTGTTATTTCTCTCATTGTTGTCAAGTAGAGGTGCTCCACCATAGTTGTTAGAATATGTTTAGAGTAATCTAGAGCTTTCCATAGGTTGTTTATGAGTTTTGTTGTTTCAGTGGTAGACATTGATGCCATCCCTCCTTCCCAGAGTCCCTGTAGTGTTGGTGCTTTATAGTCTACCTCTCGTGGTGAGTCGGTTTGATCTCATGAGTTCATTATACTATTATTTTCTAGTATTACGGAGCATTTAGAGACTTGAAATTTTTTTTTTCACATGATATGGAATTACATGAATAATATGCTTTGTTTAGAAACGCTCCATTTAAATCTATACATGAAAATTTTATTTTAGAAAATGCATGGGATCATACTTGCTCTATGAGAAATTTATACGATTTAATTCATGAATTGATTTGATTATGATAATTGGAATTTGCTATGATTTATGAAATGAGACTTAAGGCTTTATGTTTGTTATAATAGTTGAGAAATGTTGAACTAGAATCATAGAATTCCCCTTTTATGACTTCAGTTGGTTTTAGATTAAAGAGTTACTGAGTAGAACAGAATTGTGAGTTAACAGTAGTTACTTCGTTAATCTTGGTATACCAAGGCCTGCCAGGGGCAAGTCATCCTTTAGTTAAATCAGTCCGCCAGGGGCACGGTTCGCCAGGGACCATTAAGATCTCGTTAGTTAGGGGCTCTTGTCCGTTAGGGACCGAGCACCCTCCCTATAGTTAATGGATAATCTATTTCATTTCGGTAATTCTTGAAAAGATGAATATGATAATTATTATGTACAGTAAATAGAATTGTTTTATAAATATTGCATTATTATTATTTACATATATTTCCTTCATGTCCCATGTATGGTTGTGAGTGAGAATCCATTCGCTGAGTTTTGTGATAAAACTCACCTCTTTTTTCTTCCTTTTCCTCACAAATACAGGTGTAGCACAGGATCCCCTCTTCCTCCTCCTCAGCACTAGATATATCCAGCTTAGGTGAGCTTCATATTAGCGTGAAGCCATAGTATTTTGTTTATAATAGAGTGCTCTAGTGATATGACGGGTAGGGTCTAGACTACATGCATTGATATATTTATGTTTTCATTTTGCAAACCATGATTTATTTGTATTTAAATGATATAGCATTCTTGGTTCTTTTGTAAACGAGCAACTAAGTTGAAATGTATATCACAACTACAGTTTTCAGTTGATATTTATAGGAAAGAGGTTTTATTCATACTTAGTAAGGATTAATATTTGATTTGATTTATGTTTTAAAACATATTTTATAAATAAAAAATTGCATATAGTATGGCATAGCAATCACAAGGCTTACATGGGATGGGATTCCCATGTGCCGGTCACGATCGAAATTGGGTCATGACAAAGTGGTATCAGAGCCACAGGTTTCCCTGCATGTCACTGGAGCAAGTGTTCACAAGTAACATGTGTTTTTGTAAATGGAAACGCCCCCATTTGCATTAACGAAGCGTTACTTGAGACTTGTTAGGATGGCCAGTCATGTCTAGGTTTAGATTAAAAGTTTTGTCCTTTCTTCCCATGATTAGTATCTTATCCAGCTTGTCTATGTTTCCCAGGATTCAGTATGCTTCCTTTATGCTCTCCTTCCTTACATTGCCATTGTAGGAGCGGCTTTTCCAGCTTAGAGGCCTATTTTAGAGCCCTGGAGTAGGCTTTGGCCACACTCTTTGTTATGGCAGCCAGACAGGCTAAGGTTGGGACCCAACCAGCCCCACTCATAGCTCAGCTAGCCCCACCCATAGCTCAACTAGCCCAATCTATAGTTTAGACACCAGTTAGAAATCTAGATAATTCAGGGCTAGAATGATTCAGGAAGATGGACCCGCATGCCTTTCGCAGGCGTCTGACAGTAGAGGATTTGCATGAGTTCCTCCGAGAGATAGAGAAGATTACTCGAGTCATCCACTGTTCGTCAGAGAGGGCAGCGGAGTTGGCTAGCTTCTAGCTAGGAGGCTAGGCCGGTATTTGGTATGATGAGTTCCTCTAGGGGCGTGGCGACTTAGAGCCACCCACCTGGGAGGAGTTTCGAGCGACTTTCCTGAAGAGGTTTCTTTCTGAGAGCCAGAGAGCCCAGATGTTGGATGAGTTCTTGAGGTTTTGGATGACTCCGGGCATGTCCGTGGCAGAATATGGTGAGAAATTCACCTATCAGGGCTAGACAGTATTAGACTTGCTTCTTTCTGAGAGTGACAGGGTGAGGTGGTTCGTTCAGGGACTGCCTAAGGACATGTTCCTCAGCCTACGGCCTCATGTAGGGACCATGGATTGTACTTAGGTAATGGATCTGGTGATTGGTTTGGAGGGTGGTTTGGCAGAAAGGAAAGATTTTATTAAGGCCAAGAGGTCCAAGATTCATGGCTCCTTTTCGAGTGGAGCAAGTTCTAGCCGGGACAGGGCCCGCAGAAAGCACAGCAGAGAGCAGCTTTTTGGAGTCCACGTTGACTCGGCCTATTGCCTTTCACAGTCAGAGCAGGGGAGGCAGTCAGCCTAGTTGGCACAGCATTAGGCATTCCCTTCTAGATTGTTAGACTTGTAGGAAGAGGCACTCAGGTTAGTGCATGATAGGGTCCTCAAGATGCTACAACTATGGCCAGTAGGGCCAAATCAAGAGAGATTGGCTACTTTTAGGGAGAGCTTATAGTCAGTGGTCGGCGAACCCCACCACTTCAGAACCATTATACCAGTTAGCTACCCGTAAGGGCTCTATAGCCGTAGCAAGCAGGGGAGCTAAGGGCAAAGGCCCTGAAGGTTGAGGCCAGGGAGGTAGAGGTTCTAGAGGCAGAGGTTAGAGCACTGGGAGACAGTCTCGCTTGTATGCCATGACATGTCAAGATGTAGTGGCATCCAATGCAGGTATAACAGGTACCATGACAGTGTGTTCTTTTGAAGCTTTGTGTTTGATCAACCCGGGATCCATATATTCCTATGTGTCCTATTTCTTCGCTATGCGGTTTGGGAGGTCCCTTACAAGTTTAGAGAAGCCTTTCTACGTTGGGGTACCTTCTAGAGATCTTATCTATGCCTAGTCGGTATACAAAGGGGTTGAGGTCAAGGTTAGTGACATGGAGACACTAGCAGTTCTTTAAGTGTTGGATATGTTTGACTTTGATGTCATCTTAGGCATAGGTTGGCTAGCTTCATGTCGTGCTATGGTGGATTGTTATAGTAAGGTGGTGAAGTTTATAGTTCCTGGAGGTGAGCTCTAAGAGTTTAGGGGTACTAGTTGTTCAGTTCCATCTAGTTTGATCTCAAAATTAAGTCATATACGGCTTATGGATAAGGATAGCAGTGGACTCTTAGCTTTGGTTAAAGATGTAAAGGTGCTAGTACCAAGCTTAGAGTCGGTTCCAGCTATATGCAAATTCCCAGATGTGTTATTAGAGGAGTTACCAATTATGCCACTAGATAGAGAGGTGGAGTTTAGGATAGAGCTTGAGCCCAGAGTAAGGCCTATCTCTATTCCGCCTTACCAGATAGCTCCTGTAGAGTTGAAGGAGCTAAAGGAGCAGTTATAAGAGATGATTGAGAAGGGGTTCATCCGACTGAGTACCTCGCCGTAAGGTGCTCCAATCTTGTTTGTGAAGAAGAAGGATGGGTTAATGATGATGTTCATAGACTACCGATAGCTGAACAAGGTAATAATCAAGAACGAGTACCCCTTACTATGCATAGATGACCTGTTTGATCAGCTCCAAGACGCGAAGTGCTTCTCCAAGATAGATCTGGGGTCAGGCTATCATCAGTTGAAGATTAAAGGTGAGGATGTTCCCAAGGCTGCCTTTAAGACATGCTATGGATACTATGAGTTCTTAGCGATGTCCTTTGGATTGACCAATGCCCCTATAGCCTTCATAGACCTGATAAATAGGGTTTTCAGGCCGTTCCTAGACCACTTTGTGATTACTTTCATAGATGACATTCTAGGAGCAAGGAAGAGCATGAGCAGCACTTGAGGATCGTTTTGTAGACTTTGAGAAAGAACCAACTTTATACTAAATTCTTTAAGTGCGAGTTTTGGCTTGACCAGATGGTGTTTCTTAGGAATATAATGTCCAAGGATGGCATTCTAGTAAACCTGAAGAAAATTGAAGCAATTCAGGAGTGGCCGAGGCTTTCCACAGTTTCTGAGATCTAGAGTTTCCTGGAATTAGTGGGTTACTACCAGAGGTTTGTCAAGGACTTTTCAAGAATAGCAACGTCTTTGACCAAGTTGACACAGAAAGGGGTTAAGTTTTAGTGGTCGGATACATGTGAGGAGAGTTTTTAGAAGCTTAAGACTTGTTTGACCACAACTCCAGTATTGGTATTACCTTCCGACATGTGTAGTTTTTCAGTTTATTACGATGCCTTTAGAGTCGAGCTTGGTTGTGTCCTTATGCAGCATGACCGAGTTATGGCATATGCCTCTAGGTAGCTTAAGAGGCATGAGCAAACTATCCTACCCACGATCTAGAGATGACTGTTGTGGTCTTTACTTTGAAGATTTGGAGGCACTATCTGTATGGAGAGACTTGTGAGATCTTCACATATCATAAGAGCTTCTAGTACATCTTCCAATAGAAGGATCTAAACCTTAGGTAGTGTAGATGGCTAGAGTTATTGAAGGACTATGACTGCACGATCTCTTATTATCTAGGCAAGGCCAATGTTGTAGCTGATGCTTTAGGTAGGAAGTCCATTGGCAGTTTGGCCCACGTAGCACCCTTGAAACGATCGTTCATAGAGGACATTCATGGGCTAGATGCTGAGGGAGTTCAATTTGGCATGGGTGATTCAGGAGCCTTTCTAGCTCATGTTAGGGCCCAGTTAACCCTGGTTGAGCAGATTAAGGCATAGTAGGGGGACCCCAAGCTAGTGAATGAAGCTTATGGAAGATGTGCACCAAGGAGAAAACCATGAGTTTTTAGTTGATGTGAATGGTGTATTGCACTTTGGGGATTGTTTATATGTACCCGATGCGGGTGAGCTGAAGAGAAAGGTGATAGAAAAGTCCCATGAAATAGCATACTCCATCCACCCCGATTTAGCTAAGATGTATTAGGATCTCAAACAGCTATACTGGTGGGAAGGCATAAAGAGAGACGTAGGTGACTCGTGGCATGGTGTTTGGTGTGTCAGTAAGTTAAGGCTGAGCACAAAAGACCTGCAGGCTTGCTACAACTGATAAAGATCCCCGAGTAGAAGTGGGAGAGGATAACCGTAGACTTTGTAGTCAATTGCCTCAAACCACCAATGGTTTCAATTCCGTCTAGGTGATCGTGGATTAAATGACCAAGTTGGCCCACTTTCTAATAGTAAAGACGACCTTCAATGCAACTCAATATACCCAGCTCTATATAGATGAGATTATCAGACTCCATGGAGTGCCAGCGTCCATTATCTCAGATAGAGGGTCCCAATTCACTTCACGGTTCTAGAGAGTATTTCAAGAAGCTCTTGGGACTCATGTGGATTTGACTACAACTCTTCACCCATAGACAGATGGCTAGTCAAAGAGGACGATATAGACCATAGAGGACATGCTCCAAGTTTGTGTCTTAGATTTCAGTGGAAGTTGGTGTGACCACTTATCGTTGCAGAGTTCTCTTATAATAATAGCTACCAAGCAAGCATCCAGATGGCATTGTTCGAAGCTTTGTATGGGAGACGGTGCAGATTTCCTATAGGTTGGTTTGATCTTGGGGAAGCTAAAACCCTAGGCCCAAACTTAGTACAAGAGACTCTAGAGATGGTCCAGCTGATCAGAGAACGGTTATTAGCGGCTCAATCTAAGCTGAAATCTTATGCTGACAACCTGTGTTAAGACTTGAAGTTTGCGATTAGTGACCACGTGTTCTTGCGAGTATTGCCTCTGGAAGAGGAGGTGAGGTTTGGTAAGCGGGGAAAATCAAGTCCTCACTATATCGGCCTTTTTGAGGTTCTAGAGAAAGTTGGAGTAGTTGCCTATAGGTTAGCACTGCCTCTCAGTCTATCAGCTATTTGTCCAGTCTTTCACATTAGCATGCTCAGAAAGTACATGCCAGATCAGTCTCATGTACTCACACCACAAGCCATTCAAGTTGATGAGAGCTTGTCATATGAGGAAGAACCAGTTGCCATCGTGGATAGGCAGATCAAGAATCTTCGCTCAAAGGAAGTGGCATAAGTGAAAGTCATCTGGAGGAACCACTCCAGCGAGGAAGCCACTTAGGAAGCCGAAGAAGCCATGAAGACCACATATCCATACCTTTTTCCTCCTCAAGGTATGTTTTAAGATTTAGGGACCAAATCTCTTTTAAGAGGAGAGTATGTGATACACGAGGTACACATGTCAGTGGGCAAGTTCCATGCAGCCTTCAGGTCCATAGGACCCACCCATGTTCCCAGGTCCTGAATTTCACTAAGTTTGGATCCTACACGCCATTAGAGGGCTATCAGATAGAACCACATTCTTAGGACCAAAAGTCTCGATAATTGTTTCAAATAGGAAAATAAGTTAAAGAACGATTTTTAATCAATTTCATGAAACCTTTAGACATTTTATTTTCAACCCACAAGTTTATAAAAACTAAAGAATACCCAAATTTGAACTAAAACTCAAAATTTGGATTTTGATTTGTTAGGATTTTGATTTTGATGATATTTTATTTGAATCCAAATGGGAGGTATTTCCTTATTTACATAGTTAATGGAGAGTAAAACAAATGAGGATATGGAGAGTAAAACAAATGAGGACATTAACTTAATGTAAATAAGTGAGTGTCGACATAACCCATATGCCAAATAATAGAGAAAATGTAGAGGTTGGAATTTGTTGTCATTGCTATAGCGGTCATAAGAATGCATTTTATGGGTTTGGTACTCTAAGTATCGCTATAGCGGTCATAAGTGATCGTTTGGGGGCACGATGACTCCTAATCGCTAAATACCGCTATACCGATCCCTCTAAAGCATGAACAATACCTAGAAATGACGCCATTTCATTTTTGATCCCCATTTCTAATGCCCCATCGGGCTCTTCTTGTAACATTTCCTGCTGCTTTATGGATTGATGACTGTCCCCACAAACCAACACGGGTCTTTTCAACGTGCTTTGTCCTCACTCACACGCTTCCTGAGAAAACTTCCTAGGAGGTTATCCATCTCAAAATTACTCCAAGTCAAGCACGTTTAACTGTGGACTTCTTTAGTGATAGGCTATCAAAAAGAAGATGCATCTTGTTGGTATAGGTAGTACAAATCAATTCATATAAGCCCTCCTTAACTGTATAGTCCCATACTTATACAGTTTTAGGATCCTTCTCATTCGGGTGTGTAATCGGTTCATTCATGTACCCCTCCGCTTTCGAAGTCTGCCAGGAGCCCTCCTTGTCCATGCCTCCTTGCATCGGTGATCACTCCCCAACTTTGCAATCCCCTGGCATTACATGCCCACTAGCTTCCGCTTGGTTCATCCCCAAACCACACTGTACTGGGAGAGGTGCAGGCTCTGATACCATTTGTAACATCCCCTGCTGCTTTATGGATTGATGACTATCTCCACAAATCAACATGAGTCTTTTCAGCGTGCTTTGTCCTCACTCACATGCTTCCTGGGAAAACTTCCCAGGAGGTCACCCATCCCAAAATTACTCCAAGTCAAGCACGTTTAACTGTGGAGTTCTTTAGTGATAAGCTATTGAAAAGAAGATGCATCTTGTTGGTATAGGTAGTACAAATCAATTCATATAAGCCCTCCTTAATTGTATAGTCCCATACCTATATATTCTTAGGATCCCTCTCATTCGGGTGTGTAATCGGTTCATTCATATGCCCCTCCACTTTCGAAGTCTGCCAGGAGCCGCTCCTTGTTCGTGCCTCCTTGCACCAGCGATCACTCCCCGACTTTGCAATCCCCGGGCATTACATGTAATGTAACACCCCCTAACTACCATGTTGTACTTGAACATTAACATAGTAATTAGAAAAGTATTACTTACATTCATAATCTATACTAGTCAAAGAAAAAAAAGAAATCAAATGTTTAGACACATATATCGTCAAACTCGTATATACATATATGAACATCATTTTTAAGTTTGCAATATGTACATTGTACTAATACTACACTGGTTAACTTCTAAGCTAATCAGGAACTTAGTTCACAAACGAAAGGAACACCTCCAGTGTCTAATCTAACCTGCTCAAAGTCGAGGTCCAACAAAATTTTATGCAAACAAAAAAGGATCTCACAACATTTAATAGGATCAGTCTGCAGATTAGTGGGTCACTAGTACAAAACCACCACTATATACATGTCAGGAGTCCCTGAAGATCTCACGACCTACTAGATGAAACCATTAGCCATCAGTATGATAGCCTCATCTCCGCCTGATGCATCAGGACCCTTCGGTGGGTCTAAGTCTGAAGACGAGGATGAAGAGGGATCATCTGCTAGAGGGGGTACTGGCGGTGCGTGCAGGATATCAAATATCACTGGGTGTGCCAAGTGGAAAGGAACACCATCATAGGGAAAAGCAGGGTCAAAGTCAGCTGTAAATACAGAAGCACTAAAGGAACGGCTAAAAAAACACATAAACACGGACTTACGAGTAACCCACGGCATAAAGAGAGTCGAGGGCAAGATCATAGTGCCACACCCACTGTGGCGAGTCAAGGTAAAACACTAATGACGGCATCTGCTGGATCTGAATAATATAAAATAAATAAAGCCATAGGGATGAAAATATTATAAAATTCTCAGTAGGGTACCCTCAAAGGTGAACATAATATAACCAGTAAATTCATTCATATTGAATTCATCATGCTAAATTATATGCATAAATACCAATGTGCATAATTCATATAAAGTTGGATGCAAAAGGGTAGTAATCAAGTGTCTTTCTCTTGCAACTCGTGGAATTCAATTTAGTGCAATTGTCTATTTTCATTAACATAGGGAAGGCTTAATCTCATATCAAGTGGTATCTGTAGTGGAATTATTCCACAAGAACTATTGATTACTAGGATATGAGCTCATTTCTATATGTCGATACGTCTACCGACTCATTAAATTCTCAGAGAAGCTCTTACTTTTGCCTTCCCCCAGTAACCACACAAGCCTTTTCTCTATTTTCCCTATATGTTAAAAATTTGCACAATTATAAGTCATATTTTCTCTTTTATCATCATAATACTCACATCATGTACTTCTCTTACTCAATGGCATTCTTACGTCACAAGTAAGTATTTAATTCTATTGGAGTCTCCTCTATATCTCATAAGCATTTCTTTAAAATATCTAGCATGTATACATATACTATGTACTTGAATCAAATACCATGTTACCATTGATTTAAGACATTCTCACCATTTCAACATTCCGGCAGATTTACGACTCCTAAACCAATATTTGATTTCCACATCAAAAGGTTAATTCACAAGCCATAAAAATTCCTTATGACACTCCAATGTGTCTAAAAGACCTTGTAAAATTTTCATAAAAATCAGAGTTCTATAACCATGTCATTAAATTTTTCAAGTTTAGTGGTCACAGTACACCTTTTCACAGCCTAGGGCAAGGTTCTCCTAATTTTTAAATTTACCATATGATGGAATCAACTCAAAATAAAAATTACAGTTACACTTCAAGATTTTGTTAACTCCCTATAAAAATTTCAAAAGAGAAATCGCTCATTTACTATAATAATAAAATCATACAATTTTCCTGCTTCAAATTCAGAAACCTAGACAGCATGAGTACTAATTTGGTTCTTGATTTTTCTCAAGTAGTAAAAGTCTTCATCATGCACCACAAAATTCTTCAGAGTTTCCTTAGGATGTTAGCTTCAACATATAATTTTTATAGCTGATAAAAATGAACACAATTGTACCAGAAAATTCATAAACAAACCTTGCCCTGTTAAAATCCGAAAATCCAGCAAACCAATTCAATATCTCTTGTGATAAAAATGATTTTTCCACAATACCAAACACCCCTCCAAAATTAATACATCAATATCAATATATTATCAACCAAAATAATCAGAAATTTTGGATAGAACCAGCAAGAATTTCTCAGAATAAATTTTGAAACAAAAGAGAACAATTAAACCCTACTTTGAGAGCTTTTGGGTTCTTTGCTCCAAAGGTGTTCTACTTGACCTCCCTTTACCTTGAGAGCTCCTAATCACACACCAAACCTCCTCTAAGCAGTGGGGGAGTGAGGAACCAAGGTGAAAATTGATGGAGAATTAGAATTCTGATCAGTTAGAATTGTATAGTTTGAGGTGTAGAATTGATGAAGGAAAGTTTTGATTTCAAAGACTCTAGGCTAGTATATATGGAAGTTAAAACCAAGATGAAGCTCTTAGCTATGGAGGAAATGCAGCTAGTTTCTCTCCCCTTTGCTGGCCGGGAATGGCTTCTTAAAGAAGCTAATTTTGGTTGTGTTTATCTTATAGTAATTCATATGAATATTATATATATATTTAGATAATTATCATCCAATAAAGTAAAATGAATGGTTGTGATTCAATCTTGTAATTCAAGATTGAATCTTGGCCATTCATTTGATTTAAAGAGAAAGGTTTATTTATTTTGTAGAGATCTAACTAGTTTTCGGTGTTAGAATTCGCACTTCGAAATTTCACCGAACGGGTGAAACAGTGTACCCGGGTAATCAAACATTGCCCGAAAAATATTTTCGAGTATAAAATCTTTAATTCTACCTATTTCTAACCATAATCATGTAATTTCTCAATTTTGGGCATCTCCGGGTCCAATTTTAAGGTTTTGACTGTCCCGTAAAATACTATTCATATTTTTTTTTTGCTTCCTTAAATCCTTTTCATCATTTCTACATCTATCAAAATCTTAAAATTCTCATTAATAAAACCTTATTTAATTTCTAAAGAGAATTAGGGTGTTACACTTCTCCCCATCAGAAGTAGAAACCGAAACCAAACACCCCAAACCCTCATTCTCTCCTTTTCTCTCAATCGAACCTTAATCTAGGTCCCCCAAATAATCAAGATATGTATATGTTGTTAGTTTATGTCTCCATTCTCTCTATTCTTTTATGATCTTGAGTTGGGCTTTGTTATTTCTCTCATTGTTGTCAAGTGGGGGTGCTCCCCCAAAGTTGTTAGAATATGTTTAGAGTAATCTAGAGCTTTTGATAGGTTGTTTATGAGTTTTGTTGTTTTAATGGCAGATATTGGTGTCATCCCTCCTTGTCAGAGTCCCCATGGTGTTGGTGCTTCACAGTGTACCCCACGAGGTGAGTGAGTTTGATCTCATGACCTTATTTTAATCATTATACTATTATTTTCTAGTATTACGGAGCATTTATAGACTTAGAAATTTTTTTTTCACATTATATAGAATTATATGAATAATGTGCTTTGTTTAAAAATGCCCCATTTAAATCTATACATGAAAATTTTAATTTAGAAAATGCATGGGATCATACTTGCTCGATGAGAAATTTATATGATTTGATTCATGAATTGATTTATTATGATAGATTGGAATTTGCTATGGTTTATGAAATGAGACTTAATGTAACATCCTAATTTTTAACCCAATATTCTAGAACATATTTAGGTTAATCATTAGTCTGTTACTTCATAGTTCTCATTTATCTTTGAATTACTTAGCGGAAAATACGGATAATTTTTTTTTGAAAAACAAAGTGAGAGCCGCGTGATGCGATAAGCAGTAAACCATGTATGGTAAACAAACGTCTCACAACATCATAACATAAGGCACACCATGAGTAACACTGAAGATCATCTCATATATATATATAATTTGCCCACTTATAAGTGTGGGACTTAGTTTGAAATGCAGAAGGCATAAAGAAAATGCAACATAAAACATGAACATAATCTACTCCCTACCCGAGTGCACCTAATAGGATAACCTCTAAACAAAGAAGGTTTATCCCCATCTAAGTGGTGTGTGCTCTATCTCGACCATCTCTGACCTCCCTTTGGCGACTATCCCTCGAGCGTGGCAAGTAACCAGGAACCTGAGCAAGCTCCTCCTGCGTGAATAGACGGGATGGGGCTCGGAAGTGACCTCCACGGCGTGGCCTCATCTCCGGTCGTCGTGCAAGCCTCGGCTGCGTCACGAAGGCTCACTACCTTCCCAAGGTCCATGGGTATGGTGGGGAAGATCCTTGGAGGGAGTGCTGGGTTCATGAGATCCTCGGAAGGATCCGTCTCGAGAAAAGATGATGGGCAGCAGGGCACATCTGGGGAGGTAGTCTCGGCGTGGGACGTGGATGATGGGGTGCGGCGAAGCCTCTCCTCTAGGGCGGCGCCTCGAACACCCAGTCATTGCCAAAAAGGTGAGGCGGGAGAAAGCGATGGGAATGTCTGAGGGGAGTGAAGGGTCGACCATAAACATGAATACTCTAACCGTGCATCGACCCACAAAATGGAATGACCCGTGGTCGGTCATGGTGCACCTCCATGTCGGGCGTGTCCACGAACACCACGACGTCGCCATCACGAAGAGCGTGGAAAAGAAGAGGATAGAGGGTAGAGAATCTTGCTAAGAATCTCTGTAGGGCCTCCTACTACCTAGGTGTCATCATCGTCCTCGGAACCTTGGGTTTATTTATACAAAGACCGAGCATGTATTAAGTTCATTTTAAACTTAAAAATATATTTTAGCCAAGGTCCATTCATTTTTAGGATGACCTTAATGTCATGAATGCAACATAATAGAAAATGTATGCATGGCACTACTAATGCACATACATAAAACATAACATCAAGCATCATCATTCTTGGTGGCATAAAGTGGCAATAGTAACATTCATATGGGACAAAACTTAGTGACATAATCATAATCATGAAACTTCTCTTCCTCATGGCCACCCCTAAAGACAATCGAATTGGGGTGCTCGGCCGAACAGGTGTCACCCGAGCGTGTCATACATCTAGGTTATGAGCTCATGCCTTAACTAGTCGTCACTAGTTCTTACTTACCATAACGATAAGCGTATCATAATCATAAATCCCGACTATAAGTGCGGGTTAGGGGGCAAAAACTCTTAGGGGTGCTCGGCCGAACGGTGTCACCTAAGAGTATAAAATGGTACCGATGTCACATGAGTTCTATGGAAGGTGCTCGGCCGAGCAGTGCCATCCTAGAACCCATCTTAGTACCTTAATTTTCAAAATCTCTTTAAGTCCCCAAATTTGTCGAAAATTAGACACTTGATCATACAGAATTTCCTTCCAAATTTGCTTTATGCCCACATAAACATATAACCTCATAAATTCCTCATATGAATAACATCATCATCATTAGCATACTTCATGCATCATCATAAAACATCCAAGCGCTTACCCTTACGGTAGCTTATGCTTTGACCCTTCACGGGTCTTAATCTTGAGATATAGTTCTCTACATCCAAATCGTTCATATTTTAAGCACCTAAGGCTCATAATTAAACATCATTCATAATCCTCTCATTTTACTTTTAAATCTGAATGGCATAGGGTGGAAATCCTAACATGTGAATACGGGGTTCTAGAACTTACGTCTTAGACCCTTTCTTGGTTCCGTTTTGGCGCTATGGATTAAATCTAAATCAATTATGAGGCATCCCTATGTAAGGACTAATTATTAATCATGTTTACCATGTTGTAAGAAGCTGGACAGAATCCAGAAAATTAAATGTTCTAAGAGTTCTACATTTGCATTTTTACGGTTTTCTAGTTACTAGTTTCCCCATAGGTGCTAGAATTCAATTCTAACTCAAATGATACCAAGTTTTTCATGTCTAAACAATCTGAATCTGATTATGTCCCCATTAAAACAGTTTGGAAAATTTCCATAAACAAATGGGTCAAAACTATGTTAAATTCTAGCTTTACGGTATTTCTAGTTAGCTAGTTTCTTACCTATCATGCATAGGATCGCTTCTACATCATCATATGATATTTTCACACATTCCAACACATCAAAACATCATCATACAACATCACACTCATCACATCAGAACCAAAAACATTTAACTTAAATGAGAGAGTTAAATCGACATTTCTAGGTACATAAGTTAACTAGTTTCTCTTGGAATCAATCTAGAACTTCTAAAACTCTTTGCAAAACACTTTAATTCATCAAAAGGCTAAGAGAAGCCTTAGGTCAAAGACCAAAATATATTTCATTTCCTAAAAGAGGATAAAATCACAACTTGTGATAACATAACCTTATAAAGATTTGTAGAGCTTTAAGGAAAACTTAAAACGTAGACTATTGGTCCTAGTAGCTAGATGAAAACTCATTACAAGTCCATCATCACTACTTGGCCGAAAATTCTGTATTCAAGGATTGTATTCACATATAACTTTAACTTGGAATGAAATGGGCAAGTCTTTGAGCTCTAGGTTCTTAAGTTACGACATAAACTAAACGTGCTCATGCTTTTCATTTTTAATCTTGCTTACAAAGTAAAGTGATGACTCAAATTTAAATATGCAAGGCATAAACTTAAACGTGCAAGCTTGAAAGTAAATATGTGAGGCATAAACTTAAACGTGCAAGCTTGAAGGTAAATATACATGGTTCAATTCTTTATTTTAGTGGTCTTGGCCCAACAACAATCGACTTTAAGGCCGAAATAGATAGGCATTCGAGAAATTAATTAGGTGGTAATGCAAGTTCAATTCTTTATTTTAGTGCTCTAGGCCCAACAACAATCGACTTTAAGGCCGAAATAGAAAGGTTTCGAGAATTAAATTAAGTGATGATACAAGTTCCATTTTAATCTTTATGTTCTTAGGTGATAGCTAGAAAGCAAAGATGCATAGCAAGAATGTAAATATGGATGTAAGAATAAAATAAATTATGCAAGTTCCTTTTATCTTTCTAGAGCTCTTAACAAGACTTTAAAGGAATTTAAACCATAACCCAAACTCATCCAAACAAGGTAAAGTCAAGCTTAGAGTTCTTTAAAACTTAACATAATATTTTTAGGAAATCAAACCATGAAGCTTAGAAAAATTAATGGATTTGGCCGAAATCATCAAGAAGAAAAGGAACATTTTAATACTCTAGAGTTCATGATCTTGATGATACATTAACACCAACATCATGAGTCCTCATCATTGAGTTCATAGAGCCATTTTAAAACATCATCAAAGCTAGAGTTCTCAAGAGTTCAAGAAAGGAAGAACTAGAAACATTTTTGTTCAAGAACAAAGATCAAGCTCTAGAGTTTGTTTCAAGTGATGAACATCATCATGAAACTCTCATCATCAAGCTCTCATTCCTTCATTCCCAAAGGCCCATGGCCAAAACATAAAGAGGAAGAAGGAGAAGAAAAGAAGTTCTAAAAGGAATCAAGAGAAACTATGAACATCAAGCTTAAAACAAGAACTTTAAAGAAAGGAATACATGAAAGAAAATCCCTACTTGGTGTGATGAACTTGAAGATGAAGATGATGAAGAACTTTGAAGAGCTTGAAGAACTTGAAGAACACTAGAACTTTGAGAGAAAAGAAAAGCTTTGAGTGTTTCCTAATCTTAGCAAATGATCTAAAAGTGGTGCAAGCTCCTCAAGGCATTCTATTTATAGAGAAATGAAACAAATGGAGGGAGCTCATGGAGGAGAGGAGCTTCGGCCATATGTGCAGATTGGAGGGCTTCCCATGAGTTCCATGAGGTGAGATAATGTGTTCTTGAGGTATGGTGAGGTATGGCTTAAGGTATGGTGAGGTATGGTTCAAGGTATGGCTTCAAGCATGGTTCTTTGAGTGAGAAAACAATTTAATATGTGGTCAAAGGGGGAGGATATGGCCGAAATGCATCAGCCCATGGGGGAGGTTTCTTTGCATTTTAATTGTGGTTTAGAGTTGTGTTTAGGTGTATCTTTGATTATGCTTAAGATTAGGAATTTGTAAGAAAGTGTTTAGGGAAGGTAAATGGGAAATTAAGGTGGTCTAGACATAATTAAGGAGTGGTCTTGCACCATTAGGGAGTTAAATCCTCAATTTAGAGTCTAAACAACTCTAGACACATTTCCTTGATTTAAGGAATTGGAGAGAGAAAACACTATTCAAGATTCCAAGACTAGGAGTCTTGAGTTCTAAAAAGGGATTTAAGTTTAATCTAAGCAATTTTAGGTTCTAATTAACTTTAATAAATTATTTTGACTCTAGATTAATTAGGGAAATAAATTAATCTTCGTTTAGAGCCTAATATTGCTTAGGTTTGCTTAATTACGTCATTAAGCTCAAAAGCACTATTCTAGGGGCAAAATCGTAATTTTGCACTAAAACTGCTCGGGACCACCGGGACTTGAACAGAGACCTCTAGACACATGAAAACATGTTTTTGAACCTGCAGGGAAAGTTAGGGCTCAAGCGGCACATTGCAGCGTAAAAAGCGCTATAGGGTATTTTGGTCATTTTGACTGACTGCGGAAAAGCGACATTTTAAGCTTCCGAAAGCATTCAAAGGCCATTCAATCCCCTTCAAACATTGAGTTGACCCTTGAGACGGCCGGAGTTGGTTACCCTCGAGTTCGGGTCAGGAAATGACCTCAGGGGCATTTTGGTCATTTCCCTCGGACAGAGAAATCGGGGTGTTACACTTAAGGCTTTATGTTTGTTATAATAGTTGAGAAATGTTGAACTAGAAACATAGAATTCCCACAACTTCAGTTGGGTTTAGATTAGATAGTTACTGAGAGAAACAGAACTGTGAGTTAACGATAGTTACTCTGTTAACCTTAGTATACCAAGGCCCGCCAGGGGTAAGTCATCCTTGAGTTAGATCAGTTCGCTAGGGACGCTGTTTGACAGGGACCATTAAGATCTCATTAGTTAGGGGTTCTTGTCCACTAGGGATCGAGCACCCTCCTTATAGTTGATGGATAGTCTGTTCCCTTTTGGTTATTCTTGAAAAAATGAATATGATAATTATTATGTAATGTAAATAGAAATGTTTTATAAATATTGCATTATTATTATCTACGTATATTTCCTTCATGTCCTATGTTTGGTTGTGAGGATCCACTCACTGAGTTTTGTGATAAAACACACCCCTCTTTTTTTCCTTTTCTTCACAGATACAGGTGTAGCACAATATCCCCTTCTTCCTTCTCCTTAGAACTAGATATTTCTAGCTTGGGTGAGCTTTACATTGGCTTGAAGCCATAGTATTTTGTTTATGATAGAGTGCTTCATTGATATGATAGGCAAGGTCCCAGACTACATGCATTGATATATTTATGTTTTGCATTTTGCACATCATGATTTAATTGTATTTAAATGATATAGCATTCATGGTTCTTTTATAAACGAGCAACTCGGTTGAAATGTATATCACAGCTAGAGTTTTCAATTGATATCTGTGGGAAAGAGGTTTTATTCATACATAGTAAGGATCAATATTTGATTTGATTTATGATTTAAAACATATTTTATGAATAAAAATCTGCATAGAGTATGATGCAGCAATAACGAGACTCATGTGGGATGGGATTCCCTACATTCTGATCACGATCCAAATCGGGTCGTGACACTGTAAGATACAGAAGTGAACCAATCATTCATCTGTAATTACTTTCTAATACATTCTCATTAGTATCAATGACTTAAGATGAATGCATGGAGGTACTCATGGGTTTGGCTTGATCCATATTAAATTTTTCCAAAAGCTCCTCTATATATTTTTCTTGATGGATCAAGGTTTTTTCCTTTTGTTGTTTTATTTCAAGACTGAGGAAAAATTTGAGTTCACTTATTATGCTCATATCATATTCACTCTGTATTAATATTGGAAAATTTTTACAGAGAGAATGGTCAGAAGCGCTAAATATAATATCATCATTATATATTTGGACAATCAGAAAGTGATTATCATGTTCAAGAGTAAAAATGGTGGTATCAACTTTACCTTGCTTGAACCCATTCTTCAGCGAGAAATTACTTAGTCTTTCATACCAAGCTCGAGGAGCTTGTTTCAAACCATACAATGCCTTTGTCAGCTTAAAGACATGGTTGGAAAGGTTTTTACTCTTGAAACTAGGAGCCTACTTCACATATACTTCCTCAGAGAGGAATCTATTTAGGAACCAGACTTAACATCCATTTGGTAAAGAGTGAATCCCTTATAAGCTGCAAAGCAAGTAGCATTCTTATGGCTTGCACCCTAGCTACTAGTGTAAAGGATTCATTATAATCAATTTTCTTTTATTGATTATGTGATTACCCCTGCTGCTTCCTCTATTTTATATGCTTTATTTGATTATGCCTTTTTTTTTATTTTTTTCCTGTTTAAGCCCCTTTTCTACCTTTTTCTTCAAGTTTGACTTGATAGCTTTCCAGTTCGATGAATGTTTACGTATTTATGTAAGTTCATTACAATTTTGTTTGATAATATGCAGGATTTACCTGTTTGCTTAATCGTTATTCAACGAGACTAACTCAATTTTCCTTGGTTCATTACAAATAAGATTTACTCAATTTTCCTTTTATTGCAGCGTTTGGAGTTTTCTTTTTTCAGTGGTAGTAAAGGTAGTGGACACCGTAGAGATGGAAACTGCAATGGGCAACAAAAGCTACATTGGACAAGGGCGAATCAAGGTAGCGTAAACCAAAACTCAAATTAAAGTTAATAAAATGAACAAGGATTTTGTGTTTTGTCAATTACTATTGTCTTTTCTTCTTTTGATATGCTTTTTGGATATACATGGCAAAAAGACAAACCATTTTGGGCAATGTCAATTTGACAAACTTTTGTACCCAAAAACTATTTTCCTTTCTTTATTAATTCATTCCTTTTTAGTTTCGTGTTTTAACACTTTTAATTCTTTATATTGATTTTTAAAATTTATAGCCTTTGGAATTAGGGAAGTTGGTATTTTGGTTGAACACATGTGAAATTCAAGTGTTAGATTGTGTGGTTTTTTGTTTTAATCTCCTTTTAATTATTTTACTATTGTGGTATATGATATAAGATTCACCATTGCCTATTCCTCGTTAAAGTAGTAATAGTTTATACTAGTATTCCATTGCATAATGTTTTCTTTGAATTCAATAGGACGGTTCTGATATTAATAAAATGGATAAGTCATGGATTACAAAGCTACGAAATTCAGTTGAGTATGAACAAGGGGTTAGGGGTTTTATTGATTTTGCCTTTGAACATAGTTCAATTGATGGGAAAACAATATGCCCTTGTACACGATGTGGTTTTAAACAATGACAATCTAGGGAAGTAGTGTACAATCACTTAATCTGTACTCAATTTCCAAAAGGGTACACAGTTTGGTTTTGCCATGTGGAGTCAGGAAGCGGGGAAACAAGTAATGTATTAAATAGTGTAAGTCTTAAATATGTTTTGGATGTTTTGAGTGTTTATATTGTTTGTGTAATTTATGCTTAGAATTCATAATTTTTTTAAGGTCTGTAGGAAGATTTAGAAAAGGAGATTGGTCAAGGATCCTCTAAAAATAAAGCATATGTAAAAGTCTTTAGGAGAAAGCACCCGAGATATGTTCTAGGCATGGGATTTGGTGTCTGTCCATCCCAACTTGGGTCATCATCTCAATCAGGAAGCTCAGTTTAATTTGATGGTCCATCAAAAGCTGAACACGAGAGCTTGAAGCTACAATTAAAACTGTTGTAGGATCAAATGGCTTTTTTTATGAATAAAAAAGGAGGTCAATTTCCCACTGGTTTTCCTACCAATCAAGTATAGTTTTAAAAATTTGATGGATATGTCTTGTGAGACTTTATCATGTAGCACCTATTTCTCATTTTGAAAAATGCAAACTATAATTTGCTGCAGTCTGCCTATTTCTTGTGAAATTGTTGACCCATAACGGTACTAAATACCTTTGTTTGGAGTTCATTTTTTTATGCTTCTTATTCATGGATGGTAAAGGGCTTTATTGGAAGTCAACACGACTCATTTCATCATCGAGTCATAAATTATTGAGGTTAGGTCATGGTATTTGGTTCAAAGGTGCTCCTAATGCTGATATATTGTTCACCTATGTTGGGTTCTGCTACTATTGATGCTTGTTAATCGGGTTAATATGAATTCTTTTCAAAAACCTTTAGTATACCCTTAGTCTATATTCACTATAAATTGGAAGATTGCTACTGTTGTCATCATAATAATAGAAATAGTTATATTGGGAACGGTTAAATGACATGTTGTATTATTTTGGTATAATGGTTTGTTAAAAAGAGCAATTCCTTGTAGTAGTATTTGTTTTATTTGGGACTGGGAAACTTGGGTCTAATTTTTTCCATGTTGTATCATTATTTTTTGCAATCCATCTGGTCTAATTGCTCATAAAGCTAAGATGCATTAGTTTTGTAGCATTGTGTGTAGGGCTATAATTTATGTATTTGATAGTAGTGGGTTAGTAGTTTAGTGATGCGGTGTAGCCTTTTGACTTGTGTTGGTCATATAGTCCCTGTATCCTTTGGAAGAATGTAAAGATGTAAACTTTAATGTGTTTCTTATGAGCATGAAATGAATTCCATGCCAAATCATTGGTTGAATAGTGGGGTGTATCAAATTCTATTTGCATTTTCACTTAATTTGTGAAGACCATTTGACAAGATTATTTATATTTGTTTTCTAATTCATATGATATTTGCATGTCTTATTTGTGGGCATTCTGTTATTATTTTCGGCATTTGTAAAGTTAAAGCTTGTGGATCATGGATCATGGGTCTAATATTGAGCTTTTTTCTAATTTCAGGCAATAGACATAGGCTCACCATTGGAAGCAAGGAACTCTTCGGAGGCTAGTCATGAACCCCAAAATGAAGGACCACCATCATCATCTAATCCTTAGTCTATCCTCTTTAGATTACAATGTTAGCTCTAGAATCCTATCAATATGCGCTAATCAATTTTGAATGACAACAAAGCCAATTTAAAGAAAATGCTTTGAAGAACGATTAATGTTTGTCTTGAGTTTCTTGTAAGATTATAACATGTTTCTATCATTTAGCAAGAGTAAGGCTTACTCAAATGAGAATATATTTCACTATGCATGTATAAATATGTTTATCTCATGTTACGAGATTTGAACTAAAATAGAAGTGAAATTATATCCTTATTCAAGTAATTGATAGTTAACGATTAGAAGAAGATTTCAACGCTACAAGAAACCAAGTCCTGAGACTTCAGAAAGTGGCACTGGACATCAAAAAGTATGCTTACATGAAGATATCAAGCAATCTCTAAAGACCAGATGTTACACTATTTTCAATCAGCACAATCACATATCAGTCATCATCAAAATGCTTGGATTGAAGATCAAAAAGTGAAGATATCATCAAGGATCTGATACTGTACGTTAGAAAGCTCATGTTACTATAGAGCTTTGAGCATTACTGGAAATAGAGGGAAATTTGAATTTGAATTTTGAAATTCAAAGAGTCAAATCCCAGTGTCAAAACCGGCTAATCGTCTCTCTTGTCTTTGATGTCAACTATCCAAAGTCTTAAAAGAAAAAGTCCAGAAACCTTGGTTCAGAAAATAAGAGTAATTTCTGAAGAGCGTCAGACATCTTTATTCCACAATGGCTTTTACAAACTGATCTGACAAATAGATAGGCTGCACTTCTAAACTGTCTTTCCAAGACATAAATGGATGATCAATACATGTTCCTGGAAAAACAAATCATAGGCAACGATCATAAGGTAGACCTTCTTTATATAGAGATATTGTGCTCCAATGTAAAGCAGAGAGACTCCATGTAAAAAGAAGAAATTCTAGAAAAATCTCTCCTCATCTCCAGTAAGATTCATATCATTATGTAATCAGATTCCTTACTTGTATAAATCTTCCTTCTACATTCTTAATAAGATTTATGTTCTTCCAAGGGTAGAAATGATAGAAAGAAGTCATTCAAGTTTTCCCAAGATCTTTTCATGTATATGTTAAGGAAACTTGAGTGTAGATTAGTTTGAATGGCAACCCAAACACTAAAACTTTGTATTCTCAATCTGTTAGTGATCGCTGTGAGATAGCTTGGAGAGGCTAATATAAAAGTACTTGCAACGTGACAGTGAGGTGCTCTTGCTGATCACAGTTTAGCTTGGAGAGACTAGTCAAAGATTACTTACAATTTGGAGAGGCTAAGGTAAGACTACTTGTCGCTTGGAGAGGCTGGAGCAAGATTACTTGCAGCATGGAAAGGCTAGAGCAAGACTACTCGGTTCAGCTTGGAGAGGCTAGTGAATAACTACTTTCAATGTGATAGTAGAGGTTACTACTGGTTATGGGTTTTAGCTTGGAGAGGATGGAGCAAGACTACTTGCAGCTTGTAGAAGCTGGGGCAAGACTAGTCGATTCAGCTTAGAGAAGCTGGTGAATAACTACTTTCAATGTGACAGTAAAGGTTACTACTAGTTACGGGTTTCATCTTGGAAAGGCTGGGAAGAACTACTTGGTTCAACTTGGAGAGGCTAATGAGGAACTACTCAATCTATGGCAGTAGGTGATTTCTGTAGTTCACAGATGAGAGTTTGGGAAGGCTAACGTAAAGACTATCCATTTGTTCTTTCTCAGGTTGAGAAAGAAGTTTTTAGTGGAACCTCAACATTTGTTGAGTACTGAATGTAGGTAGTTTGGCCAAACCAGTATAAAAATATTTGTGCCTCATCTTTCTCTCCTTGATCTTCTTTATATTTCTTTGTTGCGCTTTACTATTCAATCATACACTGAAATAATGGTCTTGTCGTTCTGTTATTCATTTTATGATGTATGTTTATTAACAACGCTTCAGAAATCTACTTTCTGAAATCACTAACTATGTTTTTGCTGCGCTACTAGTTTTATACTTGATAGTATCTTTGTTAAAGTTTCAGAAATGCAAAAAGAAGCAATGCACAATTGAACCCCTTTCTCGTGCACATTTCCACCTACATACAAGTCTATTGATGTTAAGATTTTTTTTATGTAAAGGATTTGTGTTTGCTTAGCACCTTAGCAAGATAAACTTACATTTTATGCATTGGTTTGTACTTAATTTCTTTTGAATTATATATTTGGACTAATTTGATTGAATATTCTTAAGGTACATTAATGAATTTGACTTTTAGTTATAAATAAGTAGATTCTAAGAAAGATTACACAAGTAAAGATAGTTTGAAAATGTTAGTGAGATTAAAACTACAAAAACAAAAAAAAAATAGATATGCATTGAGTTAGTAGTAACAGCTCAAAAAATAAATAAATAAATAAATAAGTTGTGACGATTTCAAACTACCGCAACATTGGTTCAACATAATGTCCATTAATAGCAGTGGTTTCATAAACGACTGCGATAATTATAGCAAGTTCATAAGGATAAAATTGGTGGTGGTTGAAACTGCTGCAAAATATGGTCGAAAAATAGCACCAGTCAGTGGCGGCGGTTAACAAACTACCGCTAAATAACTTATGGCAATTGTTCCAAATGTTGCTCACAACCACTGCAAAATGGCTGGCAACATTCGGGATAGAGGCGGTTTCTGATCCGCTGTTATATGTTAATAGCAGCGGTTAAAAACCACCGCAAAACATGAAATGAACTACTGCAAAACACCTGCTTTGGTGTAGTGAATGTCTTTTTTTCTTATAAGTAGAGTATCTCTATTTATAGATGGTCTTCATTTATGACCATTGCTCTTGATTAGTTGTCCAAGTGACACATATAGATAATCTATTTGTGTCTTGGAAAAGATGTCTAGAGGAGTAGCTCTGTGCTATCAGAGCTTTTGCAGAAGCTGTTATGTGAAAGAGGTTCTGAGGCCATCTTTAAAAACTTCCTTTTATTTTCTCAATGAGGTTTCTAAACTTTTCCTCCTAGAAGCTGGAGTAGTTGCCCAAGTTGGCGGAAAAAATGTTATGTCAATCAATGACTGGCATTGATTTTAAATTTGAATTTTAAATTTTCCCTCATTTTCTTACAAAGCACACTATTTCACTGTCAAGTGAACTTTCTGAAAAGCGGTATCAATTCCTTGATATATATTTGATATTCCAGTCTTCAAGTAGAGCTTGTAGATGATGATATGATTGTGATCATGATGATTGAAAGTTGTAGAACACCTTGGCTTTAGAGATAGATGGAAATCTTTACTTGATGCATACTTTCTGAAGTTGCATGCTACTTTCTAAAGATCTGAGCCTTAGTTTCTTGTACACGATGATTTTCTTCAATTTGTGAAGCACGTATATGTTCATTTCATAATATAATTTTCACTTCCATTTAGTTCTCATCTCTTTAAATGAGATAAATCATATTTGCACATATAAAGTGAAATTATTTTCGCTTTAGAAATCGTGTTATGCTAACGAAAAGACCTATTTGTAGCTTCAAGAAACTCAAGATAAACATTAGTCGTCCTTCAAAATATTTCTCTAATTGATTGTGTTATCATTCAAAATATTTTTCATGTACACTTTCTAAAAAGTTCTAGAGCTAACAGTATCATGGGTAAATATATGGTGGTTTCCCTGATGCATGATTAGGTGAAGAAGAAGGACTTCCAGTTATCATTGATCATATGAATAGCAAGTTAAATGGCTGGAAGTCTAGATTCCTTTCTCTTGCTGGGCATATTATGCTGGCCAAATATGCTCTTACTACTGTTACTAATTATGTTATGCAAATGGTGAAGATTCCCATTAGTGTTTGCTAGCAAATAGATTCTATTTGCAAGAATTTTATCTAAGACAGTTCAAGTGACAGGAGGAAGGAGCATTTGGTGAGTTGGGATCGAATTTGCAACCTAAAGGAGATAGGTGGTTTAGGCTTCTAAAAAGCTAGGGATATTACAAGGCATTTGGAAACCCCTGAAATTCAATTCCACCAAGGAATTAAATTGAATTCCATTGTTTGGAAGCAACTTAAGTGAAGGAATTAAAACCCCATGGGAATTGAAATCTCAAAAACTAGGAATTGAAATTAGTTCCAAAGGGATCCAATTTTGTAATGGAATTGACATTCAAAATTGAAATTACCATATTACCATTTATCAAATAAAAACCAAAACACCTTAATCCCTAAATTAGAAGCACATCGCGTACACTGCAAAACCTTCTCATCGTTGTAGTGTTATTACCGCCTATCTCCTGCCTATGTTGTGGCTGTGAATTGCATGCATATGTAAGGTTGCACGATTTCACGTTTCAATTGCTACTATTGTTGGATATAGGTTGGCAGGAAGCTTCATATTATTTTCAACATATTCATTGACATTTATAAAGAAATGGATATGGTGTGATTGGCCTCATATATTCTTAAGCCATGATTATATGGTTAGTGGATAAAATAGTTTTCAAACATGGAAAGAATTTTAATTAATTTTAGACACAAAAGTTCTTGATAAATTTATTTTATCAAGTCATTTGGTTTGATTTTTATTGTGTTATGTTATCTAATGAATAATTAAAGTTATTCTTAAAATATGATATTTTAATAATAAATGATAAAATAGTCAAAATATACAATTTATTTCATTTCAAGTACATTCCAAACAAAGGAATTGAATTCAATTCCATAATTTAAAAGGTTTATTCCAAACGTAAGAATTCAATTCAAATCCAAGTGGAATTCAATTCTTAAAGGAAATGAATTCAATTCCGTTGGCTAAGAACTTTCCAAAAGCCCCATTAATGTAGCTTTCCTTTATAAAACTTGCATGGGGTCCAATTGACAAGAGAGATAGTTAATGGGTGCACATTGTTCAAGCCAAATACCATTGTTCTGATAGCACCATCACTAAGGTTTCTAACGTTTTGCATGCTTCAAATGTTTGGAAGGGTATAATCTCAAGTTTGGGAAAATATCAAGAGAAACTTAATCTAGAGGAGGGTGATGGTAACGACATTTGCTATTGGGAAGACCATAGGCTCCTAGGAGTTCATAGACTTCGAGACTTCTCTCTAGTGGAACTTTCAGATGATGATGCCTTGGCAATGGTTAGTGACTTTGCCACTCTAGATTGTGCTTTGGACTGGACCCGTATTGGCCAATATCTATCACCTGATTTTTTGTGTTTATTTGTTCCTATGCATTACTCGCAAGGGGAGCTTAATAAGGATAAAGTGGCTTGGCACCCTTCCTCCCTTAGTTTATTTACTATGAAATCTGCCTATGAAAGTATACGGAGAGGGGGGCGTCTCCTTTATTGCGAAGATTTACAAGATAGTTTGGAAGATGAATATTCCTTTGCAGATTAAATCTTTTATGTGGCAAGCTATTCATGAGGCTGTTCTTACCAATGAGGATAGATGGAAAAAAAAAACATGACCTCCTCTGCCATCTGTTCAATATGTGATGAGAGTGAGGAATCGATGCTCTACATTCTCTAGGACTTCTCAGTTATGGATGTCTTGTGCAAGAGCATGCAAGAGCATCGCGCATAACTCAAACCAAGCTTCCTTCTTTTTTAATAATTTGCCAGACTGGGTTTCTCAATATTTGGAAGACCAAGCTCGTTCTTTTAAAGGGATTTAGTGGCCCCTATTTTTCTCTACTGCTTGCAATGCCCTCTAGCTCAACAGGAACTCTTTGGTTTTTTATGGTCATGCTGTTTCACATCAGGAGCTCTTCCACAAAGTGATCTTTTTGGCTTGTGACTTTGTACAAGCTTTGAATTCCCATGTCAAAGGAGGTAACAAGCTTAGATCTTTTGGTTTGGTATAGGTGGCTTGGAATCCTCCCCTGCTAGAGTGGATAAAGGTGAATTCAGATGGGTCTTTCAAGCAGGGTTTTGGATTAGCATCCTGTGGGGGATTCTTTGAGATTGCTATGGACAATTCATTTATGGTTATAGCTCTAATTTAGGTCAGTACTCCATGGGGAGCCTTTTTGGGTTTGCAAGCCGCAACTCATATGGGTTACTTTAATGTCATGTTGGAGTTAGATTCTCAAGTGTTGGTGCAAATGCTCCTAGAGGGGGTTGATGCGAAACATCCTTGTGCCCCTCTTGTAGATGCATCTCGATTTCTTGTTTAGTCCATAGGCTTGGTTCAAATTAGCCATATTTATCATGAAGCTAATGGATATGCATATCTGCTTGCAATACATGGCCACATCTTGGAGAAGGGGATATATTTTTTCTTTTACCCATGTCTCCCTACCTTCATTTCACTTTCTCTATTGGCTGACAATTGCAATATTTTTTCTCTTGTATTGTAAGAATGCAGTTTTCACTTTCTACTTTGGCCTTTCGCCCTTATGTTTATCAAAAAAAAGAGAGAGAGATTAGTTCCTAAATAATAGAAATGAAAGCTACACTAGGGCTAGTGAAATTACAATATGAGTCAAATATATTTGTAACAAGAACTATAATCAAGGATGAGTAACTGTATGGATATGTGATCTTTGGCTTATAATTTGTGATGAATGGAGAAGGAGTCTACACGCCTCCGCAAGATGGAGGAAGGTGACAAGGTGCCAATCTTATTAACGAGAAATGCATGCTGAGAGTGAGACAATGGTTTTGTGAGCATATTAGCTACCTGATGACTTGTTGGCACATGAGATACTTGAAGTTCCTTAGAAGCAACCAAATCTTGTACAAATTGATAATCACTTGCAAAATGCCTTAGGCTCGTGTGAAAAATAGGATTGGCACAGAGGTAGGTGGCTCCAATGTTATCAGAGAACAATTGCGGTGCCTTGGCTATAGAGTGACAGAGCTCCTTCTGTAGCTCCCGTAATAATAGTTTAGCGGTAATGGTTGCTATAGTGCAACAATATTCAGCCTTTGTAGAGGAATTAGCAACAATGGGTTACTTTTTAGAAGACCAAGAAATAACATTGGGCCTCATATAAATAAGATATGCAGTAGCAAATAGTTTTTTGGTAGATAGATACAAAAGACAAAGAAACAAAAGGATTACACAAGATAACAATGCAACATCAGTTGGAGATCTAAGGGAGTGGACTCCCATACATAAAAATGTAAGTGAAGATATGCACGAGAAGAGGGGGTTGAATTGTGTATTGATCCTTTTCACATTTTCTAAACTAACTGAAAATAAATACTATCAAGTATAAAACTTGTAGTGCAGTGAAAATAAGTTAGTAGCTTCAAAAAGTAACTTTCTAAATCCTAATAAGTAAAATGCTCGCTATTAAAAGAGATAACATAAAAAGGAGAAAGGTATATGTATGAGACCGATAGAAGTTAGCGATGTAACAAAGGTAAATAAATGAGATCAGAGTAAGAGAGAAAGGATACAAGGGATTTTATACTGGTTCGGCCAATCCTACCTACATCTAGTATTTAACAACTGTTGAGGTTCCACTATAACAATAACTTTCTCAATCTGAGAAAGTAAAGATTGATAGTCTTTACATTAGCCTTCCAAAGTTATCATCCAGGGATTTCAAAAATGACCTGTACCCAAGGATTTTGAGTAGTTCTATACTAGCCTCTCCAAACTAACATGAGTAGTCTTGACTCTAGCCTCTCCAAGCCAACCCGTGACTGATAAGCAACTCTTTCAGCACGTTGTTGTAGTCTTTTCCCAGCCTCTCCAAGTTGCAAGTAGTCTTGACATTGGCTTCTCCAATCCCAACCGTAATTGACAGGAAACTCCTTTAGCACATTGGAAGCAATCTTTTCCCAACCTCTGCAAGCTGCAAGTAGTCTGTTTCCAGCCTCTCTAAGCTGCAAGTAGTCTGTTCCCGACCACTTCAAGCCGCAAGTAGTCTTGACTAGCTTTTCCAAGCTAAATCGTGATAGGTAAGAACACCTTACTATCACGTTGCAAGTAGTTTTATCTTAGCCTCTCCAAGCTATATCTCACATTGATTACTAATAGATCAAGGATACAAAGATTAAGTGCTTAGGTTGTGTAACGCCCCGATTTTTCTGTCTGAGTGGAAAATGACTAAAATGCCCCTGAGGTCATTTTCGGCCCGGAATTCGAGGATGGCCGGCCCGAGAGTCCTCAAAGGGCCAAGTCAATGTTTGAAGGGGATTGAATGACCCTTGAGTGGTTTCGGAGGCGAAAGTCTCATTTTCTGTAGTTTCAGGTCAAAATGACCAAAATACCCCTATAGCGTTTTTACACGGCTAAAGGTGCCGTTTGAGCCCGAAACTTTCCCCGAAGGTTTAAAACGATGTTTTTACATGTTTAAAAGCATTTGTTTGAGTCCCGATGGTTCGGGCAGTTTTAGTGCAAAATTACGATTTTGCCCCTAGAATAGTGTTTTTAAGCTTAATGATGTAATTAAGCAAACCTAAGTAATATTAGGCTCTAATCGAAGATTAATTAATTTTCATAATTAATCTAGAGTCAAAATAAACTATTAAAATTAATTAGAACCTAAAATTACTTAGATTAGATTTAAATCTCTTTTTTAAAACTCAAGATTCCACTCTTGGAATCTTGAATAGTATTTTCTCTCTCCAATTCCTTAAATCAAAGAATTGTGTCTAGAATTGTTTATGCACTAAAATGAGTTTATATCTCACTAATGATGCAAGACCACTCCTTAAACATGTCTTGACAACCTTGATTACCCATTTTCTTACTTAAACACTTTCTTACAAATTCTTAATCTTAATCCTAATCAAAGATACACCTAAACACAACTCTACACCACAATTAAAATGCAAGAAATTTCCTGTAACACCCTAATTTTAACCCAACTTTCTAGAACACATTAGGTTATACATTATGCTATTACCTCATAGTCTCATCCTTTTCTTAAAAATATTTAGCGGAAATTATGGTAAAATTTTTTTTTTTGAAAGTATAAAACAAAGTGAGAGCCGCGAACTTAACTATTCGAATAACAGAAACGTGAGACATGATTAACACTCATAGAGAGAACTCAAAAAGGAAAACATATAATGGTGGAGCAGAAATCATCATAACAAGAGAAATATTTCATTAATAATATATTTAGAGTACATAGGTAGTCATACCCGCATAGGTACAGGCAGAGCTTGTAATGTCTGAAAGAAATAAAATACAACAAGAAACACAAGTGTAGGGTGCGACTACAATAAAAATCTAAAATGCTACCCTCCTAGTAAGCTACGAGTATAAATCCACCACCCCTCCCAAAAGATACAGCCGAAGGGAATATCCTTGCAACGCTTGTGTACTCAAAAGCTCCACCGGGGTGTAGTGCACCTCCACTGGTCGGCGTGTCAATGAAGTCAACGAACATCGCCATCGCTCTCTGAAGATGTGACGGGAGAAGGGAGAGAGGAGTGAGAATTCTTAGTAAAGAATCTCAGTAGGAGTCTCCTATCCTAGGGTTACATCGTTCACATCCTCAGAACCTTGGGTTTATTTCATAAAGACAAGTGAGCATATATCAAGTTCATTTTAAGTTCTAAAGTGTATTTTAGCCAAGGTCCATTCATTTTAGGATGATCTTAATGTCATGAATGCAACATAATAAAGAATGTATGCGTGGCGCTACTTAATGCACATACATCAATCATCATCATACTTAGTGGTATTAAGTGGCAATTAGAACACATTCATATGGGACAAACTTAATGACATAATCATAATCATAAAACTTCTCTTCCTTATGGGCCACCCTAAAAGACAATCGAGCCAGGGTGCTCGGCCGAACCGGTGTCACGGCTAACCTGTCCATCTCTAGGTTATGAGCTCATACCTTAACTAGTCGTCACTAGTTCTTACTTACCATTTAATGATAAGCGTATCATAAATCATAAATCCCGACTATCCGAGTGCGGGTGAGGGGCAAATCTCTTAGGGGTGCTCGGCCGAACCGGTGTCACCTAAGAGTAAAAAAAATGGGTACCGATGTCACATGAGTTCTATGGAGGTGCTCGACCAAACCGGTGTCATCCTAGAACCCATCTTAGTACCTTAATTTTCAAAATCTTTAAGTCCCCAAATTTGTCGGAAATTCGGTGGCACGATGGCATCACCCCGAATTTCTTCCAAATTTGTTTTATGCCACATAAACATATATCCTCATGAATTCCTCATATGAATAACGTCATCATCCTTCACATAACATATGCATCATCGCAAAACATCTTAACATACCTTAGTATCATATAAATATCGTTCTCATATTCTTAATGTCTTATGCATTGACCGCTATGGTCTTTAACTCACAGTCTAAGTTATGAATCATTCAAAGCTAACCTCTCGGGTACTTAGGAGGTTATGAGTAATGTATATCTCTCTTCATACTATGGTCAAGAATATCTCTCAATCTCAAAGGTGCAGAATTCATAATTTCAACTTTACGGATACCTAGGAGTCACGACAATGACCCTTTCTAAGTTCGGTTTGCTCCTAAGGCACCAAGATCAAGTCCTAAACCAATTATGAGTCATTTCTACACATTTAAACTAATTTAGAACCATGATTATCATTACTAAACCTTGCTGGACAGAATCCAGAAAATTCTAACATTAAGGGATCTAGAACTCTCAAATTAATTCTTTTCTAGTTTCTAACCTTTCTTATCTTTTACTTATGAGTTTTTCCATTGATCATACTTAAACATAAGCATGTTATCATCGTTAAAACAGCTCATACAGTGGCCAAACATAGCAAGGCGGAACCGAAACAACACTCTCCATACAAAGGCATAAAACATACTTTTTAAAGCACATAGGATACTAGTTTCTCTTGGAACCTTTTTAAAACCTTCAAAACTCTTTTGTAAACATTTTTAACATCTAAAATCATCAAGATATTTATAAGGGCAGTAGCTAAGTTGAATTTATTTCAAGAGGTACTAAATCCATAAAACTTAGTTCTATATGTTCTTTGAATCCACATAGACTTAGAAAAATTATAAAGCATAGCTTATGGGCATTTGTGATCAAATGAAACTTATCCTAAGTTCATTCATCTCACATAGCCGAAGTGGGCATTCTAAGGGAATGCTTTCCATGTCTAACTCTCATTTGAGACCTTGGGACAAATCTTTGAGCTCTAAAGCTTTAGGTGATGACAAAACATAAACATGCCATGCACTTCATTTTTATTGTTCATTAGGGAAATAAAGTGAGAACTTGAAAAGTAAGTAGCTCAAAATAAATATGAGATGCAACTTGTTATTATCTTGGATTTTAAGTGATGACTTGAATATTAAACGTGAAATGCAATGCTTGGAAATTAAATATGAATATGCAAGTTCATTTTTAGTCTTAGAGCATTAGTGATGACATAAAAATAAATCATGCTATGCAAGGCATAAACTAAATATGAATGTAAGTTCATTTTGGTTTAATAACTAGAGCGGGCCCAAGACTTTAAAGAACCAATATTCACAACCCCAACATGGTCTCATCAAGTCAAGAGAATGGAACTAAAAGAAATCTCCATACTTTCAAGAAAAGGAATTATGGCCGAAATCATGAGGCTAAGAGAAAGTAATCCATATTCCTTTTTGAAATCATTCTTATTTTCTTAAGTTGAAAACTTTAGTGAACTTCATAGCATAATAATAAAAACTAAAGAAAACTCAAGCTTTAGGGGTCTCATTATGATGAACACATAGTCATCATCTAGAGGTCCCCATCATCAAGCCATCATGTATGAGTTTAAAGGTCATGAAGGCCAAAAACTCAAGAAGGAAACCAAGAGAGTTTTAAAAAGAAATTCCAAGAGGTAGCTAGAGAAAAACTCATTTTTCATGGAAATGAGATGCAAAGAAACACTCCTACCTAGAGTGAAGACAAAGAGCTTGAACTTTGAGAGAAGAAAACAAGATGATGGGCTCCTCCAAAAGGCTTGATGTTTTCGGCCAAGGGGAGATAAGGAGGTTAGAGTTGTGTTTGAGGTGAGGTTGTGTTTGAGATGAAATATTTGAGAGGTTTGATGGTGATTCAAGGTTATGGAGTGATGTGTGAAGGTTATGAGATGATGATAATGAAGTAAAGAGATGAAAAAGATGAAGATGAAAAAGAAAGGAACTCTTTGGGACTAGAGAGAAAGAAAGAAACTAGCAAGACTACTCTAAGCTTTAGCAAATGCTCAATGTGCATCCAATGCTAACACAAGCTCCTATTTATAGAAAAACAAAGTGATAGGTGAGAGAATGGAAAGCATGGCTGATGGTAAGAAAGAGAAAATATCTCTTTGATGGTGTCATACAAGCATGGTTTGAAGCATGGAGCTCATGACACAAGGTATGGCTTCAAGCATGGGTTTTTGAGTGATCTTTTCTTTAAATTGTGGATGAAATTAGGCTTCTAGAAGACCAACATGGCTGGAAGTTTTTCAGCCACAAATAATTGAAGAGAATGATTTATTTTACTTGGTTATTCATTTGGAAAAGCAAGCTTGATTGAAATTATGACAAGGCATGACAAGTAAGGTGATTTGAGGTGATTTTCCTTTAAGTTTGAAATGAAATAATTCATGAAAATGGGGGATGATTTTTGGTCAGATTTGGGCAGCAAGGAGAGAGGAAAAATCTTCAATGTAATTGGGTGTTAATGATAGGATTAAGTGTAGGTTAGTTTAGGTACAAGGTTAGGAGTAATTAAGCTTAGGTTTAGGTAACTAAGCATGTGTATTAGGAATTTTATGACAAGGTTAGGAGTGCTCTTACATCATTAGAGAATTTAAAACTCATTTGTGAATAAACAATGTGTATCACAATCCCATGATTTAAGGAAAGAAAGAGAAAACACTATTTGTGCACTATTTGCACACTATTCATTGATTCCTACACTCAAAGTCCTTGAATTTAAGATAGGGTTTTAAGTTTATCTAAGCAATTTTAGGTTCTAATCATCCTTATTAAATTATTTTGACCTTAGATTAATTATGGAAATTAATTAACCTTCGATTAGAGCCTAATATTGCTTAGGTTTCGCTTAACCGTGTGATTAGGTGTAAACATACGAAACTACGGGCAAAACTGTAATTTTGCACTTATTTTGCCCGGGACCTCCGGGACCAAAATTGAGACCACAGAATACATAAAAACGTCTTTTAAACCCATCTAGAGAGGTTTCGGGTTCATCCGGCACTTGCAAAAGGGTAAAACGCCACAAGGGCGTTTTGGTCATTTTGACCTGAAAACTCGAAAAACGAGATTTTCGATCCTGGAAAGAAACACAAGTCATCCAATCCCCTTCCAACATTGAGTTTGCCCTTCGAGTGCTGTCGGACCTGGCTTTCCTCGAATTCCGGGCTGATAATGACCTCAGGGGCATTTTGGTCATTTTCACTCTAGCAGAAAATCGGGGCATTACATTTCCCCCCATGGCCGATGCAAGTTTCAGCCACTCCTCCTCCATTTACATCACATGTTGATTTGTTTCTCACTCAAAGAACCATGCTTGAGCTATACCTTGAACCATACTTCACTATGCCTCAAGATCACAACATCTCACCTCATGGAACTCATGGGGCTGCCTTGCTTGGCCGAAACTTCCTCCTCCCTCTTGCACCTTTGCTTGTGTTTCATTTCTCTATAAATAGCATGCTTGGGTGGACTTGCATCATTTTGGGTTCATTTGCTAAGTGTAAGTTTTCAAAGAGCACTTCAAAGTTTTCTTTTCTCTCAAGTTCAAGTGTTCAAGTTCTTCAAGTTCTTCATCCTCTTCTCTCATCCCAATCTTCAAATCACTTGGTAGGGATTTTCTTTCAAGTATTTCCTTTGTTTAAGTTCTTACTCTAGTTATGTGTTTATGGTTTCTCTTGAGTCTTTTTAGAACTTCTTTCCCTCTCCTTTTTCTTCTTCATTTTCGGCCATGGGCCTTTGAGGATAAGGGAATGAGAGCTTGATGATGAAGTTTCATGATGATGATGTCCATCACTTGAACAATCTCTAAAGCTTGATCTTTGTTCTTAAGTTAAAGATGTTTTTAGTTCTTTCTTCTTGAACCTTGAATCTTTAACTTTGATGATATTCTAAAATGGTTACATAAACTCAATATTAAGGACTCATGATGTTGGTGTTAATGCATCATCAAGATCCTGGTCTCTAAAGTTTCAAATGTTTCCTTTTCTTCTTAAAAAGTTTCGGTTCCTTTTCCTTTTCTTTCTCCAAATTTTCGGCCATGTTGGCCAATGAGATTCATAATGGCTTGATGATGAGAGCTTCTAGATGATGACTATGTGTTCATCACAATGAGGCCTCTAGAGCTTGAGTTTTAATAAAAATGTTATTTATGACCACATTTCAAGAAAAGAAACTTTGTGTTCTAAAGAACCCTTGAGGTTCACTCTTGTCTTTACTTTACCTTGTCATGATAAGTTTGGGTTGAGGTTTAAGTTCCTCTAACGTCTTGTATGAGTTCTAATAAGAAATAAAATGGACTAGTATTCATATTTAAATTCAAGCTTATGCATTACATATTTACTTTGAGCTTTGCATTCATATTTATTTTCTAAGCCATCACTTAAAGTTAAAGGATAAAGAATGGAGTGCAGCTCATATTTACATTCTTGTCTAGCATATTTACTTTCCATCACTAAAGAACGTAAAGATTTAAAATGAGAACTTGCACTATCACCTAACTAAATCTCAAAGCCTTTCTATTTCGGCCTTAAAGTCGATTGTTGCTGGGCCTAGAGCACTAAAATAAAGAAATGAACTTGCATGGCATATTTATTTCAAGCCTTGCATATTTATATTTCAAGTCTTGCATATTTATTTCAAGCCTTGCATATTTATATTTCAAGTCTTGCATATTTATTTCAAGCATTGCATATTTACTTTAAGCCCTCACTTTACTTTGTAATGAAGAATAAAAATGAGATGTATAGCATGTTTAAATTATGTTATCACTTAAAGACCTTAGAGCTCAAAGACTTGCCCATTTTATCTCGAGTTAAAGTTTTATGTGGGAACATTCTTTGAATGCATAATTTCGGTCATGTAGTGATGATGAGCTTGGAATGAGTTTCATCTAGCTACGAGGGCCAACAATCTAAGTTTTACGACTTTCTTTAAGCCTCATGAACTTTATGAGATTAAGACCAAATAAGATTTATGAATTTATTTCTCTTTTAAGGAAGGATCAAGTGGTCACTAACCTAAGGATGTTCTTAGCCTCTTTTACAAAATGAAATGGTTTGCAAAAGAGTTTTAGAAGTCCTGAAAATGATTCCAAGAGAAACTAGCAACTTATATACTTTAGGAATATCAAGTTATGCATCTTTTTGGGACTTAATGTTTTGGTTCTACCATGATGAGTTTGCTGTTGTGTGATGATGTTTTGATGTGTTAGAATGTGTAAAAATTATGTATGATGAGATAAGAACATTTCTATGCATGATAGGAGAGAAACTAGCTTTCTAGCAAAACCGTAAAGTCAAGACTTAGCATAGTTTTAACCCATTTATTTGTGGATACTGCCCAAACTGTTTCAATGGGAATATAATCAGATTAAGATTGTTTAATCATGAAAAATTTGGTTACATTTGAAGTAGGATTGAATTTTAGCATCTATGGAGAAACTAGTAACTAGAAAATCGTAAAATCGCAATTCTAGAACTCTTAGAACATTTAGTTTTCTATTTCTGAACAGCACCCTTAAAACATGGTATAAATGATTTACAATTAGTTCAAAGGTCCAAGAATACCTCATAATCAGTTTAGATTTAATTTATAGCGCCTTAGGCAAAGACGGAACCAGGAAAGGGTCTAAAACGCAAGTTCTAGAACCCCGTAATTGTAAGTTTATAATTCTGCCCCCTAAGGAATGGTGTTGCCTAGATTTTTTAAAGAGCATAAATAATAGTAATATTTGTTAAAAGAAAATCCTTAGGTGCATAAGAAGTTGATAGAAAATGATAGATTAATTACATCACAAGTTTAAGGCCCGTAAGGGTCAATGCATAAAATACCGTAGGACCAAGAGCATAATGAATTTTCAATGTTGCCTATGAACGTATGAGAATGATTATGTGAATGCATGGAATTATGATGAATGATGCATGTTTAATTGACTTATGTGGCATAAAGTAAAATTTGGAAGAAATTCGGCATCTTCTTCATTATCTTGCCAATTCCCGACAAATTTGGGGACTTAGACAGTTTTTGAAAACCTATGAGATCTTTATTTATGAGGTACTAAGATGAGTTCTCGGATGACACCGGCTGGGCCGAGCACCTCCAAAGAACTCATGTGACATCGGTACCAAGATGAATTCTTGGGTGACACCGGTTCGGCCGAGCACCCCCAAGAAATGCCCCCTAGCCCGTACTGGATAAGTCGGGATTATGTTTATGATTATAATACACTTATCGGGATTGATAAGTAAGAACTAGTGACGACTAGTTAAGGTATGAGCTCATAACCTAGAGATGTGACACGTTCTGGGTGACACCGGTTCGGCTAAGCACCCCCAGAACGATTGTCTTTCAGGGTGGCCTATGAGGAAGTAAAGTATGATGTTTATGTCACAAAGTTTCCCATATGAGAATTTATTTGCCACTTTATGCCACTATTATAATGTTCTTAATGTTACGATTATTATTCTTACATTAAGTAGAGCTATGCATACATTCCTTAATATGGTTACATCCATGTCATTAAGAATCATGCTAAAATGAATGGACCTTGGCTAATTATGTTTTTAAAGCTTAAAAATGGACTTAATGCATGCTCACTTATTTTATATACTAAACCCAAGGTTCCTGAGGAGGTAGATGATGACACCTGGGTAATAGGATGTCCTACTGAGATTCTTTAGCAAGATTCTCACTCCCTCTATCTCTTTCTTTCCATCACGTCTTCAGATAGCGACGTTTGTAGTTTTTGTGGACACCCCGACGTAGGAGGTGCACTATGATCCGGAACACGGATCATCCCATTTTGAGGGACAGTGCACGGTGCGAGTCTTCATGTTCGTTGGACGTCCCTTCGCTCACCCCGTGCATACCCATCGCTTCTCCCCGACAGCACCCTACGGAGACGACGAGCGGGCTTTTGAGCGTGCGCGAACGCATAACGAGAGAGTGCTCCGCATGCACACTACCACCTCAGCCATGCGTGGCCATCCCGACTATGTGCCTCAGAGTTACTTCTCGGAGACCGACCCATCGGAGGACTCGCCTACCCATCCGTACAGCGAGAGCTTCACCCCCACTCCACCACTGATGAGAGAGGGTAGTGAGGATACCGTGACTCAGCCACGGCTAGCACGACGACCGGAGATGCGGCCACGACGCGAAGGTCACCCTTGATCCCCGTTCCACCTCTACACGCCAGAGGAGCTCGCCCAGTTTACCGGATATGTGCCTCGATCGCGAGATGGACGTCAGTAGGAGGTGACGTACGACCGATGGAGTACCCAGGTAGAGCACACACCACTTAGATGAGGATGGACCTCTTTTTGTTTAGAGGTTATCCCTTTAGTTGCACTTGGGTAGGGGAATTGCTTTTATGTTTTCCGCTGTACTTTCCTTTGTATTTTCTTTCTAGATATATCTGCTCATGATGTACTAAACTAAGCCTCACTCTCCTTGAGTGGGCATATCATATTATATATAAATATGCAGTTCAGTTTTATTGTGATGTGCCTTTACTTGCTTTATGTTATGATGTTATGAGATGTTTGCTTTATTTCCATCCACACCTTATTGTTCATCGTGTCGCGCAGCTTTCACTTTGCATTTATAAATTCAAAAAAAAATTTACCAGTATTTTCCGCTAAGTATTTTAAAGTAAAGAGGAGACTATGACGTAACCAACTAATGATTAACCTAAATATGTTCTAGAGTATTGGGTTAAAAATTAGGATGTTACAGGTTGCCACTCAAACTAACCTACACTCAAGTTTCCTTAAAGATGATATATTTTAAAAAGATCTTGGGAGAACTTGAATTACTTCCTTCTTTTACTTCTTCCATAAGAAGAACATAAATCTAACTAAGAATATAAAAGGAAGATTTTCTTTACACTTCAAGGATAAAACTGATTACATGATAAAGATTGAATATTCTAGGAAGTGGGAGGAGATTTTTGCAGAGTTTCATCTCTTTAATCTTCAAATCTCTCAATGTTCTTCAAGCTTAGCTTCTCCTTATATAATGGTCTTTCTTTGTGACTATTGCTATAGACCAGTTCTTCAAGTGACACATGTTGATCATCATTGTATCTTGAAAGAAAGCTAGAAAAAAGGTTGACAGAACTGTCACATCGGTTGCAGAAGTCGTTGTAAATATGAGCTTTCTGATATTCCATCATAAACTGCTTTTCCATTTTATGAGCAAGCTTTCTGAACTCCTCCTTCATGAAGCTGGGTTGGTTGATCAAGTTGGTAAAGAGATGACGTATGAGTTTGAAACTGGGTTTGATTTGGTAATTTGAAATTCAAATTTCAAACTTCCCTCTTTTTCCTGCAGCATTATGTGCTCTACTCACAGGTGAGCTTTCTGATGTACGTAATCAGCCCTTGAAGAGTTATTTCACTTTCTGATCTTCAATCAAATATTCTTGATGATGATTTCTTTGTGATTGTGATAATTGAAGATTAAGTAATATGTTGCATATGGATGTACTTTGATATCTTCATCTTGAGAGTACTTTCTGATGTCCCGTGCCACTTTTTGAACTCCCTTTCCTTGGTTTCTTGGTTCTTAACTTGATCTCCTTTAGTCCTTAAGCATTTACATTTTCTTTGCACGAGATAATGATCACTTCATTTAAGCTTAATCTCTTCATACGAGATAAAATATGTTTGCACATGTGTAGTGAAATTATTCTCGATTCAAGTCCGTTTCTATGCTTTGTTCCATAAGTATGTATACGTGCTTTGCTTGAAATAATATTCACTTTCTACTAGGCTCAATCTCTTTCCATGAGACAAATCATGCTCACACATGCAAAATGAAACATTATTCTTGCTTTAAGTTTGTAACATACTAACCGGATTTGACCTATTATACTTTTTCAAGAAACTCAAGGTAAATATTAGTCGTTCTTCAAAGTATTTTCTTTGAATTAGTTTTGTTGTCATTCAAAACATATGAGCAGAAGGGTTCTGGAGCTAACAATCTGCCCCTTTTTGATGATGACAAACCAATTTTGAAGAAAATCTTTTGAAGAGATAATTAAAAGAAATATTGCAGAAATGTAAATAGGATAAACATATTCTTTCGAATTATCAGAAAGGAAAATTTTCAGGAAGTTCTTTTTCTTAAGGCATGATGTGAATCATAAAAATATTTTTAGCCTTAAGTGACATTTTAATCAGAGCTGTTGTTGTTTCGTTTTAAGCATAAGACAGACTTACTCATACTTTCTGATTGTTGTGAGAGCAGATGTTAAGGAGAAAGATGATTAAGCTATGGATAAACAACTATCTTGATCATTTGTCAAAGGAAAGGAACCTTCTAAAGATTCTCATCCTTGAAAACATAGCAAGTAGAAACTTGTAATATTTTATATTGATAAGATCTGTTTTCAGCAAAACTCATCCCAAAAGAGATTTTGAAAGGAATGTTCAAAGCATTTGAATTTTAGAAAAGCAAACTGATACTTATGTAGTTCCTGATGTTTAAAGAAACCATAAGAAGGATAAGATTAACATATTGTTATGCGGGGTTTCTAAAGCTCGTATAAGGATCAATCCCCAAATAAGCAAGAAAGAGCTTTTTGAGCTATGAAACTTTCCCATAAGAAACAGGTTATGAAAATGATGTTTTCAAATATAGAAGATATATGGTCCTTTTTAAAACAAGTTTTTGTGAACGCAAGAGCACATTACTCTGTGAGAGATTGAAGCTTGTTCACTAATCTTGGTCTTTTTAACACATGCAAGCGCATGTTTCTAAAGATAAGTCAGAAACTATATATCAAGACTTTGATCATGTTAAGTGCAAAACTTTAGAAAAACATCTCTTAAGAGTGTAAAGGTAAAGAAAAAAAATGATTAAGCTCATCATGTATATCAATACTCATCTTATAAAACAGTATCGAAGCAACAACCACCTTGTGCTTCTAAAGATACTTGGCCAAAACTAATCACAGAAAGCATGTAAGCTGATATCCAATGTATATGAATAAGCGAGTCAAAGCATACGCATTCAAGATAAGAAGCAGACACATGATAGAAATATATGTGATTAGCTGAGCTTAGATAGAACATTGGTATGAATCAGAACTTAAGATAAAAACAAAGCATGAAGCATAATACAAAGATGCATCAAAACATGAGTTAAGAAGGATATAAATAAGACACAATAGAACTAAAAAAGATCATGATCAAAGAAACTTTTACAAACATAAAGCATGCTCAAAGATATAAAAAAAATGCTAGCACTAGAAATGCTAAAAACAAAATTCTCGGGGCTCCTCCTCAATATATCTCCCCCTGAGTCCTTAGTACAATCTTCTTATCAGCATTGTTCCCCCTGAGTCCTTGAGACATAAATTTTCTTCAACCTAAAACTTCTCCTCCTTTGGCATCATTAAAAAGGAGGTGTGCCAGGAAACCAAGGACACTATATTCAGCCTCTTCACCTTAGTTCTTGTAGGATGTCAGAAGTATTGATAATGGGCATTTATGTAACTTACCTTGCTACCAAACCTTAGCTTTTTACATGAGTTTTACTATATTGTTGACACAATTAATAAGAATTTTCATTTATCCTTCATTGTGTGATTTTGATAGAATTGATGGCTTTTGCATTGATTATAGGACAATTTGCAATTACGTCCTCTACAACTTCCATGTTCATCCCAAAACCCAATTCTAAGAGTATCTTGATGAAAATCGGGTTGCAAAATTAAATGTTGCTGATGTTCTGATTCTATCTAACTTGACCTCCAATTAGTATATTCACAATATTTGGAGCTACAGATGTCCGATTGGGGTGATTTTGGTGGCGTTGGAAAGCTTATTCAAAGGACTACAATTGCTATTTCTAGTGCCAATGCCAAATTCAATTATGTCCACTACTGTAGCGCTCTTTGAATGTTGTAGTGCTCAACAGCACCTACAAAACGATGTTTATTAACAAAGCTCCCCTGGAGACCACTGCAGCTGTCAATAACCACTGCAGCAGTGGTGCAATGACACAGAACATCTCTTTCAACCTATTTTTGGGCCCCAATTTGGGCTATTTTAAAGAGCAGTATTTAAGGAATTGATATAAACTTTTACCCTAACTTTTTACTCAGTTTTAGGTTGTCACTTTAGATGCTATTATTCTCTCTCCATTTTTCTCTCTCTTTTCTTTCCATCTTCTTCTTCTTTTTCTTAGGGATTCCATTGGTGAAGGCACTTTCCTTTGGAGATTGTGGTAAGGATTATTGCTATTATTTTCACGTTCTTCCATCTTCATTGTTGTAATTCTCCAGAGATGGAGAAGTAGATTTCTTTAGTAGTGTAGGGATTTCTGGATGGATTGGGATGACAGTTGAGACCCTTTATTTATATTGAATGCATTGATTTTCTTAATATTCTGCAATTTCTATTCCCTTAATTATTGTGGTGATTGTTATAATCCTTATTGGAATAACTAAATTGGCAATCGTCATTTAGGGAAATCCTATAGGCATAAATTGATAGATCTATTGGTTTATGTTTGAGGGAGAACATTAGAATTAACTTTCTGATTGGCAGTTAGGCTATAGCAATTGGTTCATTAAATCAATGTGATTTCTAAATAAATTGGCGACCGTCGTTTATTAGTTATTTACATTGGTCAAATTCTAGAGGTCGATTGATCACTAGTAGAATTGCCAGTAATTTATTATTAATAGCCATCAATGGGTTTAATATTTGATCAATGATAATTGATTTCCAATCCTAGGAATACCTTACACTAGTGCCTTCTCTATTGTTGCTATTATCTTTCAATTTAAATTATTTTCTTTAATTCTCAAAACCCCCAAATCTTTTTAACTAAGTATTGAAGCCTCCTTCAGAGACGACCTAGGTTGTGCCCTTTGCTACATTTTTTGTGCAACTTAGCATTAAAATAAATTTTTAATTTAAAGAGGTAGGCGACAACCTCTGTCAAGTATTATGAACAATCTATTGCAATAAATCTTCATGATTCTAAGACCTATTGTCCAGGTTGTCTAGTCCATCTGAAATGAGTTGTTGATTATACATCAAACTCCTTATGCCAGGATAGGTGTAGTTTGGAGGTGTTGTTTGACAACGACTAGAAGAGGGTTGATCACCTCCTTGATCTTGAGCTAGTTGGTACAAAGATAGGAACATAGTGAAGGGTTGTTCAGCATAAGAAGGAGAGGAGTTATCAGCGGGAGTAGGGACAGTTTTAAGTACTATACTTCCCATAAAATTTGGGGAAAATATATCTTCATGTATCCTAATCCTGCTTCCTTGGTCAATTCTAGATCTCGAGGGTTTAGATAAAAGGATAGTGTCACCACTGGGTATTGTGTCTGAAAGATGCTTCGTAGAGTCTTCAGAACTACTGTCCAGAGTGATTACATGCCTTTTTATACCCTTTTTCTCCCTTTTCCTCGACAGTGAGCTCTTTGGTGGGTTTCTTCAGAGTTTTGAAGTGAGATATGGCATATTCAGTTCCAACCATATACTCAAACCGTTCATTTTCCAAAGGATATATTTCACATACTCAAGTACCCTAGTTATCAAAATTCCATAGGGCACAAAGAATGAAGAATCTCTGGAGGCATAATCAATCATATGATCCAAAACCAGACAAGGTAGATTGACTATCCTTTTAAATAGGAGATAGAACAACAACATACAATCCATGCCTTCCAAAAGAGGCCCAGCATTTAGCCTTGGAAGAAGAGTACATTGAATAAGAGTCAGAACCTTTCTTACATCTGTCTGAAGCATATCAACAGATATCTTCCATGGCAGAAAGCTTGGGTAACCAATGAGACTAATGGAAACTTCTTCAAGCAAGACCCTAAGAGGAGTAAACCAACATTTTTTGAATGAACAAGCATGGATGATATTGGAGAGATCGGAGTTGGCAACTTCTATATCAATGCTTTTGATGTATAAAGTTACTACTGAATTGGTTACTTGAACCAACTGTGAGTAAAAGGCAGTTACCACCTCGAGGAAGATTTTATCTATCATGTTGATGAACTCTTCTCATCCTTGGAAAGAAATGACTTCTAACAAAATGGAAATATGAGCTATCAAATCGTTGCTCAAATGTTTGCTAGGGGTAATTTGATAATGAACAAAATAATCAACATAGTATTCCTGATGATAGGATTCATCAAACATAAGGGGAATTTCTTGATCAGCAAAAGTTTCTCCAAAATTCTTTCCTTCAGCCATGTCAACACACAAAGATTGAAGCATGAAGGTATCTTGGATAGAGAAAGGATTTAACTTAGGACAGATGATGAAGGTTAAGGTTACAGAGAGATGTGAAAGAAGATGAAATGGTCGAAATCTTGAGATCTGGAGAAGACGAAATGGGTTAAGGAAGTGTATATAGGAAGATGAAGAAGGTTAAGGTAAAATGTGTGTTTTTTTAAAAGATGTGATATGACTAAAGGCAAAGCAACATAGAGAGAGAAACTCTGACATAGTGGGTGAAAAATCCTGCTTTTTCATCCCTTTTTCAGAAATAGAGTTTTCTGACTCTTGATTCTCTCCTTTTGAAATAATTACTTTTTGAGGCTTCAGGATTTACTTTCTGATCCCCAGAGGAACTTTCATAACTTATCCCTGATTCTTCCTCCTATTTTGAGGTTAATGCTTCTATATAACTAACATTCATTGATCCTCTTTCTGACCAAACATCCTTCTTCTGAACACTTTTTTTTCTTTCTGATTGATCCGTTTTCAATCTAAACAACCTGATTCCCTTCTTGTCTTGCAAACTGATACACCATACCTCATAAATAACTGTGGCCTTGCAAATTGACTTCAGAGACACATGTCGGTAGACCTGATCTTGCAAACTGATAAGCGTAGTCGTCAGGAGGATGTGTACACTGATGATTATAGATGCTTTGCTTGATCTTCAAAACGGAATAGTGAAGAGAGGCCACTCAGAGAGTTTTATGCAGAGATGCTAATGCATGTGTGAAATCTTAAAAAGCTTTTAAAACCAGAAAACAATCGAGAGATCTGTAGCTTTAGATTTTATGAATACATCTTGATACAAGATCCTCAATAGACACATCTATTTACCAAACATCTCTGTTTTAAGAGGATAATATAAGAAGGATATTTTACAAAAAACATATAAGAATAAGAGGAGTTGAAAGGATTTTTGTAAGGATAAATAGCATAAGAAGTTTTAGGTGATAGGAAAACAACTTATCTCTAGAGATGATTTTGTAGCTGATTCCTTATCCATAGGATCTGGGTTTAAAGAACTTAGCATGCTTTGGCTTTTTCCTTATGATCCCTCCTTCTTGTATGGAAATAATTCCCCTAATAATATCAGATTTATCCAGATGATCCTAGATCTTTTTCTCAGCATGGATGATGATGCCTTGAACATGATGAGTAGACTTTGCCTTTCTCTTGAGCTTGTAACGCCCCAATTTTTACTGTAATTTTTACTGTCATTAGAAATTACTCAATTACCGAATTACTGTAGGTAATTATTACATAAGATTTGAGGCCGAACAATCCTCAATAAAGGAATATAACATTAGAAGAGAGGTTAGGAACGATTCATGCGAGAGTCGCAAATCCCGAATTTCTGTACGTATAAAATGACCAAAATGCCCCTGAAGTTATTTTACTCAGAAAATGAGGATCGTGGGCCCCACCTATTCTCAAGGGGATATTTTGAGGATAATAAGGGATTGTTTGTGTTATGTGTGTTAATAGAGCAGAAGGATCTCAATTTTGAGTTCCGACGCGCGAAATGACCAAAACAGCCCTGCAATGCTGTTTAACTCCGATGTGCGTGCCGATCGAGCCCGAACCTCACTAAAATGTTTTAAAATGTGTTTTTAAGCCATGATTAACCATTGGTTAAGCTCGGGTGGCCTCGGGCAATTTTTAAGTGAAAGTACGATTTTGCCCTGTTTTGGGCGAGTTTGCGAATTCGGGATTTTTGATTCAGTATACGAAACCTAAGCAATATTAGGCTCAAATTAAAGCTTATTAAATTCTAAATATTAATCTAGAGTCAAAATTATGTATTTAGATTGATTAGAATCCAAAATTGCTCAAAAACACCCAAATTGCTTACTAATTCACTTAAACCCTTAACAGTAAATTCTCTAAATTACATGAATACCTTGCCTACACCTAAATAATGCATGGAACACACAAATTTCACTTCTTTGGGCTGTAATGGACGAAATTATTGATGCCATTATGCAGCTGAATTATTGCCAAAAGTTGCACTAAAACAAAATGCCAAAATGTCACCATAAGAGACATAATTCCTTAATTTCATACAACTTTGTCTAAAATGATTTTTCCTCCCTTATTTCTCCTGCAAAATTCCGTCCACTACCTCATCATTTTGGCCAATTAGAAGCCTCAAAATCTTCTATAAATAGGCTTGCTTGAGTGGTCTTGGAATGCTTGGTTCATAACTAGTTTTTAGGAGCACCAAAAACTTTCTTTCTTCCTCCTCTTTGGCTGAATTCTTTCTTCAATTTTTCAAAAAGATTTTGTTTCATTTCACTTCAAGAAACCAAGTTCTCTTCCTCTTCTTCAACTCAGATTAGGTAGGGAGTAGTTTCTAAATTTATTTCTATGCTTTGAGGAGTTGTGTTTTTAGCTCAAAATGATGAAATTATGAACTTGCCTTAGCTTTTCATTTTGGTTTTCCTCTTCAATTTTTCTTTAACCAATTCAACCATATGGCCTAGGTGGAACTAAGATGATGGCTTGATGATGAGGACCTTGAGGTGGGTTGTAAATCCATCACAAGTTAGGCCTCTAAAGCTTGAAAATTCCACTTGATGCAAAACTTTAAAGAATAATGCTTTATGATGCTAAAACAAAGATTTTTAGTTTAGAACTTGAAAGATGTATTTTTCCTTTTATGTTTTATTTCTTGTTAAGATATGTATTGGGTTGAATTTATAATTCTTTTAAAGTCTTGAAGGAGCTCTAGTAAAGAAACAAAATGAATTTGCATCCATGATTAAGTTTATGCTTTGCATAACCATGTTTACCTTCTATGTCATCACTAAATTTTCAAGAATGAATAAATGAACTTGCATTTCTCATGTTTAAATTCCAAGCTTGTATCTCATGTTTATGTTTCAAGTCATCACTTAATCTTTCAAGATAATAAAGAGGTTGCATCTCATATTTAATTTATGCTCTCACTATATTTTATAATGGCTAAAAGAATCAACGCATGACATGTTTATTTTATGCCATCACCTAAAGATCCTAGAGCTCAAAGACTTGCCCATGTATCACAAGCAAAGAAATATGATTATTGGAGTTAAAGAATTTATTCTTTAAAAAGTCTTGAGATTAGAGCTTAAAAAGATGTAATAATAATATTCTCTTCTCCCTCTACTGGTCCTATGCGGACTACCGCCGCTCCGGTTTCTTAATATTCTCTTCTCCCTCTCTGGTCTGTGCGGACTACCGTCGCTCAGGTTTCTTAATATTTTCTTCTCCCTCTCCATTGGTCCTGTGCGGATTACCGCTCCAGTTTCTTGTATCATGTTTATATTTCAAGTTCTTGCATCATGTTTAATTTTCAAGTCATCACCTTAAATCTTAAAGATAAAGAAATGGAATTGCATATCATGTTTATAATTCCAAGCTATCACCTTATAAAGATAAGATTAAAATAAGGTTGCATAGCATGTTTATAATTCTAAGATGTCACCTAAATCTCTAAAGCTCAAGACTTACTCCTTTTATCTTAAGTGAGAATTTTAATTGTGAAGATCCTCCCAAATTTGACAAAAGAACTAGTTTCTAAATGAGTTTTAAGGCTTTGCAAGGATTTTACTGGGAACTAGTATTTTATATGCACTTAAAATATGATTCTATGTAATTGCATGAGGTTCATGATTCACCCACGATCCGAGTTTAGTATCAATGTGTGATAATGATTTGATATGATTGAAGTTGTGATAATTATGGTTTATTGTTAAGAGAATGATTCATAATTGGTTTAGTAACTAATTAGTTCTATAATTGATAATTCTATGTAAGGATTGGATGCTTATTAAGTACTTGATATCATTGAATGATTTCTGGCTTGCATGTTATAGTTCTTGTTGCAAATAATGAGAATGCTTGTACATGAAATGTTCTTTATTATGTAAAATTTACCTTTGTTGCTAGAAGAAAGTGTATCATTGTAAAAGTGTAATTTGGAAAGGTTACGCTAAGGAAAGACTTGGTATTTAAGCGTGTCCATTGTGACCCACCTCTCTTCCCGGGAATCTCCCATATGCATGATTACTGATTGATATATATTATTCTAGCTTAAGACTATAAATGAGAAAATGTTATGATGTTTATGAATTGTATTATGATATAACATGCAAAGATTTAATGATGACTTAAACTTATAAGAAAATGATCCTTTGGAACCATCGGACTATAGGTGGTGAAAAGGTGATTTTAGCCCCTAACCCGTTCTCTCAAAAGGGTAGAGTCGGGACTTTAGCTTATCAAAAGGGATAAGTATATGCTAGTGACGACTAGTAAAATATGAGCTCATAACCTAAATTACTCCCAAAAGGGTGGAGTATAGGGTGGCCCAAGGAAAATAATGATGATGATAAGATTTTAAGTCATCAAAGGCACTAAAGAAATGAAATATGTGCCTTTGTGTCCATGTGTAGCTAATATTATATGACGTTCTTTTATGCATGTTATTTTGATAATGATGATGAGGAATATGATGTAATGATAAAGGAAATGTTCATTGTAAATATGACATGTTAAGAATAAGATGCATTATAAGACGCATGATTAAAAATTGACGAACCTCGGTTAAGTATTTGTCAGAACTTAAAATGAATCTTTGCATGCTCACTATTTTAGAATAATCCCGAGGTTCCCGGGACTTTGATGATGACCTTTGTAGAAGGAGGTACCCTACTGAGAATTCTTTAGCAAGATTCTCACTCCTTTTCTTTATTTCCGTCATTGTCTCCAGATTCAAATGGCGACATTCGTCTGCTCGTTGATACCCCTACTTGGGAATTCCACTATGATCCGATTGCATCGCTCGTATCATTTTAAAGGAGGTCTTGTGATTCGTGTTTTTATTTACATAGGTCGCCCATTTGCACATCCTGTCCCTAGTTATCGATTTTCTCCTACTTCTCCCTATGGCGATGAAATGGTTTTCGAACATGCACGTCCACTTGATGAAAGGATGTTACGTTCTTATCCCGCTTCATCTGCTGTCCATGGATTTCCAGAGTATGTTCGAGGCGAGATATTCTGAAACCGATCCTTGAGGACACTCCTACTCATGTATATTCGAGAGCTCGCTCCTACTCCCACGTGTAAGAGAGGGTAGTGAGGAAAGCAGTTGTTCACCGAGGTTAGCGAGAAGGCCGTCCATGCGACCCGGCTGGTGCATCTCGTGTCCCGTCAGAGGAGCTCATCAGTGGATCGGATTTATTCCCCCATTTCGGGACAGTGGCCATAGAAGGTTCTTAGTAGATTTATGTGTGATCATGCACCTAGTTTTAGGATAACCTTCCGCTTATGGAGTTATCTAGTTTAGGGGCATGTATTTCCTTAAGTATATTTTCTTTTATGGGTTTGCATAAGATAATGATGTATGAACATAACCCACCCTTTGAGTGAGGTTATTGTATGTAAATATATGCTATAATGTGCTTATGGATGTTATATGATGGAGCCTAAGTGATATGATGTGATATATTCTTAAACGTCTTATTATACCCCGCGTACTCGTTCACGTTGTACTCGGCTCATGTTTTCAATTATGTGTTTAAAAAAAAAAAATGGCTCGTAATTTCACTAAGTATTTTCAAATTATGAAGAAAGAACCAAAGCAAGGAGTAAAGTCTAGTCATTAATCAGATTCAACCTAGGTGTATCTGGTTAATTACTAGGGTGTTACAGAGCTTGGATATCACATGCAGCATAACTTCCTCCAAATTTTGACAGCTCAAGGCTTTCTCAACAAATATAGATATTGTGGTGGTGATGAAAGCATGTTTGATAGATGATCAAGGAATAACTTGGTTTTCATGTCCTTGAAAGACTGTAGGAACTTTGACAACAGAAGATAATTTTTAAAGACTGAACTATCATGAAGGTACAGTATATTCAAATCATCTAGCTTCAATGTCATCCTCAAACTGCTCATGCTGTTTATCAAAAGGATTACTTTTTGATCATCGAGCATAACTTTCTAAAAGATTGAGGTTTTGAAGCTTTTGACTTTCATCTACTGGCTTACTAGAGTTGCCTTGAGATAGAAAATCTCAGGACTTTCTTCAGCATAATCAAGATTATCAGCAAAGTCTTCCTTAAGCCCTTTCTTTATCATCATCATGAGATTCTTGAAAAGATTTACTCTTAGGAACTGTGATAACACTTAGAACTAGAGCCTGATATCTAGATGGATCATCATCAAAGTACTTCTATTGAAGTTTCAGGCAGAGAGGTATATCAGAAATACCTGCAAGAAGAAGTATGACTTTTGGTATCCAGACTTTCATAGGTCCTTATCAGTTAGTCTCAGATAAAGAGATTTTTCTAACTTTTTTAAAGGAAATTCTTTTCAGGATTCATTTGTTGTATAGGTATCTCTTTAAATATATTAAAAAAATTAAAAGGGAATACATATATAGTAGATGAAATTGCATAGATCTTTTTAGTTTCACCTATATATCTCAATCTAGTTTCCAGAAACGAGAGATGCTGACCATCTTTCACAAAAACTTAGTTTTTGGATTTTGGCAAATAAAACGGGTCAGAAATTATGATGCTATGAAGTCCTCTCCAGGATTCAGAAGAAATTTCTGACATGTTCATATAGCTTCTTGGAGGCTTCAGACACATAAAACTTGAGAAGAGTAAATTCTCTTGGAGTATTTCTCTCTTTCAGCTTTCCAGATTAAAATTAAATCTTCTCAAGTGATCATGCCAACTCTATGAGAATTTTGATTGAATGAGATATATAGACGAATGGACTTGGAATCTTTTTAGTAACTCATCCTACAAAAAGAATTAACAAAGATAGAATAGAGAAACTTTTACCTCATGAGTTACTTATGATATTCTTCAGTTGTGAAGCACAGAATGGCAGCAAATTTTAGCATAACAAGTCCTTCTGACCAAGACTTTATAACATGCACATTCTTCCTTTTTGCTCAGCGATATGTTGATAAAGAGCTGAGTAAATACATGATGTATGACATTGCTGTTATAAGCAAATGTTCTTTCTCAAGATGATCTTTGTCCTGATCTGTATCCTTTAGATATGGTCTTTACAGACTTCAGTCATGGACTATAGATGAAGAATTCATATTTAAAAAACAATCTCAGATAACATTATCTGATTTTCTACTTCTCAAAGAAGCTTTAGCAATTTTCATCGCTTCATCATTGTAAGACATCTGATATGTTACAAATAGGATCAAAGATATTTTGATACATATTGATATCCTTCAACATCATGTACTGATTGTCTCATACGGCCTTTCTTATGTAATGTCCCATACATAGGCAACATATATGGTTTACACTTGATGCTTAAGAAAGTAGAGACTTGACTTGATTGAAAAGCTGATCTTTCTCCTTTGTAAAGTTCATGTCAATGTGTCTCCTTTGAATCCCTTTCATCATAAGAATGAAATGTGTCATGACTTAGAGTCTTGTCAGCAAAAGATCATCCGAAAAAAAATGATCTTGAAAAGATGATATACATGCCATTTTGTCTTTTGGATTTTTGTCCTCTACAATCGTTGGATTCTTCAACCCCTTAGAAGCCTTGCTCTGATACCACTTGTAGGTGTAGATGTGCACAAGAAGAAGGGTTAGATCGTGCATTGATCATTTTCATGTTTTCTAAACTAACTGAAAATAAATGTGCAATGAAAATAAGTTAGTAGCTTCAGAAAGTAACTTTCTAAATCCTAATAAGTAAAACGCTCACTATTAAAAGAGATAACATAAAAGGAAGAAGGGTATATGTATGAGACTGATAGAAGTTAGCGATGCAACAAAGGTAAATAAATGAGATCAGAGTAAGAAAGAAAAGACACAAGGTATTTTATACTGGTTTGGCTAATCCTGCTTACATCTAGTACTCAACAACTGTTAAGGTTCCACTATAACAACAACTTTCTTAATATGAGAAAGCAAAAATGGATAGTCTGTACATTAGCCTTCCGAAGCTATCATCCAAGGATTTCAGAAATCACCTGTACACAAGGATTTTGAGTAGTTCTATACTAGCCTTTCCAAGCTAACATGAGTGGTCTTGACTCTAGCCTTTCCAAGCCAACCCATGACTAACAGGCAACTCCTTTAGCACGTTGTTAGTAGTCTTTTTCCAGCTTCTCCAAGTTGCAAGTAGTCTTGACACTGGCCTCCCCAACACAACCGTGACTGATAGGCAACTCCTTCAGCACATTGCAAGTAGTCTGTTCTCGGCCTCTCCATGTTGCAAGTAGTCTATTCCCAACCTTTCCAAGCCACAAGTAGTCTTTAACTAGCCTCTCCAAGCTAAATCGTGATCAGTAAGAACACCTTACTATCACATTGCAAGTAGTTTTACCTTAGCCTCTCCAAGCTATGTCTCACACTGATCATTAATGGATCAAAGATACAAAAGTTAAGTGTTTAGGTTGCCACTCAAACTAACCTACACTTAAGTCTCCTTAAAGATGATACATTTTAAAAAGATCCTAGGAGAACTTGAATGACTTCCTTCTTTTACTTCTTCTATAAAAAGAACATAAATCTAACTAAGAATATAGAAGGAAGATTTTCTTTACACTTCAAGGATAAAACTGATTACATGATAAAGATTGAATATTCCAAGACGTAGAAGAAGATTTTTGCAGAGTTTCCTCTCTTGAATCTTCAAATCTCTCAACATTCTTCAAGCTTAGCATCTCCTTATATAATGATCTTTCTTTGTGACCATTGCTATAGATCAGTTCTTCAAGTGACACGTGTTGATAATCAGTTGTGTCTTGAGAGAAATAGCTAAAAGAGAGGTTGACAAAACTGTCATATTGGTTGCAAAAGCCGTTGTAAATATGAGCTTTCTAATCTTCCATCAGAAACTAATTTTCCATTTTATGAGCAAGCTTTCTGAACTCCTCGTTTGTGAAGCCAGGTTAGTTTATCAATTTGGCAAAGAGATGACGTGCCAATTTGAAAATGGGTTTAACTTGATAATTTGAAATTCAAATTTGAAATTTCCCTTCTTTTCCTGTAGCATTCTTTGCTCCACTCATAGGTGAATTTTCTGATGTACGTAATTAGCCCTTGAAGAGTTATTTCGCTTTCTGATCTTCAATCAAATCTTCTTGATGATGATTTCTTTGCGATTGTGATGATTGAAGATTAAATAACTTGTTGGATATGGACATACTCTGATATCTTCATCTTAAGAGTACTTTTTTGATGTCCCGTGCTACTTTCTGAAGTCCCTTTCCTTGGTTTCTTAGTTCTTGACTTGATCTCCTTCAGTCCTTAAGCATTTACACGTTCTTTGCACAAAATAATGATCACTTCGTTTAAGCTTAATCTCTTCATACGAGATAAAAATGTTTGCACATATGTAGTGAAATTATTCTCGATTCAATTCCATTTCTATGCTTTGTTCCATAAGTATGTATACTTGCTTTGCTTAAAATAACATTCATTTTCTAGTAGGCATAATTTCTTTCCATGAGACAAATCATGCTCGCGCATGCAAAGTGAAACATTATTCTTGCTTTAAGTTTGTAACATACTAATCAGATTTGACCTGTTATACTTTGTCAAGAAACTCAAGGTAAACATTAGTCATTCTTCAAAGTATTTTCTTTGAATTGGCTTTGTTGTCATTCAAAATATATGAGTGCAAGGGTTCTGGAGCTAGTAGAAAACTCAAGTCACTGTTAGCCCCTATTGGCATAGCTATCTGCACACATGTTGGTGGTTCACAAAACCTAACAAAGCGTTACATCCCATTGTTATTGCAGCAATCTTTCAATTTTAGCTACTATAACTTGAAGCCCATGCGCATGTGAATGAGTGGAAATAGCGACCAAACTAATGACTTTCGCATCATTGGACTCACAAGGCACCCTTTTCCAGGTCAACTGCAACCTGTCATGGACAGCCAATAACTATCACAATGATATCACTTGTAAAGACTACTCCTTTGAAACTACAATCCAAGCTCTGTCATGGTTCCTCAATAGACCACTAATGCCATCCCGCTAAGACTGCTCAAAATGACTGCCATCCATGTTGAGTTTGACCTTACCCCTACATGGTCTGGACCAACCTACCGAAGTAGCAGGACCACCAGCCCTCAATCATAAGACTGACATTAACGAACATGTTGCAAGGACTGATAAATATTGCCCATCACCATATGCATCGTATAATGGTCTAAGTCAAGAACTAGATTATTTCACCACATCCAAACCTACCAAATAAAGACAAGAAACAAAACACTCTCACTGTCACCAGAATAACATTTCAACCAAGCATCACACTTGAGGGCAAAAAACTGAGGATCATTTGCAAACCTAACCCTCATCCAAATTGTTCATGAAGCAACACATTCCTGCACATAATGGATAGTCATCTTGTCTGAAACATTACACATTGAGCACAAGCTCTATGTAAACACAACCAAAGGAAAAATATGATTTCTCCCAGCAAGGTAGCTTCCATAGCCACTACGATGATTCTGAAGCACCCTATAACAAGCGTGCCTTAGAGTATAAACATTGTCATATGATTCTTCCATGCCCGCCAATCATCCCCCTGAAGAGACAGGTCGGGCTTGTTGAGAATTGGAGTTTGAATCTCCACTGGAAGATCCATACTTAAAGACCCCAACTGTTAATTCCAAAACCCTTGCACTCATATGTTTTGAATGACAACAAAACCAATTCAAAGAAAATACTTTGTAGAACGTCTGATGTCTTTTTGAGTTTCTTGACAAAGCATAACAGGTCAAATCTAGTAATGTTACAAACTTATAGCAAGAATAATGTTTTACTTTGCATGTGCAAACATGTTTTATCTTATGGGAAGAGACTAAGCCAACAAGAAAGTGAATATTATTTCAAACAAAGCATGTATACATACTTATGGAACAAACAATAGAAACAGACCTGAATCGAGAATAATTTCACTACACATGTACAAACATGTGCTATCTCGTGTGAAGAGATTATGCTTACACAAAGTGATCATTATCTTGTGCAAAGAATGTGAACATGCTTAAGGACTGAAGAATATCAAGCTAAAAGCCAAGAAACTAAGGAAAGAGTCTTCAGAAAGTAGCACGAAACATCAGAAAGTACTTTCAAGATGAAGATATCAGAATATGTCCATATGCAACATGCTACTTAGTCTTCAATTATCACAATCACAAAGAAATCATCATCAAGAAGATTTGATTGAAGATCAAAAAGTCAAATACTTTTCAAGGAACTGGTCCCGCACATCAGGAAGCTCACGGCTGTGTGTGGAGCAAAGAATACTATAGGAAAGGAAAGGAAATTTGAAATTTCAATTTCAAATGATCAAATCAAATCCAGTTTAAAACTGGCATGCCATCTCTTCTACCTATTTGATCAACAACTTTAGCTTCATGAAGGAGGAGTTCAAAAAGCTTGCTCAGAAAGTAGAAAAGTAGTTTCTGATAGAGGATCAGAAAGCTCATATTTATAAGGACATCTGCAACCGATGTTATAGTCCTGTCAATCTCTCTTATAGCTGTTCTTTTCAAGACACAACTAATATTCAACAAGTGTCACTTGAAGAACTGATCAATGGCAACAGTCACGAAGGAAAAGATCATTATAAAAAGATATGCTAAGCGTGAAGAACATTAAGAGATTTTGAAGATTTAAAAAGAGGAAACTCTACAAAAATCTTATCCCACTTCCTGGAATACTCTACCTTAACAATGAAATCAGTTTCTATCCTTGAAGCATAAAGAAAACCTTCTTTCAATATTTTAGTCAGATATATGTTCTTCTTGTGAAAGAAGTAGAAAAAGGAAGTCATTCAAATTCTACTAGGATCTTTCAAAAATACATTATATTTAACGAAACTTGAGTGTAGGTTAGTTTGAGTGGCAGCCCAAACACTGAATCTTTGTATCCTTGATCCATTGGTGATCAAAGTGAGACATAGCTTGGAGAGGCTAAGGTAAAACTACTTGTAATATGATGTTAAGATGGACTTACTCATCATGGTTTAGCTTGGAGAGGCTAGTCAAAGACTACTTGAGGCTTGGAGAGGCCTGGAACAGACTACTTGAGGCTTGGAAAGGCCTGGAACGGGCCTGAAAAGGCCAGAGTCAAGACTACTCAGTTGGGCTTGGAGAGGCCAAAGTCAAGACTACTCAGTTGGGATTGGAGAGGCCAGTGTCAAGACTACTTGCAGCCTGGAGAGGCAGGGAAAAAAATACTAACATCGTGCTGAAGAAGTTGCTTGTCAGTCACGAATTGGCTTGGAAAAGCCAGAATCAAGACTACTCATGTTAGCTTGGAGAGGCTAATATAGAACTACTCTAAATCCTTGGTTACAGGTGAATTCTGAAACCCTTGGATGATATCTTGGGAAGACTAATGTAAAAACTATCCTCTCTTTCTCAGGTTGAGAAAGTTATTGTTTTAGTAGAACCTCAACAATTGTTAAGTAAGTACTAGATGTAGGCATGTTGGCCGAACCTGTATAAAATCCTTTGTGTTTTCTTTTCTCTCTTACCTTTATCTCTCTTATCTTCTGTCATTACTTTATTATCTTATTAATCAGCTCTATTCCCTTTATGTATCTTTTAGACTATGTTTTTTATTCTGAGTGTTGTTATTTAATAAGGATCAAAAAGTAACTTTCTCAAGCCACTAACTTTGTTTCCGTTGTACTTCAAGTTTTATACTTGATAATAATTCCTTTCAGAAGCTTCAAAAATCCAAAAAGGGATCAATGCACGATTCAACCCCTCTTCTCGTGCACATCTCCACCTACAAGTGGTATTAGAGCTAGGCTTCTAAGGGGTTGAGCAATCTAATGATTGCAAAGGACAAAGATCCAAAGGGCATAATGGCATAATTCATTCTTAGAGGAAAAGGATCCAAAGGAAACCTGCTGACAAGTATCTCTCAAGAGAGAAAGACTCTACCTCATATTCATGTCAAGTCTTTATTCATATAAGCCATGAATTATAGTTGATCATACTGTTTATGTACTATGTGTTACATAAGAAAGGCTACATGAGACATCAGCTCATGATGATAAAGGAATTCAATGTGCATCAAGATATCTTTGATCCTGTCTGTAACATGTCAAATATCCTGCCTTGATGAGGCAATGATCTTTGCTAAAACACTTCTTAGAGAAATAGATCTAATTCTATTACTAGAGATTGGATTCTCTATCAGTCAAATATGTCTGAAGTCTAAAATGACTATATCTAAAGGACATCAATCTCTCGAGTATTGAATCAGGATAAAAACTATCTTGAGAAAGACCTGTTGCGTGCAGCAACAATGTCTCACATCATGAATCTGTTCATTTCTTTTCCAACATATCCCAGTGAAAAAGGAAGAATGTGCCAATGATCTTGAAAATATTTGTCAGAAAGTCTTGCCATGTTAAAGCTAGCTGTCATTCTACGCTTCATATCTCAAGACCCTCATCAAAGACATATGAGGTAAATGTCTTTGCATCTTACCTGTTTCATTTTGTTTGAATTGCTAGAAAGATTCTAAGCCGATTCATCTACATATCTCAATCTATCTTATAACCCAAAATGGTTGCCATGAACTTTTGAGAAAGTCTAAACTAAAGTTGGAAAGCTGAAAGAAAGAAATACTCCAAGAAAGTTTATTCTTCTCAAGTTATATGAAGTCTCCAAGGAGCTATATAATCATGTCAGAAATCTTTTCTCAAAATTCTTGAAGAAGACTTCATGGCATCCAAGATCTGACCTGTTTTATTAGATATATTCAAAGACCTTGTTTTTGGTAACAAATGGCCAGTATCTTTTGCCTCAAAGAAAATGGATTGAGATACACAGGTGAAACAGCAAAAGAAAATTCTATGTAACTTCATCTATTTGATATCTTCTTGTTTGGTTCTTTATAATGATCAAAGAGATACCTTCACAACAAATGAATCCTGAAAAGGATTTCTCTTTAAGAAGGTTGAAAACTCTTTATCTAAAAAAACTAACGGATAAGGACCCACAGAAGTCTAGGTACCATAGGTCATTCTCCTTCTTGTAGATATTTTTGATATATCCTTTGCCTGAAACATCAAAAGAAGTACTCTGATGTTGATCCATCCAGATATCAGATTCTAATTCTAAGTGTTGCCACATCTCCCAAGAGTCAATCCTTTCAAGGATCTCTCATGATGATGATAAAGAAAAAGCTTAAGGAAGACTTTACAAATAATCTTGTTTATGATAAGAACTGAGTTTTTCTATCTCGAGGTATCTTTAGAAAGCTAGCTGATGAAAGCTAGAAGCTTCAGAAAATGAGCTCTAGAACCTCTATCCTTCAGAAGAACATGCTCGGACTATTCAAGATAATTAGAAAGAAATCTTTCTGATGAACTACATGAGTAGTTTAAGAATGACACAGAAGCTAAATGATTCAAATGTACTGTAACTTAATGATAGTTCAATCTTTAAAAATTATCTTTTGTTGCCATAGTTCTAAAAGTTTCCCAAAGTTATGAAATCCAAGTTATTCCTTGGACATTTATTAACCATGTTTTCTGTAACATCCCCTATTGCTTTATGGATTGACGACTGTCCCCACAAACTAACACGGGTCTTTTCAGCGTGCTTTGTCCTCACTCGCACGCTTCCTAGGAAAACTTCCCAGGAGGTCACCCATCCCAAAATTGCTCCAAGTCAAGCACACTTAACTGTGGAGTTCTTTCAGTTTGGGTTACCGAAAAGAAGATGCATCTTGTTGGTATAGGTAGTATAAATCAATTCATATAAGCCCTCCTTAACTGAATAGTCCCATACCTATACAGTCTCAGGATCCCTCTCATTCGAGTGTGTAATCGGTTTATTCATGTACCCCTCCGCTTTCAAAGTCTGCTAGGAGCTGCTCCTTGTTCGTGCCTCTTTGCACTGGCAATCACTCCCCGACTTCGCAATCCCCGAGCGTATATTAAAAACAATAAACATAAGTTTTGAATATCATATAGCACAACATCATACAAGAAAATCATACATGAAGCTTAGAAGTGAAAGAAAACCCCTACTTGTTCTCGGAGCTTTAGAAACGTAGCTACACCAAGGCTAAACCAGCAACTTCTTCAATTTCTCTAAGCCTTTTCTAAGGGCTAAAATTCATATATAGAGCTGTGAAGTATTGGTGTTGGATGATGATAAGAAGAGATGATGGTTTAGAGGTGTTTTTGCTAAAATTTTGTAACTATTTTTGTGAAAAATAAAGGAAATGAAGAGAGAAATGGTGACTACAATTTTTGATAGATTTTAGGCTGAAGAATGAAGTGTGGAGTTGTGTTTAGAGGTGTGCTATTTATAGAGAAAGGCTAGGATTAAAATATTAATAATTTCATAATTTATTTGTCATGTTTAATTAGTTTAATTAATTAAATATTAAAGTTAACATTAAATAATTTAATAAATTCTCAATTATCATTTAAAGACATACTAAAATGTTAGTGACATAAAATACTTAAACTATGTGTATATGATGCATATTTATTATCTACTTATGTGATTGAAAATTATGATTAAAGATATTCTTAAATTTTGATTATGCTTTCTTCAAATATCTAAATATTGTGTAAATTCATTTTAATGTGTTAAAACATGTATTTTCAATTAATAAAGCCTTGAGCATAAGTTGTGGTATTTTAAGATGATATAACTTGGTTTTGATCTCATTATGTATTGATTGTAAAATATTTTTGATTTATAAAAAGTGTTTTATTTAATTCATTATAATAAATGAATTCTAAACCTTTGAGCATGTAGTATTTAGCTTGGTTTACATGTTATGTTTCTTCTGGGACCATTAAGACTTAATAAGATATAAAAAGACACAAAAAAATATATATATTTATATTAATCATGACCTTTACTAGGAACTTATGAATCTATAAACATTATATGGACTATTATGAATCTTTAAGACTCACTTGGACTTGATTTAGATAGTTATGATCATTATATTTGGACTCAAACTATGGACCTTGAACTATTGACCTTGAATTATGGACCTTGGACTATTAATATTTGACATGATTATACATTTATTAACATAAGGAAATATTATTTACAAAGATTTTAAGTTATGGTCCCATTAGGAATATAATATGTAAATTAGCTAGTTTCTTGCTTGAAGTGGTTTTTCTAATAGGTATAATTTTGTTTATATTTTTTTAATATTTCTTGAAAGATTCGATTGCTCTTTTACTTTGCTCTATGATCATATTTTTATATAAATGAAAAATATTTTTACCATATATATATTTTCTAAAGATAGATTTAAAATAATTTTTGTATGTACATAGACCTATGGAATTAGTAAAGTTATTATATGAATATTTGAAATTGAATTATTGCATGATTAAAACTAAGATAAGCATATTTTATTATAAAGAAAGTAAGTTTATTATAATAGTGTGATTTGGTGCTTCATTGATAATTACAAAGAAAAATGGGTTTTATTAATATTTTAAGAATCCTATGTTGTTTGGATTTATGTGAAAATATGGAAAATCTTATGGTCTGTATGTGAATATCAAAGAAATTGTGAAAACTTCATGTAATTTTCATAGTTTATGAATTCTATACGCACTATGTAAAAGGGATACATGAATAAGTCATACTTCAGGCCCACTTTGTGGCGGATAAGGACTTAGTAAACACTTAGTCTTGCAGTTGTTAAATGACACCTCGGGCCCTGCCATGTTAGTGGACAAGGACTTGGTGTATATTGCAGTGATGTCTCGGGCCCCGCCGAGTTAGCGGACAAGGACTTGGCATTCACTGATCTAACTACAGATCCAATATGAAGCAAACCTTGCAGACTATAACCATTAAAAGGAAACGTGATATTAAAAAAAAAAAGGAGTTTTACACTTACACTTCTTCTACTGTATTTTATTATGATTGATATTATGCACTTCCATCTTGCTTGACAATAGTAAAATATAATTTGAATTAATATGAAAGATTGCATTTTGCTGCACTCCTGAGTTATTCTTAGCCTTTTTGGGATGAAGTAGGACTCCCCTGGAAACATCGCCCTACTGGGAGACTTCTCTCACCCCTTTTCTTTGATGTTTCCAGATAGCATGGATCGTCATCAGTAATGAAATGGATGTAGCATTGGACTTAACTTCTAAATAATCAGATTCTATCATATGTGCTAGATAGAATACTTACTATATGTTACCAGACTTGGAATATGTCATATTGTTGTATTGAAGTTTTCTTTATGTATCTTGAATATTTAATGTGTACTATACCCTATGAATTGATGTTGGCAATGAAGTATGTTTTCCATAGATGATAGTTGTCTAAACTGTGGGAATTAGTGATTAATAAATAATAGTATTAAGATAGATTCTTTGTCGTTTAAAAATTATCCTTAGGTCACTGGATGTAAGTGTATCACTATGAATGTGTAGTTTGGAAAGGTTCTAGCTAAGGAAAGACTTGGTATTTAAGCGTGTCCGTTGTGACCCACCTCTCTTTCCTGGGAGCCTACCAGGTACATGAATTACAATTGATATACATTACTCCGGTATACGACCATAAATAATAAGCATTCATAAAAAAAAAATTCTACAAATGTATGATGTCCAAAATAATTATTTAAGGTCAAATAATTTAGATTTTAGGAGAGTGTTACGCTTTCATCACCACCACAATATCTATATTTGTTGAAAAAGCTTTGAGTTGTCAAAGTTTGGTGGCAGCTATGCTGAATGTTCTACCCTAGTTCAAGAGAAAAGGCAAAGTCTATGTTTCATACTCAAGACATCATCATCGTTGATAAGGAAAAGATCAAGGATCATCTGGATCAATCTGACATCGTCAGAGCAAGTAAATATACTCAGGAAGAGAAGATCAAAAGGACAAGCCAAAGGCTTGCCAAGTTCCTTGAACCCACATGCTGCGGATAAGGAATCAAATACAAGATTATCTTTTGAGGTAAGTTGCCTTCCCATTCTCTGAATTTTTTTTCCGTGTGATATTTATCTTTAAAAGAATCTGATCGGCACATCTTATCTATGTATGTTTGTGAAAAATGTCCTTTTGTTTTTAAAACGGAGATACTTGATAAATGGATGTGTCTACTGAAGATCCTGTATCTAGATGTATTCACTATATCTATAATTAAGAATCTCTTGGTTATTTCAGTCTTTGAAAAGTCTTTAAGCTTTTTGTAAAAAAAAAAAAGTTTCCTTTTGCATAAGCTTTTCTGCATAAAACTCTCCAAGTGCTCTCTCTATTTTATCCTCTGAAAATCAAGCTATCATCTGTATACATACCCTCCTGAAGGCTGTACTTATCAGTTCGCAAGACCACAGTTATCTGTGAAGTATGATATACCAGTGTACAAGAATGTCAAAAGATCAGTTTGCAAGATAAGGTCTACTATCACGTGTTTCAAAAGTCAGTATGCAAGGCCATAGTTATCTGTGACGTATGGTACATTAGCTTGCATGTCTTGAAAGATATCAGATTGCTTAGTTTGAAGACAAATTGATCAGAAAGAAGTTTTTGTGCTCATAAGAAGATTGCTGGGTCAGAAAAAAGGTTAGAGCATGATGGTTTTCATAAAGCCATTGATCTCAAAGCAAGAAGAAGAATTTGGGATAAGTTATCGATGTTCCTCTGTCAGTTAGAAAGTAATTTTTGAAGCCTCGAAAGTAATCTCTTCAGAAAGTGAGATCAAGAGTTAGCAGACTCTCTTTTCTAAGGAAGAATGAAAAGGCGAGATTTTTTTCCCACCATGTCAAAGTTTCTCTCTCCACGTCACCTCACCTTAGCCACGTCACATCCTTTTAAAACCCCAATTTTTTTATTAACCCTCATCTTCTCATATATGCTTCCTCAAACTATTTCATCTTCTCTAACCCTCAAAGATTCCTTTTCAGCTATATCCCCCTTCACATCCCTCTATTACCTCATCTTCCATCTTTGAGCCCCAAGATAAATCGCTTTTTGGCCTTCTTAACTCTTATGGCAAAAGGAAAGCTTTGCTTTGATCACATTTCTAACATGGGAACTCTACTCATGTTTAATAATCATGTGAACCAGCAACATTTTACTGACCACTATTCTCAGTAACCTGTCGCTCCTGGAAAAAGGCTGAGACTCGAACTGATGACTCGGGTTCTTATTCTAATGGAAGTAGTCTCCTATCAAGGATGAACTGGGTTCCTAAATATCTTTGATAGAGTTTTTCTTGTAATAGTCAAGTTATTCTACTCTCAACTAGAACCTGTGTCTAATTCTCTTGTTATCACCTACATCAGGGATACTCACATGACTTTGAGCCTAAATGATCTTTCTCGAATCATCAACGCCCCAAACAAAGGTATCAATTGCTCATCTAAAGAAGACTGGTATATATCTCTTGGAGTTTTAGCAGAGGAAGTCTCCATTTGCCTCACAGGATCTCCCAGACATCACCCAGGGAAGATAACTCCCTCCATGCTAGTTACTCAAGTACAACAGGTCCTTACTCTCATCTAGTCCTCCTTACTTCCAAGGTTAGAAAGCATAGATCTTCTAATGGGAATGGATTGCATGCTATTGTTCTGCTTGATGTCAAAGTGAAAAGTAAAGTTGCTTAAGCTCATATTCGACTACATGTTGAGCGCCATCTCTTTTGAAAAGAAGAAAACTGATGTTGTTCCTTATGGAATTCTATTGACCAAGGTTTTCAAATATCTGTATTATCAACTAGATAACGAGTGTGTCGCAACCGGGATCGCAAAGGGGATGGCGAAGAAGAATTTTTTTGAAAATTGGAGTCGCCACCAAGTTTATTGAAATTGGGAAAACATGAAAAAACCCATTATTTTTACAAATAGTCTTTGGAACTAGATTTGAGTTTCGGGAGTCGGTTATGCATAGGGAAGGGCAGGCATTTAATCCTACGCACCCCTAGTACACCCGTCCTTAGACGGTACCTATAATTGATTTGTGCAAATTATTAATAACCTTTTGAAATATTTATTTTTCCATTTTTATTTACAAAGAAGATGAAAAAATCTTTCTTTAAAAGGAAATTTTAGAGTATCAAACTGTCACAATTCAGATGTCCAAAATACTGAGTTAATAAGCCGTCCCGACTAAATTAACACTTTTATTTGAAATAAAATATTTGATAAATAAGTAAAAACAATCTTATAAATATTTACAAACAAGGGAAAAAAATATTTTTGGAATCTTTTTTATAAAATAAATAAATAAATAAATACAAACGAGAATGAATACATTTTTTTAGAGGAAATTTCATATCATTAAGCTGTCACAGCTCAAATGTCCAAATTGTTGAGTTAACAAGCTGTCTCAGCTAAATTAACATTTTAACAGAATATTCCTCTTATAAAAAAAATCAGTAGAAAATTATTAACAAGTAAAATAATTATGAAAATTTAATTTTGACTTGACAGGGATCGGAATCGCCTGCTCCTACGTATCCCCTAGTGCAATAGGGAACTCAAAGTCACGTAGTTCTGTAAAATATTTTCATTAATTTTACTATTATTATTTTGTTATATATTTTAAAAAAAGAATTTTTAAAATATCAAGGTGTCGCAGCTAAAATATTCCATAATATAGAATTAATGAGCCGTCACGGCTTAATTAATCCTATTTATAAATCTAAAACTCCTTATTTATTTTCAATTTTACCAATCTAAATTTGCCTCTAAAATAATTCTATCAACTCTTCATGTACACACAATCACCCACCCAAACACATCTACTCACACGCTCACAGTCTCCCACTCTTACTCATACACTTAACTCACACACAGCACTCACACACATACACCCAAAACAACAACATATGCACAGAGAAAATGAGAATCCAAGAGAGATAGAGAGAGAACAATAGGCGGTGGAGAAGGAGAAGAAGGGAAGCCGATTTGAAGAGAGGGGAGCCATGGAGAAGCCGCGAGGTCAGGAAAGGTCTCCGCCATGGCTCAGAGGGAGGGAACCACGGAGCACTGCAGTGTGGTGGTTCAGGGAGCGGCGGTCGGCCAAGGGAGGGAGTGCGAAGATGGGTCAAAGCTACCGTGGCAGTGGCCGATCTGCTTTGGGTGGCCTGTGGCCGGGCGAGGTGCGACGGCGGAAGGGTGTGTGGCGGCCTCACGATCCTGATCTGTCAGTGGAGCTGGCCGCGATCCAGAAGAGGTCGGCGATGTCTAGTAGCGGAGCTTGGTGGTCGCGGATGAGTATGGTGGAAAGAGGTTTCGCGGTTGTGCCGGTGGGTGGCCAATCTGATTGGGTTGATGATGGAGGAGAGGGGAAAGCGGAGATGACCTGCGCAGCTGTTTAGGCCAAGGGAGGGAGCGCGAAGCCACCGCGCGACGGTGGTGTTGGCTCAGCTGAGCTAACCTGGTGCCGGTAAGGATGGAGGCCGCGGTAGAGGTGCAGTGACCATGAAAGGGAGGAAGCCTCGGTGTGGATCGGGATGCATGCCGGCGAGCGGAGATGGCGGACTGGTGGGGGTAGCAGGAGGCCGATCTAGGGAAGAACACCGGTGACACCGGCGGCGGCGGAATAGTGGCGGCTACGGCTTCCCCCTTTTTTCTTTGCTTATATTTTTTCTTTTTTCTTTTTTTCGCCTTCTCGAAAGTATCTCTGAGACTTGATTTTTTTTTTAATTCTCAGGTACGAGTTGACTTGAAGATGATGATGGAAGGCGCATCGGTGGTCAAGCTAGCCGCCGACGGTGAATGCAATGGAGACAAAAGGGGTACCGCGGCCTCTCTTTGCTTTTTCAGCTTCCTTTTCTCTTTTTTTTAATGAGAAATTGTTTATTCTGAACTGGGATTTTTGTAAGTTGAACTGGACTGTTGTTGTTTATGGATTATGATTCTGAGTTTTGATTTGATCTGTTTGGCTGTGAATGGGTTGAGATTCTGAGGGTTTTGGTTCCTGGTTTGGCTGGATTTTTGGTTGCCAACAGGGTATGGGTTTTTTGCTAGACATTGGAAAATAGACACTAAAAAATGAATCAACGATTGAAGAGATGCTTTACCTGATTCTTTTCATGTATACTGCAAAATGTTTTCAGATGAAATGTGGTGATGAGATTTTTTTTTGGAACAATGATCGTTTCTGCGAAACCCCCCTTTCTTTGTGAAATTTGATCCCATTTATACGTCTTCATGAATCAATTTGTGTCAAACCTCACAGCAGCAATTTTTGATTTAATTGATATGATTTGTTGATTTCATGGGATTGCATTTGATCTTGCATGCTGCATTCTTTGAATTTTTCTTCTCCTGCATGTGAGCTGTGCCACCGTATTTGAATCCAATGTACGATTACAGCTTGTTTTCCTTGTTTTGTTCGGCTAGTCACGTTCCAACACTGTTTCCTCCCGTGTTTTTTCCTCCAAGCTGCTTCGGATTTCAATTTCCTACTTTTTTTTTTTTACCAACATTTGCACGCTCCCTTTTGTGCTGTCTCATTTTCTTTTTTTTCAAGTTTTTTTTAACAAAAAATGAAAATGAAAATGAAAATGAAACTGAAACTAAAATAGGCTACAAAAGTTTTTTTTTGGAGATGAAATGGGCTCATCCAATTTTTGTACAATCAACAAAAAAAAACAATCAATGATGACAACCACACAAAAAAAAACATGATGGGCTTTTTTTATTTTTATGAAATGGGCTTAATCTAATAATTTTTAAAAAAAAACTAACACATAAAATGGGCTCAACAACAATAAAAAATGAAATGGGTTAAGAATTTTTCAAATGAAATGGACTGAATTTTTTTTTTTTGGTTTTTTGGCCAGACAAAATCGGGTGTTCACAGTTGCCCTTTTTTACTTATTTCTTATAAGAGAATACGAAAAACTTTAGTTTTATATATTGTCTTTGTAAGGAATAAGTAAAGATATGAACATAGATTTTGTACGGTGTTGCATGAAATGCAAATGCAAGAAAAATCAAAATTCTAAATTGAAAGAACCTAAACATTCAAACAAGTTACATGCAATGTTGCAAGATAGAAAATGTGTACGAAGCAAGAAGCTAACTGATTTTGACCCAGATTCACAAATGATAAGGAATGTAAAAACTGACTGGACTGATCGGAAATTTACAAGTTGATAGGAAATTAAAAACCAACAAAGGCTGACAAGATTTTACAAACTTTGTGACCAACTAGATATAGGTCAAGAATCTAGGAAATGAAAAGCATCGCGACCTACTGGATATGGGCCAACAACACATACTCACACTTACCAATTCAAACACGCACACATAGGAAACAGAGAGAGTGAGTGATTGGAGAGAAAAAAACCGACGGGGTTGACTGAAATTAAAAAGCTGACAGGGGCTGACTGGAATTTAGAATCCGACGGGGGCTGACTGGAATTTAAAAGCCGACAGGGGCTAATAGGAATTTAAAAGCTGACAGGGGTTGACTGGAATTTAAAAGGCATCGGGGCTGACAGGAAATTAAAAAGCCATCAGGGGCTGACTAAAAATTAAAATTGGCAATCTGAGGCTAACAAGAAAAGTAAATGGAAATCTGAGGCCGACTGAAAATTAAATTGGCAATATGAGGCCGACTGAAAATTAAATTGGCAATCTGAGGCCGACAAGAAAAGTAAATTGGCAATGTGAGGCCGATAATGGCAATGTGAGACCGACAAGAAAAGTAAATTGGCAATCTGAGGCCGACTGAAAATTAAATTAGCAATCTGACGCCGACTGAAAATTAAATGGCAATCTGAGGCCAATAAGAAAAGTAAATTGGCAATCTGAGGCCAACAATGGCAATCTGAGGCTGGCAAGAAAAGTAAATTGGCAATCTGAGGCCGACTGAAAATTAAATTGTCAATCTGAGGCCGATTGGGAAAGTGAATGGCAATCTGAGGCCGACAAGAAAAGTAAATTGGCAATCTGAGGCTGACCGAAAATTAAATTAGCAATCTGAGGCCGACAATGGCAATCTGAGGCCGACAAGAAAAGTAAATTGGCAGTCTGAAGCTGACTGAAAATTAAATTGGCAATCTGAGGCCGACTGAAAATTAAATGGCAATCTGAGGCCGATAAGAAAAGTAAATTGGCAATCTGAGGCCGGCAAGAAAAGTAAATTGGCAATCTGAGGCCGACTGAAAATTAAATTGGCAATCTGAGGCCGGCAAGAAAAGTAAATTGGCAATCTGAGGCCGACTGAAAATTAAATTGGCAATCTGAGGCCGACTGGGAAAGTGAATGGCAATCTGAGGCTGACAAAAAAAGTAAATTGGCAATCTAAAGCCGACTGAAAATTGAATTAGAAATTTGAGGCCGACAATGGAAATCTGAGGCCGACAAGAAAATTAAATTGGCAATCTGAGGCCGACAATGGCAATCTAAGGCCGACAAGAAAAGTAAATTGGCAATCTGAGGCCGACAATGGCAATCTGAGGCCAACAAGAAAAGTAAATTGGCAGTCTGAGGCCAACAATGGAAATCTGAGACCGGCAAGAAAATTAAATTGGCAATTTGAGGCCGACTGAAAATTAAATGGCAATCTGAGGCCGATAAGAAAAGTAAATTGGCAATCTGAGGCCGACAATGGCAATCTGAGGCCAACAAAAAAAGTAAATTGGCAATCTGAGGCCGACAATGGCAATCTGAGGTCGACAAGAAAAGTAAATTGGCAATCTGAGGCCGACAATGGCAATCTGAGGCCGACAAGAAAAATAAATTATTCAAATTTCTTTTTTTCTCTTGACCTTTTTTTTCGTAAATACCTTTGTGAAATGAATTTTACCGTATTGAAGCAACCCTTGAGGAAGACTTTAACCGATCAAATTCACAACTCATGAATTGAACCTTTTGGCACAGATGAGATTTTTCTTTTCTTCAGTGAATTTTACTTACTTCCCTCTTCATTATTTCCTTTTCTTCCTATCAAGCTTAGTTTGAAGCTCTTGGATGCTCTTAATGAAATGCTAGTCATTGATGTATTGCTGCAAATATTCTTAGACTGCATAGTTCATACTTAGATTCATGCTTACTTGAGACATCATAAATGAATATGCATTTAAGAAAGAGATAAGGGAAAGAATAAATTTTATTGCTTTGTGTATCTAAAACTTCTGAGAATAAAGATAATTTCAAGGGGTTGGAACGAAACAAGAACGAAACAAAATGAAAGAAAAAAAAAAGAATGTCACTGTGAGGCACACAAAGTTTTGCCCCATTTTCAATTTTTGATTACTCAATCAATCGATTCCTTGCTATCACTGGCTGTTATAATCATTGTATCTGATGACATGTCTTCCAGCCCTTTCTTTTTCACCTGAATCCCCAGAATTTGCCCTATTGACAATTTGTTTGGTCCTCAGGACTGATTCATTATTGAAAAATTGCCCCAGTGTAGGATGCTTGAGATGATGCTCATTATTTTGCCCTAATTTTTGCCTAGGCTGCCCTTATGGGTTTTCATCCTAGCAGGCATTTTTCTTTTTTGTTACCCTAACTTTTGCTTAGGCCGCTCTTTCGAGTTTTCGACCTAACAGGCCTTTTTTTCTCTTTTTTTTATTTATTTCTCATTCTAGCCTTTGTTTAGGCCACTCTTTTGAGTTTTCGACCCAACTAGCTTTTATAGCATCTTTTCAAGCATAAAACTTCTTGACTGCATCTGCATTGATTGGTCTAGATAGTTCTTGTCCATCCATATTTTGCAAGATTAATGCCCCTCCTGAAAATGCTTGTTTGACAATGTAAGGGCCTTCATAGCTTGGAACCCATTTTCCTCATGCATCCTCTTGATTAGGGAGAATTTTCTTCAGAACCAAATCTCCTAGATAAAAATCTCTAGGGTGAACTTTCTTATTGAAAGCTTTAGCCATTCTGCTTTGATACAACTGGCCATGACAAATAGCTGTCAATCTTTTCTCTTCTATCATGTTCAGCTGTTCATATCGAGCTTTCACCCATTCAAATTCTTCTAACTCTGCCTCCATCAGAACCCTTAATGATGGGATTTCCACTTCTATTGGAGATACAACTTCCATTCCATACACCAATGAGAAAGGAGTTGCCCCAATGCTTGATCGTATGTTGGTACGATATGCGTGCAAAGCATATGGCAACATTTCATGCCAATCTTTGTAGTTCACCACCATCTTGGTGACAATTTTCTTGATATTCTTATTTGCAGCTTCAACCGCACCATTCATTTGAGGCCTATAAGGAGCTGAGTTATGATGTTTGATTTTGAAAGTCTCAAATAACTTCTGAACCTCAACACCATTAAGATTAGGAGCATTGTCTGTGATAATTCTTTCTGGAATTCCATATCTACATATAATGTCCCTTTTGATGAATTTGACAAACACCTTCTGTGTGATATTAGCATATGAGACAGCTTCCACCCATTTAGTGAAATAGTCTATCGCTACCAAGATGAAACGATGACCATTGGATGCCTTGGGATTAATTTGACCATTTGTGCCCCACATTGAGAAAGGCCAGGGAGATACCATACTGTGTAATGGAAGTGGAGGAGCATTGACTCGATCTGCATATATTTGGCATTTGTGACACCTCCGAACATAATTGATGCAGTCACTCTCCATGGTGGACTAGTAATAACCACTCCTCAAGATCTTATGTACCATCATATGCCCATCAGCATGGGTTCCACAGATCCCTTCATGTATCTCTATCATGATCATGCAAGCTTCACGAGCATCTACACACCTTAAGAGGGTGCCATCATAATTTCTCTTATAGAGGACTTCACCATTCAAGAAAAAGGCCATAGCCAGTCAACGAATTGTCTTCTTATTCACTTCATTTGCTCTGACTGGGTACTCTCCTTTTTGAATATACTACTCGATGTCATGATACCAAGGCTGGCCATCTGGCTCAATCTCCACATTGCTATAGTAAACTGGTTCATTTTGCACTTTTACATGGTTAGGTTGGACGTTGGCGTGGACTTCCAATTTAGTCATTGCAGCCAAGGTTGCCAAAGCATCTGCAAATTGATTCTTGTCTTGAGTTAAATGGGAGAATGACACCTCGTCAAATTGCTCAATTAGTCGAGACAAGTACTTCTGATAAGGCATCAATTTTGGGCCTTTGGTTCGCCATTGCCCATTAACTTGATAAATGATGAGTGCAGAGTCTCCAAAGACCTTTAATTCTTTCACTCCCAAATCAATTGCAACTCGCAAACCATTAGCGCATGCTTCATATCTGCAATATTGTTGGTACATTCGAAATCTAATTTGAAAGAAACTGGGTGTTGCTTCCCAGCCGGCGACACCACTACAGCTCCTATTCCACACCCATTCATATTGGCACCTCCATCAAAATACATCTTCCATCTACATTCTTCTTCTGGCTCCTTTTCCTCTACTATCATTACTTTACCATCAGGGAATTCTGATATAGCTGGTTCACCATCCTCAAGAGGGTTTTCAGCAAGATGATCAGCAATTGCACTTCCCTTGACAGATTTTTGAGTCACATACTTGATATCAAATTCAGATAGTATCACTTGCCACTTTGACATTCTTAATGACACATGGGGACTATCAAATATGTATTTCAATGAATCCATTTGAGAGATCAGCCAAGTGGTGTAGTATAACATGTATTGCCTTAGCCTCTTGGAGGTCCATACCAATGCACAACATGTCCTCTCAATTGCTAGGTAGCGGGATTCACAATTATTGAATTTCTTGCTTAGATAATAAATTGATTGTTCTTTCCTCCCTGACTCGTCATACTGTCCTAACATTGCTCCCATTGATGTTGGTAGCACTGTAAGGTACAGTATTAAAGGACGACCTGGTATAGGTGGAGTCAAAACTGAAGGTTCCATTAAATAAGCCTTTATTTTATCGAAGGCTTCTTGGCATTCATTATTCTATTCTCCAGGTTGATGTTTCCGCAGCAACTTGAAAATAGGCTCACAAGTGCTAGTCAAATTAGCAATGAATCTAGCAATGTAGTTGAGCCTTCCAAGAAAACTCCTCACTTCTTTTTCAGTTTTAGGAGCTAGCATCTCTTGTATTGCCTTCACCTTGTCTGGATCCACTTTTATTCCTTCTCTGCTGACAACAAAACCTAATAACTTCCTTGTACAAGCTCCAAAGATGCATTTGTTTGGATTCAGCCTCAACTTGTATTTTCTGAGCCTTTCAAATAACTTTCTTAGGACTGCCACATGACTTTCTCTCTTTTTAGATTTAGCAACCATATCATCTACATACACTTCAATCTCCTGATGCATCATGTCATGGAAAAGTCCAACCATCGCACGCTGATACGTGGCGCCAGCATTCTTTAATCCGAATGGCATAACTGTATAGCAGAATGTCCCACAGAGTTATGAAAGTAGTTTTTCCTTTGTCATCAACATCTATGAGGATTTGGTTATATCCTGAGTAGCCATCCATAAATGAAAATCGATAACTTTTTGCAGTATTGTCAACAAGGACATCAATGTGAGGGAGAGAAAAGTCATCTTTTGGGCTGGCTTTATTTAGGTCTCTGTAGTCTACGTACATCCTAACCTTCCCATCCTTTTTAGGCACAGGCACAATGTTAACCACCCAATCAGTGTGTCTTGATACCTCCAAAAATCCAGCCTCTAGCTGTTTAGACACCTCATCCTTCTTAACTTTCGCTTTTTTGCCTCAGCTCCTGGATATAAAAGGATCTTATATGAAGCTATTTTCGGATCCAACCCTGGCATATCATGATAAGACCATGCAAAGACATCCGTGTATTCTTTGAACAATGTAATCATTTCCGATCGTTCTGGGTTTTCAACTATTTTCAGCTCCTTCTTCTCTTCTTTAGTGCCCAAGTTAATCAACTTCATCACTTCCTTATCTGGGCCAATTTATTTTTCAGAATGTTCTAATAAGTCTGAGAATTGCTCGACAATTTCTCCATCCTCATCAGATTCATGATTTTCACAATCAAGTGCAGCAAGAGAGTCAATTGATAAGCTTCTAAGATCTCTTTCTTGTGACAAAATTTTTAAATCCCTGGAAAGCAATTGTGTTGGGTTGGAAAAGTAAAATGGAGGGATAAATAGGAATAGCATGGAAGAACATTAATAAACAAGCTAAGAATGGTAAAAGGAATAAAAGGAAAATAAAAGAAAAAAAATAAAAGGAAACAGAAACGAGGTAAAAAGGAGACATAAAGAAAACTTATTGGAAAATCATGCAAGTTCATTATGATGTCTTGGAGTAGCATAAATAGAAGCACAAACAAATCCTTATTAATGTAACCAATAATTACTTTGAAGCAACAACATCAATCACTGGTTCAAATGTCCAGTTCATCAGCATCTCATCATTGTTAGCAGCATGAGTATTGTTATACTCTTCAGACCCCTCAACATCCACCATGTTGATGATTGGACAATGGCTAGGGGAGCAGCCTTCTTCAGCTATGATAACTTCAGCTGGGTAAGGAAATGTCTCTTTTAGGTGAGGGATCTGCTTTATCTTCTCATTCTGTTTCTTTTGCCCAAGAGCCATGGTCTTCATCTGCTCTTCCAATGATGCCTCATATCCTAAACCGAATCGATTATGCTTCCCTGAGATAGGTAGAAGTATTTTGATACCCTGCAACTGCAGTCCTAATCCTTTGTCATGCAGATAACCATTCTTAGTCATGATGTGAGCCACTACCTGATTGACATCCTGCCTTGGGAACTCATTTTCTTCTTGTTTCATCCCTACAAACTCCAGATTGTGCCACAAACTGCTTTCAACTAGCTCCACATTTTCAATATATGGCAGTGTAACTGGTTTAGATACTATGATCTCCTTCTCTCCATGGATTGTAATGACTGAGCCATTCTCAATGAACTTAACCTTTTGATGCAAGGTAGAAGGAACGGCACCAACATTGCTAATCCATGGTCTTCCCAGCAACATATTATAATCAGATTCAATCTCCATTACTTGGAATAATACCTCAAACCTACTTAGGCCAACTTCCAATGGCAAAACCATTTCCCCAAGAATGCTTTTCTTTGCTCCGTCAAAAGCTTTCACAACCATCACTTGTGGTGAAATATCATCTTTGCTTATTGACAAATAGCTTAAGGTTGACACTGGTAAAACGTTCAATCCTAACCCTCTATCGATGAGAACTTTAGGTACTATATAGCCTCTGCACTTCAGAGTTATGTACAGTGCACGTGGGTTGGCCTGTGATACAATTTCTTCATCTGAGAATGTAATCATATTAACATGCCTCACCGGATCAACCATATTCACCACATTCTCTAATGAGACATCAGGTTTCACATAGGCATCCTTCAAGACTTTTAGCACGGCTTTTTGATGAGATTCAGATGACAAGATTAGTGACAGCAGGGATATTCTGGCAGGAGTTTTCTTCAATTGTTCCAGTATATCATCCTCACTTTGCTTCAAAATTTTTAGGAACTCCTCTTCTTCATCTTCTTCTTTTCCTTTTCTCTTCAAATCAAAACTTTCTCCAACATTCCCTTCATCAATAAACTTCCCTTTTTCCAGCTCTCCAGGACCATAATACCTTCCACTTCTTGTTATGTTGGTTACCACTCCACCTACTTGGGCTTTTGAGGTTTCTCGTATATCTCTTTTTGTCTTTACCTTCGTTTTATAATTTCACGGCACGGCATGAGTATTCTCATAATCAAAGGGCATCGGCTTCTTCACAGTGATCACCACTTTTTCCTGTTTCGGAGTTAGGTTAAGTGGCAGTACTCGGAGCATGAAACGCTCAATCATATTCACCTCTTCAGAGAAATTTGACCTCTTTTTTGCTTGAATCACACCTAAGTTGAGCAATTCTTGTACTCGAGCCTTGAAATCCCAACAACTTTCTATATCATGACTAGGACTTCCAGAGTAATATATGCAACTTGATTCCATGCCATACTTCTCATTCTCCTTGATTGCAACAGCAGATGCTATCATGTTGTAACCAGCCTCATTTAAGCCAATGAAAATTTTCTCCATGGGTGTTCTAAGACTCAGCACCTTCTTAATCAAAGGTTCCTCCATTTCCAAAGCATTCACACGACCTCCTCCTTCATGATTTGGGATTGGATTATTGACAATATCAGACTATGATTCTTCCTGGAGGTCTAATCTCCCACAAGCAATTAATTTTCTCACTGCCATCTTAAACCCTTCACAGTCCTCAATTGAATGTCCCATAACATCCATGTGATATTTGCAAGTCAGATTCGGGTTATACCATGCTGGGAATGGTGGTTCCAATAGACGTAGAAGATATGGTGATATCAAATGAGCCTCAAATAATCTTTGGAAGAGGTCAGCATTAGAAATGGATAATTTCGAAAAAGGTGGAAGGTTTGGGAATCGATTCCGATTCTGATTTTGGAAATTTGGTCGTGGTGGTGTAGTGTTTGGGTAGTTTTGAGGATGCGTGGTCAGGTTATAGGTATAGGTTGGGCGAGATGGTTGGTGCGGTCTTATGTGGATGTTGTTGACTTGAGGTTGAGGGTATGAAGTGGTGCTTATGGCTTGGTAAGAAGGGACAGAGGATTGGTATTGTGGATTTTGGAATTTTGGGTGTGTTGATGTGTATCTAGGGGCAGAAGATTGTTGACCTTGTACAAGATTTATTTCAGGCTCTTTCTTTTTTGGCGGGAATGCTCTTTTTGTGTCCTCATTGCTTATAGGAAGCTTAACAGCTTTAGCTAAGCTTTCAATTCTCTCTCCAGTCGTTATCAACTCAGAGAACTCCTTGTAAGCTACTCCTACCATTGCTCCAATGTAAGGAGATCCCAAGGTCCCCAAAAAGTATGAGCATATTTCAGATGGGATAAGTGGCGGTTGTACTTGAGTAGCTAAAGCTCTCCACCTTTGGGCATACTGCTTAAATGACTCGTCTTTCTTTTTCTGCATCATGGTTAATTGCTCACGGGTAGGTGCCACTTCCATGTTGAACTTGTATTGGCTCATGAATTGATCTGCCAATTCTCTCCAACTAGAAATCTTTGAATGGTCTAGTTGAATATACCATTCCAAGGCAGGTCCAATCAGGCTTTCATGGAAAAAGCTGATGAGAAATTTTTCATCCTTTGACCATATTGCTATTTTAGTACAGTAACTCTTCAAGTGAAACAAAGGGTTATCAGTCCCATCATACTTTGAGAAATCAAGGACTTTGAAGTCTTTGGGGACTATCAAGTCTTCAGGAGGGTACAATTGTTCAATCTCCACGTAACCATAGGAGCTAGGACCTTGGATAGCCTTAATTTGTTCCTGAATTTTTCTCATCCATTCTTCTTTTAACTTGTCTTTCTCCGCCTCTACATGACTATTTTCTGAGTGAAGTGGCCGCTTTTGAGTGACGACACATGGCTGTTCCCAAGTATGGATAGCATGCCCGTGTCCTTTAGTATATTCATTTTCTAGGGAACGATAACCTTCTCCGATGGGAATTACCATTGGCATTGTTGGTGGTGGTTGTCCATGAGGGTTATTCAGCATCCTTCCCATATCATTCATCTCCTAGGTGATATTCAGAGGTGCACTTGATGTCACTAGCATGGTTACTATGGTGGCACTTGGTTGCACACTTACTAGCGTATCTCTGCTTTGATAGGTTCCCAATAGGTCAAGTGACTCTTTCATGACTCTCATCATTTCTTCCATTCTTGCTTAGGTATCAGTCATCATATTCAACTACCCCCTTATTTCATCCACCTCCATGCTTAGGTTCCTTCCTGGTTCAACAGTGGTTGCAACTGAGTGTGTCTTTCCTGTTTCAGAGTTTCTTCGTCCAGCCATCTTGGTCCGAGCTCTTGTATTGTAAGTACAAGTTTGATCGATTTTTGCTTTCCTCGGGCACCCAATGGTGACAAAGTTTTACCTGTGAAAAGAATTTTATCAAAAAAGAAAGGAAAAGTACATTGCTGTTTGTCAGAGACCTTTAATCATGTCTAGTCTTGATGTGAGTATCTTTGATAATAACTGTTCCCCAGAACGTCTCGTTCAAAGGTACTAAGTCATGGATATTGTCATGAGACTAACATAAGAAATCAAGCCTTCTTTCATTCATTGTGCGGTACAATCATTATTCTTGTACAATCATTCAAAAAGAAAATACATCATAAAGCCAATGCATCACTCCTTCCCAAAAGCAAATCTTCTTATGCTTCCTCAGCATCTTCCCATGATTATTTGTTTCATTTTCCCAATCAAATCTTTGCAATAGTCTACAAAGTTACAAATTTCATCTGGGGTGTCAAAAGGAATTATTTCTTGCTCAGCCATTTCTAGGTATCTTGGAACATCTTCTATCGGCGCATTAACCAATCCTGCCAAGTTTGAAAAGCGAATCTTCAAATTATGAATAATGCGATCTTGATTTTGTACTACAAACTTCAAGTCTGCAACTTTCCTCTTTTCTTCTCCTAATGCAACTTGATAACTCATGATCTCATCTTTCATGTGTTGTTTTAGTTCCTTAATTTCTCTCTGATGTTCCTTGTTCATTTCTTCCATTTCTTGCCTCATCTGTTCCTTACTCACGAGCACAGTTTCTTCAACTACTTTTGCATTCTGGAGCAGCTTCTTTAGTCATCGATTTTCAGCCAACGCCTCATCACACTCTTGCCTTCAAAGCTTTAACTCTTGATTGGCAGCTTTGAGACATTCTCTGGTCTTCATCATGTACTCATGCTCCATTTTTAACTTCTTACTAGTCCCTTTTAGAACATGATTCTTTTCAATGCTTTCTCGCTTCAGAGTTGCGTAATTATGGTGGGCGCTTTTTAGTTCATTCTCAACTTTCATCTTTTCTTGTTTAAATTTGTCCAACCCTTCTCTTATTTCTTTGATCTCTTCACTATCTTCGAGATGTGAGGTTGATGCCATATTAGAAGTAACTGTCAAAATTCTAAATGGCAACTGAACCTCTTGAGCCATGTTTTTCACCCATTGATGGTAGCTTTCTTTTACTGCACAGCTTCTGACTCCTAATTCTTTTCCTTTTCTTACAACATTGTTCCAAGCATATCAGACTTTCTGTAGTAGGTCACTATCATTGGAGTCCAAGTAGTATATGATGAAAGGAGTTATTGCAACTTCAGAAGGTGGTTCCATTATAGGGAAACCAAGTTGGCACAATACCAATGCTAGATTGTAATTTATGCACCCTCGGGTTCCCATAAGAGGTACATTTGGAAAGCTTCCGCACCGATAAATCAATGTCTGTCCATCTTCCCACCAGGGGTACCAACGAATCCCTTTTTCACTCAATTTTACAAACTTTTCAGCCCATTCCCGTCCATTTTTCTTCTTAATATGATGCATTTTCAGATCATCAATGGGACAGGATGTCTTGTAACTCCTTTGGAATATATGTGAGGTAACCCATATATATAATATTGGCAAACAACACAAAATTCTCTTGCCATTCCTCTCATAGAAAAAATTCAAGGAACAGTATACATCTGCTAAAAGGGCTGGAACAGGATTTTGGTTATGAAATTTTCGAGCAAGAAACACATCAATTGCTGCAAGATCTACGAAACCGTCAATATTTGGAAACAAGACAGTGCCATAAATAGTGAGGGCCAACACATCTGAAAAAGTGTCCCAATCTTCAGCTTGAGCTAAACGACACATATGTTTCTCCAAGTAGTCTTTTGTGAATCCTTTGGTCCCATTTCTACATTTTTGTGCCTCCTGCAAATCTCTTGCATTTACTTTTAGAACATTTGCTATAGTATGCAAAGAAGCATAATGTCCTTGGTAAATGTAAGGCTTTTCTCCTTCTAATGGTAACCCCAAGATCCGCTCAAATTCCTCAAGGGTTGGTGCCAACTGAAAATCTTAAAAGGTAAAGCATCGAAACGGAGGATCATAATACTGAGCTAGCATTGTGATTGCCTCTACCTGTTCTTCTACTTCCAACAGGCTGAAAATTTTTCCATACTTTCTAGTAAGAGAAAGACGCTGCGATACCTTCAATAGTTGAATCAAGGATCTCAGGCTTTTTGTGCGGGTTTCTTGGCTTTAAGATGTAAAGTCTTTTTCAGTTTTTCTTCTTCATGATTGTTTAGTCTCATGTTTGCTTCCATTTTTCTAAAGATACTCACAACAAGACTAGGATATGATTCTTTAACAAACCTGCTGAAACAAAGAGGGAAAGAATGATTTTTATTTTTTAATTATGAAGGAAAAGGAAGAATAAACACTTAGAATATATAAAGAGTTTATGTACAAAGAAAATTAAGTTAAAGAAGAGGTATGCTCCCTTTGTGTCCTATTTTTTAGGTAAACTGTTGAGGGTTCTATGGTCTCCTGGGCTTTCTACTTAGTGTACCTCTCATCAAGTATGGGTCTATGATTTAAGGATTCTAACGGCCTCTAGAGCTAAGAGCTCATTTCAAAATGTTATCTACAACAGCAGGTGAACCACTAGGTGTAGGACATTCTTAAAGAGTCAAACTCTAGACGAGATTTTCGCAATAACCAAATAGGACGTACATCCAATATGACTATTGCTATACAATCTCTTACCTATCTCAAGTTGCACTCAGACCTGGGTATAGGGCCCCACTCGCGTGTGATTAATGTGTGAGTATTGTGTGTGAAGGGAGCATACAAACCTAGAATCCTAAAACTACCCATGTCCAATACCTGCAAAATAAACAATACTAAACAAAGGTCATCTACCCTAGGGTTGCCACAAATAAATAAATAAAAGAATTTGTACAAGCATAATGAAAATAAAAGGAAGACAAAAGAAATGGGCACAAAATAAAAGTCATCTATCCTAAGGTTTTTACAAAGAAAGAGGAAAAAAATAAAAAAATAAAAAAAACTATACAAACATGATGGTGACAAAATTCTAACAAAAGAAAAGAATAGCAATCCACTAAAAAGAAAAGAAATAAATAAATAAGATAAAAGTAAAATAAACTAAAAAGAAAAGTGTGGCTATAATAATATGCTCAATCAATTATTTTAGGCTTGACTCTCATGGACTTTCCCCAGTGGAGTCGCCATCTGTCGCAACTGAGATCGTGATGGGGACGACAAAGAAGAATTTTTTTGAAAATTAGAGTCGCCACCAAGTTTATTGAAATTGGAAAAACATGGAAAAACCCATTATTTTTACAAATAGTCTTTGAAACCAAATTTGAGTTAGAGAGTCGGTTATGCATAGGGAAGGGCAGACATTTAATCCTACGCACCCCTAGTACATCCGTCCTTAGACAGTACCTATAATTGATTTGTACAAATTATTAATAACCTTTTGAAATATTTATTTTTCCATTTTTATTTACAAAGAAGATGAAAAAATCTTTCTTTAAAAAGAAATTTTGGAGCATCAAACTGTCACAATTCAGATGTCCAAAATACTGAGTTAATAAACCGTCCCGGCTAAATTAACACTTTTATTTGAAATAAAATATTTGATAAATAAGTAAAAAAAATCTTATAAATATTTACAAACAAGGAAAAAAATATTTTTGGTATCTTTTTTATAATAAATAAATACACACGAAAATGAATACATTTTTTTAGAGGAAATTTCATATCATTAAGCTGTCACAGTTCAAATGTCCAAATTATTAAGTTAACAAGCTGTCTCGGCTAAATTAACATTTTAACAGAATATTCCTCTTATAAAAAAAATCATTAGAAAATTATTAACAAGTAAAATAATTATAAAAATTTAATTTTGACTTGACAGAGATCGGAATCGCCTGCTCCTACGTATCCTCTGGTACAATAGGAAACTCAAAGTCACGTAGTTCTGTGAAATATTTTGATTAATTTTACTATTATTATTTTATTATATATTTTTTAAAAAATAATTTTTAAAATATCAAGCTGTCGCAGCTAAAATATTCCAGAATATAGAATTAATGAGCCTTCATGGCTTAATTAATCCTATTTATAAATCTAAAACTCCTTATTTATTTTCAATTTTACCAATCTAATTTTACCTCTAAAATAATTCTATCCACTCTTCACGTACACACACTCACCTACCCAAACACATCCACGCACACGCTCACAGTCTCCCACTCATACTCATACACTCAGCTCATGCACAACACTCACACACATACACCCAAAACAACAACATATGCACAGAGAAAATGAGAATCCAAGAGAGATAGAGAGAGAACGCTAGGCGGTGGAGAAGGAGAAGGGAAGCCGATTTGAAGAGAAGGGAGCCATGGAGAAGCCGCGAGGTCAGGAGAGGTCTCCGCCATGGGTCAGAAGGAGGGAACCACGGAGCACCGCAGTGTGGCGGTTCAGGGAGCAGTGGTCGGCCAAGGGAAGGAGCGCGAAGATGGGTCAAACCTACCGTGGCAGTGGCCGATCTGCTGCGGGTGGCCTGTGGCCGGGCGAGGTACAACGGCGGAAGGGTGCGTGGGGCCCTCACCATCCCGATCTGTCAATGGAGCCAGTCGCGATCCAGAAGAGGTCGACGATGTCTAGTAGCGAAGCTTGGTGGTCACGGATGAGTATGGTAGAAAGAGGTTTCGCGGTTGTGCTGGTGGGTGGCTGATCTAATTGGGTTGATGATAGAGGAGAAGGGAAAGCGGAGATGACCCGCATAGCTGTTCAGGCCAAGGGAAGGAGCGCGAAGCCACCGCGCGACGGTGGTGTTGGCTTAGCTGAGCTAACCCGACGCCAGTGAGGATGGAGGCCGCGATAGAGGTGCCGTGATCGTGAAAGGGAGGAAGCCTCGGTGCGGATCTGGATGCATGCCGGCGAACGGCGATGGCGGACCGGCGGGGCTAGCAGGAGGCCGATCTAGGGAAGAACGCCAGTGACAGCAGCGGCGGCAGAATAGTAGCGGCTGCGGCTTCCCCCTTTCTTCTTTGCTTATATTTTTTCTTCTTTTTTTTTGCCTTTTCGAAAGTATCTCTGAGACTTGATATTTTTTTAAAAATTTTTAGGTACGAGTTGACTTGAAGATGATGATGGAAGGCGAATCGATGGTCAAGCTAGCCGCCGATGGTGAATGCAATGGAGGCAAAAGGGGTACCGCGGCCTCTCTTTGCTTTTCAGCTTCCTTTTCTTTTTTTTATGAGAAATTGTTTATTCTGAACTGGGACTTTTGTAAGTTGAACTGGACTGTTGTTGTGTATGGATTGTGATTCTGAGTTTTGATTTGATCTGTTTGGCTGTGAATGGGTTCGGGTTACAGGGGTTTTGGTTCCTGGTTTGGCTGGATTTTTGGTTGCCAACAGGGTATAGGTTTTTTGCTAGACATTGGAAAATAAACACTAAAAAATGAATCAACGATTGAAGAGATGCTTTACCTGATTCTTTTCGTGTATACTGCAAAATGTTTTCAGATGAAATGTAGTGATGAGATTTTTTTTTTGGAACAATGATCGTTTCTGCAAACCCCCCTTTCTTTGTGAAATTTGATCCCATTTATACATCTTCATGAATCAATTTGTGTCAAACCTCACAGCAGCAATTTTTGATTTAATTGATATGATTTGCTGATTTCATGGGATTGCATTTGATCTTGCATGCTGCATTCTTTGAATTTTTCTTCTCCTGCATGTGAGCTGTGCCACCGTATTTGAATCTAGTGTACGATTACAGCTTGTTTTCCTTGTTTTGTTCAGCTAGTCACGTTCCAACACTGTTTCCTCCTATGTTTTTTCCTCCAGGGTGCTTCGGATTTCAATTTCCTACTCTCTTTTTTTACCAACATTTGCACGCTCGCTTTTGTGCTGTCTCATTTTTTTTTCATATTTTTTTTAACAAAAAATGAAAATAAAAATGAAAATGAAACTGAAACTGAAATGGGCTACAAAAGTTTTTTTTTGGAGATGAAATGGGCTCATCCAATTTTTGTACAATCAACAAAAAAAATAATCAATGATGACAACCACACAAAAAAAAAACATGATGGGCTTTTTTTCTTTTTATGAAATGGGCTTAATCTAATAATTTAAAAAAAAACTAACACATAAAATGGGCTCAACAATAATAAAAAATGAAATGGATTAAGAATTTTTCAAATGAAATTTATTGAATTTTTTTTTTTTTTTTGGTTTTTTGGCCGGACAAAATCGAGTGTTCACAGAGTGATATGAGTATATAATTAGAACTAAATATGCAATATCTCACTTTAAGACTCAGTGGAGTGTAGAGAAAAGCGATGCAAAAAGATGTGTGATCAATCTGGATGATAGCTCCGAAGATTCTCCAAAGCTCTTGATAAATACTAAAGCTAGTGGAGACACCATTCTTTTATCTAAAACTTTAGGATCTGGAACTGATCAAGGGAGTAGAATTTGAACGCATGATGATGTATCTTCCGCAAAAATACAATCATCAGAAAATTATACAGACAGTATAGTTCCTGAGACTATCTTCACTTGTACCAGTGACTGTCCGCCATTTCAGTCTGAATAACCTTTTTCTTCTGTCCCACCTATACCTCAACTAGCTCAAGATCAAGGTGCTAATCAGCCATCTTCTAGTCATCAAACAGCACTTCCTCCAAGCTACAACTACCTTGGAATAAGGAGACTACTGGACAATCAATAGAATATTTCTATCAAATTGGACAATCTAGAAGAAACATCTCGAAATCTAGAAGAAATGTCTCGAAATTATGATAATCTTCTACGCCAGATTGTTCAAAATGCTTCTGACATCCTGTAAGAACTACGGCGAAGAGGCTGAAATGGTGCTCTCGGTTTTCTGGCACACATCCTTTTTTATGATGCCAAAAAGGGGAAAGTTTAAGATTGAAGAAAATCTGTGATTGAAGAAAATCTGTGCCTCAGGAATTCAGGGGGAGCTATGCTGATAAACAAAATGTGCAAAGGACTCAGGGGGAGTTATATGACTGAGAGGGAGCCCAGAGATTTTTTTTCATATAGCATTTCTTTTGTATATCTTTGAACCTTTTTTATAAAAGTTTCGTTTGATCATGGTCTTCTTTAGTGATAATGGACTCAGGCTGCATCATGTTTTTTGTTTTTATCTTAAGCTCTAATTCATATCATACTCTACCTAAGCTCAGCTAATCACATATATCTTTGGCATATGTCTGCTTCTTATCTTGAATGCATATGCTTTGTCATGATTAATTATATACGCTGGATATTGGTTTATGTTGTCTTATGTGATTAGTCCTGGCCATGTATCTTAAGAAGCACAAAGTAGGGGTTACTCTGATACTATTTTATAAGTTGAGTAGTGATACACATGAAGAGCTTATTTGTTCCTTGTTTTCCACAAAACCTATTTCAAAAAGGATTATACATCTTCTGCTTTCAAAACAACGTTCTTCATAATCTGTTTCTTATGTGTAAAGTTTCATAACTCAGTTCCAAAGCTCCTTCTTGTTAATTCAGGGATTGATCCCTATATGAGCTTTAGAAACCTGGATAGAAATGCATTGTTTTTATCTCTCTTATCGTTTCTTTGAGTATCGAAAACTACATGAGCATCAGTTTGTTTTTCGAAGATTATGAATGCTCTGTTTTTCGTCTTTCATCATGTCTTTGAACATTCCTTTCAAAGTCTCTTTTGTGATAAGACTTGCTGAAAACAATCTTGCAAAGATAAAATATCACACGTTTTACTTGTTGAGTTTCTCAAGCATAAAGATCTTCAGAAAGTTCCTTTCTTCTGACAAGTGGTCAAGCTGGTTGTTTATCCATAGAGTAAACGTCTTTCTCTTTCAAACATTTGCACTTACCATGATTAGAAAGTACACTTAAGTCCGTCTCATGTTTAAAACGAAACAACAGCAGTCTTGATTAAAATGTCACTTAAGGAAAAAATGCTTTTATAACCTATATCATGCCTTAAGAAAAAGAACTTCCTGAAAATCTCTCTTTCTGATAGATTGAAAGAATATACTCATCTTGTTTACATTTTTGCAATATGTCTTTCAATCATCTCTTCAAAAGATTTTCTTCAAATTGGTTTGTCATCATCAAAAAAAGGGAGATTGTTAGCTCCAGAACCCTCATGCTCATATGTTTTGAATGACGACAAAACTAATACAAAGAAAATACTTTGAAAAATGCCTGATGTCTCTTTGAGTTTCTTGACAAAGCATAATAGGTCAAATCTGGTTAAGTATGTTACAAACTTATAGCAAGAATAATGTTTCACTTTGCATGTACAAACATGTTTTATCTTATGGGAAGAGACTGAGCCAAAAAGAAAGTGAATATTATTTCAAGCAAAGCATGTATACATACTTATGGAACAAAGCATAGAAACGAACTTGAATCGAGAATAATTTCACTACACATGTGTAAACATATTCTATCTCATGTGAAGAGATTTACCTTAAATGAAGTGATCATTATCTCATGCAAAGAACGTGAAAATGCTTAAGCACTGAAGAATATCAAGCCAAATGCCGAGAAACCAAGGAAAAAGTCTTTAGAAAGCAGCACGGGACATTGGAAAGTACTCTCAAGATGAAGATATCAGAATATGTCCATATGCAACGTGCTACTTAGTCTTCAATCATCACAATCGCAAAGAAATCATCATCAGGAAGATTCGATTGAAGATCAGAAAGTCAAATACTCTTCAAGGAACTGGTTGCGCACATCAAAAAGCTCATGGCTGTGTGTGGAGCAAAGAATGCTGCAGGAAAGGGAGGGAAATTTGAAATTTGAATTTCAAATGATCAAATTAACTCCAATTTTAAACTAGCACATCATCTCTTCTGCCTATTTGATCAACAACCTTAGCTTCATAAAGGAGGAGTTCAGAAAGCTTGCTCAGAAAGTAAAAAAGTAGTTTCTAATAGAGGATCAGAAAGCTAATATTTATAACGGCTTCTACAACCGATGTGGCAGTTCTGTCAACCTCTCTTCTAGCTGTTCTTTTCAAGACACAACTGATGTTCGACACGTGTCACTTGAAAAATCGATCAATGGCAATGGTCACAAAAGAAAGATCATTTTAAAAAGAGATGCTAAACTTGAAGAACATTGAGAGATTTTGAAGATTCAAATAGAGGAAACTCTGCAAAAATCTTCTCACACTTCCTGGAATATTCTACCTTAATAATCTAATCAGTATCTATCCTTGAAGTGTAAAGAAAATCTTCCTTCCATGTTTCAGTTAGATATATGTTCTTGTTGTGAAAGAAGTAGAAGAAGGAAGTCATTCAAGTTCTCCCAGGATCTTTCAAAAATGTATTATATTTAAGGAAACTTGAGTATAGGTTAGTTTGAGTAGCAGCCCAAACACTGAACCTTTGTATCCTTGATCCATTAGTGATCAGAGTGAGACATAGCTTGGAGAGGATAAGGTAAAACTACTTGCAACGCGATGGTAAGATGGACTTACTTATCACGGTTTAGCTTGGAGAGGCTAGTCAAAGGTTACTTGAGGCTTGGAGTGGCTTGGAGTGGCTTGGAATAAACTACTTGAGGCTTTGAGAGACTTGGAATAGACTACTCACTGGGCTTGGAGAGGCTAAAGTCAAGACTACTCGGTTAGACTTGAAGAGACCAATGTCAAGACTATTTGCAGCTTGGAAAAGTTGTGAAAAGAATACTAACAACGTGCTAAAAGAGTAGCCTATCAGTTACGGATTGGCTTGGAGAGACCAGAATCAAGACTACTCATGTTAGTTTGGAGAGGCTAATATAGAACCACTCTAAATCCTTGGTTATAGGTGAATTTTGAAATCCTTGGATGATAGTTTGGGAAGGCTAATGTAAAAATTATTCTCTCTTTCTCAAGTTGAAAAAGTTGTTGTTTTAGTGGAACCTCAACAGTTGTTAAGTACTAGATATAGTTATGTTGGCCAAACCAGTATAAAATCCTCTGTGTTTTCTTTTCTCTCTTACCTTTATCTCTCTTATCTTCCGTCATTACTTTATTATCTTATCAATCGGCTCTATTCCCTTTATGCATCTTTTACGCTATGTTTTTTATTATGAGTGTTTTATTTAATGAGGATCAAAAGGTAACTTTCTCAAGCCACTAACTTTGTTTTCGCATCATTTAAGTTTTATACTTGATAGTAATTCCTTTCAGAAGCTTCAGAAATCCGAAAAAGGATCAATACACAATTTAACCCTCCTCCTTTTCATGCACATCTCCACTTACACCAACTACCAACTATTGTCAACATACATCTTTGAGGCACAAGTCAGTGTCACTGCTATGGACAAAAGGCACCAAATCACACAAAGGCCCTACTTTTAACCAGTCCTCGTATTAAACGAATGAATCAATAACCCCCAATTTAAACTCAAAGTCCTCTCTCAAGCTTGTAAATGATGCCCTTCTAGACATAGGATGCTCCCCTTGGCGCAATCGCAGGCATTAGAAAAAGCCAAATATTTGTGCTAGAGCATCCGAACCCACATCTTCTCAAGGGCAGCTAGAAAAGGCCAAGGGAGTTTCCTCAATAAGGAAATAAGGCTAGCATCACGCACATCCAACCCCCTCTTGATTTCGGTGACATGATGACCTCCCAGATTACCAAATTAAAGCCACGATTAGAACCCTTCCCACTCCAAATAAAGTTCCTAACCCTTCTATCAATAGCATCACAAACCCCTGGCAGCACCCACAGAGTTTGCATTACGTAAACCGAATTCAAACTCACCACTGACTTTGCTAATCACAGATGGCCAATCCTGTTAAGCAAATCATTTTCCTAGCCAGCAAATTTTCTCTCAATCTTCTCCATAATTCCTGAAAAATCAACTTTCTTAACTTACCCATCGAATAAGGGAAAGCCCAAATTCTTTCCCAAATTGGAAGCAAAAAGGAGTATTTTAGAAAAAAATATTTTAAAATATTTTTATAATTAGAAAATAGAATTAAATTGATTCAATATATTTATTATTTTTGTATTTAACTTATTTAATTAATTTGTGTAGCACACAAGTAATATACTAGTATAATTAAAGCAAAAAAATTCCGGCCAAATTCTATTTATTTATTATTTAAAGTATATAATTAATGAATTATCTTTGCGTGTTATGTGCTTATGCCTAATTACAATTAAAAAAATTATTATCATAAAAGTTTATCTATATGTTATTTATTATCTACAGTTAAATGAATTACCTTTAAGCGTTATGTAATAATTCTTAATTACAATTAAACAGAAAGCACTCCCATTAAAATGTATCTATCTATTATTCATAACTAAATACTTACCTCCATGTGTTACACGACAACTTCAAATTAAAATTAAAGAAAAATCATTCCCACGAAATCTATCTATCATCTATGACTAAATGAAATGTTTCTAATTATCCATGCGCAGCCACTCCTAATTACTATTAAAGAAAAATTACTCTCGCTAAAATCTATCTATATATTATCTACTATCTATTACATATTACTAAATAGGCGACCTTTGATTATCACTTATCAATTTCTCATTGCAATCAAAAGAAAATTATTCTCTCTAAATTTGATATAACAAACGCCCTCTAAGAACTGTGATTACAATTGCAAATTTCTTCTTTTATACTTCTAGGTTTTTATTAGAACTTTTAGAAATGGTAACTGATCTTATATATTTCAACCTTTCAACTTGATAACTTAAAAAGTTTAGCAGGGCTGACTCACTCTGGAAAATGTTTCAACCATAACTATGACTGAAAAAAAATCTTCTTCCATAACTTTAATTTGCACAATTAGTAATCTGAAGTTTCTCTCATATCAAAACTATTCTTCTACCCTCAATACACCAAAGTTTATTTATTTATTTTAGATAAATATCTAAATTGATCCCTAGAAAATATATGAGAGGACAAATTAGTTACTTAGATTTTAAAAGTCATAAATTAGTTTCTAACATTTCAAAAAAAGGGGCAATTTTTTGGCCTTTTGTACAAATGTGTACAATTAAAAAAGCACTATATAGAGTTGTATAAAGAGACCAATTTATCCCCTTTTAAAAATATAAGAGATCAATTTGGAACTTTTAAAATCTAAAAAATCATTCAAGGACACATTTTATTAATTCAAATGTTAGTGTCTCCATTTCGATACATTTCATTGGAAGAAGTAAAAAAATAATGAGAAAATAACTTAAACATCAAATAAAAATTGAGTATCCAATTTTGATATGTTGACATTGTAAAAATATTTTACACTGCATTAAATTATATTGTTAAATTATTAAATATGATTAAATTTCCTACTCATTACTTAAAAAATTATTAAAACAAAAATATTTAATTGGATAACATTATTATTGTCAGTATATTAAATTTAAACTGAAAAAGATATGAGGTAAAAATGAATCTGTAAAATTATGGGAATAAATACTAGTTGTTAATATAGTTGCCACTTACCAGTAGTTGGAACCTATTTTCAACCTTGTCATCTCAAAGGCCAAGATACTAGCTTATCACCATCATGACGCTCAACATGATACTTTAGTGAAAATGTGAAGACATACTAACAGAAAAAGAGTTAGGGATCAATTTGACTAACATTTTTCAACTTCAAGTAATAAAAATATGTCTAAATTTAAAAGACTAAAATGATTTATGAGTACTTCTTCAAGGACTAAAGTGAGCATTTACTTATATATTAGATAAGCCATATTTAAAGTAACAAGTATCACATTTTCCTTATCTAGCTTCCAACACTGACATAGTTACTTCATTGGTTGAAGATGCCTGCGTGAGATATGAAGATTCTCTTTCCATTGTGACCTTTTCTATTAAGAAACTAGGCTCTTTAGGTTGAGGTAGAGTGCTCTCACTATTCAACATCACAACGACAGATGCCATGTTTGGCCTATCTTCTGGTTGTTGTTGAACACATAAAAGACCAATATGAATACAACGACAAGCTTCATATAAGTTGAGTGTGTCCCCTAAACAACTATCAGTTAATTTCACCAGGACGTTCTCCTTCCACAACCTCCATGCCTGCAACAAGCCAATGGTTATTAACCACTTCATTTCTTGAAAATGTGTTGCAGAAATAATCTTTCTTACTTACATGGCCAATAAGATTATAACTTTGGCTTGGAAAGGAAAACATTCCTTTGTTTTTCATGCCGCTCACAATCTCTAGCAATAATATACCGAAACTAAAGATGTCTGATTTTATGGAGAATAGCCCATCAATAGCATATTCAGGTGACATATAACCACTGTAAGAAGTTACAAGTGAGTTAATATTCATTTGTAAATGACCTTAGAATCATTGAAGATATACTTAATAGAGATTAATTTTAATACATTGTAAATATAGAATAGTTTTACACAAATATCTAATCACATGTCACTATGTGTGAAACTTTTGATATAGTGGGTGTGTGAATCAACATTTTTGTTGATGTGCCAATAAATGATTAGACGCTTTTGTAAAGCATTTTTTTACACTAACATGACATCAAAATTAAATTCTACTTACTATGTTCCAACTATTCTTCTTGTATTCCCTTCAATTTGATCTCCTCCACACATTCTAGCTAAGCCAAAATCTGAAATTTTTGGATTCATCTCTTTATCTAGTAAAATATTACTTGCTTTAAGATCTCTATGAATGATCCTAAGTCTGGAATCATGATGAAGATAAAGAAGTCCCCGAGCAATTCCATTTATAATGTGGAGACGTTTAGGCCAATCTAGGTGTTTCTTTTGAGCAGAATCTGTCAAAATTCTAATTCTGTTAACAAGTATCAGCTCTTCGATAACAAAAACAAACTCTTAACAAGTCAAGCATATATTAACGATAATCTTAGTAAATATACCAACCGAAAAGAAAATAATCTAGACTTTTGTTCGGCAAGTATTCATATACTAGCATTTTCTCATCTTCTTCAATGCAACAACCAATAACCTTAACAAGATTTCGGTGTTGTAATTTGGCACACAATATTACTTCATTCTTAAATTCTTGTAATCCTTGTTGAGAAGCTCTTGCAAGTCTTTTGACAGCAACCTCTTGTCCGTCTCCCAGTATGCCCTAGGTTTCAATCATAGTTGGGGAGGATTTAAAAGATAATGATATAGTTGACTAGAAGATTCTTCTCTCTAGATAGCTATGTTCGATGTTACCTTGTATACCGGTCCAAAACCACCTTCGCCAAGCTTATTGTCAATTGAGAAGTCACTGGTGGCATTAATTATAGTAGCAAGATCAAAGAAGGGAAGCTCCAAATCTTCTTGTCCTTCCTCATGTTTCTTTTCCGTTGCCGAAGTTTTATCTGTTTGCTCTGCGATAGGTAATAATAATCATAACACAAAAAGAAAATGAATTATGGCTTTGAAAGTTATAAGGGTTCCATTGAAAATCAGTCTACTATGCAATCATCCATCAAATGGCCAGTGCCCCACTGATTGATCAAGTGCATTGTAAGGAACAGGGTAAAACATCATGCAAGGCCTTGACCAGCAAAAGAATGTAAAATCAACTACTGAGAATTTCCTTAACATACATAAGGTTATTTCAAATGCAACTTTAACCTGCAATTAAACGAAACAAGTACTCCAGAAACATTGTGAAATTTAAAAAGCTATCTGACAAAGAAATTTACCCATGTACTTTCTCTTGGTCTTGTAAATGTAGAAGATCGCGAGTAGCAGCACGAGGACAGATGCAAATGGGATTGCAATTGCCAAGGCAAACTTCTTATGTCCATGTTTTACAACTCCATTAGTAACTTTACAAAGAAACGAAGCACATGTCAATTCCAAATACTATAGTATTGCCATCAAGTTTGATTAGAAGGCGAACTTAATTTGTATGAACTCACACAGCGTCAAAACAAAACTAATAAATAATATAGCAATACATCGATAAATTATAATATAAATTTTGAGCAGAAATTAAACTTATTTAGAGATAGCTAGAAGAAGATGGAAGCCTTTACCTATCACTGGAACAGCCATTCGAATATATATGTCTTGTCCACTTTCTATAATTCTCAAATTAACAAGATCACCAAACCAAATGGCGCAGCCACTACCTTCTCCTCTAACATCTAGATTTGAATAAGCTGCACATGAACAATTTCCCAAGCATCTGGCCCTGCAATCCTCAAGTGTCATGCTTTCATTGACCCAAGATTGTGTTGTATCTGGTAATTTCAAGCCAGTGAATCTGCGAAAACCATCTTTGCCTTTGGTGCCACAACTCCATGCTTCTCTGCGCACACAGCCCTGTGACCAGTCCATTGCTTCCCAATTTTGGGATGATTTTGGCTTGAATCCTTCCAAACACTGACAAATAGGCGACTGACCATCAACACAAATCCCATTTGGGCCACAGAGGTTATAAGCATCACAGTTGTCTCTTGGTATAGAATGGTAGATCCTCCATGTCTTGTTCTCTGGAATCCATGTGAACCGTTGACGAAGATAAAGGGTTTGGTTCATAACAATTATTGAAATCACAGATTTATTCTTGAGGTTGTACGTGAAATAAAGCTCGTTTGAATTGTTGACAAAATTGTAGTCATAAACTGGATTTTCTCTCATTGTAGGTGAACCACTGAATCTGATGCCATTCCAAGGGCCACTCCTATAGGACTCAACCAGGCCCTTCCACATTACCATTTCTGGATTGCAAGTAGGGACAATCCCCCAAGTAAAGTCTCCAGTAGAAGGGTCATCCCAGCTCTTCCAAGAAGTGAAGCGCCGGTTAAGGCCAGTCTTGAGGTTCCATCCAAGCTTCATCCCTGGCAACATTTTATCAGAAGGGTGGTCGAAGCTCTGCCACAGGAAATTCTCTTCATTGTTGTTGTCACTACTTCCATCTCTGACTACTAAATTCCCAGTGTCTAAAAGCTGCACGATGGGACTCAAAGAAGTCTCGGTTGTTGTGTTTGTGGACCAAAGAAGGGTCTGGCCCTGGCTGAGAAGGGCGAGGTTTCCCTCTTTGCTTATCATTAGCTTGCTGGAGTTGTCTTTGGCGGGGTTGTCACGGTTAGCAACCCATACAATAGTTTTAACTGGGATGTTTTTGTACCAGATTCCTACATAGCGGTTTGTAGAACTACCTGGACTGAAGAAACCCAACTCAAAGGTTCCATCCTTTGAAATCAAGGTGCTGCCATCGTGAAGCGACTGGGACTGGGCAATTGTATCAGTTGTACAAGAAATTTGAGTGAGGAATGATAGGAGCTTGGAAATAACAAGCAAAGCCCGAAGGATAGCCATTTTTTTTCCCCCTTTATTGCAGCAGCTACGACAACACAAAGTATAAATATGGATATTTAGCAGTACTAATATTGGAATGTTGAAGTAAAATGAACACGAAGGGCACCGGTCCTCGTGGGCTGCATTATTGGTCTTCTGCGCGCTGTATCAATTGACGTATCCTTCAACTATTCCTAAACCAAAAAAAAAGGGATAACCCTGATCGACAGGACACGAATACTGGTCAATTGTTAGTGATGAGTGGAGCGTGGCGCCTTTTTTTCTTTGTCCTGTGTTGAAAATATGCCATTATCGTTGACGCAGGGAAGTTCAGCAACATCTTGAACTTTGAATTGAAAAATGTTGTCTATACTAAGAGTAGGGTGAGCTGTCGGGTAATTTAGTCCCCCAAAAGTTTTTAGAGAATTTGATGGTCTGATCATTTTTCTTCTAAAATTACCAAATGACCATTATATGTAGTCATACCACTTTCCAGCTATTATTGTCGACATCTCACCACCGCCATCACTCATCCTTCAAGATCATGAGTACTCACTCTGTGATCTCTCACCGACAATGGGGTCTATTTATAGAGTGCTCTTCAGCCATTTGAACACTGTATACTATTTTTCTTTTTTTCTGTAACTGTTTGGACACTCAACCCCTTAGAGACCCGAGAACTGATGTCAATTATAGGTTGAAAGTAGCATGAAAAGAGGGTTAAATCATGTTTATTACTTCTTTTTAGTTTCTAAAACTTTAAACAAAATGTATTAAGATATTCACTTGAAGACAACGAAAATTGCACTTAGTTGGCTTCGAAAAGTAACTTTCTAAATTAAAAGAAAATGCAGGAATATCATAAACTATTTCATAGAACTTTTTCAAAGAAACACACAACAAAGACACATACAAAAGCTGAATAATAACGAGATAAAGAGGGAGAAGGAGAGATTACTCGGTGTTTTTATACTTGTTCGACCAAACACTGTCTACATCCAATTCTCAACAACTTGTTGAGTTCCACTAAAAACCCTTTTCTTAATCTCAAGAAAGTGAGATAGTCTTTGTATACCCTTCTTAAGTTATTTTCGATGAGCAATGATTCCAATTTACTCTGACGTCTTTTTACTAACCTCTTCAAGCGAACCTCACTTTGATCACTACTGGATTAGGATAAAAGAATCAGGTTTTGGGTTGGATGTCTCTAACTAAGAATATTCAAGTTTTTCTAGGAATCAAACTTTGTGTAAACTGAAAACTTGAGAGACTTCTTTCTAAATTCTTCCTAAGAAGAACATGTTATTTAATGAAAACAAGAAAGAAGATTTTGTGTAACAGAAACTAACTAAAAGAAGTAATAGATGAACTTTTACAGTGTATTAAAAAATTTCAACGTTTGTTATGCAAAAGTCTTCTTCTAGTACAAAGGTCTCATCCTTTTATACTTTGGATTTCAAATATGACCGTTTCCTCTTGATTTTCCTCCCTTTTGACACATGTTGATCTTTCTTTTGTGCCCTTAGAGCTGTCCTCTAGAACAGTAGCTGAGCTGTGTCAGAGTTGTCCTTGTGGGTACAAAATAGTTGTCAATTGTGGTTTTTGAATGGAGCTTCAGAAACAACTTTTACTTTCTGAATGTGGTTTCTGAACTTTTTCTCCTAGAAGATGAGGATTTTGACCAAGTATAAAAGCAATGTGTCATTGTCAATACTTTTCTTAAAGTTGACTAAATTTAAATTTCAAATTTCCCTCTGTTTCTATTAACTCACCACAGTTTCTGAAAAAGGCTTTTCACAGTTTCTAATCTTTGCGTTGATCTTTTTTGCTTAACTTTGAACTTGACAAGGATCTTTTCATCATTTAAAATGTCTTGCGAGTGGATTCCCATTAAGATTGTAGATTCTGATCATGATATGCTTAATAGAAATTGATTTCTTCAATGATATAGCACTTTCTGAACATGTGATATAGTCTACGAAGATCCATATGTGGTCTCTAACCTTGGATATTGCTTTCTTGAGTTTCTAACATATCTTAGAAAGCAATTTTTTAAAAAATATTTTAAAAAAGCACTAATATTTCAATTGAGTTTCTATAGCGTTTAACATGACTATTCTTGCTGCATATAAGCTCAATTAATGATATATTTTTCACAAGCTATAGAGCTTTCTGAAAGATTTTGGAGCTAATACTAATAAGGCCTAAATCATGTAGGAACCCATCTGTATGTCTACCAAAACATGTAGCCCAATTATGTGAGACTGGCATATATTGTCACACTTTTGATGCAATGGAATCAACTGCCATCCCTCTACAACCCTTGTGCCTCTCTTTTTCCTCTTTTGCCAACCCCCGACAATGCCACTACCCCTATCGATTTTTTCCCTTTCACTTTTCCTTGCCTTTTCTAGTGGGAGCCGACCCTACCCTCAAATCTAGTTAAGGATTGACGTGATATTTCTTCTGTCAACTCGGTCAAGTGCCCTAGCTTCTACAAAAAAAAATTCAAAAACCTCGTTGGGAAAGTAAAAAGTAGTTTTTAAAGGTGGACTCGAAAATCTTTATTAGACAATGGCTTCTACAACTAGAAAAGAGTAACTCTGACATGCAGAGCTACTTTTCTAGACTTCATTTCTAAGACACAAAAAGAAGATCAACACGTGTCACTAGGAAAACAAATCAAGGGCAATGGTCATAAGTGAAGATCAAGTATAAAAGAAGATGATGTGCTTACAACACAGAGACTTTTGCTCATTACATGTGCTAAAATGCTAAAGATATTTCCTCTCATCTTCTGTATAACAATTATAGCTTGTAATCTGCTTCCTCTTTGTAAAAAATCTTCTTTTCATATTCTTATTAGATTACACATTCTTCATAGAAGAATAGATAGAAGAAGTTATTCAAGTTTTTAGTTCTGATAATGTTTATTTTGAGGAAACTTAAGTGTTTGATAGTTTGAGTAATTCAACCTAAACACAACCTTTGTAACCCAATCTGGTAGTGATCGTTATGAGTTAGCTTGAAGATGCTAAGCAAAGACTACTCAAAAGATGATAGTAAAGTGGGCTATTGGTCACACGGAGTTAGCTTGAAGAGGCTAAGTAAAAACTACTTGGAAGTAACAATAGAGTCAGCTACTGGTCAAGTGGAAATAGCTTAGGAAAGCCATAGAAAGACTATTGCCAACACCCAATTTTTTATTAAGTTTTTTTTGTCATTCGTACTCTAAAAAAATAAAATAAAAAATAAAAAGGATTAGAATAAAAAATCCAAAAGGAGTAACAAGAGTGGCAAACATCATATGTGCTCCTACCTGCTCCTTGCAACAGATAAAGGGATGACCTTCCTTTTTGGCTAGAGATAAAGGGTGAGCTGGGATCCTACTAGCTACGCTATAAAAATGGGATGATCAATAATTTTGATGGCCTATATGTGTGTGTGTGTGTGTGTGTATCCGCACGCGCCCATTAGCAGCAACAGAAGAGCGAGGGCGAGATCAATCACCATCTTTCACCTGAAAACATCTATGCAAGAAACATAGAGAAAAAAAAATCACAAAAAGAGATAGGCACAGGTAAACTATTTGCAAGTCATTGATTCATTTTCATTTTCAAGTGTCTCATTTCCCATTTTTAAGCCAAGCCATTTTCTCTGTAGCCCTTACCCCTATAAGTAGGCAAACAAACCAACTTCACCCGAGTAAGAACAATACCCATAAAACTATAAACAAACACAGATAAGGGGAAAATATCCAATCTTCATCAAAATAAACTCAACACATACAGTCCAAAAGTTCAACAATAATCCAGCATCCAATCATTTTTCTAAATTTTAGCACGAATAAAAAATAGAGGCCAAGCATCACAGAGACAACACAAGATTAGGCCATTTTAACCTAAATAAACCCCACACAGATGCAACCCATAATACCCACTAACTAGAAACAAAAAAAAACAGAGAGGATGAAGAGAAGGGAGTCCGCAGCTATTATTGCCACTAGATCAACAACTGTGGCCTCACTGTTCGCAGGTGTGAGCCGCCGCTATCACCACCACTGTGCACCCTAACTCACAGCCACCTATGCTTTGCGGCCATGAGCCACTACGTCACCGTGTCGTTCCCTTTCTTCCATTCTCATGCCGTACCACTGCCGCACAGAAGCCACAACAGTGCTGCCTTTTTCCTTCCTCTCTCAGCCACCATTGCCCCCTTATTCCTTGGCTGTGAAAAACCATAACCTAGTATGCCATTGCATCCTGCCACTAAAACCGTGAGCATCATGCACCATCGCGTCGGGCAGGCCGTGGTGGAACCACTGTCTGACATTCCTCTTGTTGTTGTCACGCCCCTCCACCACCCACAGTCGCCTTTCTCGGCATCATCGTTCGTTTGCCGTGGCAGACTGGCCTTGTGCACTAGCCATTTCTCTCTCCTTTGCATGCACCTCAGTCGCCTCCACCTCCCTGATCTTGCTCCATTCTCCATTTGTGTGATACTGCCTTCCAGCACCCCATCCCTTTTTGTTTTATAACTAAGAAGCACGGACACACCAATTTGGTGGTGTGTCCGTATGTTGGACACGTATCAGACACCAACACCTACACGACACGTGTCGGACAAATATCCATACATGTCCAATTAAAAAAAGAATTCTAAGCACAAACACGCTCCGAACACGTATCAGATATGGCTCTAATTCACTATGGACTGGCTTGGCCACACTGCGGACAAGCTTGAGTTAGTTTTTTTATTTTTTTAAAATTTTTAATACCAACATGAGCCCAAAACCAACTTTAGTTATTTAGTTGGACTAGTACTATTAGGCCATTTCATTTTGAAAATTCTTTAATTGATTACAAAAAAAAAGAATTAATTAGATTAAAAAAATTATACATATATGACAAAAAAAAATCCAGAAAAAAAGAATCATACAACAAAATAAAAAAATTATATATATATATATATATATGTTGTAACATTCTCCCAAGTACAACATCATCCTTAAGTTATGACATCAGATTGAGAGTTGTTACTTATAAACTATCGAACCTTTCTTAAATAACTATAGCAAATGCGATAAGATCGTGTAATAACTAGCGTAATTTGGTTAAAATATATAATAAAGAAACACAACATTTATTGAATATATAGCTAAGTACAAAAGGAAGCTCTTCTAAGAGCTTTAATACATATACATTCTCTATTACATTTACAAACACATATGTCTACAACTATATACAACATAATAACAATATCAACTATTAAACTAATATAATCCTAAGTTCTTTCACACAGCAGCCGCATCATTCTTTGGATTAACCTGGAGACGACACGGGAACACAAAACACATAGGGGTGAGAATCATACAATTCTCAGTAGGGCAACTCCCCAAAAACTCACTCATACTGTCATCGTCATCGCCCCAGCCACTTCAATTTATTAGAAAAAGAGTGATCATGCCTTTCATACCAATGGTTCATTTTTAAAGTTTCAAATTGTACTTTCGAAGTGGGTAGCTTTTAACAATCAATCACTTAATACATATGTATTATAATATCAAGCATCTAGTAAATCATCCTAAGCAGACATTCAAAAATAACAACCAAAACATAAGTAGAAATTTCATTCTTACAAGCATTATCAAGTAAACTTATATACAGAAATAATAATAAATTATGCATTCTTTTTCGTGGCCAAGGAACTTAATCTAGTGCATTTTTCTCTTTTCATTGACATAGGAAAGACTTAGTTTATATCATGCTGTAAAACTCAATTCAGTGCAACCTTCTCTCTTCATTGACATAGGAAAGACTTAGTTTATACCCAACGGGTATCTGCTGTAGACAGCTCCACAATAGATAATTTATACCAAATGGTATTTATAGTGAATCACACTACATAAGGGAAATAGACTGCTTATCAGGACTGAGCTCGTTCCTATACATGATCATCAGACTTCATTTTTTTCCATTTCCAAATCACACACAGTTCTATTCCTAACCGATATGTTTATCGACTCATAATATCTCGGGGGAAGTTCCTCTTTTTGCCTTCCCCTTAATTCAATCTAAGTCTTGTTTCTATTTTCTCCATATGTCAGAATAGGCACACTCAGTGTTTTGGTAAAGTTTCTACTTTTACCTTCCCCTCATTCAATCTAAGTCTTATTTCTGTTTTCTCCATATGTCAGAACATGCACGATTAAAGTTCATATATTCTCTTTTGCCACATATACATATCATTCACTGTTCTTTTCCAAATGCATGCATGAGGCACATATACACATTCATTCATAATATGATTTCAATCATGCCTCAAACCATTCCTTAAAGTCACTAGCATGCATTCATAAATGTCATATTTGAACCCAATGTCATTATTTCATCAACTCAAAGCATGAATTCATTTTCAGCACAATGGCAGATTTCACATATCTATAGCACAATTTATTTTGCATTTCAAACCATGAAATCCAAGGCTATAAAAATTATCCAAGACACTTCAATGTGTCCTCAAGATCCTCTAAAAATTTCGGAGTTAAAAGGTTATCTAAATATGATAACAAAATTCAACAAATTAGGAGACCATAAACCCCCTATTTGCAGCCAACAACCAAAGTTCCAATCTTATTACCCTATCAAATGATCATATAAATCATAGAAAAATTCATGGTTGGACTTCAACATGTCCTCAATATCCTATAGAAATTTCAGTGGAAAAATCAATCATTTGATGTGGTAACAAAATTAAACAATCTCAGAACTTCAGAATTGGCTGTCCAGACAACTCAAGCACAGACTCGGTTTTTTATTTTTATAAAATAGTAAAACTCATTTTTAGGACCCAAGAAAAATCATGCAGTTGCCTTAGGATGTTAGCTTCAACATATAAGTTTTATAGCTCATAAAAACATCTACAAATACATCAGAAAATTCGTGAACCATAACCTGTCCAAAAGAAATCCGAAAATCCAGCAGCATAGTCTAATATTCCTTTTGACAAAAATAATTTCTAGAATCATCCAAACACACCACAAAAATTCATACATCAATATCCATACATCATCAACCAACACAACTAAAAATATCAATTTAAATCAGTGGTTAACATAGAAAAACGGATTTGAAGAAGAAGAGGTTCAAAAACCCTACTTTGATGACTTTAGGGATCTTGGCTCCAAAGGATGCTCCAAGATTGATTTTGCTCACTTCAAGGCCACCAACTCAGCACCAAGCCCTTCCTTAATCAGTGATGAATAAGATACCAAGGTGAGGATTGATGAGGAATCGAAATTCCAATCGATTAGTTTGATAGATTATGAGGAGTAGAACAAGTTTTGTGAAAGGATCTTGGTGTTTTAGTGACTCTAAGTTAGAGTTTTTGAAGCTTGAAGCTTGTTAATGGAGGTTTGGGAGGAAGAACAATGGAGAGGCTGTGTTTTCTGCCTCTTGGCCGAAAATGATGATGGTGGGGTGATAAGGTTGGTGGTTTGGTGTTAATCTTTAAAGGAAGCTTGTAAAGAAAGCTTGGTTATTGTAATGTAAAAGGATAATTCTTAAAGAAAGCTAACAAAATGGATGGATAGGATTGTTTCCTTGGTCAAAGAATAGATCTTGGGCATTCACTTGGCTCAAGGCAATTGGATCACTTTAACTTGGGGAGCAAGTAGCCTTTTCAGTGTTAAAATCGCACATCGAAATTCCACCGAACAGATGAGTTATTGGCTCCCGAGTAAAATATAATAAATCAAAGGTCATGATTAAAACTTGCTTTTCAAGTTTTAATCCTTGCCATCCACTTGCCATAAAGTGGTTGGTAAAGGTTACTTAGCCATTAAATAACTTGTACGACATTAAAAACTGCACATCAAAATTCTACCAAACGGGTAAAACACTGTACTCGGGTAATAAGACATTGCCCAAAAATTAATCCTAAATATAAAATCCTCGTTTCTAACTATTTCTAATCTCAATCCTATAATTTCTCAATTTTGGGCACCTCCGGGTCCCAATTCTAGGGTTTCGACTGTCCTGACAGGCCCGTGGGGCCCACAAATTTACTATTCACGATTTTTTTTTTACAAATTTGTTGGATCGTCTTGATCATTTCTAAAACTGTCAGATTTTTAAAATTACGGCTAGTAAAACTGAAATTAATTTTTAAATAATTTTTAGGGTGTTACATATGTCATGTCTGTGTCCTGTTATTTTTGAGTTTAGTATGTCTCTGTGTCCTTGTCAATGTCTGTGCTTCATAGTTTATTTATCTGAATGTTGTTCCCTTTTTGGTCAAAAATTTTGTTTTTTAAAATAAAAACCTGCTGTTGGGCTTTGGTTTAATCTGCTTATTTTATTTTATTTAAAAAAAAAACAAAGTAGTTTTTTTTTGTGTTTAGCATTCTTTTTGGTTTATTGGGTTTTGTTTTTGAGCTAGTTGGTGTTAGGCTTAGATTGAGATTCTAAGTTTTAGGTTAAGATTGTTTTATTGGATTAGATTTGTTTATTTATTTATTTTTTTTAATAAATGAATTGCTTGTTAGTGTAGACTTGGGTCAATTTCCTTTTTCTTTGGTTTATGCCTAAAAAAAAAAAACAATTCTTTATTAATGTGTTTAAAATGAGTTCATGGGTATTTTGCTTTTATTAATGAATAGATTGCATTTTGAAAGTAAGATTAATTGAGCCGTGATGGTTCATTAATTCTGTGGCTTAAAATATTTTAGCTACAACATTAGTCTGATACTTTAAAATTCCTTTTCAAAATAAAATCAACCAACCCATAATTATTTTTTAGAGAACTACATGACTTTGAGTTTCTCATTGCATCAGAGGATATGTAGGAGCAGATATTTTCTGTCAAATCAAAATTAAATTTTTCCTAAATTTGTTTTCTTTTCTTTTGTAAATATCTTCCAGGCTTTAATTTTTGAGGGGAAACATAAATTACTAAAGTTATTGTAATTTTGCACAACAAACTTTGGCTGACCGTCATGAGACGAATGTATTAACGGTGTAGTGGAATTAAGTTTCCACCATTTCGCAATCATAATTAGACGTCTGAACCCAATTTTAGCTTAAAAGGACTAATTTTGCCAAATTAAAAGGATTTTCTAATTTTTACCATTAATAAAAATTGGTGGCAACTCCATTAAAAATAATTAAAAAATTAAAATCCTTTTTTCTCATTGTGGTGCCCCTCCTCCGAGACATTGTGACAACTATCTAAGTTTCTCAAGGTTGAGAAAAGTTTTTAGTGGAACTCAATGGTTGTTGAGAACTAGATGTAGGCAGGTTGGCCGATCCAGTATAAAAACTCTTATGCAGTATTCTCTCTTTTTCTTGAATCTCCTTTATATTTTGTTTTGTGCTTATTGTATTTATTCTTTTGGAGAGCATATTTAATCTTGCGTTTCTTACATCTGTTTAGTTTAGAAAGTCATTTTCTGACAAATACTGATGCGATTCTCATTGCATTTCAAGTTCATACTTGATAATTTCTATTTAAACTTTTTAGAATCAAAAAGGGAAAAAAAATTCATGCATGATTCAACCCCACTTCTCATGATCTTTCCAACCTACATTCCCTTGACATCAACAACTCAGCCTTGATGGTTATATATTGGACTAGAAATATGGACCTAAGACCTCGGCTTAACTATAGAGAATTCAAACAAGGAGCCCCACCGATCACCCACATGGCATGGTGGCCCGTTAGATATTCTCCTTCGATTTAGTCTAAGATATCTAGCTCCTAGATTGGCTGAAACATAGCATAGGATACCCTATTATCTTGTTGTATCTACTATAATTTAATCATATATCCTATTAAATATAGAATATATCCATCGCTTACTAAGTCGTAGGAATATCTTCTTATTCAAGGAAGATTATCCCTCAGTTTATCATAGGGTTTCCTCTCCATACAAAAGGGGTTCAACGCCTCCCAGATAACATATTCTAATACTTATTACTCTTTCAAAACCTCTATGCTTAATCACCGTACTGATTTGAGCATTAGAGTGTCTTTTCAGATACTCTACTTATCTTACACGGACAATTGAAGGAATCTACACCCTTACCAAGATTTCTAAGTAAAACAATTGCTTTCATTATTTTTTCACAAAATGTTTAAAAAAGAAAATATAGAAAATGAAAAAATAAAACTAGAAACCAAACATATCTTTATCTTTTATGAATTCCTAAAGAGAAAAAACTCTTGAGAGTATGATATATTTATTGAACTTTTAATATTCCATGTTTATAAGGAATAATTATTAAAATATATTAATATACTTATACTGAGTCGATTCTGCACGAAATTTGACTGAGGAATAATAGTAGCTTGAAAATAACTAGCATAGCAACGAGAATTATATTTTGCCTGAACTGCAGTTACATCAACACATGTTAAAATATGGATATATGTAGTAATGTATTAATTTTTTTCCGAGTAAACACCCTTTATTCCTTGAGAATATTATGTCGGACAATTTGGTCCCAAAAAAAATAAACCCTACTTGTATTCCTTCAAGAATTGGAATATAGAATAAGTTAGTCCCTCTATTAATAGCATAGAACTCATGGTATGTTATAACATTAATGCATCATATGAACTGACACATTGAAATCCAAACACGTCATTCTGTAAAATTCAATAAATCGCTTTCCATATTCAGAAAATCACTTTCATTACATCATGCTATTCCAAGTTTTAGGAAAAAAATGAACATCCAAACAAAGACATATTACTCGAGTGTGATGCTCCTATGTAACATAACGTGTCACATCATTAACTTAACGTGTCATGTCATCCCCTTTAAGGTTTAATGGATGAATTTGATGGAGGGATTCAATTGTCTTAAGTCTCAATTCTTTAGGGACCTTAAAGGGGTTTTTTTGTGGACTCTACTGTCCGATGGAATTTGTTGTGAGACTTTGGGTGTTTGGCTTTTTATTTTTCCTTCGACCAATGTTTGCTTGTTTTATTTTTTTTTAGTCGTGACAAATACTTAGTTGTTGATGTCTTATTGGATCCGTAGAGCACTCTTCGCGGGCTGAATTGGTCTTCTGCGTGTCGCATCAATTCGCTAATTTGTTGGGAGACTGAGTTGGTTGTTTAGCTTTCTTTTCTTTTCTTTTTTTCCTTCGACCAATATTTGGTTGTGTTATTTTTTTTCAGTCGTGACTAATATTTAGTTGCTGAAGTCTTATTCGATACGAAGAGCACTCTTCGCGGCCTGATTTGGTCTTCTGTGGGTCGCATCAATTCGCTGGTGTTTCATTTATTTCCGAAAGGGTCACACCGGTTGATTGAGCGTTTTATCTAAATGCAAAATTTATTTTGGTTTAGAAATTACCTTTAAAATAAGAGATTTTTCAACTAGACTCTTTTAGTCATTTAAAGTTAAAAATGTGCCATATGTATTATCACATCCTCTTTTCATAAAATATTCTGTTTGAAAGTCATTTTAATTTTTTGTCCCAATTAAATAGTTTGCTTATTTTACTTAATGATTTTATATCAATATCTATTTTAAAGAATATATTAAATGGTTAAATGTTGGACATTTATTGTTTAAGGTAAGATTACAAATTGTAAAAAAAAAGCGGAGAATATATTACACTAAATTACAAATAAGAAGTAATACTAAGTTGTGTTACAATTAGGTGTATAATCTTATATATTTGTATCTCTAAAACAAGGTTTCATTATAGTGTGATTGATGAGATAACATCACATGTTTTTATTTTTTATTTTTTATTTTTTTTTCATATTTACATCATGTGGTGCTTTTGTTTTATATCCAAAAATTCCACCATAAATGGTGCCTGGTCATCAAATTTCACCACCAATGATACCCAATCAAATTTATTCTTTCATTTTATTTATTTTCTATACATAACATATCTTATAAGACCTTTTTAAAATCTTATTTAAGATATTTATATTTATATGAGAAAAGAAAAATGTCATAAAATGATATTTTTAAAAATGTTGATTTCAAATGGGTGATAACTGATAACTAGCTAACATATAAATTGCACAGATAATATATTTATAAATGATCATCGATGTATTTTAAACATAAATAAATAAATTACAAATTATATTTGTATAGATTTAATTTTTATAATGACTAATTTTTATAAGTAATTTAAAATATTATTAATTTAAATTGTTATCAATTTATTTCTTTAAATATTACAAGACTCTAATTATTACAAATATATTGTGTATTTAAATTTTATAATTGACCAATGCATCGCATGAGCAACTACTATCACGACCTGATTTGGGAACGTGACTGGAATGTGGAAAACCTCGTCCCCACATAAGCCTCATGATCGCGGAGTTGTACTATATGTATAATTTATATGCCACTTTAATTTCCATACATGATTAGTATATAGACTTTGTCATTTCAATGTCAAGTCTAAAATCCATGATCATCAAACAAAATATAAATCGAGTTACTTTATAAAAAATATTATTAATTCTGAGAAAACTTGAGTGTTTAATAGTTTGAGTGATTCAACCCAAAGACAACCTTTGTAACTCGATTCGGTAGTGATCGTTGTGAAGTAGTTTGAATATGCTAAGTAAAGACTACTTGCAAGGTGACAACAGAGTGATCCACTAGTCACGTTGAGTTAGCTTGAAGAGGCTAAGTAAAGACTACTTGGAAGTGATAGTATAGTGAGCTATTGGTCACGTGGAGATACCTTGGGAAGGCTATAGAAAGATTATCTAACTTTCTCAAGGTTGAGAAAGGTTTTTAATGGAACTCAACAATTTTTGAGAATTGGATGTAGGTAGATTAGCCAAACCAATATAAAAACTCTTGTACAATATTCTCTCTTTTCCCTAAATCTCCTTTATATTTTGTTTTGTTCTTATTATATTTATTCTTCTAGAGAGCATATTTAATCTTGCATTTCTTACATCTGTTTAGTTCAGAAAGTTATTTTTTGACACTTATTAATGTTATTTCCGTTGCATTCAAGTTCATACTTGATAGTTTCTATTTAAGCTTATCAAAATCAAAAAGAGAGAGAAAAGTTAAAGCACGATTCAACCTCGCTTTTCGTGCGCTTTCCAGCCTACAATTAGTATTAGAGCTCAGGGCTCTAAGAGTTGAACTTTCCAATGACTGCAGATGTTAAAGATCCTAAGGAAATATAGCACAAAATATTCACATTACAGAAGGACACTCCATAAACAGACCACTATTCTTTGATGGTGGAGATTACGTGTATTAGAGAGAAAGAATGGAGCTATTCATCAAATACACAAGTCTTGACTTGTGGAAGAGTATTCAAGAAGGAGACTACGTTCCTATGGAGGAAGTCCGGGAATTGAAGAGGCACCTTCTACTTTCAAAGAAGTCCTCAGGAATAGGTGGACAGAGCAACATGAAGCTAGAGTTCAGGTGAACTCCAAGGCTAAGTACTTACTCATGTGTGCACCAAAGAAAGTTGAATATGATTAGATCATTGCTTGTGACACAGCCAAGGAGATTTGGAACGAACTACATATGCTGCATGAAGGTAATGATCAAGTCAAGGAGAGAAAGATCAATATGCTAGTCCATTAATACAAAATGTTTAAAATGACTGAGCAAGAAAGTATTGATGACATGACCACAAGGTTCATGCACATATTAAACCAACTGAACGGATTGGGCAAAAGGTATTCTAATTCTAAAATGGTTAGAGAAATTCTGCTTGAACCGGTGGTGGCTTGGCACTCTAATGGTCTAGTAAAAAAAATGTGAAAAAGAGATGAAGTTTGGGCTACTGCCATAGACACGGTGTCTTCATCCATAACCTCCACGGACAGAAGGATAATGACAGAGTCAAGCTTTTACTATCTTCAAGCTCAACAATTTTGTGCTTATCAAATCATGTCTTGGTCATCGCCTTGGCTTCCATAACTCTCATGAAGATGAGCATAAGTTGTGTTGCAAAAAAATTGAGGGAGAGATTCATAGAAAGAATGAAAAAGGATGGTGGCAGTTGATTGTTTCATGATGAAATGAAAGTTTTAGGGTTTTTGTAATACCTAGTGTATACGTGTCAGTAGATAAGTTCTATACGGCTCTAGAGTCCCCCAGGACCCATCCGTATTGCCGGGAAAGCCCCAGACGCGTAAAAGGCCAAGGTTGCAGTTTGGGTACTGTTGCTGTAGAATTCTGTAGAGTAAACTCACTGCAGTGAGTCATGCTTGATGCAGCGAGTAGGCGGGTGGTCAGAAGGCAGCGAGTAAACAGACTCGATGTCAGCATTGTGCTAAAACAACGCAATTTCACTTATGAGTCCCAATATATACGCCAACTTGGGCTTTTCTCTTCCCAGAAGCATAAACTTGAAACTCTCCTTGCGTTACTCCTCCCAAACCTTTCTCTACTCTCTTCCACTCAATCTCACACCATTCCGTCTTCTTTCAAGATCAAAGGTAAGAGTTTTATGGGATTTTGTCATTCCTTTCCTCTCCATTCCATGTTCTTAGGTTTAGGTTGTTATTGTTCTTCATTGCTGTCAAGTGGGGGGGCTCCCTCAATATTATTAGAGTTAGATTAGAGCTATCTAGAGAACATTAGAATTTAATCTAGAGTTTGTGATTGTTATGGCAGACGTTGGTGCCATCCCTCCTCCTCGGAGCTCCATTGGTATTGACACCACTCTTTCCTCCTTTCCAGGTGATGGGGTTTAGATCCCATGATCATTATGTTGATCATTAGAATTATTTTCCTTAATGGTGGCATGATTTTAGAGATTATTTCAAGAGATTAGAGATTATGATTAATTTTAGTAGTTTATGAAGAATGATGATCTTTGGAAAAGCATGAAATAATTATTTAAATACAAACTCATGGAACTATTATTGCTAAATGATTTTACTAGAGAGCTAGAGTATGAATATGATTTTTATTTAGAGATTTTTATGAACTATTATGATGATTTCAATAGTAGAGTAATTAGATATGATAGAGTTTTAACTCCAGAGCAGAGAAATATATGGAGCTTTAAAGGAAATGATAATTTTTATGATTTAGAGACTAGACGGTAGCTATAGAGAAATAGATAGCGAGTTAATTACTAAACCCTGTCATTAACCTTAGTACCAAGTTGTCCTGAAAGGACAGTCTCATAGGGTAGAAAACGGAACCTAGTTAAGTGTCCAATTTGGATCTTTGAGAGATCCTAGAGATTTGAGAACTTGTTATATTATGGCTGGCATGCATAACCAGAGAAAATATTTATCATTATACAATGTAGAACCAAAGACCCTTGTTTCTCTAGTAGAGTATTGTTGTTATGTTTTCCAGAGAATATTGGTTTTGGAACCATTATACTTATACACATGAATATGATTTCAAAATTATTGCATTAACTAATTTGATGATTATATATGTATGTATATCTTGTTGTTGTCCCATGAGAGGGTTATGAGTAAGGGCCTACTCACTGAGTTTTAGATGAATTATAGATACATAACCTGTTGTTGGTTCTTCTCAATCACTTACTCCCCAGCAGTGGAGACATTCAGTTGGAGAGCTTCACCTCGAAGTGAAGTGCCTTTTGCATTTTGTTTAGAGATAGAGTGCTCCGGTGTGTATTGCAGGCAGGGTCCTAACCATAGAGTTAGTGTATGATTTGTATACCATGATTATTTTGTATTTACATGATTATAGTTTTCATAGTTTATTTCATATAGAGAGTAACTTATATACTTTGTAATATGATTACAGATTCTAGAGTTTGACTATGAAATTATCCATGATGATTATCTTTTCGAGAAAAAAGATTTATTTAGAGATGAAATAATGTTTTAGAAATGGATTTACGATTAAATTGTACATATAGAGAGATTCATAGATTATAAGGCTTATGTGGGAATAGGGAGGCTTATGTGGAGATGAGACTCCTCACGTGCTGGTCACGTTTCTAAGTCGAGTCATGATAGTTTTCCATTTGATGTTGTTTCATTTGGGTTAAGCTTGGTTACCTTTTGGCCTAGTTATTCTCTTTTTTTTTTTCCTTTCTATTTTTGTTATATCATATATGTAACAATATGGTGTTGGAATCTTGGTACGCATGTGGCATACTAACGGGCTTTTGCTTATAGTATGTTAGTAATAGTTAAAAACATTCACGCAAAAAAGCTTTAATTTTTTATATCATATCATTATTAATGATTTTCTTTTTAACTTTTTGCAAATACGTTGGTGGCATGGTGGGGCTTGTCTTTCTTAATACATATTTAATCACTTTTTAATAGATGCATATATATATATATATATATATATATATATTATATTTTATGACATTTCATTTTATATTTCTATATGTTTTATTATATACCGGTTGAACTTCAAGTTGAATCGGTTGAACTTCTGAACCAGTATCTCGTCTATGATATCTGGTCTGGCTTTCAAAACCTTGAGGTGAAGAGGTTAAGGCGGTGAAAGATAAGGGAATGGTGCAAGGATTTAAGGTGAAATTTTATGGGTAAATCAGGGATAGAAACTACATCATTCTAGCATAGTTAGTGGGGCAATTCTCACATGCAGTTGTAGGTCAATATATTTGCAGTAGTTGGATGATAAAATGATGACACGCTAATCAATGGGTCCACATATCAACAGTAGTCATTCCTCACTTCCTCACTAACATACCCTCTTCCCCTCCAACATCTCCTTTCATTTACCTCACTCTCTCTCATGTAAAATTTGCCTTCGGTATCAGCACATTGTTCAGCGAGAATATGGGAATAGAGGGAGCATACAAAGTAGAAGGCTTCAAATACAGGTTTAGGTTCTCTCAGTCCACTTGTTGAGCCATGCTTGTTAAACTATTGTGAGTCAGAGCCATATTTTTTGAAAGCCTCATGGTTCTGTAGGAGAATGGCAGCGCCAACGCGTCATCAGGGTAGATCTCCACCTCTGGCAATTTGTTCTTGTTCCCCTTGGAGATCCCTAAGAAGTAAAGGTAATTCTCTGGCAGGCCATCAACGATGATCACCTTGAAATCTTGGTTGAGTTTGAGCTTGGCGACGTCCTGGTCGCATAGCTTATTAGTGTACATTGCCATGGTGATGACAAGCTTGGTTTTTTTGGTGGCGATTTGCTTGAAGATCTCGATAAGGGTTTAGAAGAGGTTGGTAGTGGTGGCAACGGTTGTAACACCCGGTGACGAAGTCGGAGAGTGATTGCCGGTGCAAGAAGGCACAGATAAGGAGCAGCTCCTGGCAGACTTCCAAGTGGAGGGGTACATGAATGAACCAATTATACACCCAAAATGAGAGGGATCCTGAGACTGTGTAGGTATGAGATTATACAGTTAAGGAGGGTTTATATGAATTGATTTGAACTACATATACCAACAAGATACATCTTCTTTTCGGTAGCCCATCACTAAAGAACTCCATAGTTAAGCGTGCTTGACTTAGAGTAATTTTGGAATGAGTGACCTCCTGGGAAGTTTTCCCAGGAAGTATGTGAATAAGGACAAAGCATACTGAAAAGACCCGTGTTGGTCTGTGGGGACAGTCGCAATCCATAAAGTAGCAGGGAATGTTTCAAATGAAATCAGAGCATGCACCTCTCCCAATACAGTATGGTTTAGGGATGAACCAAGCAGAAGTTGGGGAGTGATCGCTGGGGTGATGCGAGCTGTCGTAACTCACAAACAAATTAAAATTTATAAAATGCTAAGTTGCACTAAAAATATAATAAAGGGCACAACCTAGGTCGTCTCTCAAAGAGGCTTCAATACTTAGTTGTGAAAATTGGGGGTTTTGAAGAATGGGAATTATAGCAATTGAAATTAAAAGATAATAGCAATAATAGAGAATGCACTAGTGCAAGGTATTCCTAGGATTGGAAATCAATTATCGTTGACCAAATATTAAACCCATTGATGGCTATTAGTAATAAATTACTGGCAATTCTACTAGTGATCAATCGACCTCTAGAATTTGACCAATACAAATAACTAATAAATGACGATCGCCAATCTATTTAGAAATCACATTGATTTAATGAGCTAATTGTTATAGTCTAACTGCCAATCGGAAAGTTAATTCTAATGCTCTCCCTCAAACATAAACTAATAGATCTATCAATTTATGCCCAAAGGATTTTCCTAAACAACAATCACTAATTTAGTTATTCCAATAAAATTATAACAATCACCATGATAATTAAAGGAATGGAAACTATAGAACATTAAGAAAACCAATGCATTCAACATAAACAAAGAGTCTCAAATGTCATCACAATCCATCTGGAAATCCCTACACTAGTAAAGAAATCTACTCCTCCATCTTTGGAGAATTACAACAATGAAGACAAAAAACCTGAAAATAATAGCAATGATCCTTGTCACAATCTCCAAGACAAAGCACCTTCACCAATGAAACCCCTAGAGAGAGAAGAATAGAAAAGGAGATGAGAGAGATGTAGAGAGAGAATAATAGTAACTGAAAGTGGCGACTTAAAACTGAATAAAAAGCTAGGGTAAAAGTCTATAACAATCCTTTAAATACTGCTCTCTAAAATAGTCCAAACTGGGCCCAAAAACAGGTTAAACAAGCTGTTCTACGTCATCACACAAGTGCTGCAATGCTAATGAGTGTTGCGGTGCTCAACAGTGAGCTTTGCTGATGAACGCCATTTTGTAGGTTGCTATTGAGCACTGCAGTGCTGGACAGAATTGAATCTGGCCTCAGCACTAGAAACAAAAATTTTAGCCTTTGAATAAGCTTTCCAACGCCACCAAAATCACCTCAATCGAACATCTGTAGCTCCAAATATTGCAAAAATACTAACTGGAGGTCAAGTTGGATAGCATCAGAACATTAGCAACCTTTAATCTTGCAACTCGATTTTCATCAAGATACTCTTAGAATTGGGTTTTGAGTTGAACATAAAATTTGTAGAGGACTTCTTAAGCTTTCCAAAACATATTTATTTGTCTTAATCTGATCTCTTGTTCTTGACAATTGCATTTGATCCAAAGCTCCTGTACTCAAGACCATACTCAAAGAGACAAGTCAAACGCAACATGATGTAATTACAAATTATCCCATAATCAATCCAAAAGCCATCAACTCTATGAAAATCACACAATGAGGGATAAATCAAAATCCTTATTAATTATGTCAACCATACAGTAAAACTCATGTAAAAAGCTAAGGTTTAGAAGTAAGATAAGTGGCACAAATGCCCTTTATCAAACTCCCCCACACTTAAGCTTTCACATGTTCTCATGTGAAACTAAGGTCAAACCATGACATGAACGAGAAGAAATAAGGATGACATATTATAATTCAATCAAAGAGGCTCAAAATCTCACAGGTAAAAGTGCATGTACTTAATCCAATCATCACAATGAATCCATCAAGCATGCAACACAAGATAAAGTCAATGCCAAGCAAGTCAATAAGGTGCATGTGGTGTGAGCCTATGCATGTAACCTCAAAGGTGCCAAAGGAATGATGTAAATGCAAATGAAAATAAATATGATACAAGAATTAAAACTAAAAATGAAAAAATAAATAAATAAAACAAAATGCAAAAAAATAAATGGGAAAAGTAAACCTCACATGGGTTGTCTTCCACCCAGCACTTTACTTTGACGTCCCTAAGTTGGATGGTCAGGACTCTTGTGGAGGGTGAGTAGCTTCAACCCACAGATAGGCTGTCTGAACCCTTAGATCTATAGGAGTCTCATGGAGTGCATCAGCCGGTGCCTTTCAATTTTACACCGAGTTATCCTAGAAAATTCCAGCTCAATTACACCATCAAGGTGCACACAAGTGACCAAGACTAGTCCCTTCCATCTAGACCTTCGTTTCCCAGCCATCAGTTTTTCCCTGGGCTCGTGTAGCAAGATCCATTGCCCTTCACAGGGCTTCTTACCGAATATGGGCTGGTCATGAAGTACCTGGCAAACTGATGACTGCTGCCTGGGTGGTGTACCTGTATCTGAAAACTTGGAACACTCTAAAACAACAGGTGCATCATATCCCATGGAAGAAGAAAAAGTGGGGAATGGGGGATCTGGGTCCTTATAAGCATCATCAACTAAAGAGTCAATGACATTAATGCCAAACACAGAGTGTTCCTCATAGGGATGTTTCATATAATCAGATAAGTTAAACTGGACTTTTATGTCCCCACACTCCATGGATAATATGCCAGCATGAACATCAATCAAGGATCTAGCAGTTTTCAAAAAGGGTCTCCCTAAGATCAATGTATGCTGGCTGGCATTGGTGTCATTTTCTATTTCAAGCACATAGAAATCAGCAGGAAATATTAAATCATTTACCTGGATAAGAACATCTTCCAATACTCCTTCTAGTCTTGTGATGTTGCGGTTTGTCAGCTGAATTTCAACCTAGTTGGCTTGAGCTCTCCAAAGTGTAAGGACTGGTAAAGTGATTTGGGCATAACATTAATCCCAACTCCAAGGTCAGCTAGGGCTCTAGTGATCTGCAAGTTCCCACCGGTATAAGGAACATAGAATGTGCTTGGATCCTTGCACTTGGTTGGCAGGTTGTTTGGCTTGATAATAGAGGAAGCATTGACCCCCATAGTCACCTTGTCCTCCTCACTGCCCTTGATCTTCCTCCTATTGGTGCAAAGACCTTTCAAGAATTTTGCATATTTTGGAATTTGGTTTATTGTATCCAATAGAGGAATATTCACTTGTACTTTTTTGAATGTTTCCCAAGTTTCAGAATCTAATTCTGATCCAACAGACTTTCTAGGTTGGATCCTTTGTGGGAATGGCAATGTGGGGAGGAATTCTAGAGCCTTAGTAGGTTTTTTGTGGAGTGCTGCAGTGCTGGTTAACCACTGTAGTGCTTACCCGAGGAGTGTCCTGGTGCCAAGCTCCCATCTGATGATTCTGTGAAGCACTGTAGCACTGGTTGACTGCTGCAGCGCTCACCTGAATGTTCTTCAGGCTTGTCTTTAGCTTGCTCTTTTTCCTGGACAGGCCTAGTCACTTTTGAAATTTTCATTTCAGACCTTAGAGTGATTGTACAAACATTTCCTCTTGGATTAGGCACTGGTTGAGATGGTAGCCGGGCAGCTGGGGCCTGTTGGCTTTGACTATTTTTCATCTGAGTCACTTCCTCTCTCAGCTGGGCATTTTCTCTTCTAATTTCCCGCATTTGCTCCATCATCATCTTCATTATCTCCGTCATGGTGGGATCTGAAGTTGGAAGTGCAGGAAGGGCCTGTTGCCTATGATGAGGTGCCAAATATTTCTATTGTGAGGGTTGGCCCTGTGGTTGAGAGTCATTTCCCCACTTCAAATTAGGGTGATTCTTTCAACTAGAGTTATAAGTATTCCCAAATGGGAACTGGCCTTCCTGATTCTGAGGTTGACTTTGGAAGGGGTATGTTGCTACTACCCCAGTGGTTGAGTCATCCTGTAATACTGGGCATATATCAGTGTGGTAGTCATTTGAAGTACATATGCCACAGACCTTAGAAACCACTGGAGTTGCTGCCTGGCTCACCATTAATTGGTACATAAGGCCATAAAGTTATTGTAAGGGCTCGGCCAATAATGGATTCTTTAGCTGGCTCACTCCATGAAGGCCTCTAGTAGTTGTGGCTGCTCTAGAACCAAATTGCTGAAAATTGGCAACCATATTCTCAATCAAAGCACGGGCCTCTTCCAGTGTCTTATCCAAGAGCGCTATTCCACTTGCAGCATCAATCATGCATCTATCAGTAGGTACAAGACCTTCATAAAAGTATTGGAGGAGGAGTTGCTCTGGAATTTGGTGGTTAAGATAGCTGGCACATAAGAGCTTGAAACTCTCCCAATACTCATGGAGAGTCTCATTTGACTGGCGGATTCCATAGATCTCTTTTCTGATAGAAGCCACTTTGGAGGCAGGAAAATACCTCTCCAAGAAAAGTCTTTTCATTCCAGTCCAGCTATTGACAACCTCATCAAGAAGGTTGAAGAACCAATTTTCTGCTGCACCCTTGAGGGAAAAGGGGAATGCTCTCAGTTTAACATCATCCACCTCTACCCCATGGGGTCTCATGCCAGAACACACCATATGAAGCTTCTTCAAATGTTGATATGGAACTTGGGCAAAGCATGAAACATGTACCCTTTAAGCTCAAAATCATTGTCTAGCCTGGGGTATGTAATGGCCAAGGGCTGCTGGGTGAAATCAGGAGTAGTGAGCTCCCTAAGTGTCCTGTTCCTATCTCCCACGTCAATTGTATTACCTGTAACATTGAACAAAGGATCAGAATGCTCAGATGGTTCTACTTGTTGATGCTTTGTCTGTCTAATTTTTCTAAAAGTTTTCTCAATTTTAGAATCAAGAGGTATTAAATTTCCAACAAATAAGGAACGCTTCATATAAGGGAACAAAGATTTTTTTGTTTCTTTTTTTTTAATGCAAAAAAATAAAAACAGTAAATAAATAAATAAAAGTAAAATTAAATAAAGCTGAAAAAAAAAGAAAAATAAACAACTAAGTTTTAATGCCTCATCGGCAACGGCGTCAAAATTTGATGTGAATTGTCGTAACTCACAAACAAATTAAAATTTATAAAGTGCTAAGTTGCATAAAAAATGTAATAAATGGCACAACCTAAGTTATCTCTCAAGGAGGTTTCAATATTTAGTTGTGAAAATTGGAAGTTTTGAAGAATGGGAATTATAGCAATGGAAATTAAAAGATAATAGCAATAATAGAGAAGGCACTAGTGCAAGGTATTCCTAGGATTGGAAATCAATTATCATTGACCAAATATTAAACCCATTGATGGCTATTAGTAATAAATTACTGGCAATTCTATTAGTGATCAATCGACCTCTAGAATTTGACCAATACAAATAACTTATAAACAATGATCGCCAATCTATTTAGAAATTACATTGATTTAATGAGCTAATTGCTATAGCCTAACCGCCAATCGGAAAGTTAATTCTAATGTTCTCCCTCAAACATAAACTAATAGATCTACCAATTTATGCCCAAAGGGTTTCCGTAAATGACAATTGCCAATTTAGTTATTCCAATAAAGATTATAGCAATCACCACAATAATTAAAGGAATGGAAACTACAGAACATTAAGAAAACCAATGCATTCAACATAAACAAAGGGTCTCAAATGTCATCCCAATCCATTCGAAAATCCGTACATTAGTAAAGAAATCTACTCCTCCATCTTTGGAGGATTACAACAATGAAGATAAAAGAATCTGAAAATAATAACAATGATCCTTGCCACAACCTCTAAGACAAAGCACCTTCACCAATGGAACCCTTAGAGAGAAAAGAATAGGGAATAAGAAGAAAGAGATGTAGAGAGAGAATAATAGCAACTGAAAGTAGTGGTTTAAAACTGAGTAAAAAACTAGGGTAAAAGTCTATAACAATCATTTAAATACTGCTCTCTAAAATAATCCAAACTGGTCCCAAAAATAGGTTAAATGAGCTATTTTGCATCATCACATGAGCGCTGTAATGCTAGTGAGCGCTGCGGCGCTCAACAGTGAGCTTTGCTGATGGACGCCATTTTCTAGGTTGCTGTTGAGCATTGTAGTGCTCATGCTGCAGAGCGCTGTAGCACTAGAAAGAATTGAATCCAGCCTCGACACTATAAATAGCAATCGTATCCCTTTGAATAATCTTTCCAACGCCACCAAAATCACCTCAATCGGACATTTGTAGCTGCAAATATTGTGAAAATACTAACTGGAGGTCAAGTTGGACAGCATCAGAACATCAACAACCTTTAATCTTGCAACTCGATTTTCATCAAGATACTCTTAGAACTGGGTTTTGAGCTGAACATAAAAGTTGTATAGGACTTCTTAAGCTTTCCAAAACATATTTATTTGTCTTAATCCGATCTCTTGTTCTTGACAATTGCATTTGATTTAAAGCTTCTGTACTCAAGATCATACTCAAAGATCCCATAATCAATGCAAAAGCCATCAATTCTATGAAAATCACACAATGAGGGATAAATCAAAATCCTTATTAATTATGTTAGCAATACAATAAAACTCATGTAAAAAACTAATGTTTAGAAGTAAGATAAGTGGCACAAATGTCCCTTATCATGGTGCAAGAAGGCACGAACAAGGAGCGGCTCCTGGCAGACTTCCAAGCGGAGGGATATATGAATGAACCGATTATACACTCGAATGAGAGGGATCCTGAAACTATGTTGGTATGAGACTATATAGTTAAGGAGGGCTTATATGAATTGATTTGAACTACCTATATCAACAAGATGCATCTTGTTTTTGGTAGCCCATCACTAAAGAACTCTATAGTTAAGCGTGTTTGGCTTGGAGCAATTTTGGGATGGGTGACCTCTTGGAAAGTTTTCCCACGAAGTATGTAAGTGAGGACAAAGCATGCTGAAAAGACTCGTGTTGGTTTGTGGGAACAGTCATTAATCCATAAAGCAGCAGGGGATGTTACAACGATGCTAATTATGGAGGCGGCGAGGAAGGAGGGCACAAAGTTGGTGTAGTTCTAGAGGTAAAGGGAAGGAGATGTTGGAGGGGTAGTGGTGCAAAAAAGAGTCTATTAGTGAAAAATGAGTTCTGTTGATATGTGGACCCTAATGATACATGTGTCGTCATTCCATCCACCAACTATAGCATATTCATTGACCTACAACTATATGTGAGCATTGCTCTAGTTAGTGACCTTTCTTCATGTTTAAATTAGTACATGCTAAACAAATGCCATGTTGGATAGCCATCGTGTCACGTTAACTCATATATCATCAAAATTGTACCATATGGACAATCTAACTAGAGGATGGAGGTGTGACCTAAAAGTTTACTAAACCAACAATGTTACTCTAATACATAATTATCTTAAATGCCCAAACATATGACTCACAAAATATGAGTCCACCACATTTTCTCCAAATTTCTTGTCTTTCTTTCACTTCTCTCACATGAGGTGTTGAAAAATACCCAAACTAATCTTCTCTTTCCAGATAGCAAGAATTGTTTTCATCCCATGCCCTGCTGCCCAGCTAAAACAAGGTGACACGACTCTCGAACATGGCAGCTCCTAACGAGTGGGAGCAAAGATAAGAACAGTTGGCATCTTCTGAATAAATCTCACATTGCTCAAAGCCTTAGACTAAATCAGGGCCAGTTGGCAACTTTAATACGTCACCGTTTTTCCTTTAATACATCGTATCGAATCAAGACATCATCGTCAGCACCAACCATCGTTGTTTGTCTACTCTGCTCTATTCTGTTCTGTGCCCGAACTGAAACAATGGCGACAACTCGCATGATCCTCGGCGCAATTAGGAAACGCACCGTTTTGTTCCCCTTGCCCCACTCCGTTTCCTCTTCTCGACACGTACCAATTCGAAGCCTTCCGATTCTTTTTTTTTTTTTTTTTTAGCTTGGTCTGTGTTACTTTCTTCGTTTGTTCAATTGTATTGATTGTTGAGTTGGGTGTAGGGTAGCACGCTGGTTGTAGCGGAGCACGAGAGTGGTGCCGTGAAAGCCCATTCTCTCTCCGCAGTTACGGCTGCAAAGTCTCTGGGTGATGATTCAGTCGCTCTCCTGTTAGCTGGCTCCGGTCCTTCCCTTCATCAAGCGGCTTCACACGCTGCTTCATCTTACCCTTCAATCTCACAGGTAACTAGACCCATCTTTGATTCTGTTATTATTATTATTGTTAGTATTATTATTATTAGTAGACTAAATCACCAAGTTGGTCGCTTTTATAGACTAGCATTTCAGGGGACAAATTGGGTCCCTCACGATTTGAAAGTCTTCCAGTGATTCATCACTCTCTACAAAAAGGGACCTGTTAATCCCTACTTCTAACGAAAAAGCACACGTGACAAGTTTAATTGTTGTTTTGGCTCCATTAAAGTCCATGATAGCACTCAAGGACGTGGTTTTGGCTCGAGATATGTGAAAATAAAAAGGAACTAGAGAATGAGTGAGATCTATATTGGTTAGGGACCAACCGGGGGATCTGGTGTTAATATTATTATTAATGAAAGGAACCCTATAAATATTAACCAACTGTAGAAAAGCTGTTAAACTCAACAACCAAGGTTAGTAAACTCTCGAGTTAACTCTTAAACTCTTACGAGTTTACAATCTTACCACACAAAAACGAGTTTATCTAAACTCTCGAGTTTGATAACCTTGTAAAACTGCATGGTTATTAAACTCAAGTTAACTCTTATAAGTCTACGATCTTACCACCCAAAAATAAGCTTATCTAAACTTTCAAGTTTGATAACCTTATAACAATGCGACTTCTTGAACTTGCCAAACTCGGCCTTTTGAACTTAGTTGCCAAATTGTGCATATGGATTGCTTGAAAAGGATCTTCCGCAGATTGGCAAGGTGGTTAAACTTATACTATTAATCTCACAGTTTAGCTTAAGGAGTCAAGCTTCTGAGTTTTGAGTCATAGGATTTTCTGCAATTGACATATAATTGAAGGGGTTATGTGCATTTTAGCATCTAATATCGGCTGAGAATCTTGAGGTTACCTTGTTTGGGATTATTATTATTATTATTTTTTCATGTTAATGGGCTTTACCCTCAATGGGACAGTGCTGATATGATATAGACAAGTGGAACTCTGCCTATGTTGTGCTTTGTTGTAAATATTTAAGTAGCAGGTCCTAAGTCCGAATAAAATAGGAGAGCTGTGTTAGATAGTTGACAACCAACATAAAAGTTTGATGAATCTTCATGACATGGATCACCAGTGGTAGGGTTTACAGTAGGGCACGACACTGTTATTTGATCTAGGTAGCCAACTTCAGCTAGTAGGAAAATGCTTAGTTGTAGTCGTTATGCAATAGATAAGTTGGTATTCATATCTTGGTGCATAAGCATTTATCTTGAACAAGATTAGACTCTAGGATTTTGATAGTTGGTTTGGGTGTGCAACTTGTGGTGTAGGTGCTTGTAGCAGATTCAGATAAATTCAAGAACTCGCTGGCAGAACCATGGGCTAAACTAGTCCATTTAGTTCAGCAGAGAGGGGGTTACTCTCATATAATTGCTGCTTCAAATTCTTTTGGGAAAAATATCATGCCTCGTGCAGCTGCCCTTTTAGATGTTTCTCCAATTACTGATGTTACTGGAATTTCTGACTCTCATACTTTCGTGAGGTACATTTTTGGCATTCTCTATTGGTTTAACAAATATGACACTTGCTGTATGTAGCACCATTCTATGCCTGTCAGCTATCAGATCTATCATGATTTGGTGCTACTGTTAGCTAATCTCATACTTGTTTGGTAACATTGAATTGTTATATTCACTTACAAATTAGATGCCTCTGGATGTTTGCCCATTTCCACAATCCTCTTCATTTGGTGTCATGTGAGTTATTGACCGATCAAGCTATTTTAATGAGGGAGACATACTAACTACAGCATATTTCAGCCATTTCTTTGCAATAGTACTCAGGTTCTTATTATTGATTCATGGAAGATCCCCCTGCTTCAGATGAGAAACTGTTTTATAGTTTGATATTCCAGTCTATCTATATAATTAACTTCTTATTTCTTGATCATCTTTAAGGCTTTCAGAACCTTAATGCTAATCTAAAATTGCCACACATACATTATTTTACTTAATCTACATTGCCATCTTATGTTATGAATCATTGGAAAGATTATTCATGCTAAATTAACAGGATCATCAGGAATATTACAAAAATGAATTCTTTTATGCTGCCCTTACCTATACACTGAAGCATGTTCCACTTTCCCACAATTTTAGTATGACTAGCTTTTCTTCAGCTCAATAGTCTATACCGCCAATGTGTTTCTTTCTTTCTTACTTGTGTACTTACTAACATGTTTATAAGAACTTACTTGTACTTATTGATCTAATAAAATCTCCACTCCAGAGTAAACTGATGAAAAACCTGTAAACCTGTATTATCTCAGGATTTATAGTTTAAATTTTGGGAAGTTTTGCAATCTGAGCATTTTCCATAGCTTCCTTCTAGCTTCGGATAAGACATCAGAATGTATGTGATGGCTTTTAGGTAGGACCACAGTGATACAATTTGGATGGTGTTCATGCATATAGGCCAAGATTTTTGCAGTGCTTGCTTATGGGGTTACTAAAGAAAGATTTAGGGTAGAGAAAGTGAAATTCTGTACATTGATTGTTTGAAAAGGACATGATAACAGCTTATCTTTCATGAGCTGGTATTTTTGTTGCTTTATTTCTTCTACTGCCAACGTTGACCTCCAAAGCTAATAGCTTAATATTAAAATGAAAGTTTGCATGTGGTAAGGCATATTAGATAGGCTTAACATGATAGGATTGTCTCTTTGTGTGCGTGTGGTTTTAGTTATTAATTGATATAGGCACACTATACTAGTATTTGAGTCATTTGTTAAGAACCTGCTTCTATCTATATACAAATGTTGGTCTTTTCATCTGATTGAAAGTAAGATTTTTAATTTCAAATGCAGGCCAATATATGCCGGAAATGCACTTTGTACTGTTCGGTATACTGGTTCCAATCCTTGCATATTGACAATTAGATCCACATCTTTTCCTGTTCCACAGAAATCAAATGACCCAAATTCTAACGAGGCTTCAATATCTCAGGTTGACCTTTCAACCTTTGATGAAGGTCTGTTTTTGTGTTTAATGTATGGACAATTTTGTTTTTGGGAAAATTGAATAAGGAAAAAGATAGGGATTGCATCTTGTCCTTATTTATCTGCTGACTATAGGTTAGATCCTGGTTGGATGCTTCAAAGAGCAATGGATCAACTGTATCAGGGATAATGTCCTCGGTCATTTTCATCTATTTGATGTATTACAACCCTGTCACAACTCACACTTGGATATTTGAACTATCCCCTATGGTGAGATGAACTTCAATTCTTCTGTTTTGGATTTTGGCAGATCTAGGCAAGTCTAGACACATATCTCAAACTTCTCAAGATGACGACAAACCAGATCTTGGGAATGCACGAATTGTAGTTACTGGTGGCCGTGCACTAAAGAGTGCTGAGAACTTCAAATTGATAGAAAATCTAGCCAAGAAACTTGGTGCTGCTGGTATTGTTCTTGATATCCTGATATTATGATTCTTTTTGCCAGATATGCTCCCTAATTTAGAATTCCTACATCATTGACAACCCTAAATCTGCTAACTTCATTCTCCCTGGTTTAGTTGGTGCTACTCGTGCAGCTGTAGATGCAGGGTTTGTTCCTAATGATCTCCAGGTGACATCTTTACTTCCTTTCAGATGAAAATTTTGTCAGTTGTTATTATAGTTTCTTATTTTGGGATGGTTCAAATTTTAAATCATGTACCTTGTCAAATAGAATATTCTTATATATCTATAAATATTCTTGTATTTTTTTGTTCAATGTCTATATATGCCATACTCTGTTGTGTAGTTGAAACACATGGATTCTTATATGCTTTTCCTTCTCTCTTTTTATCTTAACCTGGTAGTCAAATTGTATGACTCAGAAACGTGTATCACATGAGTTGATAGAGTCACCCACCTCACGATTCTGATTGTATGGAGGAACTGCTCATGGCCATGAATCGCGTGATTCGCATGGCTGAATTGCATGCGTCGAGTCTGAATTGAGAATCATTCTTGGACAGCGATTCTGCAGAGCTGCATTGGGTCACAAACCAGGTCTTTTGGGAAGGCAAAGAGAACGTGTTTGAAGAAAGCCCAGCTTCCCTTTTTATTCCCAAAAAAAACCCCTTTGGCCTAAATATAACTAAACCAATACCCTCATGGCTCAACTTAAATTAAAAGCAGAAAATGAAGAAAAAGAATTGGGTGATAGTAGTGATAAGAGTGAAGAGGAAGATGATGAAGGAATAGTCATGCTAGATGACAAAGATGATAGTGAAGAAACCGAAAGTGACGACATTGGCCTTGATGATTAGACAAATACTTGATTTTTATTGACTCATATATGGGTTGCTAACTAGTACTTGCATGACAATTTGAAATTTCATGCCTTTTGAGACTATTGGTTGTGATTTTGTGTTTTTTGAGCTTATATATGACCTTGATGATGACTTTATGTTATAGTATTTCATATATATTTAGTTATTTTCACTGTCTCTAAATCTTACGGTTTTTAATACCTGATTCAATAATTAGCCTCAGGGATTCTCGCTGTGAATTGCTATTCGATAACCTTGGTATCTAGAGCCAAGAGAGAAAAGCAACCTTAAAGCGTTTTGCTAGGAGGACTCACTGTTCTTTCATGAAAGTTTTTTTCGGAGATCATGTTGTCACTTCAGTTTTTGGCCTTACTTGTTGCCGTGCATCACTCCAATAGCCTTCCCCTCTGCTTTCTCTGCCATGCACCACCCTGACAGTCTTTGCCCTCAGTTTTCATCATTATATTTATACGTAACATCGGCACCTTCCTATTGTCATAAATTGCCTCCAACCACAGCTCTCCGCCATGGGTTCTGGCCCCGACATCACCACCAGTTGTGCCATCTATTGCGCGACCTATCCTTACAGGCATCACACAGAAAAAGTCATCAAGTGCCCTCGTGTGCCTGCTTTTTATTTGCAACGTAGGCACATGTTGCTGCGACGCGAATCTAGTGACGTCTTCGGCCTTTGCACCCACCACAAGCATCGCCTCGTTGTGCTCTTTCCAGATTTTCCCTTGGTGTTGCCATCTGAGCATTGTGCTGTGTCAGGTTTATCTTCTCTCCGATTTTAACCGTTGTGTCCCATGGCTCTTGGTGACTTTTGGTGCTCACGATGCTGTCCCGACACTTGCCACCTCTTGCATTTGGGAGTTATGTCAATGTGCCTCTCTCCACCTATCGACTTGATCAGTATAAACCATCTCCAACTGACTATGCTGATTTTCAGAAATGGTATGAGCCACGTGAGAACTCTGGTTCCACTACTTTTGTTGCACACACCGGTAATCTTCATGCTTGTATCTCTCACTCTACCTCCTTGGGTCCTTGATTCTGCTGCCATTGACCATATATCTCGTAATAAGCCTTTACTTTCTGGTCTCTCTTCTATTGGTTATTTGCCCATTATCGCTTTAACCAATGGTTCTAAAACGGTGTCAAGGGGTTGGTACTGCTCATCCCTTGCCGTCACTATTAGTCAATTATGTCTTTTATGTTTTTGGTTCTCCATTTAATCTACTTTCCATTAGTCATTTAGCAGACTCTCTTGATTGTGTTATTTCCCTTACTATATCTATCTGGATGACCGGAGCTCAGGACGGATGATTGGCGCAGGATGTGTCTCACCCTCAATGCGCATTTAGGTCACCCTAGCCTTGCCAAACTGTAGAGAATGGTGCCCAGCCTATCCAATCTGTCTAGTTTACCTTGTGAGTCCTGTCAACTTGGGAAGCACACTCTTAGTCCATTTCCTGACAGAGTCAAAAGTTGTGCTACTACTACTTTTGCTTTTAGTTCTTTCTAATATTTGGGGTCCAATTTGTACTGTGTTCACTTTAGGAAGGGTTGTGATATTTTATCACTTTTATTGATAATTATTCACGTTGCACTTTGATATTTTAAATGTCTAACATATTTGAGTTGTTTTCTATTTTGTTAATTTTTTTTTAAATTAAAACTCAATTTGGTGTTACTATTCGTACTATATGTAGTGATAATGCCAGGGAATATTTGTCTCATAAATTTCAAAATTTTATGGCTTCTCATGGCATTCTTCAGTGAACATCTTGTGCTCATAGCCCTAAGCAAAATGGGGTTGTTGAGCGCAAAAACCGCCACCTAATTGAAACCACTCGCACTCTTCTTCATGGTCATGTTCCTTCCTTTTTTGTTTTTAGGGGGATGCAGTTCTTACTGCATGTTACTTGATTAATCGCATGCCATCCTTAATTTGGGGTAACCAAGTCTTCACTTTGCGTTGTTTTCCCATGAACCTTTGCATTCTCTTTCTCCTTGTGTTTTTGGGTCCACTTATTATGTCCACAACCAAACCCCTATTCTTGACAAACTCCCTGCACTGTCTCTCAAATGTGTTTTTCTTGAGTATACTAGGTTGCAAAAGGGCTCATTGCAAAAATTAATAGCAACAGCATAATTTTTTTAACTTTCCTCACTTGTCACTGAATGCTTATGCAATAGTGCAATGTTATGTCATTTTGAGGATTTGAATTTGCATGTAACAGGGTTTGCATTGAATCTCAGCGGCCACTTCAGCTTCATATATTAGCTAATACATGTTGTCATGTCTGTTTTATATGTTGGGAATTTCACACGTAGGTTGGGCAAACGGGAAAGATTGTTGCCCCTGAACTCTATATGGCTTTTGGTGTATCTGGAGCTATTCAACACTTGGCAGGGATGAGGGATTCCAAGGTCATTGTTGCTGTGAACAATGATGCTGATGCCTCTATATTCCAGGTAATGGCTCTCTAGTTTAGACTGATGAAGTTATTTATACAATTGAAGCTTCTGCTTTATTTGCAACAGACAATCCTAAGAAAACAGTTGAACAAAACAGCTTTGCCTTATTTATGTGATATGCTGAATTTCAGGTTGCTGACTACGGACTTGTTGGAGACCTGTTTCAGGTGATTCCAGAGTTGCTAGAGAAGCTTCCTGAGAAAAAATAAAGCGTGTAACATGGCATCAGTATGCACTAATTGTTGCCAAATGTATCATCCATGGAACTGCCAAATGAAATTGTTTGACCTGAAACAACATGAAAATGAAGTTTATAAATGAATCGCCAGAATATCAGATGCTTCAATTTTCACCAATACTGTGGGTAAAATTAATATTAAAATCAATTCACGCATGTGACAAAACTTGCTTATTGAAATGGAACCTCAACATAAATATAGGGATCTTGGCTAAGTTTTGAGATAAGTGTCTAGATGTTCACATAAATATAAGACGAAAAAAAGGTTGTTCTATATCATGCCCTGCTCAATATATAGTTTGGTGGATTATTTTCTCTCACTTTGATTATAATTTTATTGTAATAGTGTTTAATAGTAAATGATATCGAGTAGTGGAAATACTCAAGAGAGTTTAGGACCATGTCTTGATCTTGACGAGATAATTGCTACTGAATTTACTTAAGCTTTTTATAATAAAAAAATGCTATTGTGTAATACTTTTTTCCTTATTATAAAAATATTTAAGAATTTCTCTTAACAGCATCATTTTTTGTTTGAAGCAGTAATTACATAATAAACATGAATTCTAGGCTGGACAGTATCAGATGTTGATCATCTTCATCAAAAACATTTTGTTCTTTGTAAAAGAGCAGTACTGAAACATGAGGTCAAAAAGTATATAAAGAAAAAATATTGTAAATTGATTTTCATTCATAAGTAATCAAGGCAGTAGCCACTACATCACAGATATATCATGTTTTGCATATTAAGCCTACTAATTGCAATCTGCGTCTCTATGTGATTTGGGGGCATAACTATTATATGCACCAATGAAAGGCGATGATATTGAAACCGATACTGAGAAAAATGCAACACTCTTTCTCAGAACCAAAGCGTAGGGAGAAGTACATCATGTTGGTTCTACACATGCAAGTGTTCAGTGGTTTTTTTTTTTTTTTGTGTTCATGAACTTTTCAGTGAAGTTTTAATGCGTATGAAGTGCATTCCACTACATATGGTGTGACTTGCAACCATAATTAATTTGAAAAGTTCTTTTCTTATTACTTCTCGGTTGGTATTTTGGTATATAACTAGGAATCCAGTGGCGAGTTGCAATAAAATAAAAGTGATATGTTAACTTTAAAATATAAAAAAGAATGTAATGCTAAGGGTATGCTTGTTAGAGGGTGCTAACGAGTGTGGGTGCAGTTGGTTAAAGTTTGACTCATACATTATGGGAGCATGGATTCAAATCTGCTAACTAATGTAAGCACCTCCTTGTACGAGTGATATAGTGATATATAATCATTTTTGGTAACTCTCAAAAAGGTTTGGGGATCTTCCCTGACTCTAGTGGGATACTGACACTTAATCCCATCTAAACTTTTAATTATAAAGAAAAAAGTTTGATCAGAAAAAAAATAATATTAAATTTTTCATAATTGAGTTTCTCTGAAATTACACTCGATCATATAAAATTTATCCTCTAACCAAAATATATTCTAAGGGCTTTTTTTTTTTTTTTTTTGACTTGATCGGTGTATCTGATGTGTGTCATGATATGGTTCAGATATGATTCATTGTATAAATAGGCATCACCTTTCTGTACGAGACAACACTTCAGAATGTACAGACATAAGATCATTTAGCCAGTTTTCGTGTTTCTTATTTTTCGTTTCTTGGTTTCTAACGTGCTATTAAGAGCTTAGGTTCTTGTTTCTGTTCCAAGGATCTTCCCATGTTCTCAGACTCTTTTTATTTTTATTTTTTTTTTCCAGTCGTGACATATCACCTACTGTGCCTCCCTCTGCTACCGCCCTGGGTTCACCATTTTCTAGCACTCTGTTCACGACACAGTAAATGCCATCAGCTCCTCTGCCTACCGCTGACTATGCCAGCGAAAGATCATTGTCGTTAGCCTCCGAACGCGCTCTCACACACCACCCGAGGTCGCTGTGCGTGCATCTCATGCGCCAACCCAGCTCCTATAGTGCCACCCTTCACTGTTCACCCTCTTCTAGAGCTCCGTTTGCGACACCATTGCCGCCACTAGCTCCACCGCCTCCCGCTGACTTTGCCCGCAGGAGAATGTTGTGATTAGCCTTCGCACGTGCCCGCACGTGTCGGTCGAATTCCTGTCACGTGCATCTCACCCGTGAGCGCACTGCCACCCAAGCTTTGACCCTTATCGTGACCTGACCCACGCCTTGACCCGGTTTGTGCCTGCGTTGACCCTATGTTGAACAAGCCTTTTAACTCTCGTTGACGTGGCCTGCTGATGTGGCGCCAACATGTCACTGCTGACGCGGCACCCATGACGCTCTTTTGGGTTTTTCGATGAGATTTTTCCCTTTTTGAGCTCCGTTTTCGCCAATTCTACTTCAAAAGTGCATTTTTGGTCTTGTGATAGATAACATTACTCCTAGAGTTTGTTATTATTGTAAATTGCCAAGACACTTAATTGTGTATTGCCCCAATCATCCTTCAAGGTCTAATTATCACAGATTTCAACCCCATTTTAGTCTATCCATGCCTATGACTATAGGTGAAGAGATAGCACGAGTAAAGAGGGTTGAATCGTATTTTCAAAAATCTTTTACTTTCTAAAACTGAAACAATACCTATCAAGTGTTTGAACTTAAATGCAATAAAAAACATGAGTTAGTTAACTTTAGAAAGTTACTTTCTAAAGTGTTCAGAAATATCAAATAAGTTCAAAAAGTTATGAAAACAGTTTTGATATCTCACACAAATATATAGAATAAAACACAATAAATAAAAGAGGTAGGGATGAGAGAATATCTTAGAAAATTTTTATACTAGTTCAGTCAAAACTTTACCTATATCCAGTCCTCAATCACACTTTGACAGTTCCAATAACAACTTCTTTCTCTTACAATAGACACCTAGATAGTCTTTTTACTAGCCTTTTCAAGCTAACCTAGTGAGCACTTTGTACAGTCAACATTCAATCATAAGTAGTTTTTCTACCAAGCCTCTCCAAACTTATCTCACAATAATCACTTCTTGGTTAGGTTACAATGTGATAAAGGTTTTGGTGTTTCATTCCAAGAAAACAGTCAAGCCTCCCAAGATATATAAATGGTGTAAGAAAACTACTTGAGAGACTTCTTTCAAGCTTCTAATGAAGAATTATTGCTAATGAATACAAAAATGATTTTCACACTTGCAAAACTGAAAAAGATATAGAACAGAACTTCAAAAAGTATGAAAACGGTTTGAATGTCTTGTGTTCAAAAGTTTCTTCCAGTTTGAAAGTGTTGCACTTTTATACTTGAATTTGAGCAAGACCATTGTCCCTTGATTTCTTTTCTTCTTCACACGTGTTGTAACACCCTAAATTTTAAGATCTTAATACTTAAGTCATGTTAAAGTTAATCTTTAGCTATTACGTTCTAGTCTTATAAATTTTTCTGACAAAATAAGCTACAAGAAAAATAGTGGTAAATTTTTTTTAATAAAAACCAAACTAGAAGCCTTGCATATAAATAAATAAATCATGTACAATATTTATTCTATGGAAGTTAACTAACACATTCATAAATGCATATGAATCATCCAATGTCTGAATAATATATGTATATATATATATATATATATATATATATATATATATATATCATGAATACATAGATAAATCCTAACAATATGTCATAGATACTAACTAAGTAGTAAGGACAATAAATTTCTTCCAGCTAACAATGACCTAGTAATCAATGAAGTAATTAAACTTCCAATAGAGTTATAACACATTTAAAAATAAGTCTCATGAAATGAAATAAAATCCTACCTATTATCATAATCTGAAATAAAATCCTATATACTTTTCCTTAAACATACTTTTTCAAAGGATCCTTAATTATTTGCTCATCTTCTAAAGATGACACGGAAATATAATGGGGTCAAAACTCGAAAGTTTCTAGTAAAATGCACATAATAAAGTGTCATCAAAATCGTCTTCAATCACCTCGGTTTATGTTTAAAAAGACATGAACATATATTAAAATTCAATTAATGAGTTTAAAAAATCCTTACCCAAGATAGATGTATCTTTTAACATGGATTTTCTTAACATTGGATGCAATACTATGTTTCATATATGCATGACTATATAAATGAATATACATATACATGTAAAATTATCTTTTCGTTTACTTTCTCTTTCTTTATTAATCATTTTCTTCACACATCTCTTTCTTTATACTTTTCTTTCCTTATACATTTTTTTCTTTACACATTTCTTTCTTTATTCACTTCTTTCATTATACACATATTTCTTTTTTCACCCAGTTTAGCCAATCAGTGGGGCAATGGACTCATACCAAAAGCCCTGATCGTCATCGACAAATATAGGAGGGATAAATAGAATGTTAGAATAGTAGGGATCGCCTCTTTCTATCGATGATTATTTCCAAATCAATGGGGTTTGAGAGCAACATCTTTAACATTTTTATATCACTTTAATACTTTATTAGTGGGGATCATATCTAATGTCTTTTCATATCACATTAATATTTTGTCAATGGGGACTGTGTCTAATGTTTGAGATCATCTTCCCTTCCTAGTATTGCTAGGTCGAAAGAGTCCAATTTCCCTAAGTTGGTAACTAGGGCTTGAAAGGTCATATCCATATTTTTCTTTTAACAATTATCACAAGTCTCATTGAATGCATACACATAATCTCAATACTCTTATCATTCATAGCTATAATTGCATTCCATGTTACTCATAAAATCACAATTAAATCACATAATGCCCCATTATTATATGGAGATATTATAAATATGATATACTATCGTTGTGGTAATCTATAATTTGATACTAATAATATATTCTTACTTTGTAAATTTTTATAATTGATGTACAATACGTGATTTATAACTACTTTATAATTTTATGACTAAAATTATAGTGTATACAAGTTTCACATTACTTGTTACCAAATCATCATGCATAGGAGTTCGTTACTCTAACTTAGATTAAACTAATATACTAAAACTGGACATGTAAATAATTATTTACGTGAAGTTAGGTGATTGCTTAGTAGTACTTCATGCTTTATCATAAACATACGAAATTAAAATCTTACAAACTGGCTATGTGTGTGTGTGTGTGTGTGTGTGTGTGTATAAGAGCTGCGGATCTTTACGGAGAGATTGATTAACATATGAAATATAATATGAAAATATAGAGTGCTCATGTAGCTAAAACTTGTAAACTATTAAATTTAAACACAACTCAAATGCTCTAGTCTTTTTTCTACAAGCTTTAAATTATAATCTAGAGATAGAAACATATCATATAATTGGCTTAATAAAACTTGATCTCCTGAAAAAGGATGTGATTCAAATTGTTCAATAGTTTCTAACACTCTATTTTGATCTTTTTTCAATCTTCTTTTTGCAATTCTAAGTATATATAAAATAATCATGAAGACAAGAAGCACTTACAAATATTGGAATAGTTCTTCAATATATATTGACACGACATGGATGATACAAAAATATAAAATATTAGCTTGAAAACTTAGGAGATTTTATTGAATATAGGGAATTGTACAAGTAGAGTGGGATACAAGGTTTTACAGATATTGAGTTGAGGCCAGTGTATTCTAGTTGCCTTTCTTCTGCTTACAATACTGCTTTTATAGAGGATCCATCAACTATTACAATAATAATGGCTTGTGACTTTTACAATGACATTTACAATGATGGCTAAAAGACAATTTGCCTTTCACCTCTTACTTTTTAAGGACTCTAATAATCCTACCACGTAGGTCTTGACTTCAGTGGCAATTGCTTTTAAGATTCTAGGTCATTATCTTCTTTTACTATTGAGGGATGCTGGTAACTTTTGTCTTGCCTTTCTTTTATCGTGCAAAGATGCTGCCGACACTTCCTTTTATTATTACAATTCTTCTTTTCTTCAAAGGTTGTATTAGTCTTCAGTATCTTCAAAATAATGGCTCAGACTTGAATTGATATATTCGTCTTCTTCTGATTTGGTGTATATGACTTTTAATTGTTCTTGCATTTCCTCTTCTGGCGTGGCTGCTGCTAGTGTTGCCAATGATTGTCTTTTCTCGGCCAGAAATTGAGTCTTTTTTTCAAATTCTATCTTATTAGATATGCTTGTAGATGCTTGTCCTTTTGAGGAACTATTCTTCTTGTTATGTGAATAAGATATCAACACATCAATTGCATTTTTACTAATTAGGTTTAAATAAAATATTCCCCACCATCTGACTTTAATGACTCTGATTATATATTGGATGCTTGTATCTTCTTCGAGTTTAGTTGAATCATAATCCCATTGCATAATCCAAGTTACTCATAAGGATGCTATGAGTGATATTAATTTCATTTATGGTACAAATAAGGTCTTGACTTCAAAATATTTGTATCGCATAGCAGCATCTTTTGGGAAAATAGCGGGTATCGGACCAAAGTCCAAAAAGCATTTGAGAAACTATTTATGGAATTGTAAAGAGATTTTCTTTTTAAACCAAAAGAACCATTAATAGGGGCTTGGAGAGAAGTATAATATGCGATGTCAGGCTTCTATATAATCAAAATAGTTATAATATGGAGGCTCGAATTTTCTACTAAATTCTTTTACTTGGAAAAGGCTCTCGTTCCATTCTTTCAAGGTTAAGACTTTTAAGGTTTTCATCTTAGAATAGGATATTCTATTTTGGTCTTTCTTATCAGTTATATGGGTTACTTCTATGGATTTAGTGTCAACAAAAATAAACTCATAAAAAACTTGGGTCTTTTGTGGATAAACTGGTATGTGGTGAAAGGATTTGGGAAAGATATGCTTATAAATGGTTTTTCTATCTAAAGTAAACCATTCTTTTTCTATGGGTAATACTAATAAGGATTAGGGCTTTTCAATGTAAGGATAATCTTCATATGATGAGGGTTTGGTGATAAATAAATCTGACGGTTTTAAAGGTTGAAGGGCCTGAAATTTATGTTAAGATGGTATTTCAACAGAGCTTTTACTGATTGATGATGTTGCAAAGCTTTTAACTACTTGTGACATAGTCATAGGCTTTGATGTTGAAGTTGTTACAGATTGCATATTGTGATCCAACAGGAAACCATAATTATCTCTCGTATTTTATTTCTTGCTTGGCAGAGCCCCGCAAATGTTCTCTTGTAAGGAAGTCTGGAAGAGCATACTTATCTCCTTTTATATGTACGATTTCAAAATCAAAACATGATAAAAGTGCTTGCCATCTTGCAAAAATATTCTTTGAAACAAGATTTTAAACATCTTTTCGTAAGACATTAGGAGCTTCCCTAAAGTCTGTTCATACTAAAAATCTTTTGTTACATAAGTCATCTTGAAATTTGGTGATACATAGCCCTATAGATAAAATTTCTTTCTTAATTGCTGAATACTTTTGCTGAGCCGGGTACCAAGTACCCAAATGATATTTGACGACTTGTTCTTTTAGTGATCCTGGAAGGACTTGTTTGAAAACACCACATAACCAAGGTCCAAGGCGTCAGTTTCAACTATTAATGATGCAGAGGGGTTTGGTATTCCTAAGCATGGAAGACTCTTAACATTGCTTTTGACTTTTATAACTATTTGACTCATTTCTTTATCCCATTATGGGGGATTTTTCCTGAGATGTTTGTATAAAGGGGCACAAATAGTTTTTATATTAGAAATAAAGTCTACTACAAAATTAAGATATCCTAAAAATCTTTATAATTATTTTTTATCTTTTATTTCATTTGGAATTTTTTCTGTAAATTCTTTTGATCTTTTGATTAGGGTAGTGGTTCCTTAATAAATCTCATATCCTAAAAATCTTACCTTAATTTGGAATATTTTCATTTTCCTTGTTGTTACAACTAATCAATTTTCTTTTATAATGTTAATAAATTTTTCTAAGTGTTGTATATGTTGATTAATTCCTTTAGAGAATATCAAAATATCATCTAAATATACAATAGAAAATTCCATGTATAGGTAGAAGATGTTATTCATAATTTCTTGAAATTCACTTGTAGCATTTTTGAGCCCTTGAGTCATTACGTTCCTTTCATAATGTCCAAAAGGAACTACAAATGTAGTTTTATATCTATCTTCTTCTTTTATAGATATTTGATAGTATCCTGATTTCCTATCAAATTTTGAAAATATGTTAGCATTATTCAACCTTTTAATTAGATCACTTTTATTCGGTAAAGGATACTTAATCCATTTTAAGACATTATTTAATGGCTTGTAATTAATTACCAATCTGGGGGCTCATTTTTCTAATTCAGATGCTTTCATAACATAAAACTTGAACAACTCCAAGAAGCTTGGAGGGTCTTATTAATCCTTTTTCTAAATATTCTTCCATTTCTTTTCTACAATATTTCAGATATTCTCCGTTCATTTTTATTGGCTTAGCTTTGGTTAGTATATCTTTTTCTTTGAATCCCTCTTCATATGGTAAAGATATTTCATGTACTTTTCTATGATGGAATGCAATTGGATTATTATCACAAATTTCTTTTTCTATTTTACCTTCAAATTATTTTATTATTTTTTCTATTTTAGGAGTTTGTATTTTTTCTTTTATTCTTTTATAATGGATTTCTCTATTTAATTGATTAATTTGCTTTTGTTTTTGATTTATTAATGTTCCTTTTATTTTTTCTCCTAATATTGAAGCTTCTTGTAGTAAATTTAATTTTTTCTTTCTAAATGGTTCTAAAAATTCAAAGAGAATTGAAGTTTCTAGTACTACACATGTTTTTACTCCTTTTTCAGTTGTCCAAAAAGGATATAAAAGAATTATAAAGGGGGTTCCTAATATTGTTGTGTTCACAATGTTTTTTTTACTAATACAAATGAAATTGTAAAGCAGATCTTATTTTTGCAAACTTTTACATTTGAAAGCTTATAGTTTATTTTTAATCATGCTCGATTTGCTTTTGAAACTCTTTCAGTTGACCTTTCATAATATTTAGTTGGTATTACTCCTTCTTATATAGCATTAATATCTGCACTGAATAGACTAAGGCTATCAACTCGAATATTTCATCTTTTATAATAAGAGTGATTTTTTTCCACCATTTATGATTGGTTATTAAGCTTAATATATTAATAAAAGGCATATAACTTTCAGCTTCTTCGATTCTTTTATAGTTATTGGGTTTTGTGTAACAGTCCAAGCTGCCTTATGGATTGACGACTGTCCCCACAAACCAACATGGGGTCTTTTCAGCATGCTTTGTCCTTACTCACATGCTTCCTAGGAAAACTTTCGAGGAGGTTACCTATCCCAAAATTGCTCCAAACGAAGCATGCTTAACCATGAAGTTCTTCAGTGATAGGCTACTAAAAAGAAAATGTATCTTGTTGGTATAGGTAGTACAAATCAATTCATATAAACCATCATTAATTGTATAGTCCCACACCTATCCAGTCTTAGGATCCCTCTAATTCTAGTGTGTATTCATTTTATTCATGTACCCCTCCGCTTAGAAGCCTTCCAGGAGCTGCTCATTATCCATGTCTTTCTTGCACCGGCGATCACTCCCCACCCTCATCACTGGACGTTACATGCTCACTAGCTTCTACTTGGTTTGTCCCCAAACTACACCGTACTGGGAGAGGTGTTGCCTTGATACCATTTGTAATAGTCCAAGCTGCTTTATAGATTGATGATTGTCCCACAAACCAACACGGGGTCTTTTTAGCATGCTTTATCCTCACTCACATGCTTGGAAAAATTTCCTAGGAGGTCATCCATCCCAAAATTGCTCCAAATCAAGCACTCTTAACCATGGAGTTCTTTAGTGATGGGCTACTGAAAAGAAGATGCATTTTGTTTGTATAGGTAGTACAAATTAATTCATATAAGCCATCATTAACTGTATAGTCTCATACCTATACAGTCTTAGGATCCCTCTCATTCTGGTATGTAATCGGTTCATTCATATATCCCTTCGCTTACAAGCCTGCACGGAATCGTTCATTGTCTGTGTCTTTCTTGCACTGACGATCACTCCCTACCCTCGTCACCGGGCATTACATTTTGTATTTTTATAATTTGTTCCTATTCTGGTTTTAATAATATGAATTCTAATGTGATATTTTGTTGCTTTAATTCTGAAATTTCTCGTTTTAATATTTTAATTTCATTTTGTAAATCTTTTATTGTAACCGATTCCTTAAGAACTTTAAATCTATTATAAACTTCTTTTATTTCTACTGGTCTTATTTCTTCTCGATGCTGTTCTTCTTTTGTAATTAATTCATTTAATTATTGTAAGAATTCATCTCTTAATGGGGAGTCTTCTAATTTATCTATTATTGATATTAATGTTAATGTTTGGTCTCTTGTTAAAACATTCAATGTTTTTCCTATACAATTATTGTAAGAATTCCCTCTATTTTTGATTCTTCTGGTAGATTTTTATCTAATTGATGGATTTCATTATCTATTGCTTCTTCCTCTTCACTATTAATCTCTTCTTCTTCATATTATGGTTCAAGTTCATAATTAATTAATATTGTTAATAAAGTTTGTTTTAATTCTTCATTAGTTAGTTCATTTATTTTTTGTTGTACTTTACAATTTTTTGCATAGTGTCCTGGTTTTCCACATTTCCAGCACACATTTTCTGTTTCACTTATTGTTTTATACTTTCTCTTAGTAGGGGTTTGTTTATTTTGATAAGGTTGGGGTGGTTGATAGTTTTGTCTTTTATAATATCTTCTAGGATTATTAGCTCTTATAGGTTAACTTGTTTTCATATTTGTTTCTTTTGTTGACTACTGGGTGCTCTTAAAGGATCCATTCCATATTGTTGGTAAAAAGTTCCTAACTCTTTTCTACTATTTAATTTTTTCTTTTCTCATCCTATTTTGTAATTTTACAAACTTCTATTCCAGTTTCTACTATAATATTATGAATTTGACCAAAAGTTAATTGTTCATAAGGGATTTGAGTGCCATAGTGAGATTGTAATTTTTATGTTACTTTTACAGCAAATAATCTAGGTAAGACTGCTACAAATCTCTCTTTTCAAAAGGGTGCATTTGCATCTTCTTTCATCATTACCTTAGACATAAACACATTTTTATACCATCTATAATTAGATATAGTGGAAATTTTAAATTAATTAACTGAGTTCCTATTCTTTCTTTAACTATACTTGGATCTCCTATAAAGTTTTAAATTATTGAAAAAAATTAAAGTTGTTACTGCATTTGATCTGGTAACATCTCCTTCCTATTTTATACTAGCAAATATTAAACTTCTATCGGCTTGGTTAGGAAATTATCCCGCCAACCTCTTAACTATCCTGTAAATTCTTGTGTTATGGCTTTTGCTGCGTCAACTTCTAGCATATTTTTTTATTTAAATGCTATGGCTGCCATTGCCATTTGACAAGTTAGATCTAATATAACTTGTTCACTCATATCATCTAGATTCCTTTCTTCTATATATCCTCCAGAGAAGGAATTTTGAATCATTATATTTCCTTCTTCAAAACTTAAATCAGCTGGTGTAGGTCTTGGATAATAAATTCATAATTTTGGATAATGATGTCCTTTATTGCTTAATTTATTTACTTCCAATTCTAGAGCATTTATGGCTTTTTTCTCTAAATTCATGTTCTTAATTTTCTCTTTAATTTCTTCTATATCTGCTTCAATTGTCTTTTTAGGCTTAAAAATTTCAAAGTTGCTATTAATTTTATATATTGGATTTACTATTAACTTTGGAGTTACTTGGTTTTTACCATTTATACTAGTGCTAGAAGTACTACTTTCTGTTTGATTATCAAATACTACTTTCTGTTTGATTTTCAATTCTTTCTAGTTGTATACTCATAGTCTCTAATGTTATGTTTGAATAATTTAGTTGGTGATGTACCTTTTTAATGTCTTTTTTGGTCTATATTGCCTTCTAGACCTGTATCTTTATACAAAGCTATTTCTACTTCAATATTCTTTGAAACTTTTATTATTGCATTTTCTTTTGGAGGGTACTCTGACTCTTTTATTTTTCTTGAAGCTGGTTTTCAAGTAGATATGATTTTCACTAGGGGATAAATTTCTTTTACTTTTATATTTTCATAATTATTTTTGAACCAATCAAAGAAATATAAATTGATCTCATTATCTTCCATGTATTGATAAAATTTTTACTAATTTCTTCTGTCTCTTTTTTGTTAAAGGGTTCAAAAAACCATTCTCTTAATTCTTTATTATATTCAGCTTCAAAATATGCTCTTATCTATTCTTTATCAATTTTAAAAGGTTCTTTTTTGTTAATACATTTAATATTTGTGATGCGGTTGGCGAATATTGGGTATCTTCATAAACTAGGGTTGCTACTTTTGCTCTACTGTTATCAATTCCTCTTATATCTATGTTAATTGTTGAGTCATCTACTGAATGTCTAGCTAATTCAGGTTTCTATATATGGGGTTCTCGTATTTTTATAGATGCAGATCTATTCATCCTTAACCTTATATTATTTTCTTCTTGGATTATTTCTCTGACCTATGTATTTTCAATCTTTGTTGGTTCTACTACATCTTATAATAACCATTCTTCTAGGATATGTTTTATTACCTCTGAATGTTTTAGTTTCTTAGGGACCTGTACTGTGGTTTTTCTTAGATTTGCTTGTACCAACATGGTTTCATTTCTTGCAGATTGTCTTAAGGCTCTAGTATTACAATCTATCTTAGTTACTTTATAATATATCCTATATATTATCTGGAAAGGATCATATTTCTCATCCATTATATTATTAGGGCTTTTTACATATAATTTATGGCCTCTGATGTATACTCATTATTTATATTTATTGTAAAGTTAGGATAACAATTAAAGAAAACTGAACCATCATGTCAGTTACTTTCTAAGGTAGCCATTAATGAGTCTTCAAATTTTTAAAACCTCATGTCTCTTAGTATTATTAATATAGGAATATTTACTCCTATCTTAAAGTTTGGTTTTGCCGCTACTTGTATTAGTCCTAAATGTATGAAACTAAATCATTGCTCTTTATGCTCTCTTATTTTTTCGGCTTCTAATATATTTATTATATTATTGTTACTTGTTCCTGGATGATTATATTGTAACATATGAACTTCTTCATCTTTTTGTTGCTAAAAATGTTGACTTTTATAGGCTTCATTTTTTCTAATTATTGGTATAGACCAATTATATAATCTTTCTTATATTTTTGCAATTTTTAATTCTGATGAGGAGCTATTATTGTTATTATTGGATGTTAAAGCTTTGTCATTATTTGTTTTTACTACTATTTCATTATTTCTTCCTATGCTCAGATTACTTAAAGTTCTAAGAAGGGCTGCCATTAATCTTATCAGAGTGTTATGCTATAGGACCACCCTAACTGACTACCAATTTCACTGCCTCTCTTAGGACTTACTACCGGGACCACTATCTGGGCTAACCAATGTATAAACGACTCTCACTGCTATAGTTGACTCTGAATCAGACTAACAAATAGGACTTGCTTAGAAAGATAAGGAACAAAACTTAAATAAAGAAATAACTCAGCATTATGAAGAATAAAAGAAAAAGCTTGTATCCAAAATCAAAACCTAAGCCTCCCCCGCAACTTAGGCTCTAATCCTAGAGCTAGATTAGTGCTCTATAATTTCATATTATATTTCATATGTCAATCAATCTCTCCCTAATGATCCCCAGCTCTGGTATTAGAGCCTAAGTCACAGGAGAGGCTTAGGTTTTGATTCTGGATACAAGCTTTTTCTTTTGTTCTTTATACTGTTGAGCTATTTCTTTGTTTAAGTTATGTTCTTTATCTTTCTGAGCAAGTTCTGTTTGTTAGTCTGATTTAGAGTCAACTATAGCAGTGAGAGCCGTTTATATGTTGGTCAACCCAGATTATGGTCCCGATAGTAAGTCCTGAGAGAGGCAGTGACTTTAACTAATCTAAACTTAGGAAGAAATACTGAAATAGTAGTGAGAACAAATAATGACGAAGTTTCAACATCCAATAATAACAATAATAGCTCCTCGTCAGAATTACAAATTGCAAAAATAGAAGAAAGACTACATAATTGGTCTATACCAATAATTAGAAAAGAAGTCTATAAAAATTAACATTTTTTGCAATAAAAAGATGAAGTCCATATGTTAAAATATAGTTATTTAGGAATAAGTAATAATAATACAATAAAGGGTAAAATACATTTACTTCCTTTGAAATATCATGAAATGATACCCTACTCCATTTGTTTGAAAAACCTACACTCCACCCTATTTTATTAAGGGAGTATTTGGTGTATTCTATTTTATGATTTTTTTTATAAATTATATACTAAATAATAAAATTAATTATAATATAAGTAATAAATTTAATTTCTATACACTAATAGACTAAAATAAAATATTGACAGATAACTTTTTACCAAATTTGACACTTTTCTGAATTTTTATCAGTTTATGGTTAAAATTATTTTATACTGTCAGTTTATAAAAATTAAATTTATAACTAATATTAAAAATTATATGATAATAATTATTTTTTGTTACATTTAATTGATTCGTTTTACAATTATTATTTTAACGAATTTAATTTTGATGTATTAATAGTATAAATGAGTTCTTTATATATTCAAGTATATATTGTCTCATAGCCAAAGTGATTTACTCCTATATCCATTGTTTGGAAAGTCATTTAAATAAAATAAATAATTAAATAACAATGTAAAAAAAAATGTATACTATCAATTTATTAAAATTAAATTCATAAAAATAATAATTGTAAAATAAATCAAGCAATAGTAATTTTAAAAAGTGTCAAATTATATTAGGTAACTATCTATTATGATAACTATCGTTTATGATTTGACAATTAATTTAATTTTTATTAGTGTACAATGTAAAATTTGATTTTACACTGAAATATGATTTTATACTGCAAACTAATAAAAATTGAAAATAGTATCAAAATCATACTAGATAACAAACTATTAATTATGATAATTAAATTATTAATTTATAAAATTATTTTTAATATTTTTTAATCTCATTCATATAATTATATTTTATATTAATATTATTTATTACTAATATTATTTATCACGTATTATTTATTTTTTTCAAAATAATTCATTTTTATTTATATATTTTAATATTACTATAAATTTTTATATCTTCTTTATTAAAAATTATTCTTATTAATTTTTTAACAAAATAATTATTATTAACTTTTAATATAATTTTTAATTTGAATTTAGTTTCTATAAACCGACAACATAAAATAATCTTAATCGTGAACTGATAAAAATTTAATAACAAGTGTCAAATTTGGTAGAAAGTTATCTTTCAATATTTTATTTTATACTATCAGTATATAAAAATTAAATTCATTACATATTTTATAATTATTTTTATTTTTAGTATATAATTTATAAAAAAATAAGTTATAAAATAGAAAACACCAAATACACCCTATATGAAATGGGGTGGAGTGTAGATTTTTCAATCAAATGGGGTGGAGTGTCATTTCTTGATACCTCAAGGGAGGTAAGTGTATTTTACACTATAATAAATATATTGGAAGCTGAAAAAATAAGAGAGCATAAAGAGCAAGGGTTTAATTTCATACATTTAGGAATAAATATTCCTATATTAATAATATACTAAGAGACATATGGTTTAAAAAAATTTGAAGACTTATTAATGGCTACCTTAGAAAGTAACTATCATGATGGTCTAGTTTTCTTTAATTGTTATCCTAATCTTGCAATGAGTATATTCTAGATGCCATAAAATTATATGTAAAAACCCCTAATGATATAATAAATGAGAGATATGATCCTTTTCAGATAACAAATAGGATATATTATAAGGTAACTAAGATTATTATTTTACAGCCTTAAGACAATCTCCAAGAGATGAAACCATATTGGTACAAACAAATCTAAGAAAAGCCATAGTATAGGTCCCTAAGAAACTAAAACATTCAGAGGTAATAAAACATGTCCTAGAAGAATGGTTATTAGACCAAAGAATAGTTATTAGAAGATGTAGTAGAACCAACAAAGATTGAAAATACACAGGTAAGAGAAATAATCCAAGAAGGAAACAATATAGGGTTAAGGATGAATAGATCTGCATCTGTAAAGATACAAGAACCCTATATATATAAACCTGAATCTGCTAGACATTCTATAGATGGCTCAACAATTAATATAGATATAAGAGGAATTGATAATAGTAAAGCCAAAGTAGCAACCTTAGTTTATGAAGATACCCAATATTCTCCAACCGCATCACAAATATTAAATGTATTAACTTAAAGAGAACCTTTTAAAATTGATAAAGAATGGATAAGAGCATATTTTGAAGCAGAATATAATAAAGAATTAAGAGAATGATTTTTTGGAACCTTTAATAAAAAAGAGTTAGAATAAATTAGGAAAATATTTTATCAATACTGAAAGATAATGAGATTAATTTATATTTCTTTGATTGGTTAAAAAATAATTATGAAAATATAAAAGTAAAAGAAATCTATCCCTTAGTAAAAATCACATTTATTTAGAAAATAGATTCAGAAAAAATAATAGAGTCAGAGTCCAAAAGAAAACACAATATCAAAAGTTTCAAAAAATACTGAAGTAGAAATAGCTCCATGTAAAGATATAGGTCTAGAAGGCAATAGAGACAAAAAAAAAGGCATCAAAAAGGTACATCAGCAACTAAATTATTCAAATGTAATGTTAGAGACTATGAGTAGACAAATAGGAAGAATTGAAAATAAAATAGAAAGTAGTAGTATTACCACTAGTATAAATGGTAAAAACCAAGTAACTCCAAAGTTAATAGAAAATCTAGTATATTAAATTAATAGTAACTCTGAAATCTTTAAGCCTAAAAGGACAATTGAAGCAGATATAGAAGAAATTAAAAAGAAAATTAAGAACTTGAATTTAGAGAAACAAAGCCATAAATACTTTAGAATTACAAGTAAATAAATTAAGCAATAAAGGACATCATTATCCAAAATTACGAAGTTATTATCCAAGACCTATATCAGCTGATTTAAGTTTTGAGAAAGACATATAATGATTCAAAATTCCTTCTCTGGAGAATGTATAGAAAAATGAAATCTAGATGGTATGAGTGAACAAGCTATATTAGATGTAACTTCTCAAATGCAATGGCAACCACAACATTTAAATCAAAAGGTATGCCAGCAGTCGACACAGTAAAAGCCGTAACATAAGGATTTACAAAACATAAGGATTTACAAGACAGTTAAGAGGTTGGTGGGATAATTTCCTAACCCAAGCCGATAGAAGTATAATATTTGCTAGTATAAAACAAGAAGGAGACATTACAAGATCAGATGCAGTAATAGCTTTAATTTTTTCAATAAGTAAAAACTTTATGGGAGATCCAAGTATACTTAGAGAAAGAATAAGAACTCAGTTAATCAATTTAAAATGTACAACTATGTCTAATTATAAATGGTATAAAGATATGTTTATGCCCAAGGTAATGGGGAGAGAAGATGCAAATGCCCTCTTTTGGAAAGAGAGATTTGTAGCAACACTACCTAGATTACTTATTGTAAAAGTAAGACAAAAATTACAATCTCACTTTGGCAAGAAAATCCCTTATGAACAATTAACTTTTGGTCGAATTCATAATATTATAGTAGAAATTGGAATAGAAGTCTGTATTGATGTAAAGTTGCAAGATAAAATGAGGAAAGAAAAATTAAATAATAGAAAAGAGTTACGAATCTTTTGCCAACAATATGGAATGGATTCTTTAAGAGTACACAGCAGTCAACGAAAGAAACAAATGAAAAAACAAGCAAAACCTATAAGAGCCAATAATCCTAAAAGATATTATAGAAAGCAAAGCTATCAACCTCCCCAACCTCATCAAAACAAACAAATCCCTACTAAGAGAAAGTATAAAAGAGTAAGTAAAAGAGAAAATGTGTGTTGGAGATGTGGAAAACCAGGACACTATGCAAAAAATTGTAAGATACAACAAAAAATAAATGAACTAACTAATGAAAAACTAAAATAAACTTTATTAATAATATTAATTAATTATGAACCTGAACCAAAATCTGAAGAATAAGAGATTAATAGTGAAAAGGAAGAAGCAATAGATAAAGAAATCTATCAATTAGATAAAAATTCATCAGAAGAATCAAAAATAGAGGAAGAAGAAAATTATTATTTAGGACTAGGATTATGTAATTGTATAGGAAAAACATTGAATGTTTTAATAAGAGACCAAACATTAACATTAATATCAATAATAGATAAATTAGAAGACTCCCCATTAAGAGACGAATTCTTACAACAATTGAATGAATTAATTACAAAAGAAGAACAGCAGCGTAGAGAAGAAACAAGACCAGTAGAAATAAAAGAAGTTTATAATAGATTTAAAGTTCCTCAGGAATTGGTTGCAGTAAAAGATTTACAAAATGAAATTAAAATATTAAAATAAGAAATTTCAGAATTAAAGCAACAAAATATCACGTTAGAATTCAGAGTTTTAAAACTAGAAGGAAAACAAATTATAAAAAAACAAAACCCAAGATTAATAACTATAAAAGAACCTGAAGAAGTTGAAAGTTATATACCTTTTATTAATATATTAAGCTTAATAGTCACTTATAAATGGTGGACAAAAGTCTCACTTATTGTAAAAGAAGAAAGATTCGAGTTGACAACCTTAGTCGATCAAGGCGCAGATATTAATGCTATACAAGAAGGAACAATACCAACTAAATATTATGAAAAATCAACTGAAAGAGTATCAGAAGCAAGTGGAACAGGATTAACAATAAATTATAAATTTCAAATGTAAAATTTTGCAGGAATAAGATATGCTTTACAACTTCATTTGTATTGGTAAAAACATTATGAACACAATAATATTAGGAACCTCCTTCATAATTCTTTTGTATCCTTTTTGGACAACTGAAAAAAGAGTAGAAATATTTGTAGTACTAGAAACTCCAATTCTCTTTGAATTTTTAGAACCACCTAGAAAGAAAGAATTAAATTTATTACAAGAAGCTTCAATATCAGGAGAAAAAATAAAAGGAACATTAATAAATAAATAAATAAATTAAATTAATCTATTAAATAGAGAAATCCATTAAAAAAATAATAGAAGAATAAATACAAACTCCTAAAATACAAAAAGTAATAAGAGAATTTGAAGATAAAATAGTAAAAAAGAAATTTATGATAATAATCTGATGGCATTCTATCAAAAGGTACATGAAATATCTTTACCATATGAAGAGGGATAAAAAGAAAAAGATATACCAACCAAAGCTAAGCCAATACAAATAAATGAAGAATATCTGAAATATTGTACAAAAGAAATACAAGAATATTTAGAAAAAAGATTAATAAGACGCTCCAAGTCTCCTTGGAGTTATTTAGGATTTTATGTTATGAAAGGATCTGAATTAGAAAAAGGAGCCCTCAGATTGGTAATTAATTACAAGTCATTATTAATTACAAGTCATTAAATAAAGTCTTAAAATGGATTAGGTATCCTTTGCCTAATAAAAGTGATCTAATTGAAAGGTTGAATAATGCTAACATATTTTCAAAATTCGATACGAATTAGGATACTATCAAATATCTGTAAAAGAAGAAGATAGATATAAAGCTGTATTTGTAGTACGTAATGCCCCAAGAGCTCAAAAATACTACAAGTGAATTTGAAGAAATTATGAATAACATCTTCTATCCATACATGGAATTTTCTATTGTATATTTAGATGATGTTTTGATATTCTCTAAAGGGATTAGTCAGCATATACAACATTTAGAAAAATTTATTGAAATTAAAAAGAAAATGGATTAGTTGTATCAGTAAGGAAAATGAAAATATTCCAAATTAAGGTAAGATATTTAGGATATGAGATTTATCAAGGAACCATTACTGCAATTAAAAGATCAATAAAGTTTGCAAAAATATTTCTGAATGAAATAAAAGATAAAAAGAAATTACAAACATTTCTAGGATGTTTTAATTATGTAGTAGACTTTATTCCTAATATAAGAACTATTTGTGCCTCTTTATACAAATGTCTTAAGAAAAATCCCCCACAATGGGATGAAGAAATGAGTCAAATGGTTATAAAAGTCAAAAGCATTGTTAAGAGTCTTATATGCTTAGGAATATCAGACCCCTCTATATCATTAATAGTTGAAATTGACTCCTCCGATCTTGGTTATGGTGGTGTTTTCAAACAAATCCTTCCAAGATCATTAAAAGAACAAGTTGTCAAATATCATTTTGGGATTTGGCACCCTGCTCAGCAAAAATATTCAACAATTAAGAAAGAAATTTTATCTACAATGCTATGTAACACAAAATTTCAAGATGACTTATTTAATAAAAGATTTTGGTATGAACAGACTGTAAGGCATCTCCCAAGGTCTTATAAAAAGATGTTAAAAGTCTTGTTTCAAAGCATATTTTTGCAAAATGGCAAGCACTTTTATCATGTTCTTATTTTGAAATCGTACACATAAAATGAGATAAGAATACTCTTCCAGACTTCCTTACAAGAGAATTTTTGTAGGGTTTTGCCCAAAATGAGTAAGAAACCAAGTATAAGAGATAATTATGGTCCCCCATTGGATCATAATAAGCAATCTATACCAACTTCAACATCAAAGCCTATGACTATGTCATGGGTAGTTAAAAGTTATGCAACATTATCAATCAGTAAAAGCTCTATTGAAATACATACCATTTCACCATAAATTTCAAGCCCCTCAACCTTTAAAATCGTCAGATTTATTTATCACCAAGCCCTCATCATATGAAGATTATCCTTACATTGAAAAACCTCAATCCTTATTAGTATTACCCATAGAAAAGGATGGTTTAATTTAGATAGAAAATCAATGTATAAGCATATCTTTCCAAAACCCTTTCACTACATACCGGTTCATCCACAAAAAACCTGAGTTTTTTATGAGTTTATTTTAGTTGACATTGAATCCATAGAAGCAACCCATATACTTGATAAGAAAGACCCAAATATAACATCTCATTCTAAGATGAAAATCTTAAAAGTGTTAACCTTGAAAGAATGGAACCAGATCCTTTTCCAAATCAAAGAATTTAGTAGAAAATTCGAGCCTCCACATTATAACTATTTTGATTATATAGAAGCTTGGTATCACATATTATATTTCTTTCCAAGCCCCCATTCATGGTTCTTTTGGTTTAAAAGGGAATCTCTTTACAATTCCCTAAATGGTTTCTCAAATGATTTTTGGACTTTGGTCCAATACTTGCCATTTCCCCAAAAAAAAAGCTGCTATGGGATACGAATATTTTAAAGCCAAGACCTCATTTGTACCAGAAATGAAATTAATATCATTCATAAGATCCTTAGGAGTAACCTGAATTACGCAATAGGATTATGACTCAGCTAAACTTGCAGAAGATACAAGCATCCAATATTTGATCAGAGTCATTAAAGTCAGATAGTAGGGAATATTTTATTTAAACCTAATTAGTAAAAGTATAATTGATGCGTGGATATCTTATTCACATAACAAGAAAAATAGTTCCTCATAAGGACAAGCACCTACAAGCATATCCAATAAGATAGAATTTGGAAAAGAGACTCAATTTCGAGCCAAGAAAAAAAAATTATTAGCAGTACTAGCAACAGCCTGTCAGAAGAGGAAATGCAAGAACAATTAAAAGCCATAACTACCAAATCAGAAGAAGAGGAGGATAGCAGTTCAAGTCCAGGCCATTATTTTGAAGATATTGGAGACCGATACAACTTTTGAAAGAATTGTAATAATAAAAGCAAGCGATGACAACATCTTTGCACAGTAAAAGAAAGCAAAGACAAAAGTTATCAGCATCCCTCAATAGTAAAAGAAGATAATGATCAAGAATCTTAAAAGCAATTGCCATGGAAGTCAAGAGCTACGCAGTAGGATTATTAGAGTCCCTACAAAGTAAGAGGTGAAAGAGAAATTGTCTTTTAGCCATCATTGTAAATGTCGTTGTAAAATTCATGAGCCATTATTATTTTTATAGTAGGATAGGTCCTCTATAAAAGCAATATTGTAAGCAGAAGAGAGGCAAGCGAGAATACGCTGGCCTTAACTCAATATAAAAAAAACCTTGTATCCTACTCGTACAATTCCCAATATTCAATAAAATCTTCAAAGTTTTCAAGCTTTCAAGAAAGATATTTTGTATTTTTGTATTATCCATCTTGTGTCAATATATATTGATGAATTATTCCAATATTTGTAAGTGCTTCTTGTCTTCATGATTGCTTTATTTATATTTAGAATCGCAAAAAGAAGATTGAAAAAAGATTAAAATAGAGTGTTAGAAACTATTGAAGAATTTGAATCACATCCTTTTCCAAGATATCAAGTTTTATTAAACCAATTATATGATATGTTTCTATCTCTAGATTATAATTTAAAGCATGTAGAAAAGAAACTAAACCTTTTGAGTCGTGTTTAAATTTAACAGTTTACAAGTTTTAGCTGCATGAGCACTCTATATTTTCATTGTCAATCAATCTCTTTGTAATGATCTGCACATATGTACATACATACATACATACATACATACATACATACATACATACATGCATGTATATATATGTGTGTGTGTGGGCGTGCGCGCGCATATATATTTCCTCTAGTTTCCATTTTATATATAGGTATGTATATTTTTATAATCAAGAATATATTTTACGGTTTCTTTTGTCATATACTAATGCCTATTCTTTACTTGGCCAAATTTTTATCAATCTATGGGAAACTATTTTAAATTTTCTAATAACAATAGCCACATACATATTAAAAACATGATTAACCCCCAAAATAATTCATGAGTTTTATCAACAAAGCCGATCCTTTATGTTTCAATCAAAAGAGCATCAATTCCCTTTTATACGCCAATGCTCAATTATATAGCATGTCAAACATCATTTATATGTATGTCACCGTAAAGATTCCTTGTGAAATTCAAAAATTGGTCTGGTTTCGATAATAATGATCATCACATGTAAAGAAAAAAAATACGATTAATCACAATCATTTTTTCCAAGAATTATATCAATAAAATTAATCTTTCAATAATTATAAATGGCAAGTTTCATGGACATATATAAAAATACAAGGAGAAAGAAAAAAAGCAAGAAACCCCTACCTAGTGTGAAGCCTTAAATCTGAAAGGACTTTTTAGTGCTCTAGAATTGGAGAAGAATAAAAACCCTTTTCCTTTCTCTTTATGAAGTCACCTGTGCCTCTCTATAGATATGAAGGAGTATTTTTGTTCCTATGGTACTTGGGTCTTGATGTTTGTAGAGAGTATGAAGCAAAAGAGGTGGCTCTTACTTAATTGTTGCGTGGGTTTTGGTTATGGTGGCTGGGTTTTGGAAGAGGTGAGGACGAAAGAGAGAGGAAGAAGATGAAAATATGATGGAGATGAGGAACATGGGAAGGGAGGCCATGGCTTTGATGATAGATTAGGTATGAAGTGTGATAACTTTCCTTTATACAGTTAGTGTGATTAAGGTTAGTGTCTGTCTCCCTTCTTTTTTTCTGTTATTATTTATACTCCAACTATTATTTTTTATTATTGTACTTTCTATATGTATATAATTTACTTATTATAATATTTTCTAGTAATTACATATCACATATATAATTACCACCATACAATAGTTATGTATAAATTACACATAATATATATATATATATATATATATATAATTTCATATATAATATTTTAAAATGTGTATATGTGATTACGTATATATTAGTTAATGTTTTTGGATATATATTACATATCATATTTATATTTAAAAGATAAATCAATTAAAGGTTTGGATCTCTTATTTATTTATTGCTAAAAAATAGAGATTTTGAGAGATATTATGCCTTTTAATTAGTGTGAACATAATTTATAGAGATTTGGTGAGAAATTATTAATTATTTAAAATTTAAAATTAAAATATCAATCTTTTAAAATTTTGCACATTCTCTCATAATGTAAGTATTAATTGGCTGTGGGGTACTATTAATCTTATAGAATCTTATTTTCAATTTTAATTCTTAAACTTAATAAATTTATTAAGTGTTTAAAATTACTTTTCTATCATTCATCAATTGGGTTGACTTTTCTATTAATTTCTTTCTAATTAACTAAGTTTTTGCTCATTTATTATTAATTAGTAGTTAATTAATTAATTAATTATTCTAATAACTCAGAAAAATGAGATAATTAATATAAGAGAAAATTGAAGATGTTATATTTCTCCCCTCTTTTAAAAAAATTTTGTCCTCAAAATTTGTAGTCTCTAATATGATGTAGCAAAATTTGTTTCTTCAACATGTTTTTTTTACCTTTATTATTTTAAATATCCATTAATATGGTGTGGTCTCTGCCCTATATTAAGATTATAATTTTATTAAGTTTCCTTTGCATCTCTATAAATTTTAAATCTCATAGAGAATTCACATTTACGTGGTTTTCAAATTTTAAACTAAGGATTGTTTATTATATTATATTATATTTTTATTTTTGAAGTGTAATATGTGAATTTGTAATAATTCTAGAACTTTACAATTGTAATATGTATATTATTTTATATTGTAATCTCTTTATTAAATTATGTCTATAAGTAATTGCATATATGTTTACAATATTTTATCATTCTAAATAGTTAAACATGGTATTATGTCATAAAGTTAGGCATCTTAATAATACTACATAATATATTATAAGCACATAGAGTCAAAATAATGTTGATCTAACTTGGGGGGTGTGGTTGAGTGGTAAGGACTCATCCTCCCTTAACCAAATGTCAGGGGGTTCAATCCTTACCTTTGAGTATAGAAAGCTAATAAAAAACCCCGTGTTAGCTCTCCAACCCTAAGAGGTGTCCACCATGGGTGAGAGATTAGTCCCATAGCTTCCGGCTATGGGATACTCTGATTTCGATCAAAAAAATAATAATAATGTTCATCTCTAGAAGACTATTTTAAATTTTCTTGTCTCAAGGCTTATCAAAATTTAGTGTTGCACATAGTCTTGGCTATTTGAGGTTTGTTATTGTTTCTTTCACACTATTATTATTATTGTTGTTGTTATATTATCATACTTATTTTTATCAAAATTTATTAGAACATTTATGTCTATTACTATCTTCCTTATCATTACTGATATTAATATAGTTACACTTGTTCCTATCATTATCCTAGTGATTTTGAATTGATTTTTATTCATCTCATTATCATTGTTAATTTTCTTCATTGTTAGTATTTTATGCTTAGTTGGAATTATCTTATCATATTCTAAGGTTTTGCCTAATATATATATATATATATGTTATTATTGTTCTCTTTTCTATTGTTTCAAGTCTTGGAATTTTATAAAGAACCTAACTTTGTGTTTTGGAAAGTTAAACTAGATCTTCATACCTATATTCTAGCTTTGCAGAGATCATCATCCATTTTTAATGGATCAAATTTTATTCTTTCTTGATCTTATCATTTCTTATATTTAATATAACATATACTCCATTGAAATAGTCCTAGAGAATCCTAAAATATATATCAAATAGGTATAGGCACAATGAGATTTTATCTTTAGGCAACTTGCAGTGAAGATTTAACCTTCCAATTAGGATTACATAAATCAAGACTTAGATTAGAATTCCTATTGTTAACCTTGCATTTGCATGGCTCTAGTCAAGGCACAAAAGGTGCTCATGACATTATCCGAATACTTCGGGTCACCATCTCTAATCATTCTTACGTCACCTACTTGATGCCATTAGTTCCCAATCACACAGAATAAAAGTCACCAGGGTGATCAAACCCACTACCAATGCTAAGCAAACTGGCAACTGATAGTATACAAGTATAACGATCATGCTTTTTTAATCCTACAGTTAATCATACGGACAACCTAAAAGCATGACATAACTACCATTCTATGCATCAAGAAGCATAGTTAGTCCAATCCTCAAGCCCCAAGAGGATCGAACTACTCTGATATCAAAATGTAACATCCTAAATTTTGACCTCTCAATGCTCAAGCCGTATTAAGGTTAACCTTTAGTTATTATGTTCTAGTCTTAAAATTTTTTCTGAAAAATAAGATATAAGAAAAATAGTGGTAATATTTTTTTATAAAAACCAAATTAGAAGCCTTGTGCATAGATAAATCGTGTACAATATTTATTTTGCAGAAGCTAACTAATACATTCATAAATGCATATGAATCATCCAATGTTTTAATATTATATTATATATATATGTATCAAAAATACACAAATAAATCCTAATAGTATGAGATGAATATACTTTTCCTTGAACATACTCCTTCAAAGGATCCTCAGTTACTTGCTCCTCATCTGGAGATGACACGAAAATAAAATGGAGTGAGAACTCGAAAGCTCCCAATAAAATGCACATAATAAAGTGTCATTCAAATTATATCCAACTACCTCGGTTTATTTTTAAAAAAACATGAACATACATTAAAATTCAATTAATAAGTTTAAAAAATCCTTACTCGAGGTAGACATATATTTTAACATGGTCTTTCTTAACATAGATGCAATAATATATTTCATGTATGCTTGACAATATAAATGAATACACACATACATATAAAATTATATTGAGTCACATAAAGTATGTAGTTTAGTCTTTTCGTTTACTTTCTCTTTCTTTATTCATCATTTTTTTTACACGTCTCTTTCTTTATATATTTCTTTGTTTATACATATATTTCTTTATGTATTTATTTCTTTATATATCTCTTTTTTATTCACCTCTATCATTATACATATATTTCTTTATTCACCCAGTTTAGTCAATCAGTGGAGTTTGAGCTCATACCAAAATCCAATCGTCATTGACAAATAAAATGTGGATAAATAGGGTATTAGAACAGTAGGGATCATATCTTTCTATCGAGAATTATTTTCAAATCAGTGGGGTCTGAGACCAACATCTTTAACATTTTTATATCACTTTAATAGATTATTAGTGGGGACCATATCTATTGTCTATTCATATCACATTAATAATCAGTGAAGACTATGTCCAATGTTTAAGATCACCTTCCCTTCCTAGCATGGCTAGGTCAAAAAAGTCCACTTTCCCCAATCTAGTAACTAAGGACCGAAGGGCTGTGTGTGTGTGTGTGTGTGAATATTATACTATCGCTCAAGTATATATAGTGACTTTTAGGCCATTTTCTCATTTGATTTCCTGAGATTATTTGGCTCGAGAACGTGGTAGCAGACTATACCACCATGAGCACTGAATTCCAGCTGCTTGTTTCCTTAGCCTCAGCCTTTGGTGCAACACGTTGGCTTGCTTCTTTAGTTCGATTGATTGAACGCTATGAAACTCTAATGGAAATAGCTGCCTCTACCACATATCATCGAGGTAAATTTACTGTACTTTACTTTTCAAGTCAATGTAACAAAAGACTTTTTTTAGAATTAGGAGATGAAGTGAAATAAGGAAAATTATATAGGAGTATTATATTTTAATTTTGTTTGTTTTATGCAAAAATGGGACCTTTGAGTGTGCTTCAATTACCCTTTCGTCCCAATAAAACATGAATGAATGTTAGTTGTGCTCCTTCTCATTGTAAAGATCCTTATTCCGATTTTCACCACCCTAGGGTCCTAGAACCCCCTTTTTGTAAATGTTCGAATGGTATATTAATGCTTGTATGCATTTGCTTTTTCTCTTGAGAAGTATGAATGTGTAGGAATTTATTTTGGTATCATTTAAGTGAGAAGATTTTGTTTTACAAGAAAATGTTCTAACATGAATCTCTCTTGAAATTATACATTTTGGTCCCTAAAGGAGTAATAGATTAACATGTTAGTCCCTCGGAGAAAATTTGCTAACATTTTAGTCCATAAAGTTTATCACATTGTTGATTTCCATTCGTTGAGGTGAATAAATCCCTCAAATTCTCCTTTCGAATTCTAGATCAAAAATAAAGATGAGATCATCTAGAAAGAACAGAAACGTGGACCATTTCAAGTTTCAAACACATGTTGTTGTCAAAACAGAATGACTAGCTATATCTATTTAGAAATGAAAAATGAAAGTTAACAAATGGCCCAATTCAGATACAATGTCATAATTAACAGTCAAGTCATTAATTTCATTCCTAGTTACTGGATCTTGTTTAATAAAAGCATTATTTATGACAACGTAATAAACATTAGGACCAAACTGATAGTGAACTTTCTATCAAAGATCAAAGTACTAAACCACATTCTTTCATGCCTCATTATGATTGTCGAGAGAAGCCCGAAAAAATATGCTAAGCAGCTTTTTTTGGTCTCTTGACATAAACAGCTGTGGATCTTACACCACTGGCAAAAACAAGTATCTTACATGTGGCAAGCAGAATGATGAGAATCTTTAATACTGATATCAATGCTTCCTCAAATAACCTATGAAAACACGTTGGTTCATTATTAGATCCCAATCCCACGGATTTGAAGGTCATGGTTGAGAGTGCCATGCAGGATTTTGGAGTATCTCAAGGTGCAACAGTTATTTTCACTACTTGAGTTTGGAGTATCTCAAGGTGCAACAGTTATTTTCACTGCTTTACGTCAAAATTACTTTTCTTAACAATATTTTTATTGATATTTTAATTGTCCAAAACCGTTGAAAATGCTTATTTTCTTATAGTGATTCAATGTGTGTAACATACATTGTTCAATTTAACTCCACAAAGTAAAACATTGGTTTGGTTAATTTAACGACTTGCATGCATTGTTTCTTTTGTGTTTGTTAATTCTTAATCATTATAATCTTAGAAAATCATATGGCGGCATGTGAATGCCTCATTGGGCTTATTGCGTATGTTTTGGTAGTCTTCATGTTAAAGGGTAATGTTATTTGTAGAAGAGTTCCTTATTAATTACACTCTATTTTTCTCGAGATTTATTAGATAAAACTTATACTTTAGTTTTTCAAAAAACAACTTTCATTTAGCATAATTCATTCTGTATTCATGTAATTTTTTATCTTTCTAAGTCATAAGTATGTTAGCCCATGTGAGAAAACAAACCTGATTGTTTGTTGTATCATTTTTCTATTTGAAAGACAATGAACGTACAAGTTGAAAAATGGAAGGAAATCTGAGCTCAGTGTATATGGTTAAATAAAGATAAAACTATAATATTTCAAGCTAGGGGATTACTCTAGCAAACTATAAAAAGAACACATTCTTGTTTAAAACTTTTCCATTGCATCTTAAATTTTATTTCTTTATCTACTTACTTTAGATGGATTATTCAAATTCTTAAGATTCGTTTTAAAAAGAGAATTTACTAGTAGGTTTGGTGCAGTTATAATTTCAACTTATTTTCAATAGGACCAATTGATCATCATAGCATACATAATTAAGCTCAATGTACTACAATTTATATCGTCTTACAAATTTCCGTGTCTTCCCTTTTGTGGATTGATCAATAGTGGGATATGCAAGTAAGCTTATTCTTTTTGGTCCATTTTCTTTTATTTTTTATCTTCCAAAAAGAGAAAGGTAGTTTGTACAAATTTGGGGACAGTTTTTAGAAGATACCTTTAGCATTGGTTGAAGGTGGGTTTTAACATTTTTCTCAATCAACATTCAAGTAACACCTCAAGGTATCTCTTAAAAAACGTCGGTAAGAATTGTACAAATTACACCACTCTCTCAACAATCACATTACGCACTTAAAAATCTGTTTCCAACAAAGTAACGTGTGCAATTTTTTTTTTTTAGGCCGGTCAAGACCAGTATGGTAGGTTCTTTTGAATGGAGGAACCCTAATATTGTGGCTATCTTGCTTTCAGGATTTACTATCCTTCCTGATGGGATGTCATCAGGTTGATTATGGTGGTGCTGAGTGGTGGAGCCAGAAATTTTGAAGGAAGAGAAGGCCAAATTAATTAATATAAAATAAAATAAAATAAATTATCATATAGAAAGTATAAAATGAGTAATTATATAATATTTTTTATACAAATTATTAGTAAATTAGAGTTTATTTAATTATTTATTCTCTTTTTTCTCTTAACAAAAGAGTAAGTAATTTTCTGTTTAAACATTTCTCTTAGGTTCAACATAAAAAAATCTGCGTATCAATGTATTATTTAATATCAAAATAGAGCATTGAACATAAATAACTAGTAAGTAAAAACATCATTAATTAGATAAAATGGGTTAGTAGGACAAAAATCTTAAAAAATATATTCTAGAAACATTTATATATTTCATACTTTTATATCTAATGTACTGCTATATTAAAAGACTTTTATTATTTATCATACATATTATTTATACAGATGACAAAAATTTTTAGGAGAGTCATAGTATAAAATATACGTATAATTATATGAGTTTGTAAAATTTGGGGGGGACTCCCCCCCCCTCCCTTTCTATGGTGGTGTTGGTGGTGGTGGAGGTGGAAGCATTCTATACTCTAATTAAGCTATATAACAGTGTCTGAGAACTAGGTGTCGGAGTGAAGTTTCATGGTTTTAAAGTGGCTCATATATAAACTCTAGAGTTCGGGATATTGTGAAAGGTACTTAAAACTTTATTTTGCTCTAATTTATCCACTGGATCGTTCCCCTGCTGAAAGAACACCTTGAATTTGGAACCCTTCTAAGTCGTCTCCAAACTTGGTTTAATTTGTGGTTTGTTGCTGGATCTATGGGATATTTGGAGTTTATGAACTTTCTATTGGTGAATTACATTCTACTTTGCACGTGACTCAGCAAAACATGTAGATTTAGGGTAATACAAAAATTATGCTATTTTTGTAAACACGTGGCTTCTGAGCTGGCACCTGCGCAAGTAAGAAATTATCATGCTTGTTAAACAGATAACAGTGATTTCAAGTGTTTCTTAGATCAATGGTCGATTTTTGTTTTTGAACTTATAACTGGTGAAATTTTAAAAAATATACCGAAAAGTAATTATTAAAAGGACACGATGCAGCTATCAATGTAATAATGTGGTAAGTTAATTTAAGTAGGCTTAAAAAGAAATTGCATAAGTAATGATACACATGTTACATTCTTATCGATCTAACGGGCCATGAGAATATCTGACTTTCCAATAATCACCATAAAATTCATCCAGAAACATGGATGTTATGGAGGGAAAAAAATATGTATTTCTTAGGCCCCTTTGGATAACAATGCTTATTTACTTTTTTCAATTTTCTAGGAGTTCAAAGTAGGGGTGTAAGCAGATTAAACTTATCTAATGATGAACTCAATGAATTCAAATCGATGAGATCTAATTCGAACCAACTATATATTAGTTTGATTATTAGATTTGCATTCCCCAACTAAAAATCCAACCCAAATCAATCTTTTTTATTATTATTATTCCTCCTAATATTGATTACTAACCATAGTATTTAGTCATATCCATTCACCATTTACAATCAATGTATACCTATCTTTGCATATCATTGTTCTAACCTCTGCGTATATCAAAAGAGATATATACAAAATTAAAATTCGCATATATTTTATTTAATTATATAGCTTATTATTTCTTGAAAAGTAACTTTTTAGTGTAGTTTGAAAAGTTAAAATATATAGCTTCTCAACAAACACTTTTTAAAACATTTAAAATAAATAATTTTATTACTATGTATCTAAATATAAAATAATTAATTCATAATTTCCTTTTCAGACCATTTTTACATAAAGACTTAAATAAGTCATTTATCAAAATCATACCTTTATAAAACCATTTTTCGTACCCAATGGCAGTTAGCTCAATCGAAATGAGTTGAGTACTTAGTAAGCATTACCCGCAAAGTCGAGAGTTTGAATCCCTAGAAATTCTCTTGGGTAAGGCTGTATTATTTAACCAATCCAAGACCCCGAGGCATAGCTTTCACGATCTAACCCTTTTTTTTATCAAAATAAATAATAATAATAATAATAATAATAAAAAATAAATAAATAAAAGCATTTTGCCGTAAAGAAGCTGATTACCCAAACCTCCACCTTTGGTGGTACAATATTACCATCAGAGAATGCGCAGCCAATCCCCATTTTTTTTTTATCCCAGAATCTATTTATTCTGATGGAGTGGAACCAATTTTCTGTTAGTCCTACAATTGATTGTATTTTTCCTTTCATGTAATCGTTTATTGCGTCATCTCTATTGATTGATCAATGAATGCGGCTTGATTTTCTACTTGGCTGCTTAAAGTGTCAATTATTTAAACTGTAAGTCCCCGCTTTAATATGGTCTGATGGACGATGAGCAGGGCCCAGTTAATTTTGTAAGAAAATGTTGAAAGTCATGTATTATTTCTTATTAGTAATTAATTTTCACATTCTACTTCATATCAACATGTAAAGGCTAGATAAACCATTCTCTAACACAGCATTGGCTAATTGTGCACTTCATGGTGGATACTGTTGAACCTTATCACCCCGCTTTATGCCAAGAACCAACATTTTTGGTAAATTGATGACAAGAACCAAATGTGTCTATGCTTTTGAATTCCAATAATAATTTTAAAAAGAAAAAATGAAGAAACGATGATGTACGTACCCACAGATAAACTAGTTTAGTAGAGGTACAATTCAATGATATTTGAATATTTCAAGAGTAGTTGTTTTAGAGAGATAAGTTCTCAAAAAAGATTCTTCTAAAAAAAAGAAGGCAAATATCCAAAATTGAACTGTTTTAGTACTTATTACAACAAGTACGGCAATTTCTACCGAGACACAAACAGAAAATATGAAAAATTAACCAAATTGAACACTAAATACACATTCCTCAATTTCCATTGCTATGATTATTTCCAGTGGAGAGGCCGAAACCATTGTTTCAATGAGAAGAATCAACATACACTCATAAACATGTCTACCGAACAAGGTGCTAAATATGAGGCGTCGATTTTAGAAGCCAAGCAAATTAGAAGTCACAGAAATTTAGAAAAACAACAAATTGAGCTTATCTATTTATGGGAGGATTTGATCAACATGCAGATTAAACAAAAAAACAATAATCTACAATTGATCAAAATGCAACAATTATGGTCCACTTGAAAGAAAAAAAAAAACCTAACCCAATGGTACAATTTTTGCTTTCATCATCTTCTTGGAAGGATATCAGAGAGTGAGAAATCATGAAAAGGTGGTCCTGCAACAAGAAAGTAACCTAAAAGTAAGTAATAAATTTCCACTAGGATTTTCTGATTTATTCCAAATAAGAAGAAAAGGCAAATTGTTCAGTTCATGTCACAAAGCAAATTCAGATTCATACAGTCAAACAACTAGCAGGGGTTGTTTGTGCCAATGCTGTGCAAGTGTACAAGGAAGTTAGGCATTAGAAAAACGAAATATAATTCTTTTCAGCTCCGCATGTACCCAAATGCAAAAGCATGCACGTTATGCAGATATAAAGAATAACACAGACGAAGCAACGCATCCTTCACCTTCTTGTTCCCCTAGAATGTAAAATGGAATATGTGCAACCATCTTTGTTGCACCTTCATTCCAGTTTATGCTGCCGACTTTCTGTGTGGTGCCTTGTGAGGAACGTGAAGGCCCCAATATGGATGAACATATAGCAGGGTCATTCATCAAACCCAGAAAATCACATGCACGTCTCCACACCCTTGCATCTGAAATTTGAGACCGAGCCACCTGAAACGTAGATAGTCAATTAGAAAAAAATTACATCAATGCTTTCTTATGCTTTGCTCCACAAAACCAATGGAAATACCTTGCCCAATGATACACGTGCTCTTGGTAGTAATTCTCGATGGTGCGTAGCAAGCTTTGCAATGGCTGTTACAACAAAACATAAAAGCCTGGACTGTGATGACCGTCTGTAGGTATCCTTATCAGGACTCAGGGATACCTCCTGTGTCATGCCCAGACGACTACCAAGTAAATGAAGCAGATCAAGTCACCAAACAATCACCCAAGAAATATGCCAGAAGTAGAATAAGTAGGCTTTATCCCACAACATACCTTGCAGAAAGGTTTTCATACAAAAGTAGTTCTAAACTTTCAAAAAGCTCACGAGCTTCTTCTTTGTGAGATCCACCACCTCCACCATGCTCTCCAATGGCCCAACATAATTGCAATGCCAATTCTGTCTAGAGTAAATTCAATGAATTCTTAAGCCAAGATTGTTACATCACTCACCAGTAAATAGTTAAAATAGTTGTTGACTAACCTTTTCTGGGCTGTCATAAGCTTCTCCAAGTCTGTCCATTATAGGCTTCTGCAGTAAATTCATATGAGCATAAGCTTTGTAACACAGAAAATGGTCGTGTTCTAAAATCACAACACCTAAGGCAAGCGTAGCAGTATTTTAAATATGGACAACGAATGCAACTATAAGAACCATTAACTGAAGGTATAGAGCAAAGTATGAGGCACAAGATGGCCCTTCACGAAGGATAATTATAATGTGTATAAAGCATGAGCACATTATTTTGGTACCATGTTCATGTACTGGACACGTGAGAAATTATGAGTTTATTTTAATTTATAAACAACTTTTAATAACAAACAAAGCACATTATTTTGGTACCATGTTCATGTACTAGACACGTGAGAAATTACGAGTTTATTTTAATTTATAAACAATTTTTAATAACAAACAAACAAAGTAGGGCATGAGTAAAGCTTATATTTGTGATATTAAGAATATACAACAACAACTAAAACTTGTCCCATTAAGTGGGATCGACTACATGAATCGAGCAACACTACAAACCTCTATCGTATATCACATTTATGTTAAATGCATTGATATTTAAATCTCTTTTGATTATTTTCCCTATAGTTTTCCATGGTCTTCCTATACCACTTTTTATAGTATTATTCTTCATTTGGTTCACTATTCTTACTAAGCCATCTACAGATCTCCTCCAAACATGCCCAAATCACTTAAGGCGAGATTCTACCAAACCACCTCCTTAAGAATAATATTTTTAAAAAAAAAATTTATTATATAGGAATGTTGTGTCCATCTCCTATGATATTGTGTCTCTCATGTTTGTGTTGTGTCCCATGTGTGTGTCAGTACATGTGCTACATACATAACACAATCTTCATGTTCACAATATTGATGATCTCACTGGCTGCTGAAGATCCATGTTGAAAACCAATTAAAAGTTGAACTATATGTGGTGTAAATTAAAATAAAAGCAATGTATTGTCAAAAAGATACCTTTAAAAGAGCTATGAAGTTTGGGAAGTGTCGAAATGTAGAGAGCATAAACTCCAAAAGCCGCTTACGGACCTGAACGTACAGTTGAACAGAATACAATGTAATGATTACAAAATAAAAACTCAAAATAAAAAATTAAAAGGAGGAATTCAAAACAACATCAAGTTAGTCAAAGACGAACTTGCCCTTGGGGGTTTTAATGCCTTAAGGCAAGTAGCGCTAAAAGAGTGCAAGCCTTACCCAAGGCATTAACATTAGAAAAACAAAACAGCAAAAATATTGACTATTTTGTATTTATTTTCCACAAAAATTAACTACTCAAGGTCAAGGACAAGATTCATTCGTAGCGAAAGGATAAGATTAAGATGTTCAATTAGCAAAACCCAAGCCACTTGCTAAGAGTCCCAAAGAACAGTATTTATGGGATGTTGAAATCAATGTAATTATATGAATCCATTCTTAGTAACACCAGTGACCATAAGGAATCCCCGCACATCTGAACCACCAATTGGGCTAATCTCATATGATCACCAAAGAACAAGCATTGTGAGATCAACATCTCACAACAGTAGCTTCCCTACGATTCAGTCTCACATTATTGTCCAACTGGGTGGCAGAAAACTTGCTGAAGGAAAGAGATTCTCAAAGGCGCGTAAAAAGGTTAAATCTGTTAGGGACTGAGCCAATGACAATTAAGCTTTATTGTAATTACTAAAGTGAGAGTTGAGAGAGGAGGAATAGGTGAATCTTGTATAACCAATTGATAGAAACCACAACAGAAATGATAGAAAATAAAGGTATGTGTATTATTCACACTCCTAGACTAGAACCAATGAGACTCTAGCTTAGGGAAGAAGAGAAACCAGACTAACAGCGTACAATTTGAGAGAGAAAAAGTTCTCAGCACTAAGTAGCTGAGTCTCCCCAAGCCTAGGTCCTAATCCTTACCTACCTCAAACTATCCCTACACTCAGCTGATATACCATCACTAACAGAATTCCCCTTAGCAGCACCACACCACCCACGCCTACACCTGCTGACTCAGCAAGGTTGTTAGGCTGTACAATCATTTTTCCCATTGGTTTGTCTAAAATACCCCTAGCTCTCTCTCTTTTATACCTTGTTAACCCCCTATGCAATACTTGGTCTCTTACAATACCCTCCCCTTGAACTATCACCTTGTCCTCAAGGCGAAGTTCTAGATAAGAGTCTTGTAGAATGTGGAAAAGACTTCTACTGGTGCAGCAAATACTTCGAGTGATGGTTAGAAGGACAAAACCAAGTCCCAAAAGAAATATTCCTCCAGGGTCCCAAATCTGGAAGCAAAAAAAGGTAAGTTTGCTTGCAGTGTAGTGCAGTCTTTTTGGGTCCCGTGAATCTACATGCAGCGGGGAGAACAACTAGAGATAGCATGCCTTGATTAACTGCAATTCCCAATGCCACAATTGCAAACTGGCCCCAAGGAAAAGGTAGAGGAGTAGCACCTGCATAACACTTGCCATAACTGCCACTTAACCCTTGATTAGTGCATCTATTTGCAACCACCAAAGTCAGAATTCCTCTTGCATCCCACCGAAACTTGAAATTACTTCTTAGCTGAGTAGCAATAACTATTGTAGGCTTGGGCCAAAGGGGCATAAGTGTTTCAGTAGCCATCACTTGCAGAAACCTCTTCAATTTTGTTTCAACATCATCATTTAGCCTCATAAAAAAGAAGATAACACCCAGGTCCCAAGGATAGGTAAGTCTCACAGTCAAAACGCTTTGGACAATTATCAATGAAGCATTAGAAGTATTGGTGGCTGCATTTTTGTCCTTCTCAAACATAGTAGCAATAGGAACGGCCTTTTGCTACCATTGCACCAATTCACTATGAGTAGTAAAGGGTGGGAGAGAGACCCCACTGAATTTCTCCATTAATGTGAGAGAGTGCTTTTTCATGAATTCTTTAAGCTCAACACAAAGTGTCTTCACAAGATCATAGCCATGCATCCTAACTCCAATGCGCACCCAAATCATATGGGTCCTAAGAAGAATGAAGTCAACAGTAACAGCACCTATCTCCCCCCAAACTGTAATTCCAGCTGGCCAAAGCTTTTGTATGAAACCAGTGTCCACAATTTGGATACTGCTCAGCCCACAAATCACCAACTAACAAAAATGGAACCTTACTTATTGTTGAGAGCCTATCAACAACAACAAAACTTGGTCTCAAACTTCTAATTCTTGAGTGAATAACACCCGCAAAGTGTATCAATTCAGCCTCAAAGTGTTCATCATAACCCTCTAGATCATCAGGGTTGGTGAACAAGAAGTTTAGCCAACCCTGCCAGGCAACCTTAAATCCTCCGGAATCGAATACCCAAGAGACATGAACTCCTTTTAGGGCCCAAGTCACTTTCTGCCCATGATTGATAATAGTTGGGAATACTGGAAATTCAATGTTGGGCTCATATCGCTTAAAATTGAACTCTAGAGAAAGACCCATAGGTTGCGGGATGCAAAGAAAATTTTTAAAATATTGAGCAATGCAAATCTGGAAATGAGGAGGAGGGTAATATTGGAGGACATCACCTTTCTAGCTCGATCAACAAGAATAAAAACACCCCCACCTCTAAGAGATAAGAAAATAGGAGTGGTTTCTTTAGCAATACCTGTATGCTGTATGTTTATGGTCTCATCTTCTTACCACTGAAGGCATAAGATTCACTTTGTTCTAATTGACAATAGCAAGCCCTTGAAGCTTCTACATTGTCGTAACCACCATCATCATACATAGGACCACAAAATGTAAGAGCATCAACCTCAATGAATGATACCATTTGCTTCTCAGAACTTGGCTGTTGGTGTGGCTCATACCCCTTGGGGCACGTATTGAAGGTTCCCTTTTTAACACCCAATATGGGTCTTCCTTGGACTTTTTCATAGAATTGAGCTAGGCCCAATGAGTTAAGACAAAAACTTAGCCATGCCTCTTTAGCTCCCCTTGTGAAGAACTGTAAGTTGTCATCATCATTTTGGGCTTGGCCCGACAATTCTAAAACCTGAATTGTTAAAATTGACTGTCCTCTATCAGGCTTGTCATTCTTCTCTCCATAATTATGGGCCTGGCCGAATGGCTTCACACCAAAATACCCTTCACCAAAATTCTTATTAGTCTCCATTAGAATTTGAGCCAGGCCCACTGAGTCAAAGAAGTGGCCTAAACTCTATGTTGCCCCAGGCTCTGCCCTTACCTCTGTTCCCAACACATTTGCAAAGCTTCCAAGGAATGGAGATGGTGTTTCCGCTTCCTTCTTCCACGCGTTCGTTCGGTTCGCCACCGGAGGTGGTTCGCCGGTCATCCTTCTCGACGATCGGAGCTCTTGTGCAACTGTGAGCTCTCCTCCCTTTTCCTTCTCCCGTTTGACGCCAACCTCGATCATGTACGATCTTTCTGCATTTCGGCTTCGACCTCCTCCGGCGGTGGTTCACCGCCCGTCACACAAGGCCTTGAGTTCGGTGGTGCATGATCAAGTTTCATGCAGCCACTGGCGTGAGTGTGCTCGCCAGCTTCCTTCTCCGGCATCGCCCCTAGAGGGGTTGTCTCCATTTCCCCTTGAATCTGAGGTCGCATTTTCTCCTCTCCATTGCTAGTATAATAACCTCATCGTCATCCTTCTTGCTCTTGACCCCTCTACGCCTTTGACTTTCACCCTCCGCTGATTCCCACTTCAATCCCCGACTTCGTTTTCGCTGCTCCTCTCGTCGTTCATGGAGTCGTTCATCGCACCACTCATAGTGCTGGCTATGTCGATGATCGTCGCGGTGCTTTCTCTTGTCCCTAGGCAAATTGGGAGGTCGACTTCCCCACGGGCTTACATCCCAATGACACAAAGGACCATCTCGCAAATGGCGGTAATGGTACAACTCTTGGTTCTGAGACCGGGAACCATACCTCTCTTTCCGAAGGGGAGAGTGCTGTGAGTGTTGCGCACCCTCACACCTCCTCGAACCCCCACTCCTTCGGTCCTCCACAACCATCGGAAGAGCTGTGTTAGGGACCAAGTCAGTGACATTGGGCTTTATTGTAATTATTAAATGAGAGTTGAGAGGGAAAACATGAGTGACTCTTTTTGTAACTAACTTTGCCAAGCTGGCACAGCTAGTGGGGTAGGATGGTTACACACTAATTCTGTTACGGGGAGAAGGGGGAATATATGGGAAGAGGGAGAGTGCTGAGGGGGGGACTCAGACAGTTGGAAAGGAATAGAATTGGGAGAGTACTAGGTCTCTCAAATACCTAGCAGTTGAAATACTATTTTTCTTATTTCTTTTCTGTCATCATAATACATACAGCAAAGGGAGAAGCTAATACTACATTGGTATTGTTCCTCTTTGATTTTCTCCTTCTCGGTTCCAGTACTTGTTTATCCATTCTGATACCAGTTCTTACAACTGGTATCAGAGCTCTCGATCTTGGGAGCTCTGTGTATGGTAACCACGCGCGCTGCAATGGAGGCTAGGTTGGGGGAAATGGAACGGAGACTAGTGGAGATGCAGGAGATGCAGGCGGAGAGAGCCCGAGCCATGGCGAAGCTGACGACGAACTTGACTGATCAGATGAAACAGATGAGGAAGATGAAGCAGAAGAAGCGGGTGAAGCAAAATCCACAGAACATTAAAAAGCAAGTGCGTGAGAAGTACCTCGGGCGTCGTCGACTACCCGTTTGGGAGAATGATGAAGATCGGTGGTGGAGGAGAAGAAGGAGATCCTCCATGAACGATTGGCCTCCTAACGTTCGTGCTTTCTTTCAGAGCCAGCCAGATGAAGGGGAGGAACATGATGAAGACGTTAAGGAAGAGGAAGAAAGCAAGCAGGACGACGTTGAACAGGAGCAAGTGGCGATTGATAAACAGTTTCTAAGCTCAGGTTCGATTGAGATGGAGGATTCCATGGAAGAAGAGCAAATGGGAGGCGTGGGCTTTGGTCCCCTTTCTCAGGAAGCCGCTGAGATGAAGGGGACGAAATCTACCTCGGAGTGGAACCTCATGAAGCGGCGGACGGAAGAAGAGCACAGAAGGGAGGATGCACACTCCGGGAATCACGTGGAGTTGGTCGAACAAAAGGAAAAGTGGGTCGCGCAATGGAGTCTCGCGCGTGAGCAACAGAAGGGAGGCCAGTTCACGATCGTCGGCAATCTCTGGGTCCCGAGAAAATCAGCCAAGCTATTGCGGCGGGCGTTGCCGGTGTCGGCGAAACCGCATGCACCACCACAGCCGCCACCCACGCCACCGAAACCGACGTCACAGAAAGAGATGGAGAAGTCGCGATCTGCGACTGGGATGGGGCTCCCGATCATGCTGACCGAGCTGCCACCGCCGGAACCACCCAAACCGCCAGATCTAGTGGCCACGTCGACTGTTACAACGGCGGAGACTGCCGACGCTAGAAGGAAGAAACAGAACAGAGGGAAATGCATGCCTGCAGCGAAGTTTCGAGTTCCCAGAAGCTCGAGAAATCCACGACCACCTCTGGTGCCGCCGGACTCAATACCAGTGGCGGCTATCGTATCTGAGATGGGGCTTTCCTCGAACTTCAGTGGCATACCAAGGAAGAAGGGAGAAGGGACAAGCGGGTCTTGCTCTCAGCTGCTGGGTCAAGGTTTTGATTTAATGGGCCAGGCCCAACTCCTTAAGAAGAGAACAGGTTCAAATTGGAAGGAGGCCCAGGAAAAGGGTGCTGCAATAATAGAACTTAATATCAACAATGGAGCAAACGTGGCATGGCAGAAGTTGAGTCAAATGCTAAACCATATGGCCCAAGCCCAAGTTAGTAAGATTCACATTATAACTCTAGAATTTCACCATAAGAGTATATGGGCTTTACTATTGGGTCTTGGAAATCTTATCAGAACATCATTCGCCCACAATTATGGAGAAGGTTGGATATGGGACAATGTAAACTCACCAAGCTGGGAGGGACCCAAATCGGGTTTTGTGGTGCAAGCACAGGGAAGCAGGTTTCTGGTCAGGGTCAATTGCGGATTATCAAATGCAGGGGAAATCACAAAGAAGGATTACAAAGTTGTTATTGCAGAAATGGAAGATGCTTCTAGCTGGTCTAATGGCATTAATGAGGAAGGAGGTTCTAGGGAATTGTTGGCTTACTTGAGGGAGCAAGGTGTTTGTTATCTTGTTTTTGATATCTCTGAAACTGATGCAGAAATCTCCATGCAAAACATAGGTAATTACCAGGTAGCCTCTAGTGACAGGAAGGTTGTTGGTTTTCATCTTTTGAGTAGCATGGTTGCCAGTAAATGGACTGCTCATCAGCTGGCAAGGAAGATGTACAGATGGAAAACGCTTTTCCCAGAGCTGCACATGGTAGGTTCATATTTGGGGCTATTGTTGCTGATAGTGGCTGGTTGTGATATTACTAATGTGGGTCATCTTTGGTCCCATAATTTCATGGGAAGCTGTCATTCCTCAAAGGAAACAATTCCAAGAGTTAGTTGGTTACTTGATAGTGATCCTTGGGGCTCTACAACACTTACGGATCTTGCTATTGATAAGGGAGGAATCATCTTTCTAGTTGAGGGATTTGAATGTAAAAAGGGTGACCTTAGACACATTTTCGATGGGAAGGATCAAGCCGAGGCGATCATGGGCAAGTTATGTTGGCTTATTTCAGAGGAGGATGAATGATGATGCAGCAAAATTTATGAGAAACTTTCTAGAAGAAGTGTACATGGAAACAGATTGCGAGTGTTATGCAAGGGAAGTCCCTCAACTTGTTCCTCATCGCCATTATTCTACAATTGTGACATTGGGAATTGCTGTCAATCGGGGCATAAGACCTCTCTGGTTGAAACTAGCGTCAAATCCATGGGACCCAGGAAGAAAACTCAACAATGCAAGCTCACTCCCTTTCTTTTTCAAGATATGGGATCCAGGGGGGAGTTCTTCTTCAGCACTTAATGTTTTCCTTTCCACACATCACCTTGAGGACAAGGTGATTCTTTTAGGGGGGGAGTATTGTTAGGGACCGAGTCAGTGACATTGGGCTTTATTGTAATTATTAAATGAGAGTTGAGAGGGAAAACATGAGTGACTGTTTCTGTAACTAACTTTGCCAAGTCCGCAGCTAGTGGGGTAGGATGGTTACACACTAATTACATTCTGGGAGAAGGGGGAATATATGGGAAGAGGGAGAGTGCTGAGGGGGGGACTCAGACAGTTGGAAAGGAATAGAATTGGGAGAGTACTAGGTCTCTCAAATACCTAGCAGTTGAAATACTATTTTTCTTATTTCTTTTCTGTCATCATAATACATACAGCAAAGGGAGAAGCTAATACTACATTGGTATTGTTCCTCTTTGATTTTCTCCTTCTCGGTTCCAGTACTTGTTTATCCATTCTGATACCAGTTCTTACAAGCTGCTCGCCGTGCTGGCAGAGATCGTCTCCTCCGTCAGTCCCGATTGTCTTCCCTCAAAAGTCGCATCATGCCATCCAACTTCTTCTTCAAGTCCTCCAATCTAGCTACCATCGCAGTGTCCGTGATCAGCTCACACAACTCCCTGGAAAGGAGCTCTAATGCCATTGATAGAAACCACAATAGAAATGATAGAAAATAGAGGTATGTGTATTATTCACACTCCTAGACTAGAACTAGTGAGACTCTAGCTTAGGGAAGAAGAGAAACCAAACTACCAGTGTACAATTTGAGAGAGAAAAAGTTCTCAACACTAAGCAGCTAAGTCTTTCCAAGCCTAGGTCCTAATCCTTGCCTACCTCAAACTATCCCTACACTTGGCTGATATACCATCACTAATAGAATTCCCCTTAGCAACACCACACCACCCACGCCTACACCTGCTGACTCAGCAAGGTTGTTAGGTTGTACAATCATTTTTCCCATTTGTTTGTCTAAAATACCCCTAGCGCGCTCTTTCTTATACCTTGTTAACCCCCTATACGATACTTGTTCTCTTAGACTAATTGTGCTGAGTTGGCAGAGAAGTGAGGATTTGGTGGGAAATACTGTTATGGGTAGAGAGGAGAGATTATAAAGAGGGGAGGTATCCAGAGAGGAGATTACCGAATGGTTAGGATTGGACTAGGAGAGTTTCAGAGCCTTTATAATACTCTGAGCCTTTTACATTTTCTGTTTGTTCATAATACACACAACGAGCTAGTACTCATCTTCTATAGTAAATTCTTCAGCATTTTTTATCTACATCTATCTTCTATGGCTTGGTACCTATCAAATGGTATTAGAGCTTTGAGCTCCCTATCTTGGGAGCCTTGTGCCATAAACCATTCGAGTTGCTACTGTTGTCGCTAGGGGTGAACAAAACCCAGCCCGGCCCGAAGACCCGATCCGGACCCGAGCTATTCGGGCTGGGTCTTACCCGAGACATGCAAAAGAGAGACGGGTCAGCTGAAAAAAAGGGACAGATTTGTGATTTTTGTGATCAGGTTCGGGCCAAGCCGCGGGTCACTCGACCCGGCCCGGTCAGTGTTGCTTTGTTAATTTTAAATTTTTTTTCACCCCGTTAGCCTATTACTCTCATTCACTTTTCAAACTCGAGATAAGACAACAGACACTGCTCACTTTTCCTTTTTCTTTTTCGATGCTCGCCTCTGGAGAGTACAAAGCAGGAGCCAGCCAACAGCCAAGCCAAGGAAAGGAGGCAAGGAGCTTTCTTCTCCAAGTTGGAGACTCCAACCACCAACCCATTCCTGTAAGCCGCTGAAGCTTTGCTGGAAGAGCCCTAGCGGAAGGAACGCGCGGCGGCTAGGGGCGGAGGTCGCGGATCGGCGCAAGGAAGGAGGCCGCGGTGTGGCCAAGGCTGTGAGGGGCAAGACGACGGCGTGAAGGGAGATCGAGGCTGGTCGACAGCGGTGGTTACGAGTTTGACGGAGACAGAGCAGATTGGGTGGTGGCGGATCTTGGGCATGTGCGGCGGATGGTGGCGGAGGTGCAACGATGAAGAGAAACCACGATGGGGGCCAAGCTCGCTGGCAGCCGCGGCGGTAAGAATCAGCTCCTGCTTCCTTCCTTTTTTTTTTTTTTTTTTGAAAAAGAATTTCTGAAGTTGTATGGTTGAGCATTTTTTATTTTGGTTCATGGTTTGTACGGTTGGATGTTGTTTCAATAAGAAATCTTTTTTGTGATGTTGAAAGTAATATAAGTTTCCAGTTTCTGGACATGTCAGATTAGTTGACCTTCTTCCTGTATTCGATCCGGGAATATAGGGTTCTTTACACATGATGAACATCATTGAATTTTTTTTTTTTTTGTGTAAAAAAAAAGTGAGATTTAGCTGAAGAATCTAAGAAAGGATTAAATTAAAAAATCGTAGAGGTGCTAAATATAAATAGAATTTAGACTAGAGACTTTAAAGCAAATATACAAAGTTTGATCAATTTTAAATGACAAAATGACTAATTTCAAGTGCTGAGGAAAATTTCAAAATAATATTTTTCCTATGATTATGCTATTTTTTATTGTAACTTTAAAATAGATAGGATTTAGAGTGAACTAAATCAACTGAATGTTCAAGAGAACTATAATTTTGCTGGTTCTATCACCAGTCACCACTAGTCCAAATCTACCTTGTAAGTGTCCTATATATCTTTCTAAGCCAACCAAAGTTTTGACACATTAAAATTCCATTTCTACTAATCTTCTCTTCCTATTATTATTTTTTTATCTGTAGGTACATCATCTAGATTTGTTTACCTCTACAATTGGAATTTTTGTCATTCATATCCCATTCTCTCATGTTTTATTAAAGGGTAACTTACCTAATACCTTACATCTTATTTTGTACCTTAAAAAAAAAAATATCTTGCTTTTATTATTAAATCTGTACAAGACATCTGTTTCTATACCATGTGCATGAAGAGACATAAAGAAACAATGTGCTTTGATTATTGGAAGCATTCAATCAATGGAGTGGAGTTAGGCAATTTTTATTAGTTCAGCTACCAATGCCGGGAGGCAATTCTTTCACTTATATTAGCTCAATTGCAATTTGTGATTTTGCACTTTTCCGTTCTTGAATATGTGCTATATAATGTTGTTTTTCCATTAATATGAATAAATTAAATATGAGTTATTTTGCTTCTATTGTGTTGTTGGTAGAAGTTTGGACTTTGGAACATTATTGAGATTGCTTGTTTTCATCCCCTAGTCTTAGGCACAACTACTGTTTTTTTTTCCCTCTTTTTTGTTAGAGATGTTGAAAACAAAGATGTTTATGAGTGTTTGGCCCAGTGTGTACCCGGTCTTAATCTGGCCTGAACATGATCGGGTTTACTTGAGTCTAGGGTCGGGTTAGAGTATATAAAATTGGCCCAGTCAAAATATAGGATCGGGTTCGGGCCAAGTCAAATCTGTCATAACCCGTCCAATTTACACCCCTAGTTGTCATCGTGGAGTCAGAGCTGGAAAGGAAGATGAAGCTGAAAATGAAGACGAAGCAGAATATGAATAAAATTAAAAATCTAGTAAGAGAAAGATCCCACCGATGTCGTCATTGACTATCTATATGGGAGGATGATGAAAATCGATGGTGGAGGAGAAGGAGATCCTCCATAGACAATTGGGTGTAGCAGACAAAGAGGAACAGCTAAAGGAGGTCACACAGATGACAGATTTCACAGTGACGACAATTGAAAAGAGCAAAGGGAAGATCAAATTAGATGGTGAAGCTCTGGGAGTGACTCTAACTTCGACGGAAGAAGCTCAAGCCGGCGACGATCTGCGATGGAGTCCCATAAGCAGTAGGAGGAGATGATCTCAAAGCCGCCAAAGAGCTATGGACTTGGGAACAATTGGCCAAACTCGCATTGCCAGAGCCGTTGGTGCCACCGAAATCTCTAGATCTGGAGGCAATGGAGTTTGGGAAGGAAGCAATAGAAGTTTCAAGGACGGCGACTAAGCTTCCATCACTAGAAAGGCGAGATCCCAAGGCCAGGCCGGCCATGACGGAGGAATTGCAGCCAGAGGTGGCGGCTGGCAACCTGCCACCGATGGCGAACCAAGATGAAAATGCACAGCTAGGCATAGACAAGGTTTGCGTGAAAGGGGAGAGGTGGAGGGGAAGTATGGCAGTGGGTAGACCATTCCAGAAGCTAGGTGAAAGGCTAGACCAATTGGGCCAAGCCCAATTTAAATGGGAACAAAATGTGGAATTCTCTAAAAGGCTAGTGGCCCAAATGAATAAGGATATTGAGCAAATTAAGGATGAAAAGGAAGTGGACGAGATGACAATTTAGAGGTTGAGTCACTTGCTAACCCAATGGGCCAAGACCAAAACATTGCAAATGTTCAGATTGAAGGCCTTTATGGAATGAGAAAGGTGGAGAATGAAACAAAAACGCCAACAAAGCTGTTGACAAAGACGGCAGCTAGGAAGAGCACGCCCGGCAACAGTGCTGCAAAGGAGGTTAGGGGAGGAGCATTTTGCATGTCGAGTTTGAGGGGCCAGCGGCGGAGATGGCTAGTCAAACAAATGCCGCCATTGAACATGTCAAAACAGCACAATGTACGGCAGCCATTGGAACACCTTCGGGGAGGAACTGGTAGTTGTGGCAGCCACAACCCCGAGTTCTTCCAGCTGCGATGGGGAAGAAGAGAGGCTCCAGAAGTTCGGCCAGGCCCAAATGTAGATGGAAAAGGAGGCCAAGGTAGATGGCGAACTACAACAGGCACATGGGAGCTTATTTTTTGAGATATTGGGCCAAGCCCAAATTAGTAAGGTTATTTTCAATGAGCAGAGTGGATTTGTGGGATTTTATCCACAAGCCTCAGTGGGGAAAGTTCCACATGATTTTGCTGGAAATTTGCTAAGCAACCTTTCCATCAGAACTGGGTATCACTTAGTGCAGAAGACAAGTGTTTGGACAATGATTCAGGTATTCCCATTTTTACTAGTGACTTAGATGCTGATGTAACATATAGTTTGCTGCATGAAACTTCAGCTAGCGTATATGGAAGCCATTTTCCTGTATCGACAACAGTTACTAGGTGTACTAAAAGTGTTAACCCCCTTCTGTTCATTATGAGCCTAGCAAAATCCATTCATGACCTAATGAGCTATAGCAAACAACTGTGGATTGCCCGTGTCATCAATTTGTTGACATATGATCAGGCTAAGGATTAATATGACTGCACCTATAGTTGAAGAGTCTTTTAGCAGTGCTAGGGGAGATCCCATAATCTTCCATGATTTCATTTCTGTTAAGGCTGGTTCTATTAATTCTGTTTCTACTGCAACCTTCCTTGAAGTGTTTCCCATGCATCATGTTTTGAATAAGTATGGTTTCTTATTTCCATCAGAGGGATTACCTTGATCACAAGAGCATGTAATCTTTTTCAAGTTATGGAATATAGGAGGAAGTCTTTCTTTAGCACTATAGGTTTTCCTTTCCACACATCACCTTGAGGACAAGGTGATTCTTTTAGGGGGGGAGTACCTTTAGGGACCAAGCCAACGACAATTGGGCTTTATTGTAGTTACTAAAATGAGAGTTGAGAGAGGAGGAATAGGTGACTCTTGTATAACTAATTGTGTTGAGTTGGCAGAAAGAGAAGTGACGATTTGGTGGGAAATTCTATTATGGGTAGAAAGGAGAGATTATAAGGAGGGGAGGTATCATGTGGGGAGCCGAATGGTCAGGATTAGGCTGGGAGAGTTTCAGAGCCTCTCTAATACTCTGAGCCTTTTATATTTTCTGTTTGTTCATAATACACGCAAGGAGCTAGTACTCATATTCTATGGTAAAGTCTTACAATATGCCTTGGTACCTATCAAAATCTAAATGCCAACTGAACAGAACAAGCAATATCTTGGCAGTATCAAAGTTTTCATGCTACTTTAGTTTATGATATGGCAAAGGACATTTCATACCTTTAGGACAAAGAAACTACATACATATAATTGGGACTGGCCAAACCTAATTAATTTCAAATCTCAGAAGACAAGCCAAAAAGAAGCCAGCAAATTTCATTGCATTGGACTTAGACTAATCCAGCTGATATTTCAAAAAAATTGTAAGCTTGAAATAACAAACGGGTGGTCTGCACTATGCAGAAACTAATAAGCACAGCTTCATGGTTTTTCAAATGCATGTTGTGCAAATTCTAACACTGATAAGAGAAGATATAATCAATACCTCATAAGAAAATATTTTGTCGGGAAATATTGTAGCAAATCTTGACATAAGCAGGGGAATCAATGCACAGAGCAAAGCTGAAAATGAATTTAAAAAGGAAGGAAACTGTAAATACAGCACTATCATGAATACATTTCCTATAGTACAAATTCTGAGAGCAAAAAGTTTTCAATGTAAACCACCAATGCCAAGTCAAATGAGCATTGATAGTGTATGTACAAAACTTACAATCATTGACATCGCGCAATGCTATGGAGAAGTACACATCAAGAAGATGAGGTGCCAGGTTAAGTACTGCTTTCAGCCTATCAGAGTAAGGACTATTAACTGCAGCCTGCAATAGACTGGTCATCACTGGAGATGACCAGGGACGTTCCTGCCATAAAATTTAATCTACATTAAGAACCTAAATGAAGCTTAATACCAAACAACAACCCCAAAATTGTCATGGAGTTATAATATCAAACAGAAATAAGGATAATAACCTTTCCAAGCATAGAAAGCATAATTAGTACAGCAAACTTTTTATGGATCTTTGTTTAAGTGACTACAGACAACTTAAATTAGACCTTTAAAGTGACAAGAAACAAAACAAATTGAACTACATATTGGTGAATAAAAGATGGAAGGTGACCATACAGCGATACCATCATTTTCATCCTTCAAAAGCTCAAGGAACAAAGGATCAGCAACATCAATTGCACTGCTATCCTCAGACTCAGAATCTCCTCCACCATCTTCTATAGTTGAACCAGTATATGCTTCATCCATAAGGGCAAGTAGCATCTACATAAAAAATAACCAAATTCATCACTCACACAGATATATGCAACTGTGGCTAGATTTTGCTCAAATTTGAAATACCAAAGATAACCTTAGGACCAGTGTTCTTCTGAATTGAAGCTATGCTGTTTCCAATTAGTGGTCCCGAGCTTTTTTCCACCTTTTCCAATGCCACTACCAAAACTGGAAAAGATAGGAAAGAAAATGACTTACTGGAACAGTCGTTGTCAGGGAGACAAGAAATAAAACACCATCTAAAATCCTCAATCTTATCACAAGTAGTGCACTAGAGCCCACAGTAGCTATCTAAACATGTAAGCTTGGTTGCGGTCAACTTTTTCACCCTATCTTGATTATATGATGAACTTTGTTGTTCAACAACAATAACAACTACCAAGCATTTTTTCCACAAGAGATCAGTTACATAGATTAAGCAACACAATTGTGTCATATCATAGACTATGTTTATAGATTATGTTCTCCTAATTCTTCCATCATTTGAGTAATTTACAGTATTTATATATTTTATAGTTATTCCACTGCGTGCATAATTTGAGTAGATAAAATTGAATAATTTCTCAAAGCTGAAATGGTTTTTGAATCATCCAATGCACCCCCCTTTGGGGTGATGGTTGTCATGACTAACACTATGCTCGAGCTATATAGCACATTGCTTTTGGGAAACAACCTAGCATTAACACAATCACATTGTTGATTCATGTCACGAAGATTTGACAATGTTCAACTTTGCCTATGTTGTGCTTTGTTGCAAAACTTTACGTAAGTGCTCCCAAATCCGGATACGAGAAGAGGGTTGCTTTAGGCACTTAATAGTGGTTCAAACCTCAAATATAAGAGAAGACATAAGTATATCTTTTCTATAAAAATGTAAACGTAAATGTTGACATGATTTATTTTTGTTGATATGGTTTATCTTGTACAAAATCTATTATAGGATTAGATGAGCAATTATCATATCCTAAGAAGCACGGATACTCCAAAAATCTTGCCGCACCTGTGTCGAACATTTTTGCGACACTGACACTTTAACGACACTCAGACATCCGTATCCAAGGTGTGTTCTGTTGTGCCGCTTCATATCTCGATCTCGAGAGCCCCTGATATGCCACTGAATATGGCAATAAACTCCATTTTTATTATGTAAACATTTGTTCATTATTTTTTATGGATAAAAACTTGTGTAGATTTTTTTATTCTTGTAATTTTTTTAGTCAGTTCTTGGCTATGGGGTGTTTTTTAACCATAAAAGTACTCAGATTTGATTTTTCTCATCATAACATATAATTTTTATGTTTCATTATACAACATATCTTAACCATGCCGTGTCCTATATTTTGTAAAAATCGCCGTGTCCCTGTGTCCGTGTCGTGTCGTATCCATATAGCATGTCATATCAGTGCTTCCTAGCATATCCCTAAATTTGTGGGATTCTCCTTGTACATGCTGTTTATATAATTCTAGTACTGAGAGTATTTTCTCTCAAGCAACTCAGTCAAACTCTTTCAACTTGGCATCTAGAGCTCGGTTGAAGAGAAACCTTGATCAGAAGACCCACTATCCTCTGCTAAAATAAAAAAATTAAAAAAAATAAAATACACCAGCCAACTGAGTCACTCCGGTTGGTCAATAGGATTGTCGTGTCATCACTCCGGCAACCTTTCAGTACCGTCCGTAGTCATTCACTATCGGCAAATATTTTTCCATTGAGTTTTCGACCAGCATCACCACCATCGGATCACCGCCACCTACACATTCCAAACTTGAAAGAATCGTCTCTGGTGACTCCTCACGCACCCTCACACTCCAACGCAACTCTGTTCATGTTCTCTGCTGCCAGTGCACGTGGTGATTTACTAGGTCGTCTTTCCAACCAGCGCTTGCAACGCCGTGATTGTCAATGACCTCTAACTCTGAATCCGAGGTCGTATTGCTGGTTAGTGAACTTTTTTAGTCGTAGGTTGTCTTCCACCACTGTCTTCGCATCTTAAGCCGCCTTCTGGTTTGTTTGAAGGCTATTTGTGATTGTTTCTCATTCCCAATATGTCTTCCAATATTGAGAACTCCTCTAGTACCACTGGTAAATCCTCTAATACCACAGAGTCTATCAAATTTCTCCTTTTCAGGAACACCCATAATAATGTCAAAGAAGTTGAATGGTCAGAATTATTTAGATTGGCACACTATTGTTGATGTTTGGTTTTTGGGTCAAGGATTCTCGGATTATTTGACAACAAAGGCTGAGGATATTGATGCCAAGATAAGAGCAAAATGGCACAGAGCTAATTATCAATGGGTGTCCCTAATATGGTAGTCCATTCATCTGAAGTTGTTGATTCACTATCACTCTTGTAAGGCATGTTATGAGGTTTGGAAGAAGGCTAAGAGTGTCTAAGCCAACAATATACAACGATTGTGTGACTCAGTTCATAACCTAGAGGCATCACTTGTCAGAGCGTGGAGGACGAGATCGTGGTCATGGTAGTGATTCCACCTTTGGAGGCATCACTTAGCAGGTTTAGAATCCTTGGCTTTTGTCTCTAACTCAGCAGGGCATGGAGGACGAGATCGTGGTCATGGTAGTGGTAGAGGAGGTTGAGGTCCTGGCCGCCCCCATAGCTCCCATTGCCAATGCTTTGGACATACTAAGGATTGTTGCTATTCCTTTATTGGTTTTCAAGAGAAATGTGCCAATGTCATTCAGTCTCAGGCTTCAAAAGGTGAAAAGTGGACTGAATCTGGGGTGAACATCGAAACATCTGAACAAATTATGAGTATGAGGAGTATCTTCAGTCAAAGGCTGTCCAACATGCTCCATCTTCAACTGTTCTAGCTAATATTGGTAAATCTATGGTTTGTCCCTCACAATCTTCATCTGTTGGATCTTGGATTACGGATTCTTGTGCTTCTAATCACATAGCCGGTAATCCTTCTCTTTTCTCTAAAGTATCATCTCTCTAGACACCCACCATATTACCCGTGCGAATGGTTCCAACATAAAAGCCACTGGCATTGGCAAAGCCACAAGATTTAAATCACGGGCCTCTACCACCTTCAGCCCTTCTCCTCTACCATATGTGCAACCACCAAGTCTCCTAGTCTTCACCATCATTTGGGTCATCCAAGTCTTGAAAATTTAAAGAAAATGGCCCCCCATCAGACTCATCTATAGTCTTTAGAGTGACAATCATGTCTGCTTAGAAAACCTGTTCGAGCATCGTTCCCAAGGACAATTCATCGTCCTGCAAAGTCTCCATTTGATATTGTCCATTCTGATATTTGGGGTCCTAATCGCATTAGTACTAAAAGGTACTTTGTTACTTTCATTAATGATTTTTCAAGATCAACTTGGATATTTTTAATGGAAGATCATTTTGTGTTGCTTAATATTCTCCAAAATTTTTCAGACATCATATTCACATCTTACGTAGTGATAATGCAAAAGAATATTTTCTACATCTTTTACTAGCTTTATGGCATTGCATGGCATGATTCATCAATCATATTGTCCACACACTCCTCAATAAAATGGAGTTACTAAAAGAAAAAAATTGTCACATTATTGACACAGCTCACACACTTTTGTTAAATGCTAATGCTTCACTGAAATTTTGGGGCAATGTTGCCTCACTATAGGTTATTTGATAAATTGCATGCCATCATCTGTTTTAAGTAACATAGTACCTCATTCCACTTTGTTCCCTAATGAATCCCTTTATACTTTTCCTCCTCGGGTCTTTGGTTCCATTTGTTTTGTGCATGATCTTTCTTTGGGTCTAGATAGGTTGTCAGCTCGGGCCATCAAGTGCATCTTCCTTGGATACTCTAGGGTTCAAAAGGGGTACCGATGTTATCCTCCTTCTACCAATCATACTTATATCTCTGTTGATGTCACCTTCTTTGAGGATACTCCATACTCCACCACTCCAACTGAACCAACCACCTCGTCTCAAGCATTACCCATTCCTCAGCTTGCTCCTCTTGCTCCTATTGTTTTTGCTCCACTGGTGCCATAGTCATCTCGTCAAATGGGTCCTTCACGTCCACTTATCAACATCGACCACGTCCTGCCTTTCCTAATATTGAGGTACTAGACATTCCTTCAACTCACGATGATTCATCTCTTGCTCCATTGTCTTCTCATGCATCAGACCTACCTGGCCCTTTTGCTAACCTACCAATAGTTGTTCGTAAAGGTACCCACTCTACCCATAATCCTCATCCCATCTATAATTTTCTTAGTTATCATTTGTCTTCATCCCATTATGCCTTTGTTTAGGCCTTGCCCATCCAGGATGGTGATAGGTGATGATTGATGACATGCCAGCCTAGATTCTAATCTGACATGGACTCTTGTTCCATCCCCCCAAGGAAATTCTACAGTTGCTTATTAGTGGATCTTCACTATTAAAGTTTGCCCCGATGGTTAGGTATATTGTTTGAAGGCACATCTTGTAGCCAACCATGGGCTACACCCAAATCTTTGGTCTTGACTATGGTGACACCTCTCCCAAGGCTAAGATGGCCCTTGTTCATTTCTTCTTGTTTATGGCTGCCATGAAATGTTGGCCCTTGTATCAAACTTGATATCAAGAAGTCCTTCTTACATGGTGATTTGGAAGAGGAGGTTTAGATGAAGCAACCACCTAGGTTTGTTACTCAGGGGGAGTCAAGCCTAGTTTGTCAATTGCACATTTCTTTATATGGTCTTAGGCAGTCCCCTTGAGCATGGTTTGGGAAGTTCAACAAGGTCGTACAACAATTTAGTATGATTTTTAGCGAGGAAGATTGTTCGATGTCTTGGAAAAACTCTACGTGTGGGCATTGCGTTAATCTAGTTGTTAACGTAGATGATATTATCATTACAAGGGATGATTGTGATGGAATCAAGGGCCTTAAACAACACCTGTTTCTACATTTTCAAACCAAGGATTTGGGTCGATTGAGATATTTCCTCAGGATTGAAGTAGCTCAATCCAAAAGTGGAGTTGCTATCACCGAAAGGAAATATGCTCTTGATATCTTAGAAGAAACTAGCAGGTCAAATTGTAGACCTGTTGACACTCCCATGGACCTGAATTTTATGCTTCTACCATATCAGGGAGAGTCTTATTCAAAGATAGGAAGGTATTGAAGATTACTTGGGAAACTAAATTATCTCACCATAACCAGACCTGACATTGCCTTCACTATGAGTGCCGTAGGTTTGTTTCTTAACTCTCCTCATGATAGTTATTGGAATGCCATGGATTGAATCTTGAGGTAAGTCCAGGGTTCTACCGAAAATGGGTTAGTATATGCAAATAAGGGCCATATAGATATTGTTGCTCATGCAGATGCTAACTGGGTAGGATCTCCTAGTGATAGGAAATCGACATCAAAATATTGTGCTCTCATTGGTAGTGATCTTATCTCATGAAAGAGCAAGAAGCAAAATGTAATAGCAAGATCCAGTGCAAATGCAGAGTATCAAGCATTGGCTCTCTCAGTGTGTGAGCTTATTTAGGTGAACCAATTCATTCAGAAGTTGAAATTCTATTAACTAGGGATTATGGAGCTCATTTGTGACAATCAAGCAACCTTACACATTGCCTCCAATCTAGTGCTTCATGAGCACACCAAGCATATAAAAATTGATTGTCATTTCATTCGAGAAAAGATTGTCTCTGAAGAAGTCGCCACATCCTTTGTGAATTCTGATGATCAATTGGCTAATATCTTCACTAAGTCTCTCTGCGGTCCTAGGGTAACTTATATATGCAACAAGCTTGATGTATATGACATGTATGCACCAGCTTGAGAGAAAGTGTTGATATGATTTATTTTTGCTGATATGGTTTATCTTGTATAGAATCTATTATAAGATTAGATTAGCAATTATCTTATCATATCTTTAAATTTGTGGAATTCTCTTGTACATGACGTTTATACAAATTCTAGAGGTAAGAGTATTTTCTCTCAAGCAATTCAGGCAAACTCTTTCAACTGTAAACAACACACAAATGATCATATAACTTGAACTTACTTGGCAAGTCTACTAGATATGGGAATAATGGAATAAATGATCCAGGTGACATCAATCCCGGAAGAACTTCCAAAAATTGTTTCTCTAATCTGCAAGAGTAGGCCCAAAATAGTTTGTCAAAATCCCTTGTGTATTAGGCGCAACCTAACACCACAATGCAACTTGGGAATTAGAAATATAGGACTTTACAAAAACCCAATTCTCTCAGAAATTAAGGCAATAGGTGGTAAACGAATAACAATTCAAATACAATATTTTATTGAGCTTTCGATGCTGCCTTCTTTTGGATAAGAGAATAATTTCATTAAGATAAGAAGAATGAATACAAAAAGACAAGAGAAAAGAGAATTAAAAGAAAACATAAATAGCAAAGCGACCCAGCAGAAGACTTACATAAAATAAACATCTATGGAAACAGTGTAATTTCAAGTAGACAAAAAAATTGACATCTAGAGCTGACCATATTTGATTCCGTTCAGCAGTGATAATATATCCCTACTTGAAAGTTGAGGACAAAATTCAATCCTCAAAAAAGAGAATAAAACCATCAAAAAGAAAAAAAAGAAGGAAAGATAAAAAGAAAGGTACACACCTTTCACCATTCCAAGCGACCAGTTTTAACAACAACGGAAAAAACTGCCAAATGAATTATTATAGTTAATATCAGATAGACATATTGGTACAAGAAGCAAGTTCCAAATTCAGAAAGGAACAAACATGAGAATCAAGAGATCAATTGATTGCACTGCCATATGGCAATATGGCAGTTGGGTGCTGAACCCATAGCTCAGAAAATTCAATATCATCCCCAAGATCTAATGCCTAAAATATCCTAGACAAAAAATATTCATTATGTTAAACAAGTGTATTCTCAAACTAAACGTAAGTTTGTAGCCTTCATCACTTTTACTAATGTAAAGTGCAGTAGAGCTTAGGTTATAACCTGAGGCAATAAGTTAGGGAAGGAACTTAGTAGTTTCTTCTTGCAGGAAATGAGAAATTCAAGTGTTGCTTCTGCAACAACAGGATCAGCAAATTCCCTAAAATAAAATACAAATAATTCAGAAGAATAATGAACTCCATGTTAGTAATGTTACATTTTCTCCTATTATTTTCCACCAAACAAAGCAATAACCACCCGAAATAGAGTACATGGAGGTAACCAAAAGAATAAAAAGTCATGAAGTGTCCTTAAAACCCTTATGGCAGCCCCTTCACTTCCTCTTCTTCCCCTTTATTCCCATTCTTTGGGGCATTGTTATTTAAGAGGGATAGGGAAGAGAGCACAACAAGAACAAGCAATGCTCGATCAGAATAAGCACTTTAAAAAATTCATGGATTTGACACAACAAACACAAAGCCAACCATCCCTTCTTCCAAAAACCAACCTATATCACAATTTGACAACAACAACAATAGCAAGTTAGCAACTAAACCTTGTCCCAATAATTGAGGTCAACTACTAAGATTAAACAGTGCGATAGTGCTCTATCATGTATCATATTCATATTTAAATCATTAACATTTAAATCTATAGTTTTTCTAGATCTTCCTCTTATCTTTAGTTGTAGGATTACCCTCTATCTGATCTACTCTCCTAAATGGAACCTCTACAGGTCTCCTTTATACATGTACAAACCCCACAAGGCATGATTGTACCATCTCTATAATAGGCGGTGTCCCAACTCTCTCTCTCTCTAATGCACTCATTCCTAATTCTATCATGTTTAGTGTGTCCGATCGCAGGGATGGATGCATATAGTAAATAGTGGGGTCATATGCCCCCACTAAGAATTAAGATTTTATAAGTAGTATATTGATCATACACTAAGATAAAAGTTATGTAAAACATATATTGATATGCTTATATATTATATTTGCCCCCATCAACTAAATTTCCTAAATCCGTCGCTCATACATCGCAACATCCTTATCTCCGCAACATGATCCTTGTTTATTTTCTTTGTCACATTAAAAAAAAAAAAGAGAAAGGGGAAAAAAAATGTAAGATATACAATTACCTGCTCAAACACGAACGAAAAAATGTCCTAAGACTAGGATCAGCATCATGAAGAACAACCTCTCCAAAGTCTAGAAAAAACTGAAGAATTGCCTGAGAACCCAATAACAAAATTATAATTTTTAGTCACAAAATAAATAAAAAAAATCGAATTGAAGACAAATCAAATAACAGGATTAAATTACAATTGAAAAAAAAAAAAAAAAAAGCTAAACCAGTAGGAGAAGGCCATTGGAGGTTCGGGATTGAGAAAGGGAAGCGACAGCGCGCTGGAAGATCTTGCTGATATGGGGATAAACCCTAGCTACCAAGTCCTCCGAATTCTCCGACTTACATATCTCATGAAGCTTCTTCACCTAATCGAAGTTCAGATTAAACAAGCAAACAAATAAGCAAACACTTCAAAATTGAAAATGATAGTCATCGACTTAAATTAAAATCCTATATTCTTTTTCTTTTTTTGAGTGGAAAGGGAAAGAGAAGTGTTACGGAGTGAAGAAGAGAGGGGTCGGAAGCAGGGTCGTTGGCCGTGTTGGAGTCTCTGGAACTGTTGGACAGCGTTCGAATGTGAAAGTCCCAACCTCGCTCCGACATATTCTCGGATTCCTCGAACAGAAAGAATGAGTAACAGAAAATGAGATCGAATTGAATTATGGGGAAGCGAACGCGCGATCCTGCAACATAAGGATGAACTGTTTTTTTTGTTCTTTCATTCGTGGTCGAGTGCCGACGTAAGAACAATGCTGCGAGTGGGAACTGAAATAGTAGTTCAAACGACAATCGTTTTGGTAACTTTTTTCACTCTTTCCCTTCGGTCCGCGTGAACGACATTTAGCCTTGCATGTCTCTGTGGAGAGTGCCGCGTTTTGGCGTATGACCTGTTCCCAAGTGGGCCAATCCCTGTCTGCGCACGTCAGGCCGTCAGGGCAGATTTATTGGGTAAATTTCCTACTAAGGCTGATTTGGTATTGTTATATGGTAGGGTGCTGAGTTTAGGCAGTTAAAAAACTGCTCTCAAAAAGTCATAATAACACTATTTGAAAAAATAACATAAAAGTTGCTCTCAATTCAGAAAATGGAAATCATGCAACTAGTCCAAATCAGATAGCAGTGATTGCCGCCAAAAAAAATTACAGATCTATTCTCCACCAGCAATCCCCAAGATGCATAAGAGAAGTTTGCAGATATGAGGCCTAAAATTTCAAATTCTATGAATTGATGGTTGACAAGGCTAGTCTCAAATTCCAATGTTAAAAGAGCTATTTTCTTCATACATGCTGATAGCTCACCTGGAGATGACGGTTTAACAGCCAACTTATTTCAATTTTACTGGGAGATAATCGTAGAAGATGCTTGTGCAACAACTTGGAGCTTCTTTTCAGGTGGCAAAATGTTAAAAAGCTTCAATCATGCCCAAATATGCCATATACCAAAAGTGCAACAAACTAGGGACGCGAATTAAGTAAAGGCCAATTAGCTTATGTATAGTGTTTTATAACGTTCTCTCAAAAATTCATGAACAAAATCATAAATGCCAACCAAAGTGCCTTTATTAAGGGCAGATTAATCTCATATAACATTTTGGTAGCTCGTGAATGCGCACACAATCTAAAAAATAAAAGCACAACAGGGTCTTTTGAAATGGCTCTAAACTTTTGAATTGGGACATAATCCATCTTCGGCAAGGAGGAGAGCAAAGGTATTGAAAAGGGTCTATTGGGGTAGGTGGGCAATGGAATAAACAATATCAAAGTATTCCAGGACTCTTGTTTGCCTAAACAGTATCCTTTCACTGTACTACGAGAGGTCACCTCTGATCCATCGATTTGTTTGGTAAGAAATTTGATGACTGAAGTTGGAGAATGGAATTCTACACTAATTCAAAGAATATTTCCTTATGATGTGGATTTTAAGATAGCTACAATTTCCCCTTCAAATTCAAAGGATTCCCTATACTAGTCATTGTCTAATAGTGAAATTTACAAAGCGAGGTCAAGATATAATGTGGCATTCAATTTCTATCATCCCCCTCTAGAAGTCTTTCTTGATTTTATGCAGAATAAGGAGATTTGGAGAGTAATTTGGGACCTGAAGGTGCCTAAAAAAGATTAAAATCTTCATATGGATGGCAGTCTATGAAGGAGTCTCAGTTAAAGCCAATTGAATAGCAGGATTCAATCAATTGATGATTTAGTTTGTTGTGAGAACCACCAACCGAAAACACTAGTGCACTATCTTGCAACATGTCCTCACTCTGCCTTGGCATGGTCCATCCTCTTCGATCATCAATCCAACCACATCAGGAACATGGACACATTTGTGGATTCGTGGGTTGGATATCTTATGTATGTGAACTGGCATAAATCATATTTTATTATAATTTTAATTTGATTCCTAATTAATTAGATGTCAAAATATTGGACCATATTGTTTAGCCCATTTTATAATTAATTTTATGTTATTGGGCTTAACTATGTTAATTTTTGTTGTTAGTGGATTTTTTTTTTTTTGGTTGTAAATAGGCTAAGCCATAATAGAAAGGTTTGGCCCATTTTGTTACTAACCAAAGAAGCCCTTGCTCCCAACCATTTCAGTGCTGCTATTGCCCCATTGAAACAGAGCACGTACTTGGACTACAATGGTGATAAAAGGCGTATTCTCTCTACTGCTTGTTTTCTCACACAGGTCAAAGAAATCAAATAACCATGAACTCATCAATCTCTACTGTTCCAAGTAATCCTAGTACATCTCAATTATAATATCTAATCCGAATTATAATATCTATTTATCACATGTCATATTAAGAATTAATGATAAACAGTGGAAATTTTAGAATATCTGTTATTTATAAATTAAAATTTCTACTTGGTGGAAAGAGCTTAGTGTGTAGGTGAAGTAGAGAATGCACAAGAAGAGGATGTTGAATTGCGCTCCTCAAAAACCTTTACTTTTTAAAACTTTAAACAGATTCTATCAAGTTTGAAAACTTGTAGGTAAAGGAAAACACAAGTTAAATAACTCTAGAAGTTACTTTCTAATGTGTCCAGAAAACAAAGCAAGTTTAGAAAGTTGTGAAAATAGTTATAATGTAGCTCACAAAATAATAAATGCACATGGAACAGATTTTAAGAGTTTAAGGGATGAGAAGATCACTCAAAAAGTTAATATTGATTCAACCAAGCTTGCCTACATTCCGTCCTTAACCAAAACTATTGAGAGTTCCACAAATCTCCTTTTCTTTTACAAGATAACATCTAGATAGTATTTCTCTAGCCTTTTCAAGCTAAACGTAATGACCAGTCAGTACAATCGACCTTCACTTACAAATAGTTTTTACTCTAGCCTCTCCAACCTATCTCACAATGATCACTACTAGATCAAGGTACAATAAAAGTTGTAGATTTTGGTGTTTCACTCAAATTTTCCCTCAAGTTTGCTAAAATTTGCAAATAGTGTAAGCAAAGAAGTTCAAAGGCTTCTTTCTTAGCTTTTTACAAAAGAATGTTTGCTAATTGATAGTAGAAAGAAGATTTTTTTTTTCACTTCAGATACTAAAATTGATTAAGAACTTGACTTCAGAAAATTGAAAAGCTAGCTTGAATACTTTGAGCACAAAAAGTTCCATTCAGCTTAAATAAGAGTTGCTTTTATACTTGAAATTTGAATGAGACTATTAGTCCTTGATTTCTTCTCCATTTGACATGTGCTAAAATAGTTGTTGTGTGTTCTAAGATTAGTCTTCTAGAGATTTGAGATGAGTTGGGTTATTGATAGCTATCATAATACAAAAACATTGTCCTTTGTTCCATAGGCACTGTGTATACTTCAAAAACTCTATTCCTTTGAGCATATCCAATTTTTGAACTTCTCGGCTTATGGAAACTTCATCAAGGGTATTTATCTTCCAAGCATAAAACCAATAAGACATTAAAAACAACTTTCTAGGGCTTTGTCTTCATTAAACTTCAATTATCTTCAGTTTCTGATGAGTATGCATAGTTTTGGACGTATACTTCAGTTTCTAACAATACTTCTACACTTTCTGAGCTTTCCAAACTCATATTGAGTTTCTTTCTGAAAGTAGATGTTAGTCTGTAGAGAGTGATGTGTTAGTTGTACGCCTTAGAGCTAATAAATATACGTATCAATAATTCCTATTAATAGCAGTTTATTATTCTTTTATCCATAATTTATGTTTATTAGAATAAGTCCATAAGATACTTGTTAGATACTTCATTCTCAAGAGTTGAGAATATGAGTGACGGAGTAATCTAGTATAATATCTTTAAAATAGTTCAAGATCATATGAATTCAAATTGGACGTTTTTATTCCAGAAGATCGTCACCTCTGTTCGTTTCCATGATTAGTATGAGATATTACTGACGATGGAATAGTGAGTCTCATATTATACAACATTAGATGTCAAAATAGATATGTGAACACTTATAGGATAAATGGGTTGAACGTGACAAATAGATAAAGTTCACATGGTAATTTTACTAATGTCAATGAAACATTATCTGGATCATATCAGTGTATATAATCCTTAGACCTGAAACGGCACGGTTATCTTGTGCATAGTTAGCTACAGTTTGCGACTCTCCATATACTCATGCCATGCATACTATATGAAGCAGTCTGTGGCTATAGTTAGTTATGTATGAAGATGGGTGATTAGTCAAGATGGAATGCATTACCTCATGTAAAAAAAAAATAGGTCCTATGGATGAGAAGTTGTTCTTGATCATGAAATCCTTGGCTGAGATACTTGGACTTAAATAGAAAAAAAAAAAGAGTTCCTAGTTCATGTCATATTGATCAAAGAATGAAAAACTCAGAAAATCCATATGATTTAAGCTATCGGATTTGACATTATCCATTATTCTGGCTGGGTTGAGATCGTGTAATGAAAGAATTTGAGTGCATGGAAAATATGATTATTGATTCACTAGAATGTTCTAATTGATACATTCATCACTATTTGGGATGTACTCATGACTTATGAGAACCAATGGTGGTTTGGGAATTGTATTCCAGGTTCGAAAATGAGTTTCTGATAAGATCAAAAGTTTGATTTTGTGATCTCATTACTAACTAGTGATGAACCTGGTTAGTCATACACAATAGAATATGTATATGCCAAGAATGAATTAATTCTAATTAATATAATTACTTAGAAATTAGTTACCAAATTGGACTTGCAATTGGATTGCAGGATTACTAGCACATCCCGAAGTCTAATTCAACATGGTAGTAAATCCTCAAAAGGTTTTATATGGAAGCTTTATATTTTAGAAACCTGTGTCAGGGGCTTTTTGATCTTATCAGTTTGGGTTAATGTAAGGCATCAGATAACTTATATGTGAGATGATGTTATTTTGGTAAATACCAAAATTACATGAGCCTATTTAAAATAAGAATTATTTGAAAATAAATTAATTAGATCTTTAAATAAGTTTTTAATTGGGAATCAATTGAGAATTGATATCTGACACAAATGTCATCCCAATATTTGCACATGCCTAATAATAAAATAAAAAGGAATCTGATACATAAAAGAGAGAGTGTGTGACTTATGGTTTTAGAAAGGGGAGAAACCAATTGAGCAGAGCTCTATCTATTCTGAAACCATTCCACCACTTACTCCATAATAGTCTAAATTCCCAACGGCAACAAAGAACGGGACTTAGACAAGAAGGAGTTCCTTGGCATACCGTGTTCGTGTAGACAAGCTAAAGGTCGTGCGGTTGTGCAGCTATGTGTTCGTGAAATGAACAACTACTCTCTATGTGACTTCACTATAAGAGGCACATGTCCTATTTATTCATCATTGTTTTAAGTGTTTATGTTATCTAAATGACATAAGGTGATACCAACCTCATGAAATATGATTTTATTGAGTGTTTTCTATGCTATATGAACAGTTCATGCAATGGAAAATTTTTTTTCACTACTGTTTAATATTCTGCTATGTTAATATGATGTTTTCCAATATGTTGGACATTTTAATTTGTGAGCACGAATGAATTTGGTAGAGATATGCTTGATTAGATCATGAAAATACACCTTCTTGTGTTGTCATACCACTTTCTAATGCTCCATCTTACTTTCTAAAGAGTCTCATGTACTATAACTCACTTTTTTCATACTTTAAAACTTATGAATTCTTTGAATGAGTCTTCTATCATGTTAGATCATGAAAGTATGAAAAATATAATCAAGAAATTGATTACATATATGATGAGAAACATCATGTTTGTTATTCTAGAAACTCATGTAAATCAGTAATCCTTTCTACAAAATATTTTACCAAAATTTGATTTATTGTCACTCAAAACTTAAGTTGTAATGACTTTCTCAAGAGTTCTGGGGCTAACAATCTCCCTTTTTTTATGATGACAAACCAGATATTGAGAAAATCTTTTGGAGAATAGTGAAAAAAAAAGATTTCTTTAATGTTTAGAAACTTAAAGAAATTTTCTTCTTGAATCTTAGTAAAATTTTGCCTACAACTTGAAGAAACATTCACTCGAAACTTCATGTTGTGAATCAAAATTTTACTAAGTTTCTCATAACCATATAACAAAACCTAAAACTTAGAAGATATATCAGATGTGATAATATTCAGAGATAAAATATTGTCACTAAAGATTTCTTGTACTGGTGTACTACCAAATTAGTATTTTGATAACCAAATGACAATTAAAAATTAGTTTCTATTTTTGGAATCATCATGAAGCAATCCAAGGACATACAAGAAATTTTGGTCTTGTGACGCCAATTATGTGATGTTTTTGTGCTCTCCCATGGGTAGAATATGCTCCAAAGCAAAGATAGATAAATATTACTTTTATGTCTCATTGAAACTTAAAATACCCAAAATAAGATAAATTAAACATCTAAACTTTTATTAAGGACATTTTAGAAATGTTACAAATAAAGACATTTAATGAGGAGTGACAATAGATAAATGGGAGTGGCAATAACCACTCCCTTCTTATTTACATTAAAGTCATACACATGCATTAATTTCTTTGTAGAACCTATGCCAACCTTGTGGCTCCCTAAATAAGAATTATTGTGATGATGAGTAAACAAATACTGATTGGAAATAATGCTCCATGTCATGTATGTCGTTATTCTAAATTCTTAAGATATTGTAGGAGCACAAAAATATTAGTTTTCGAGGATGGATGTTGGTCGCGGAAAAACCAGCCTAGGAGCAAAAGAATATGGGTTAATAGTGTATTGCTGAGTGTTTGGTTTATGAGGGGGCCAACAATTGATAACAGGATGTAACCGATAAAAAGGTTAGCTTGAAACAATCACAAAAGGTTAAAATTCTCGTCACGGCTTTAATTAAATGGTTAGAGGCTGAGCTCTCATTATTAGAATGACTATTATTGCATAACAACAAAAAGCTTAGGATGAGAGCTTCGACATGGCAACCCAGATTTACCTGAATGAGGCCATTTTCAGCCTTGAAAAAAGGTTGTTTCGATATTGTTTTGACCATTTTTTCTACTTTAACTATATATGTTAAAGTTAAATAATAATTAAGATATTTTCTAAAACTCTGATATGTTTATCCACTTATATATAGTGTTCTTAATGTTTGATGGCTAACAACGGCTGACCTTGGCTGAATATCCATCAACCGAGAACAATTAGCCTTATTAAGAAGCTAGTCATCTGTTGAGAGAATGGGTCCCATGCAGACCACAATTAAATGGGCTGGACCAGGCCAGTCTGTTTCATAAATGGACTTGATTTTGGCCTGGTCCGCATCTGCCTGCATAAGCTCACAAGTTTGCATACTAGTTTCGTGTCCATTTTTTTGTTTACATTTTTTGCTTGTATTGATCCCCAGACCACTCTTTTTTTTCTTTCATTTTTTTAACATTTTTTATACCGTGTACCATATTATATTTATATATTTATATTTATACAGTATATTTTACCTCACGAAATATGTTTCCGCACTTTTCATTACAGTATCCAAAATATTACCAATCAAATAGGCATAACTTCTTCGATCATAAAAAAATAGTAAAACTATAAAAGAATATAAATTAACAACGATCAACTATCAAATACCAAACATAAGCAAATCAAATGCCAAATACAAATACCAAAAATGATAAAATAAACCAATTCACCAAAGTGCATCCATTATGAATATAAATAAATATACCGCAAAATGGAAGCATTCTCTCACTTATGTGGGCTAGCGAGTTGGCCCGCAAACCCACAGGTCAAGCCCATTTAGCTCACGGGTTAAACGGTCCAAACTAAAAATGTGCACGGGTTGATGGACTAAAAATTTTTTTGTCCATTTTTATGCAAGTTATGAGTTAAACGGGTTGATTCGCGGATGCAGCTTGTATATCTAGCTCTACTTGTGACACTTGTCCACCTACAAATCACTTTTGGACTTTGGTTGAAAGAGAGATGCTTTAGAATGTGAGTAGATGAGCTTTGACCAAATTTGCAACCACTTCCATGAAAATCAAGGTGGTTAAGGAATATGGCTTTCAATCCAACTAAGTTGAGAAATAGTTTGACAATAGTTCTAGTAGGAGGTTACATAAGAATGTGCGAACTGTGCTTCCTACAAAATAGGACATGTGGCAAAGCATTAACTGACTTGCAGACTGGAATTAGCCAAGGTGATTACCAGAATTAGCCAAGACTAGTCTATTTATTAGTCCCAGGACGTAGGTCTACATTTAAGAACCATATTAGTGGAGTTGGTATTGAGTAACTACTTTATTGTGTCTATAAATAGTCATGTACTTTGTTGAAAATGAACATCTCAATACACAATGAATCAATAATATTTCCCTTTACATTTATCTTTATTTTCCTACACTTTGTATTTTTCCTACAACCTTTCACACATAGTTTCATCAGGAAATCTCTTTATATCACAACCAAACACTTTACAAAGTAGTTTGGAAATCTATAGTAAAGAAATAGGGTTTCTTTCTCTATGAAATCGTCTGAATTTTGGAATTAAAGTTTTTGTGAAAAACAGATATAAATATATTTGATAGATACTAGTGTAGTTTAATTTGTGTGAGAACCATGAAAAATTTCAATACTATGGAGGCAGATAAAATTATACATATAAAACAATTTGTAATATCTATATCTGATCATAAATAATCATCAATATATATGTACATGGATAAAAATAAAAAATAAAAAATCTTACCATTCAAGAAATTTAAATGCATTTTACAAAATTACCTTTATTACTTTATTAATTTTCACTTTAGAAATGACAAATAGTTTCATAGGATTCAACGAAAACAATGTATCAAATGATAAAATGAGAGCAAATGTGTTGTGTTTTATTATTTACCAACTTTGACCTTGTGAATACCCGATTTTATCCGGTCCATTAAACAAAAATCCAGAAATTTATAATTTGTTCATTCCAGTTACTTCATCGTTTTCTTTTGAGAAAAATGTCGGAAAAAGAAAAAAAGGATTTGCTGTTTGACTTTATTTCCAGAATTTAAAACAAAAAAAAACACAAAAGAGTCCCATTTCTTTTACGGCCCATTTCTTTTAATTCGATACCCAAATTTCCTTTTGTGGTCCATTTGCGTTTTGTCCATTTGTGCTTCAACCCAAGCCCAGTTTCTTTTTTGGTTACAAGCCCGTCTACATTTGTTTCTCTAATTTCCATCCATGAAAAAAAAAGTACAAAAATATAAAAATGAAAATACAAAAACAGGGGGGACATGTTTCAGCTCCCACTTTAGCTGCTGTCTACACCCCCTGCATACGGGGATGGGTAATGAGACTTCCAAGGGGCTGAGGGCGTGGGGAACAAACCTGTGTGAGTGTTCCCGCATTTCAGAGAGCATGGAGTTTTTAATTAATTAATCAGGGCAAATTCATTATAAGAGCAGCAACAATGGACATTGGAGAGAGGATTGGCAGTACCATAGAGCAAAAAGAATTTTTCCAAACACAGCAAAAACAACCAAAAATTAGTAGCATATCAACCAAAGTTCGAACACAGCCAACAGATACAAGGAGGAACCAGTAACATCGAACAAGAAAAAAACAGAAGCAGCAACAAGGTATTTTCCATCAGTATCAATTACAAAAACAAAAAAATAACAAAGAAAAAGTGAAGAGGCCGTGGCTTCCCCTTTTGCCACCACCGCGGCCTCTGCCATCTTCCTCCTCCCATTACACCTCCCCATCATCGTTTCTACCTTAATCATCCTCATCCGCCATCTTACTCCTCCTTTCATCTCCACCCAAACCACCATGAACAACAACCATGGCCACCCACCTTCCTCCTTCATGCACCCTCATCTCCACGGCCATCCTCCGCTCTAGATCTGCTATCACCGCCTTCCTCGGTCTTCCATCCCTTGCGCATGCTACCGGCGAGACCTCCATCACCCCCGCGGCCCTCTGTGAAACCCCTTACCTGCAACATAGATCCCAGAACCAAACAACAACCTCAATTTCTCAACCAAAAATTTTTTAAAAAATAGAAGCAGAAACACCAAAAAAAGGGCATCACAAGAAGAAAAAAGAGAGAAGAGAGAGGATATGGAGGCGAAGGCCAACCAGGAGCCTCCGCCGGTGCCACTGTTCAAGCCGTCACCCTTTCGCTCGGATCTTCTCTCTCGACCGCTGCCGCGGTCTCCATCTTCGTCGTCACGCGCTCCCCATCCCCTTTTCGCAGAGTTCCCTTTCGTGGTGCATCCCGTCGCCGTGAGTGCGAGTAGCACCGCAGTGCCGTCGGACCTGTGAGCCACCGCCTTCCTCCGCGTCTCCTTCCTCTCACGCACAAACCCAGCCGACTTCCTTCCCGTTGCCACCCGGTCTCGCACACTGGCCGCGGCACACTAGCACCGCCGTGGCCTCCTTCTTCTCATTCCCTCTCATTCTCTCCATTTCACTTTCTCTCTCTCTTCCTCACTCTGTTTCTCTCTCTCTGGCTAACTGTGCATGTGTGTGTGTTAGTGGGAGAGAGAATTGTGTATGTGTGTGCGCGAGTGTGTGTGAGAGAGATCAAAGCGGGGTGTAGGATAGATTAAGGGAATTAATTTTATCAGATTTTCAGTGAATTTAATTGTTGCTTTGATTTTGAGTGAATTTCATCTTATTGAAAGAAAATCATTTAATTGTTTCTTTTATTTTTGAGTGAAATTTAGTGCTAATATATTTTTAATTAAAACGGTTAAGAAAAGAAAAATTAGTAATTAGGACTTTTTTAGTTTAATCATTTTATATTTTTTGTTTAATTGGGTGTTTATGTTTATGAATTATTTTGTCTTTGTTTGGTATTAATTATGTGTTTTAATTTGCTCAAATTACTTATGTGTTCGTGTTTACAAATTAATTTTGATTTTTTAGTTTAATTATTTTATGTTTACATGTTTTGCTTAAATTAATTGTGTAATAATGTTTATGAATTAACTTGTCAATTCCTATTAAAATTAGAGTTGTCTTAAAATAAAATAAAATAAAACAAAAAAAATGTTTTTTCTCTTTTTTTTTCCTTTCTTTCAAAAATATTTCAATCCATGCAATGGTCAATAATGATGATTAAGTAGCAAATGTTACCTTCATTGTTGTTCGAATTATAAAGATTCATTGAGTAGCCTAGTGCTAACTTGGATCCTGTGCACAAATGAATTTTCATGATTTGACAATCAAAATTTCTTTTCTTGTTAGAATTAAAATCAATTAACATATTTTTTTCTTTTTTTTCTTTTAATTAAAATCTGTCAACACAGAATTATTTTCTATAGAACTACGTGACTTTGAGTTTCCTATTGCACCAAGGGATATGTAGGAGCAGGCAATTCCGATCTCTGTCAAGCCAAACTTAAATTTTCATAAATTTTTTGTATTGTAAATATTTTGTTTGTCTTTTATATTAAAAAATAATTTTAAAGGTTACTAACTAATTTGCACAATTTGCTAACGTATCGTCTAAAGACGAGTATACTAGGGATGCGTAGGATTAAATGTCTATCCTTCCCTATGCATAATTGACTCTCGAACTCAAATCTAGTTTCAAAGACTATTTTCTAAAATAAATGAGTTTTTCCATGTTTTTCCGATTTTAATAAACATGGTAGCGACTCCAATTTTTAACAACCCTTTTTCGCCGTCCCATCATGATCCCGGTTGCGACAGACCTCATCATGATTAGTTTTCTAAACAAGTTAATACTTACTTTATCCTCGACTTTACAATTGTGAGTCATTTTAGTCCCTTACTTTTAGAATGAGTCAAATTAGTTCTTGATATCATAGTTTTCAGAACTGGACCGGTGATCGACTTGGTCGAGATACCAGGTCACTGGTTCAACCGGTGAGTTACTGGTCAAACTAGTTGAATCGAATTTTATTAAATCAATATATAAAAATAATAATTAAATACAATCTGATTGTTTTATATATATATATATATATATATATAGTTGCATATTATTTAACAAGGAGCAAGTTGGAGCAATGGTTGTGCAACGCTCCTTCTTTCTTGGGGACAGAGGGTCCGAATCTTGCCTCTGGAATTTTTGACAAATATTTCATTGAGGCGCAATCAACTCTAGTTGGTTTAGTCAATGCTAGTTGGCTCGCCGGTTCAATGGGCCGGTTTAATCATAACCGGCCAAATTCGCTCTGATTATGACCAGTTTGAATTTAGAACCGATCTGATCACTGAATCAGATTAGTGACCGGTTCACCGGTTTCCGATTCGAATCGGTTGGTTCAGTCTGGTTTTTAAAACTATGCTTGATGTTGAAAAAAGTGAATCAAGTTAGTCATTCATCACACTTTTATTTCATATCTTGTCAATTAATTGATAATGCATAACATTAAGTGATACTTGATATACCATGCATCATATGAAGTATAATGAAGTTTAAATAATTCATTTTGGTGTCTAAAATTGAACAAAATGTGTCATTTGATGACTTGAAAAGAAGATTTAAATGACTCATTTTGTATAATTTTTTATACCAAAATGAATTATTTTAAAGTTAGTTCTACTTTATATGATACAATTAAGGTATATTAAAGTATAATTTAATATTACATATCATTATTTAATTGATGAAATGTTAAATAAAATTGAATAGAAGGACTAATGTGACTCACATTTTACAATATATGGGACTAATTTGACTTATTTTAAATATCAAATATTAAATAACTCATGAATACAAAATTAAAGACTAAAATAAATGTTAACTCTTTTTTAAAACCTTTGTAACTTCAGGACAAATATACTCAATAATGGTACTGTCTAAAAGAATAGTTATTTTGGGAAAAATAATATCTAAAAAATGCACAATTATTTGGAACCCGAGATAGTAATAATAAATGTATGATTGTAGCTAATATATTTTGAAAATTTTATTTTGTTAATTTAATACATTTTTGCATAAATAAATGTTAAGCTCCAAAGCATCTAAAAATAATGTTAAGAAAATAATTATAATTAAACACGACATATTGCAATACTAATCATGATAATTTTGCCATACAAGTATTAATATTTTAAATAAAATTTCAATAAAAATTTAAAGCACAAGTGGCCTTTTACAATTTTTCATCACTGCTCCCTAAACAAGAATTATAGTGCTGAGTAAACAAACGCTGATATGTTTAAATAAATATAAACATCCCAAAAGGAAAAAAAACACCTGGATGATCGATTGGTAATTATGTTCCATTTCATCATATACTAGTGAATAAACTTGTGCAATACATGGAATGATATATATATATATATATATATATATATATATAACAACATAAAAAGTATTTAATTTTTATTAAGAGATAGTATTAAATAGTACAATTAGAAATAATAGTTATAGAAACTAAATTTTAAAAATAATCTCAACAATTATCAAACATGGTATTAATATTATCTGCAAAATAAAATAATTGTAAAATACGGTAACATAACTTAAGTCATCAAAGTTACACGAATAAAATTGATTGATTGAATGCAGTGAGAGGGTATGGAGGAAAAACAAATTTATGTGAGATTGTCACATCATCCATTTGAATACCTCCATAGCCCTCTTTTCTATGCACTAAATAGTGTAAAAGATTTTTACAGTAATCTAATTATGTATTATCAAATTAATTATGATAGTTAGTTTTTTCATCCATTACACTATTTAAAAAGTCATGTAAATAAAAAATTTTGATTAGATGATAATGTTAAAACATTTTTACATTATTAGTATATCAAAATTAAACTCTAAATATAATTTTTTTTCTAAATAAAAATATAAATGAACTTATGTAGATTTGTTGCACTGATAATAATCATAAGGTAAATTATAAGAATTAAAATGCTAACTTTTTTTTCATCTAATAAAATGGTTGTATCCTGTATGATAAGATCTATGATTGAATATCTATGATGGAAGTAATACAAGATTAAAAATTTAATTAATACTAATTTAATTTCTTAGTTATTAATATTTTGTCATCAACACAAAAAAATTATTTATCATTATATTAAAAATATAATTTATTCTTTAAATATTAATATAAATGAACTATTGTTTAGTCCATTACTAGTCCAATTTAAATAAAAAATATAAATATAAATATAAATAATTTGTTTGGTTGACATAGGAGGCAAAAGCAATTGACTAGGATTTAAAAATGAATGAAATGATTGGTTGAATAGGAGTGAAGGAAGCTTAATCAAAACACTATAGGACAACCAATCCAATAGATTTGTGCCATTTGCTGAATAAAAAAGAATGCCATGTCAAGTGTTGCATAATATATATTGATATCAATTGCCTTTCACAGTAATAAGCAGAGATCCTAAATTTTAAAGATAATATATATTTGATAATTAAGCATGACCAGGAGTGGCATGCTTCCAATGAAGAAGAAAAATCAAGGGACTTGCATGATTTACTCCTTTCTAAGATAATCAATTATTCTATTTGAGATACAGTATGCAGTTGACTGGATTGTGATCATGGGGTTGACACCAACTGCAGTGGGAAGCACACTTGCATCACAAACAAACAAGCCTTCAGCCTCCCAGCTCTCCCCATTCTCATCAACTGCACCTTCTTTCTCATTGGCTCCCATTCTGCAGCTCCCCATCTGATGTGCAGAAGAATAAATGTTCCACTTCTCACCTGGTGACAGTGCCCCCTCCATTGGATACACACTGTCCAAGAACTCCTCCACTTCACTGTTACTAACCTCACCACACTTGAGTCTCTGACCATCACTTCTGTGAGTGCCTACTTCAACTGCTCCTGCAGCTATTAGGATCCTCAGTGCTTGCTGCAAGCCAGCCCTCATGTTCTCTTTGTCAATTGCAGACAGTTTGTAGCTGATCCTTCCTTCTGTTGTCACTTCTCCACAAGCTGTGTCTCTGATTATTGTGATCAAATGAGAAGTTCTTGAGTACTTGAGCATTCTTTCTTTGAAGTCAAGTCCAGACTCCCAAGGGCAAAGTGATGCAAATGATGCTGGTCCTAGCAAAGGAGTTTCAATGATGGCTCTTGTGTCCATGTTGGAGTCTTCTGATGGCACCTTGTGGACTGAAGTGATTATACCTCCCTCATAGACTTTACCTTTGAGCTCTGGCATTGAGTCAGGAAAGTATCCCCATGTCATTAGGACAGGGTGCAGATGAAGGTTCCTACCAATGTTCTTATTACTTAACCCACTAGAGATCATCAAGGGGGGTGTCAGAAGTGCCCCACCTGCAGAAACTGTCACTTTGGCCTCAATTTGGATCTTCATTGTGACCCTACTGCTAAAGGCTTTTGCCAAAACTCCCAAGCATTTTTTCTTTCTGGCACTTCCACTCTTGTTGCTTTCCAGCAAGAACCTCTCAGCCTTGCATCCTGTTATTATCACTGCGCCATTCTCAACAGCATTTACAAGCCACGTTTCTTGAGTCCCTTGTTTCTCTCCTGTTGGGCAACCATAACCACAGGAACCACAGTAATGGTTCCCTGATGAGTTTCTTGGCACATAATCAACTTTCAGGCCTAGATTTTGACACCCTTTTCTTAGTACCTGATTTTGGAAACCCTCCTGTGTGCAATTTTCTGTGACACCAATCCTTTCACACACAGTATCCATTGCAGAGAGATACTCTAGGCTTGAAAAGAGGGGAAGCTTGTGGTCCTCAGTCCACTCTTTGAGCACACTTTGTGGTGTTCTAATGCAGGCTGACCAATTAACAGCAGAGCCACCACCCACAGTTGATCCTGCCAAAACAAGTATTCTGGAGTCCACAGAAGCAAGGATCCCTCCAGTTTCATATAATTGATCCATGGAAGGCCCCTCTAGAGAGGAATAGTCCTTGGGAGCAAAATAGTTGCCTTTCTCAAGGACAACGACCTTGTGGCCAGCACTTGAAAGAAGAGAAGCTGCAACACCTCCACCACAACCTGACCCAACAACCACAGCATCACACTGGATTCTGAGGATATTGTTTTCGAAGTCCAGTGTAACATTGAGGCCTTTCTCAGCAAGGGATTGTTGAAAGGTTGAGTCAGACTCATTCATGGTTTCTATAATCCCCTTTTCAAGGGGCCTCTTGTTGGAAACATTAGCCAATTTCTCATCACCAGCAACCTCATATCCAATGCCTTTCCATGCTGGGTTGTCACCATTTTCATCAACCTGCAAAAAGTTTTGAGAGTTTTGTTAAAACATAAAACTATCCACTTTATTTGTTTGAGTGTTTTTGGCTTGTGAAATGATCTTGCTGATATGAAATAACAGAAATGAGAGATTATTCCACTCGTGTGCCTAAAGATCTTTCTAATTCAAAATTTCACTCACGCATGTTACATAGTCCTTAAATGTTGTGTAAATTCCAACTCACCACATTATAATTGAAATTTTGAGCTAGAGGGATTTTTAGGTTAAATAAACAGAATTCTCAAGGGGAAATGTGGACAAAGGTTGAAGGATGTACCCAAGAGAAGAAAACATAGAGGCATAAGACTTTGATGTAAGCAAATGCAAGTCTAATGGGTGTGAGGAACCTATGCTTCAGCCACTTCTGCACAATCTTTTCTCTTTTCTCCAAAGATATGTCTGAGAAGGTGTTGATAAAGGGCCACTTGTCACTAAGACAGAGCAAACCGCAAAGCAGCAAGGTTCCCAACCTCGTTGCTAGCAGCCATAAAATCACTCTGATCAGTATTACTGCTTCTATTAGGCCCCTCTTCACTAATTTCTCCGCAACCTGTTGTCATTGTAAATCAAATCTGGTAAATAAGAGAGATACAAGATTGTTCAACTAATTTAACAAACATTATTTGTATTGTTGTTACAAGTCAGATCGAAAGAAAAATGCCTTCACGTCAACGGACTCCAAAATTTAAGTAGTTATCTGGTGCATAATAGTAGAACGCGTCACGTTAAAAATAAGGTTGTAAAAAAAAAAAAAAACTGGAATCTCACATTTTTTTTTTATCACATTAGCGCATAAATTAAAATGTTAAAAATAAGTTTTATAAATGGCTATTAAAAATGAGGTTGAAAAAAACAATTGGAATCTCACATTTTTATCACCACGGGGCCACACTTTTAATGCTTATGCCTATTATGACTGGGAATAACTTCAACCAAACAGACCTATACTTTTAAATTCGCCCAATCATGCAAAATAAAGTGAATTCATGGATATGGTTCATTCTATGTGTTTAGTGTCTCTCTTGGGTAATATCTTAGCATATTAATACTGGGAATTTCATTTCTATGCAGTCTGAAGCTATAAGGAAATGTTTTATGTCTCCGGCTCGGTATAAGTGTGTTTAAATTAGATTTTATAAAATTGATTCTGTATACTTACTGAAAATTTTACAATAAAATGATTTATGTTTAGAAAATTTAAAGAAATTTTGATGAACAAAATTTAAGAAAATCTTAAAGCATTTAAAATCATCATGAAATTTTCAATCTCTCAATTGATTGACTCTAGTACAAGAAAACTCAGAATTTTTAATTTAAAGGTCTGCTTGGTTGCGAGTAAAGAAATGGGATGAAAATTTTTATGGATGAGCTTTATATACATAGAACTCATTCATAAAATTTTTTTATCTCTTAACTAAATACACTCTAAATGTAAAAAGCTTTAGTTTATCGCTTCTTGATTAATGGGAGTTGACGTATAATGCAATTTTAATTGAAAATAGCCAAATATAGAATTTTATGAAAAATCACGTTAATTGTATCGAGATTGATGAATTTAATCTAAGCACGCTATAAACGAATAGTGAAAACAACGTACACGAATTTCAACTCAGAAAAATTAACAAATAAACAAATGGTGATATGATTTTATTTCAAAAAATAGCACTTGTTTAAAAAATTAGAAACTAAATAAAAAATAGTAAACAGCCAAACACTTTGATCAGATTTTATTTCTAGAATAATGTCACATTGTTAGCTTTTAAATAAATAAACAAATCATAATGCTCTTCATTTAACAATCATGATGTCAATATTTTTTCATGTATAACATATACAGCAAGTACTTGTTCCCAAAAAAAAAGAACAGCAAACATTTTTTTATTTATTAGAAAACAGCAAACATTAACTTGGCTAGTGTTATTTAATTTCAACACCCAGATGACACCAATGTACACCCATGAAGGGAGTGATATAGAGCGACGATAAATTAGGAAAAAGATAAATGGTAGAATCACATATTTTGTGAGGTGTTAAAAGACAAAGTTGTGGCATTCAAGCTTTACACATCAGACGGACAATTGGGACGCTGTCAGAGTTGTTATGGGTTACTTTTTCGAGAAAAATGAAGTAAAATGACGTTGATGATAGAATTTAATGATTTGTTGAAAGTTAGACGTATCAACTCCTCTCTCCTTAATTACAGGGTCCTTTTTAAGCATACACACCGATTAGTCAAAGTGTAACAATTTCTTAATTACATCAATCCACAAATCTCAGAAGAGTGGCAGGATATGTATTTTTGTACTTCATATAATTAACTAGCAAGCTTTTAAACAAGCTGAATCCTCACTAGTATTTTTAACCGTGTTCTAGAACTTCAAAATTTTCACCTCACGTAAACGAAATATACTAATACATGTAAAACTTATATACAACAAAAATTACAAAAGAAATAACAAAAAATGCAGGTCCATTTAGACACATATTAGAATCGATATATAAGCAATTAGATACTTCATTTAGTTGTTAATTACCTTATCTTATTTAGATTAAGTGTTTCTAATTTATATATCAATCTTTACTTATTAACATGTAATTTTTTTATAATTCTATCTCAAATACAAATGCTCAAATAACTACAACACACGATTCTTCGTGCGCTAAGAAACAAATGGTTAATAAGTTCTCTTTACGTGTACACACATTAAACATGCATAAGGCAGAGCAATTGTACTGTATATGGATCAATAATACTATTTTAACACCCTTATATCTCAAACACTCATGTACTCTACTTATAAAATACATGGGATCCACTATTTATTTTTTCTCCCAAGTTCTTCTCACTCCATCACTCCTCTCACATCATTCGAGCGTCTACACCCATTTGGGATGTTGAAAAAACATTTCTCATATGCAACCAACGTGGGTCCCACTTCTATGCCTCTAGTCATTTCTTGCATACAATAGTCTGAGAAATTCTTGTATGCTCAACCAAAAACTCATTATACCTGTTCTTGAATATTAATGTTTGATGAGTTAAGAATAAGGTTGTACAATAATACGATACTAATACTAATAATGTTCTTTACCTTTTACTGTATTAATACTCACTCTCACTGAAAAACAAAGAACATTTATGAATATTGGTATAATATTACTGTACAACTTTATTGTATGTCAAATATTACTCTCATTATTTATTCCTTACATGTTTTTAATCCAAGAATTTCTTGCAGGTGACAGATAGAGAGGAGAGTCAGGAGAGGACAAGAGTAGAGAAGAATTCTGTTATTAAATATAACAAAAGCATATACTATGTGTGTATTTATACCTCATGAGGAATTGGATAGCGAGAAGCAGAAATGTTCCAGAAGGACTGGACATCCTTGTTAGGCTCATCACCATCAGTTGCTTGGTCTTCTTCTTTCATGATCTTGAGATTGTCCATTGGCAAGGGAGGCAGCACAACCTCACACACACTTGCCAGTGACTCCATTTCAGCCACAGAAAACCCATGTCTGTATTTGTTGTCCCCTCCCCCTCCCCTCAGCAATGGATGGCACTCCCTTCTCATGATCTCTTAATGTGATAGCTGATGACGAACGCACAAGAACTTTTTGTATAAAAGGTTGAGTGGACTGTGTTATAAGACGGCACATGAAAAGAAGGGTATATATAGAGAGAAGGGGATAGAAGGTGCAAGAAAGTTGCAGTTATTTGTGTGGAAAAAGAATGGGGGTGTCGCGGAGGGAGGAAGGTAATGAAAGAAAGGGATGTAATTTACCACTAATTAAATTTGTACTATTCTAACTTACCCAGTATATAGGTTTTGGGTTGTGGGGCATAGGAGAGTGAGAACTCAACTCTTAACTACTTTCACGTTTTCTATACAAATATTATTTTCACTCACATTTTCTGAGATACTATATTCATACACTCACATTCATTGTTAGATAGGGTATGGAATTCAAACTAAGTAAAATTCATATCATATTCAATTATAGATGTGAGTGTGTCGATACCATATTTCACAAAATATGAATCAAAATAATATTATTCTTTTCTATATATATTTTTTCCTTTTTGGGTGATTTAAATCATGCCTTTCTACATCATGTGGAAATGGGCAATTTGCATGGTAGGTACCATATAGCTAACTTTTTTTTTGTGGTTAGCCATGTGTACGTTCGTACATGTAGAGATTTTAGGCTCTTTGCTCGAGTCTTTCAACTCTTCCAACGAAAATGAAACTTCTGACAATTGTTTTTATTATACGATAGTTTTGACGCTAAGAAAGGCTAAATCATAATTTAAAGAGTGTAAAAATTCATTCATTTTAATATGCTCAGCAAAATTATGCGAGTATATTTTATTATTTTAACAGGATTTTATTTTCAAGTTGTTGTTTGAGCACAAAATTTAAAATATATTTATGGTATATAATTTCAGCACAAATTTTATTTTTTGTTTTTTGGTCGTCGAACGCACCATTAAATTTAAGAGATTTTCTAGCATAGGGCTGTGTATGGTAATTGCACTCAGGCGAAGCGAGCCCACTTCGGTGGGACTGCAACGAGGCCTACCCTTCATTAAATATGTGAGTTTTTCTTCTTTTTTTTTTGGTTACGATTAAATATGTGAGTTTTGCTCAACATAAACATTATTGACAGTAGATAATAGAATATTGTTATTTCAACACCTAAAAATGAGTATCAAATTAGGATATTTATTCTATCATCATTGATATAAGGGATAAATAAAGAATGTTGGGTCTATTATCATATTTAACAGTGATAGAATAGATTTTTAAATTAAACATCTACTTTTAAGTGTTGAAATAATATTTTTGTTAGAGTATAAGTCCTCTGAAATTTGGTCCTTCGTGGTATTTATATAATTAGACTCTTTTCTTTTGATTCAACTTCACGGCATGTCTTGCTCTTCCCAATTTGTTAGTAAAAAATTGTTGTTTGTATATAAGTGTAGATTACAAATAACATAACATGTTTGTTAACAAAAACTAATAATAAATAAAAGCTCTTCTCAAATTATTCAGGGGCCGACATTAGACAGGAGCTTTTTAGTTAGCCTTTATTACACTCAATTGTTTCTTAGTTTGGAAAATGATGTATGAATATGAACCCCACATTAACCGTGAGATGTATATATCATGTGTATATAATTCTTAAAATAAATAAATGTCAGGTGTGTACATAAAATAAATGAGACATAGTGTATAATCTCTTAAAGAAGGTAAATTTAAGGTTTACTATTCTATAATTACTTTTAATATAAGATTATAAATGAGGAGCTCAAAATGTTGACTATAATTTTTCCTTTTAGAACACAATTCAGAAAATTACCAAGCCTTTAAGGATATTATATTTTAGGGGGATTCTGCAATGCTCCCTACAAAGTAGGGAGTGTCACATACCATTTAATCTAAAGATTGACATATACCAAATAGAGAAAAAATATTGTAGAAAGCCCCATTTCTTCTTTCTCACATTTTTCTCTCTTTAGTGTCATCACTAAAGTAAATTATTAATTGATATTAGTCCCATTAAAGTAATTGTTAGGTGAAAAAATATTTACTTTTGGCAGAGAATATATATTAGTTAATTAATTATATTATATTATATTGTTATTATTTTTTATAAGCATTTTCTTTTGTCTTTTCTTCTATGAAATTTGATAATATTTTTGCTCAAAGTGAAAATAATATGTCCAGAAAATATAATTATGCACATCTTATTTCTTAAAATTATTATTATCAATTACTTACTTAAAAATTTAAATATGAAAATTCTTCTAAAAAAGGAAAGCATAATGACAATAGAGAAATTAGGATCGACAAGTAAGGAAAAAAAGAGTTATAAATATTTCTCCTTTTATTTTTCTTGTTTCTTTTTTGGCTAAGATCAAAATAAACATAATAGAATTGATTGAATTTAAAATTTATACAATGATCAATCTTTTTAATAATTAATTGCATATAAAATTATGATAGTCACGATGATAATCAAACAAATTGTACAAGTATCTTATTACAGAGGTATCGTGTGTTACAGGTTTATAAGTTTTTATAGCACAGTTTACAAGTTTTTACAGCATGATTTATAAGTTTTTACAACATCGCTTACAAGTTTTTATAACATCGTTTACAAGTTTTTTAGTCTAAGTTTACAAGTTTTTTCTTCAAGTTCAGCACCACTGTCACTTTTAATCCTCACAGGTAGTTCTCTATCATATTGAGGATACAAATAATACTAAATAACAAATTTCTTTCCTTTTTCCAAATAAAAAAAATAAAAATTCCTCCAAAAAGGAAAGCATAATGACAATAGAGAAATCAAATTCAACGAGCAAGGAAAAAAAGAGTTATAAATATTTTCCTTTTATTTTTCTTATTTCTTTTTTTGACTATGATCGAAATCAACATAATAGAATTGATTGTATTTGAAATTTATACAATAATCAATCTTTTTAATAATTAATTACATATGAAATTATAATAGTCACGACGATAATTAAACAAATTACATAAGTATTCTGGTACAGAGGCATTATGTGTCACAGGTTTACAACTTTTCTATCACGGTTTACAAGTTTTTACAGTATGGTTTACAAGTTTTTTTGTCTAAATTTACAAGTTTTCTCTCAAAGTCCAGCATCACTATCATTTTCAATCATTACAGGCACTTCTCTATCACAGTGAGTATATAAATACCACTAAATAACAAATTTCTCCATTTTTTTCAAATAAAAAAATTCAAATTTCTCCAAAAAGAAAAGCACAAGGACAATAGAGATATCAAGTGCAGTGAGCGAGGAAAAAAAAGAGTTCCAAATATTTCTCCTTTTATTTTTTTTATTTCTATCTTGGCTATGATTGAAATAAACATAATAGAATTAGTTGAATTTGAAATTTATACAATGATCAATCTTCCTAATAATTAATTACAAATGAAATAATGATAGTCACGATGATAATCAAACAAATTGTGCAAGTATCCTGGTGTAGAGGTATTATGTGTTAGGTTTACAAGTTTTTCTGTCACGGTTTACAAGTTTTTACAACATAGTTGATAAGTTTTTACAGTATGGTTTACAAGTTTTTTGATATTGGTTTACAAGTTTTTTCTTCAAGTTTAGTACTACTGTCACTTTTAATCATTACAAGCACTTCTTTATCACAGTGAGCATATAAATAGCACTAAATAATAAATTTCTCCATTTTTTCCAAATAGAAGAGATGAAAACCCCTCCAAAAAGGAAAGCACAATGACAATAGCGAAACAAAATATGACGAGCGAGAAAATAAAGATAGTTACAAATGCTTTTCTTTTTTATTTTTTTTATTTCTTTCCTGGCTACAATTGAAATCAACATAATGAAATTTGTCGAATTTGAAATTTATATATTGATCAATCCTTTTAATAATTAATTACAAATGAAATAATGATAGTTACGATGATAATTAAATAAATTATACAAGAATCCTAGTAGTATTGTGTGTCACATGTTTACAAGTTTTTCTACCACAGTTTACAAGTTTTTACAGTATGATTTATAAGTTTTCTCTTCAAGTCTAGCATCACTATCATTTTCAATCATCACAGACACTTCTCTATTATAGTGAGTATATAAATACCACTAAATAACAAATTTCTCCATTTTTTTCAAATAAAAAAATAAAAATTTCTCCAAAAAGGAAATTTTTTATTTGATAAAAAGGGGAGAAATTTATTATTTAATGTTATTTGTATCCTCACTATGATAGAGGAGAGTTTGTGATGACTAAAAGTGGTAGTGGTACTGAACTTGAAGAGAAAACTTGTAAATCTAGATAAAAAAAACTTGTAAACTATGCTGTAAAAACTTATAAACATGTGATACACAATATCTCTACACTAAGATACTTATGAAAACGTTGCTTTAGTTTTTCCCAATCATTCTCAATTTATATTTTCTTACAAAATTGAAAAATAATGTGATCGTTAATCAAATAAAAACATCATAATATTTAAAATAAGATTATAAATTTATCATGTTTTATGAGAATAAGAATAGGTAAAGAAAAAGTTTTTATTTCTACCTGTGACACATAATACCTTTATCCCATGTTCACAAAACATGTAGAAAAGTTCCAAATAATTTGTAAAATAGGTCTCAAAAAGTTTTAAACTTAGAGAAAATAAAAACTTGTAAGTCATAGTGTAAAACACTTGTAAACCATTCTGTAAACACTTGTAAACCATGATAAAAAATTGATAAACATGTGATATAATATCTCCACCAGAGTTTGAAATAACTTGTAAAATAGCCATTGAAAACTTGCAAACCTTGATAAACAAACTTGTAAACCGCATGTAAAAACTTGCAAACCATATTGTTAAAACTTATAAATCGTGATAAAAAAATTAGTATAATATGCATGAAAATATTCATTTATCTTTTTGAATTTGTAACAATATAATACTTATAAAAATAATATATAATAAGTTTATACTTTTTTAATATATATTGGTTTACAACATTTTTTGTAAAGTCTACATGAAGAAATTCAATAATAATATTAAAATACACGAGAAATATAATTAAGAAACACCAAAAGAATAAGTTATATAATATGATGTTAAATAATTACTATACAATATTTTCTGGTCATTTACAATAATTAATTATATTATATTGTTATGTAGAGGATAGAAGGGAGGAGAGAGAATGTATAAAGAATATTTAATATAGTATATTATGAGTTATTGGTGTAATTATACACCATTAAATTTTACACCATTAAATAACCCGGTGTGTGATGCTCCCTACTTTATACGGAGCATCATAGCCTTTGCCTAGATTTCATGATTATCAAGCAAGGAGATATCAATAAGAACATAATAACATACCCAGATACATGTTCGCGAATTACTTTATGTGTCTTTGAGTTCCTTTGGGTCTCCTTACTTTTCCACTATCTTCCTTCTTGCTTTCTATTTTCTTTGATGGTGAAGAAAAGTTAGTTTTCCCTTTCCCGGTTCCTTATTTTATTAGGAGTAACTGCAGCAATTTTCAAAGGGAGAGAAGATGGACTTTTGAATTTTAAAACCACCACTGACACTATTATCTTTTTAAGATAAGCAACCATCATCTTGACCCACTTTTATTAGAGTTAGTTCTATTAGTTACATAAGTTACACTATTATATTATTCATATAAGCTTACAATCTCCCACATGGTCTATGGCACGAGTTGAAGATTCAATAGCCATAAGTGTGCACATTACAATGAAATAATCAACTCATTATCCTTAATTGAATTGAACTAATCAGGTTGTGGACATCAATGTCATTCAGCGACATGATTTCTTCCATGCATCACAAAATCAACTCAACTCAAAACTTTAATCAAAGTATAATGCAATATTTGACTTTAATGTCTTTTAAAAAAATCATTATTGCACTAAAACAACACATGTACATAACATAATATGGACAACAAGTAAAATAAGCAGAAACATAACTTTAATTGAATTCACAAGTGTCACAACAATACAAGCAAGATAGCCATACATATGTCATGCTAACAAGGACTTATTAATGACCCCCATTTGTCTTATATGACTAGAAAATGTTTTGTAGGGCAATCACTTAGTTAGCAGATCCACTATGATCAAACCTATACAAATATGTTCAATTGACACTTTTATTTTCTACACTTCTTCCTTGATTGACAAGTACTTTAGTTCCATGTGTTTTGCACCCTTTGAGTAATTATCATTCTTATTAGAGAAGACAATTATAGTATTATCATAGTAAATTCTTAGCACCCTAACTATACTGTTGACAATACTAAGCTCTAAGATGAAGTTTTGCAACCTCAATGCATGAAATGTGGCCTTAAAGCATGCCACAAATTCAACCTTCATAGTAGAAGTAGCAATAATAAACTGTTTTTCACTTTTCCATGAAACTACTTCTGTAATAGCAGAAAAATATAACCAAATGTGGGTTTTCTTGAGTCTACATATCCATCATAGTCTAAATCAGTGTAGTCAACCACTTCAAGGCTATCTGATTTTCTGTAAGTGAGCATGTGATCCTTGGTGCCTTTTAAATAGTTAAGGACTTTCATTACAACTTTTCAGTGGTTTATTCCGAGATTACTTTAATACTACCCTAACATTCCAAAATCAAAACTTATATATGGTCGAGTGCATGTCTGAGTATACATTAGGCTCCCCATTGAAGCATATATAGGGAATAGATTCCATTGCCTTTTGCTCCAAATCATTCTTGGGAAATTGCATTAATTTGACTAAACTTGTCTCCCTTTTGAATTAGAACTATTCTTGGAAAGCAACTTTCCATTCTAAATATGTACAACACTTTATTGATATAGTCATTTTGAGACAATCCTAACACTTCTTATGATCTATCTATAGGTTGAAAATAGCATGAGAATGGAAGGTTGAATCATGCTTTATGTTCTTTTAAGATTCTGAAAAACTTAAACAAAATCTATCAAGTTTACACTTAAAGGTAGTGGAAATCTTTGTTAGTTAGGTCTGGAAAGTTACTTTTTGAACCAAGCGTAAACTGAGAAAGAATTTCAAAAACATTTTTTAGAAAGGTATTTCACAGTAAATCACAAGTGCTGAATATATAAGAGATAAAAAAAGATAGAGAGATACTATACAGAGGTTTTTATACTAGTTTAGCCAACTCTGCTTCATTCAGTTCTCAACAACTTGTTGAGTTTCAGTAAAACCTTTCCAAACTTAGAAAAAGAATGATTGTCTTTGTTTAGCCTTCTCAAGCTATTCCCATGACCAGTAGTTCCAATTTATTGTCACTTCCAAGTAATCTTTTTACTAGCCTCTCTAAGCTAATCTCACAATGATCACTAATAGATTAGGGTACAATGATTTGGTTTAAGGTTGGTTCTCTCCAACAAATGAACACTCAAGTTTTTTTTTTTGTAAATGAAACAGTATATGTTCTGAAAATTTTGAGTGACTTCTTTATGAAAATTCTACCTAAGAAGAATATGTAATCCAATGAAAGCTAGAAAGAAGATTTTAACTAGAAACAGAAACTAATTACAAGATGTAATGCACTTTATAGAAGAAGAAGAAGAAAGAGAATAAGAAGAAGAAGAAGAAGAAGAGGAATTTGCATTTTAGCATTCTTGACAAAGTGGCAAAAGTCTTGAGTTGTATGCACATGACATCCTTTTATACTTGATCTTCAAATTAGCAGGTTCCCCCTTGATTTCACTTCATCTTGACAGGTGTTGATCATCTTTTTGTGTCCTGCGAAATTCCAACTAGAAGACTAGCTCAGCTGTGTCAAAGCTACTTTTGCAGTTGTAGAGACCGCACTTTAGAAATGACTTTTTACTTTATGGCCATGGTTTTTGAACTCTATCTTCTAGAAGCTAAGATGGTTAACCAAGTGAAAAAGTAAGATGTCACTATTAGCCCTTTTTGAGAGTTGAATCGATTTGAAAGGAATCTTCTCATCAAGATTGAAGACTATAATCTTTTTGATAGTTGACTCGCTTTTTCAATTTCTGATCTTCTCATTGATCTTCATTTCTTTAATCTGAGCTTGATAGGAATTTTCCCATCAAGATTGAGGACTATAATCATGACTTGCTTTAGAACATGGTAGATTTCTTCATTAGGTTGCACTTTTTGAGCATGTGAACATTTTCTGAAGATTTGAACTTGAAATACCTTTCTTGCATATGTGACATACTCAAGTTCACTTTTAGAACTATTTTTCACATCATTAGAGATTTGAATCTCTTTGAATAATATTAAAATCATGTTGAAACATGATATTGTGAAAAATATATTAGTGATTGAACTTGTATTTTATGAGAGTGTCCTAATAAATGCTATGGAAACTCAAGTAAACTATTAGTCAATTCTTCAAAATATTTTAACAAAATTTGTTTTGTTGTCATTGAAAACTTCAAGCTTTGATGCCTTCTAAAGGGTTCTAGAGCTAACACTATCATGGAATATTTCTACTCCAATTACATAAGATTCCTCACCTATATCTTTCATTTAAAATTTATTAGAGAGAAAATTCTTTACATCATTTAACAATCCGACATTATTAGTAGCAAGAAGAATATCGTCAACATATAGAAATAATATAATAAACTTCATCCCACTGTCCTTCCTGTAGCTAAATTGATCAATAACATTTTCTACAAAACCATATAACAAAATGGTATTGCTGAACTTGGGATACCACTATCGAGAAGCTAGTTTCAGTCCATGTATCAACTTCTATAACTTAACACTAAGTTTTCCTTTCTTGTCGCTGTGAACCCTTGGGGTTGGTCCATATAAACCTTTTTTCCAAGTCACCATTGAGAAAAGGTGATCTTTACATCTATTTGATGAAGCTCTAGGTCATAATGAACCACCAAAACCATAACACTTCTTAAAGAGTCTTCCTTTGAAACTAGAGAGAAGGTCTTTTTGTAGTCAACTGTATTCTTTTGAGTGTAACATTTGTTGACAAGTCTAGCTTTATACCTTTCAATGTTGCCTTTTGAGTCTCATTTTCCCTTAAAGACCTATTTACAACTGACTCATTTTAAACATTTAGGCAACTCAACTAGGTCCCAAACCTTTTTTTCATCCATTGATTTCAACTCTTCTTTCATCGCATTGAGTTACTTATCAGAATTGCCACACTCTATAACTTGCCTAAATGAAAATGGATCATTGTCAATGCTCAAATCATACTCTTGCTCAAGTCAGCACCACATAATTATCTGAAATTGTTAGTCTTTTTTGCCTTTCAAACCTTTGTAAAGTCATTTCTTATGGTTCATCTACCACTTGCTCATTTATGACTTGCACATTGTTAATTGATTGATCATCTATATGCTCATCTTATGGGTTTGGAATATTAAATTATTGTCTTGGCTTGTTGTGTAACTTTGATACAATAAAAGGATCAACAACTTAAGGAGAAACACAAGGTGTAGGAGTTTCTACACTGTCCTCTCTTGAATATACATCTTTCATGATTCCTCACTCCCATTAAACCAGCCATTCTCAAGTAATCTAGCATTACTAGACTCAACTATTTTCATACTATGGTTAGAGCGATAAAATATGTACCTTTTGACCTTTGAGGAAAGCTGATGAAATAACCATTAATGGTTCTTGCATCAAGTTTCTTTTCATATAGATTATATACCCTTACTTCTGCCGAGCGACCCCAAACATGGAGACGCCTCAACTTGGGTTTCTTTCATGTACATAGTTCATAAGGAGTCTTAGGAATTGCTTTACTAGGAATCCTATTAAACAGTGGCAAGATTCCAAAGTGTCGTAGCCTTTGGTTCTTATCAAATTTACAAAGTGATCAAAATCGAATTGCCACAATATGTAATATATAATGATGCAACATGGGTCGTTTCTCAAGAAAGCATTGTTAATTAGTTAAGGTTGTGGGGGTTTGATGCATTAAAGAATAAGATCTCTAAACTTCAAGTTGATTAAAATATTAAAATAAACGCTAGCATGAGAAGTTCTCAAGACTCATGGAAAATCTATCATTAACTCAAGATATTTATCAATGACATGCTATGTAGCTAAATTAAGTTATTACAAGAACCTTAACTAACAACCCCAATGACTTGGAAACCTCTAGGAGAATAATCAACACAAATTAACTAAGATATTTTGATGTCAATTCTCAATCAATTCATGTTAATCATTAGCCCAATTGAATTTACCTTAGATTGAACCCAACCAAATTTTCAACCTTTGAAAGATTAATTCTGTACTAATGTACCAATCAATATGAAATCAATCATACAATTCATTCAAATTCAACATTTAATACCATTCATGAAGAAATTAAATGAGGAGAAAGCAACGAGATTGAAGAAACATAGACATGTATTGAGGAAGAACAACAAAAGTGATGGTAGTGATGAGGAGGATATAGAAGATGAATTTGAGGATGGTGTTAAGACTGAGAGTGATGAAGATAGCCCCCAACTTTTAGATTAAATGTGATATGTCTAATCTCGTACTTACTACATTGTTTTTATTTTAAATTATCATATTTTGAATTGATTTTTTGTATATTATCATTTCTTTTCTAGGTATAGCACCCAAAGGGAAAAACAAGGGTAAGGAGTAAGGTGTCCCAATCAATCAATCAACCACCCATTCTAGTTAGACATCTACCACTATCACTCACACCTCTACTTCTAGCCCTTCTATGCAACTATCTAGTATTGATTAGGAGTTATCATGGTACCCACTCCTAGGCATGTAACCGGAGTGGTGCCTCCACCTTCATCACCACCGATGGATCTTGTCCTCATCCATATACACAACTCACAATGGGGTACCAATAGCAGAATAGTTGGTGGCTCCTTGGTAGCACAATTAAGACATGGGTCCATAGCAGTGCAATGAATAGAGCTTTATGTGTCGGTAGGAATAAGTAAGTGATTTAATTTTTGAATTCATGAATTGTATTGTAACAATTTGAACAATTTCTTGATATATAATAAACATTATTCTGTACTTTTTGCTATGAAGTTAGCATCCAACCATACAGGCCATGCATGAGGTGACACACACTAGTCACAGATTGTACGAACGGTAGGTTAAGTACTTCAACAAGCTGATGAAAAGGGAGAAGCAACACTGGTTTCTTGACTGGAAGGTAAAATAAAATAATTTATTACGAAAATATGTGCTTTACTTTAGAAACTGCTTTCATTTACCCTATTTTTTTTATTTCCATGTGTAAAGCCACTTCATAATCCACCCCAAGGATCAAGAGTACATGTTTAAGATCTTCAAATCCGGGCGGCCAAGAGACTACAAGACATTTACATCAATATTCGGGAGCACAGGATGAGAACCCTAAGAGGATGACTCAGGCTAGCTTGGACAATTTGCGACAATAATATTGGAGCAGTGACAAATTCAAAAACAACTCTTTGAAGGCTAAGGCAAGCAATGCCTCACATAAGGGTAACTCCCTCCATTGTGGTGGTTTTGCTACCATCGAGTCCATGCATCTCTGGATGGTTTAGTCATCATTCTAAACATTTTTTTAATTCCTCTTGTAAAATTTATATTCGTACTTATTAATGCTTTACAATACTTGAATTGCAGACTAAGGAGCTAACGAAGGCACTTACACAGTGAGTTTTTTTCGAAAGACACACACATAAAATAGACTAGACATGGGTCGATCCTTGCTCTGAGAATGCTTCGGTATATATGTTTTGAGCGCTTTTTTTGTATATATTTGATTTATTATTTCATATATTTGATAGAAGTTTAATTAATTTTATTTTGTTTTAGCACACCTATGAGCAGCGCTGTTAGGAGGCCATAACCTAGCTGAAGTAAAGGACCACAGCTATTGTAGACTACCCACCAATTGATGAAGACTAGTTATGGCAAAAGGTAGTCAATAGTCCTTACATGAACCACATTTATAACAAGGGGACATTTTATGCAAGCAGTTTGTCCACTACTTCTGTCATTGTGGCATCTATAGGCACTGGGTCCACCGGTAATAATAATGAGATTTGCAAGCAAGTTCACTTGCAATGCCGAACTTCATCGTGTATAGGAGATGGAAGCGAAGACTCACGTTAGTTGCAGCAGATGGAAAAGAAGATAAAAGACAACGAAAAGGCAATGGAAACGAGAACAAGAAAACAAATGAAGAAGAAGATGATATCTTTATGAAACAAGATGAGGCTAGGCTGCTTTGTACATAAGACTCTGATGATGATGAAGATGGTGGCAATGGTGATGATGATAATGACGCTCTTGACTTCTCCTGATTAGTGCTACTATTTTATTTGTTATCTGTTGACTTTTTATTAGGTGTTGTTATTTATTGACTTTATATTTGTAGACTTTGTTACATTTACATTTTTTGCATTTTGTATTTAGATCAGTAATGTTTATAATTTATTAAGCGTATTTTTTATAATTTTTTATTATCAAATATATTTCAATATTTATAAATAGTGTTAAATAAAAAATTAGCTTTATAATTAGATAACATAGAGATTTCACTAAAAATTAGAAAAAAAATTACCCATTTTTTCCTTTGGTTACATAGAAAAAAAAATTGCTTACTTTACTATCTGAAAAAGAATTTGTCGGTAACAAAAATTACTGGCTAATTTTTTCTTCAATAAATTTTCTAGGAATTTTAATTTATTTTTTTTCTAGAGCATACTATTAGGGGAAAATCCGCTAGTAAATCCAAAGGAATTCGTCGGTAACTGGCCCCCTAGTAAATTTTTTGTTGAATTTGTTTAGCTTATTTTCGTCAATTTTTTTTCTGTTTGTAAAATCCATAGGTAAGTCCCATGGTAGCAGTTACTGACGGAAAAAATCCATCAGTAATAGTTTTCAATGACGTTATTACCGTGCATCAAAATCTGCTATAATGAAATTTTTTGCTAGTAACACAAAAAATCCACTAGTAATAGTTATTTTCTGGTAATGACTTTTGTAACAATGTTACATAAGAATTTAAATAGGTTATTTATCAAAACAGGTTCTAATTTGTTGTGTACAACTTATGACCTTTTATAAAATCAAAATATTTAACTTCTCAACATAAGTGTTTTGCACATCTTTATAAGAATACTCATTATAGATGACTAAAATAAATGGAAGAACTACCATTTTGGCTACCCGAAAGATTATGTCGCTGACAAAATAGCCTTCAAAAGAAACTATATTTTCCTGTACCCCTCAAAAGATCCATCTTATTTGATAAATTTAGTCAAAGGTCAATTAACCTCCATTTGTTAATGGAAATGATTATATTTTTTTTGTTTTATACTAAGTTCGCAGTGTAGAATCACTATTTTAGTTCCAAAATATAATAACTAGAAAAATTAGCTCATTTTACATTGAGATGACATTATAGAATGACCACTTTACCCCTCAAAACATCATATCTTTAATAAAATAGCCCTCAAAAGAATTACTTTTGTTAGCAAGAACAAAAACTAGTTAATGTTTAGGTGAATTTGTTTAATGGAATGGATCTTTAGAGGGTTATAGGTGAATATAGTTTATTTTAGTGGCTATTTTGTCGGTTATATAATCTTTTAGGGCTAAAATAGTGGTTCTCCCAAAACAAACATTTTTCTTATTGCACTTCTGAAGATAAAATAACTTACGAATGAGTTAATTTTTATCTAAGTCCTTGTTAGTTGTATGCCCTAGAAACAACATTCTAAGTCCTTGTCAGTTGTATGCCCTATTAATGGTAGTTTATTATTCTTTTATCCATAATTTATGTTTATTAGTATAACTCCATAAGATACTTGTTAGATACTTATATGAATTCTAATTGGACGTTATCATTTGGAAGATCATCACCTCTGTTAGTTTCCATGATTAATATGAGATACTGATGAAGATGGTGTAGTAAGTCTCATACTATACAACATTAGATGTCAAAACATATATGTGGACACTTATAGGGTAAGTGGATTGAACGTGACAAATAGATAAAGTTGACATGGTAATTTTACTGATGTCAATAAAACATTGTCTAGATCAAATAAGCGCATATAATCCTTAAACCTGATATGACAATGTTATCTTGCACATAGATAGCTAAAGTTTGCAAATCTTTGTATACTCATGCTATGCATTAGTATTAAACAGTTTGTGACTATAGTTAGTTTATGGAGATAGATGACTAGTCAAGACAGGATTCATTACCTCATGTAAATGAGAACAGATCCTATGGATGAGCGGTCGTTCTTGATCATAAAATCCTTGGCCAAGGTACTTGGACTTAAATAGAAAGGAGTTTCTAGCTCATTTCACATTGATTGAAGATTGAAAAACTTAGAGAATCCATATGTTCTAAGCTATAGGGTTTGAAATTATCCATGACCCTGGTCGAATTGGGATCTTATAATGAAAGTGCTTGAGTGCATGAGAAATGTGATTATTGGTTCACTATAATGTTCTAATTGATATATTCATCACTATTTGGGTGGTCATGACGTGCCATGCTAGGTGTTATCCATGACTTATGAGAACCAAGAGTATTTTGGGAATTGTACTTTAGGTTCATAAATGAGATTTCGATATTATCCAAAGTTTGATTTTATAATCTCATTACCAATTAATGATGAACTTAGTTAATTGCACACAATAGGATATGTATATGCCAAGAATGAATTAATTCTAATTTAGTTAATTAGAAATTAATTACTGAATTGGACTGGCAATTTGATTGCATAGTTGCTAGCACATCCGAAAGTCGAATTCAACATGGTGGTGAATCCTCAAAAAGAAAGAAGGTTTTATATGGAAAGTTTATATTTTAGAAACTTATGTTAGGGGTATTTTGGTCTTTTTTACTTTAGGTTAATATAAGAGATTAGATGACTTATATGTGAGATTATGTTATTTTGGTAAGTACAAAATTACATATGCCTATTTAAAATAAGAATTATTTGAAAATAAATTAATTTGAATTTTAAATAAGTTTTTGATTAGGAATCAATTGAGAATTGATATATGGCATAAGTGTCATCCTAATATTTGCGCATGCCAAATAAAATCTATAACACTAAAAAGAAAAGAATCTAACACCTATTGAAGAGGGAGATTGTGGCTCACACTTTGAAAAATGGGAGAAACCAATTGCGTGTATGGACAACTCCATCATCAAAAACCACTCCTTCACTCACTCCATACTAGTTTGAGGTTCCCAAAGGCAACTAAGAACAAGACTTAGACAAAAAGTAGTTCCTTGGCATATTGTGTTCATGTAGACAAACTAAAGTCATGCAGTTGTGTGGTTACATGTTCCTCAGACGAACAACTATTTTCTCGGGGACTTAGCTACAAGAGGTACATGTCCTACTTATTTTTAAAGTTTAGGTGTTTGTGTTATCTAAATGCTACGAAATGATATTGTGAGTAGAAAATAGCATGAGAAGAAGGGTTGAATCATGCCTTTAATTTCTTTTGAGTTTATGAAATACTAAACAAATTCTATCAAGTTGATCACTTGAAGGCAATAGAAAATATTGTTAATAGGCTTCAGAAAGTAACTTTTTAAACCAAGCAGTAACTATAGAAACTTCAAAAACTATTTTGAAATCATTTTAAAGAAACACACAACACAAATAAAAATGTATGCTACATGATAAAAAAATAAAAGAGAGAGAGAGAGAGAGAGAGAGAGAGAAAGAGATTACACATAGATTTTATACTGGTTTAACCAAACTCTACCTATATCTAATTCTCAACAACTTTTTGAGTTCAACAAAACAATTTCTCATCCATGAGAAAGAAATATATTCTTTAGGTAGCATTCTCAAGCTATCTCTAGTAAGCAGTAGTTCCAATTTACTCTCACTTCAAGTAGTCTATGTCCTAGCCTCTTCAAGCTATCCTTACTTAATCACTACTGGATTAGGGTACAAGGTTGTGATTTGGGTTGGTTCTCTCTAACAAAGAACACTCAAGTTTCTTTTCTTTTAATGACAAAATAGTGTTTGATTTGAAACTTGAGAGACTTCTTTCTAAGTTCTTCCTAAGAAGAAGATGTTATCTAATGAGTACTAAAAAGAAGATTTTTAGGAACAGAAACTTATTACAAGAAGTACTAGGTGAACTTTCAGAAAGTATATTAAGGTATCAGTGCTGGTTGTGCAAAAATTCCTTCTTATAGAAAGGTCTCATCCTTTTATACTTGGATTTTGAATTGGACTATTGTCCCTTCATTTTACCTCGTCTCGACACATTTTGATCTTCTTTTTGCATCCTAGTAACTGTCCCCTAGGAGAGTATTTGAGCTGTGTCAGTGTTGTCTTTGTAGAGAGGTTGACAATGTGGTTTTTGGACACCTTCAGAGACAACTTTTAGTTTTTGAATTATGATTTCTGAACTTTTCTTCTAGAATACAAGCTATTTTTTTAAGTATAAAAGTGATATGTCACTATCAATACTTTTCTGAAGGTTCACTAAATTTGAAATTCAAATTTCCCTAGGTTAATGTTGACTCAATACAGTTTCTGAAAAAAACATGCTGTCTAATGTAGCTTCACTCTTTCTAATCTTCGTTTTGATCTTCTAAGCTTAACTCTAAGCTTGATAACTATCTTCTTAACGTGTAGAAAGTGTTCAGAGTTGATACTCATCTTAATTGAAGATTAGGGTCATGATATTGTAAGAGTTTGAACCATAGTATTAAAAACCGATTCGGACTGGCCAGTTCGGCCGGAAAACCGGTGACCCGGTCGTGAAACCGATCCAAGTTAGTATTTGGATCGGTCCCACATCAAAACCGGTGCGACCCAGTTTGACTCAGTCAGTTTTGTATCAAAACCGGTGACTTGGCCGGTCGAACCGGTGGAGTTTTTATTTTTTTTGCTTTTTTTTTTGTTTTTTTGTTCTAAATGATGACTTTTTCAAAAACCTTAAAAAAACTAATTTGACTTATAGAAAAATGTAATAACTTTATTTATATTGTGATAACTTATGAGTTTGTGATGAAAAACTTTGTGAGTCTGCTTGTATAATTTTGTTTTGAACTTGTCAATTATGATTCGTGAATGTGAAATATGAATAATATCTTGGAATTTATGTTATTTATTTATGCTTTTATATTTGGACCCTCTAAAGAGTATTAAATTGTTATTTAGTTGTCACTTTATTGTATTTTATTTAAATTTTTATATTTTTTTTGTATAAATTTGGTTCAACCGATTCGACTAGTGACCCACCGGTTGAATTAGTGACCCAGTGGCCCGGTGCGTCAACTGTGTCGATCACCGGTCCGAGTCTGAAAACTATGGTTTGAACCAATGGATTTTTTACTTTCTAATGTGTGAGATACTTTCTGAAGCTCTATTCTTGGTTTCTGTCACTGGACAATGCTCTCTCATGTTTTTAACATATTTTTAGCTTGCTTTTTGAAGTATTTTTCACATCTTTAAAACCTTGAATCTCTTTGAATGAGATTTAAATCATGTAAAAGCATGATGTTTAACAAAGGTTGTCACTACCTCTTCAAATTAGAATTAAAAATAGTTCCAAGTACCAAATCCACCAAAACTATATTTAGGATGAATTCAGTCATCTTTCAAGGAGGCTATGCCACTTAGTTAGAAATTAGGGGTTTTGAGAATTAAAATTGAGATAATTGAAAATAAGTAGGAAAAATCAATGATTAAAGGCACTAGTGCAAAATATTCCTAGGATTGGAATTAATTATCATATACAAAGTATTGAACATATTAGTGACTATTAGTAATTAATTACTAGCCATTATACTAGTAAACGGGATCCCAATTTATTAGAAATCACATTGATTTAATGTAACAATTGCTATAGCCTAATTGCCAATTGAAAAGTTAATTATAATATTCTCCCTCAAACATAAACCAATTGATCAACCAATTTATGCCTAAGGGGTTTCCCTAAACAACGATCATCAAATTAGTTATTCCAATAAAAATTGTAACAATCGTAACAATAATTATAAAAATAGAAACTTTTGAATATTGAGAAAATTATTGCATTTAATTAAAAAAAGGTCTCAAATATCATCTCAATTCAACTGGAAACTTTTACACTAGTAAGGAAATTCAGTTCTCCATTTCTGGAGGATTACAACAGTAAAATTAAAAGAGTACTTGAAGACAATAGTAATAATCCTTATGAAAATCTCCAAGAACAAATTCAATTAACCAAAAGAACCCCCTAGAGAAAAGAGTAGAAAAGAAGAGGTAGAGAGATGAAAAGAGAGAGTGATAAAGAGAGAATCCTAGCTTCACTAGAGCCTTGTCCTCGAGTGATTCTTCAAGCCATTTTACCAAGCACTGCGATGCTTAGTAGTGAGTTGCCTTTTTGCGCTTTTGTTCCCTTTTTGCAATCCCTTAGCTCCAAGCTCCTTCGAAAGAGTTCATAGCCTTATTCTTGACATTTTCCACTTAATCCAAAGCTCCTGTATATAAAATCATACTCAAAGAGACAAGTTAAACGCAATAGGATGTAATTAAAATTATTCCAAAATCAGTGCAATAGTAAATGATTCTATAAAAAATACACAATGAGGACCAGGTCAAAGTTCTAATTGTTTATATCAATAGCGCAAATATACTTATGCAAAAATCTAAAGTTTAGAAGCAAGTTATATATATAATTACCAACTAGTTAATATCAATTTCAAATTGAAAGTTTTAAAAATGTTCAAATCTTTCAAAAAAAACTCATACATTATATTATCTAGAAAATAAATTTAATCAAAAAGTATTCAACACGATTGTAATAAAGGATAATTAACTTATTACAATTATTATAATTGATACATTCTCTAAATAAAATAATCTAAAAAAAATAATGTGATCAAATTTCTCCCAATTCTTTATCAAATATTTTTGTGTTCCAAAAACTTACTGTTTCATATTAGTAGTCAATTCCAGGAATAAGAGCATTGCATATATAGATAACAGATATCAATCCCATGAATTTGAAACTAAACCATGTATAGTATCAGCAGGAAAAAAAAAAGAACATGTCCATCAAAATATTGCATAAAATTAAGAATTTGTCTATCAACAACTAACAATAGACTAAACTCATTAGTTATAAAAAAAAAACTTCCTAAACAAAAAAAAACTAAAAAAAATTCTACCATAATGAAAAAGGTAAACTAAAAATTCAAATAAAAATCAATAGAGAGCTTGAAAATGAAAGCATCAACAACAACAAATTAGATCTTATCCATCGCAACTTGAAAAGCTCTCATGTTATTAATAACCGTAATAAAAGTATAAACATTCCCTTTTTTCAATGAGTCCAATTTGTAGAATTTCATTGATTCTAAGCCATGATTGCTTAAAATTGGAAAGAAGAAGATGAAGGTTAAGGCATGGAATAATGAGCAAAAATGAATTATATTGAAAGAGTGAAGACAAATAGAAATAATAGAAAATAAAAACAATTAATAATAAATTAACACTATCACTAAGATCGACAGAAGGAGATGGCTGATATAAAGTACATTGTACCATATATTCTATAATTTGCTCACTTATATACCCTACATTCTTAAAGCTTTCATGAGTGAAAATATAATTGTTTGATTGACAGTCATAATTATTTGCTTGATAATTATAATTATTTGATTAGCATTGCACATTCAATGTCTTTGATTGGTAGTCATAATTATTTGATTGGTATTTTACATTTATTAAGGGGGATTATAATTTTTAATTGTCAATTACTTTACATTATATATTTATTAAGTAGGATTATAATTTTTAATTTTCAATTATTATTACTAAATCAATTACTTGATATAATTACTGCATTTATTGGATTTTCATAGGCAGGAAATCAAATGCACGGTTGCATGACACGTCACCCCATTTCCTTTCTTGTAAAACCCGATTTTAGCATCTATAATGCTAATATTCCAGATTTCTATGAGGGAAAATTTTCCAAGTATCATAATAGGAATGATTTAGGACCCTCAATTTTTAAGAAATTAATTAATAATTTTTATTAAAAAATAAAACTATAATTATTACATATTATTAGAATATTATTGACAATCATCAGTATTTAATAATAAAATTTTACTATATAAATCTATATATTAATAATAATTCAAAGGATTAAATAATGGGGTTTTGACAAGTGTCACTTTGAGTAGTTCTTTTTTTTCTTAAATTTCTAAAGTTCAAAGGGAACTAAATGTAAATTTTTTAATTTTTAAAAAGTGACATTACATTTAATTTTAACTTTAATAACTAGAGAAATAAAAAAGGATAATTGAAAGAAATAACACAAAAAGGAATATTTGGATTTAACTTCATATCCATTAATTTTTTTGAAAAAATATAAATTAGGAAAATTCTATTATTCTGTTTAAACATTGAGTCTCAAATACTATTTTTTTGAAAAAATGATTATTTATGGGATCGAAATGATTTTATTTAGAAAGAATTATTTAAGTAAAATATTTAGAAGTAATAATTTGATTGGTTAATAATAATTTTCAGTAAAAAGCCACATTTATACAATAATGATACTAATAATTATTCTATACTAATAATAATTCAAAGGGCTAAACAATGAGGTTTTAAGAACTGTCAAACTTGGAATTATTCTTTTTAACTTAATTTTTACATTTCAAAGGGACTAAATTTAAAATTTTTAAATTTTAAGAAGTGGCATTACATTTAATTTTAATTTTATAGCTAGAGAAATAAAAAAAAGGAATAATTGAAACAAATAAAACAAAAAGGAATATTTGGATTTAACTTTGTGTTTGTTAAACTTTTCAAAAAAAAACCACAAATTAGAAAAATAAATTTAATTATTCTGTTTAAGCATTGAGTGTCAAATACTATTTTTTTTTCAAAGATAGTTGTTTAAATGACTTGAATGATTTGCTTTAGAAAGAATTATTTAAGTATTCTATTTAGAAATAATAATCTATAATCTATCTATAATATTAATATTCTAAAAGTGAATTAATAAGGGAATTAGGGCCCTTAGTTTTTAAAAAGTGAATTAATGATTTATTTGATATAACACTGTAATTATTACATATTATTTTAATATTATTGATAATAAACAGTATTTAATAGTAGAATTGCATTATAAAAATCTATACTAATAATAATCTATACTAATACTAACACTAATTTGTACTAATAATAATTCAAAAGATTAAATAATGAGGCTTTGACAAATGTCACATTTTGAGTGTTTCTTTTTTCCTAAATTTTTAAATTTCAAAAGGACTAAATTTAAAGTTTTTAATTTTTAAAAATTGATTTACATTTAATTTTAATTTTAACTAGAGAAAGAAAAAAGAAATAATTGAAAGAAATAAAACAAAAAGGAATATTTGGATTTAACTTTATGTCCATTAAAATTTTTTCAAAACTACAAATTAAGAAAATAAATTCAATTATGCTATTAAATTGAGTGTCAAATACTGTTTTTTTCCAGAAAGATAGTTGTTTAAGAGACTTAAATGATTTGATTTAGAAATAATTATTTAAGCACACTTTTTAGAAATAAAAATTTGATAGCTTAATAATAAATTTTAGAAAAATGCCCCATTTATGCAATAATGATACTAATAATAATTCAAAGGGCTAAACAATGAGGCTTTGACAAGTGTCACACTTTGAATGGTTCTTTTTTTCTAACTTTCTTAAATTTCAATGGGACTAAATTTAGAATTTTTAATTTTAAAAAGTGACATTACATTTAATTTTAATTTTACTAACTAGACAAATTAAAAAGGAATAATTGAAAGAAATAAAACAAAAAGGAAAATTTGGATTTAACTTCATGTTCGTTAAACTTTTCTTAAACAATGCAAATTAGAAAAATAAATTCAAATATTTTGTTTAAACATTGAGTGTCAAACACTATTTTTTTTCAAAAAGATGGTTATTTAAGTAACCTAAATGATTTGATTTAAAAAGAATTATTTAAATACACTGTTTAGAAATAATAATTTTCAGACAAAGAAGCCCAATTGTACAATAATAATACTAATAATAATTTATAGGACTAAGCAATACGGCTTTGACAAGTGTTACAGTTAAGTGATTCTTTTTTTCTTGAATATCTAAATTTCAAAGGGACTAAAGTTAAACTTTATAATTTTTAAAAAGTGACATTATATTTAATTTTAATTGCAATAACAAGAGAAATAAAAAAGGAATAATTGAAAGAAATAAAACCAAAAAGGAATATTTGGATTTAACTTTATGTCCGTTAAACTTTTTTAAGAAAACTATAAATCAGGAAAATAAATTCAATTATTCTATTTATACAGTGAGTGTCAAACATTATTTTTTTTCAAAAAGATAGTTATTTAGGGATCTAAATAATTTGGTTTAAAAAGAATTATTTAAGTACACAATTTAGAAATAATAATTTGATTGGTTAATAATAATTTTCAGAAAAAAACTCCAATTATACAATAATAATACTAATAATAATTTAGATGATTCAATTATATTTAATTTATTTTGAATAAATTAATACTACAATTATTCTATATTGGATTCAACTTTTTGACTGTTGAGCTTTTTTTTAAGCACATGTAATTTTTTACAATACTTTTTGCTTACAAAATTAAATTTTAAATCAAAAATTATCATTACTTTCTTTTCCTATGTATAAAAAAAAATTATAATTAAAGAATCCCAAATTAAAACACACCTAAATCATTCCTAAACTCTCTTCTTTATGCAAGAGGAACATGATTGCTCCGATTAAGCTATCTAATCCAGGAATTTGAATATTTTTCTCAAATTAGCCACCCAAACCAATTCATTCCTATTTAGCCATTAAAAGCAGACAAGTTGGAGTGATTATTGTTGGCTCCAAAACCCTTTAGAAAGCTTTTTAACTTAAGATTTTATAGTATTCACCAGGACCATTCTTGTAAACATACAAGTTCAATCAATGAGATATTTTTCACAATAGCATGATTTAACATGATTATAATCTTATTCAAAGAGATTGAAAATCTTAATGATGTGAAAAATAGTTTTACAAGTGAGCTTGAGTATGTTATATACACGAGAAAAGAATTTCAAGTTCAGAAACCAAGTTCAAATCTTTAGAAAAATGATTTACGCATTTAGAAAGTATTGCTTGATGAAGAAATCAATCTTTTCCTGAAGCAAGTCGCGATCACAATCATCAATCACAATGAAAAAATCACTATTGAGATCAGACTGAAGTAAAGAAGATCAATTGGAAGATCAAAAATTGAGGAAGCATATAAGAAAGCACGTGTATTCAGAAACCATGCACACTTTGTAGAAAATAAGGGAAAATTCAAATTTGAAATTAAGTCAATTCCTAAAAAAGGGCTGATAGTAACATATTACTTTTTCACTCAACTATCTCAGCTTCTAGAAGAAAGAGTTTAGAAACCATATCTAGAAAGTAAAAAACAGTTTCTGAAGCTTTACTTAGAAATCACATTTGACAACGGTCTTTGCATCTATAAAAGTAGGTCTATCCCAGCTGAGCTAGTCTTCTAGATGGCATTTCCCAAGACACAAAAAGAATATCAACACATGTTAAGAGGAAGAGAAATCAGGAGACAATGTTGTGATTTGAAGATCAAGTATAAAATGATGTTATGTGCATACAACTCAAGACTTTTGACATTTGACAAGAACACTAACATAAAAATCCATTTTTCTTCTTCTTCTTCAAAGTACATTACACCTTATAATCAGTTTCTGTTTCTATAAAAATTTTATTTCTAGGTTTTATTAGATAACATCTTTTTCTTAGGAAGAATTTTCAAGAAGAAGTCATTCTAGTTTTTCAACTCATACACTGTTATATTCCTAGTAAACTTGACTGTATCTTAGTCGGAGTGTGCTAACCAAACCAAACTCATTGTACCCTAGTATAATAGTGATCATTATGAGGTTACCTTGAAGAGGCTAGTAAAAAGACTACTTGGAGTAAGAGTAAATTGGAACTATTGCTAATTGGATGTAGCTTGATAAGGCTATCCAAAAGCTATCTTACTTTCTCTGGGTTAAGAAAGGGTTAATTAATGGAACTCAACGAGTTGTTAAGAATTAGATGTAGGCAGGGTTGGCCAAACCAATATAAAAATTATTGTGCAGTATTTCTCTATCTCTTCTTGTCCTTTTTATGTTCAGCATTTGTGATTTATTATGCTATACAATTTAGGAAAATGTTTTAAAACAGTTTATGAGTTTTCACTAGGTTCATAAAGTAATTTTCTGAATCCTGCTAATAAAGATTTCTGCTGTTTTCAAGTGAAACTTGATAGACTTTATTTAAGCTTTTTAGAATACAAAAAAGAGTTAAAGCACGATTTAACCCCATTTCTCATGCTATTTTCAGCCTACCGTTATTTCATAGGATTAGAAATCAATGTATTTTATTTTCAAATTTATAATATATAATCTATCTATAATATTAATATTCTAAACTCCTATGAGAGAAAGTTTTTCAAGTGTCGTAATGAAAATGTTTTAAGGCTCACAGTTTTTAAAAAGTTAATTATTGATCTTTTGAAAAAAATAAAATAGCAATTATTACATATTATTAACATATCATTGATAATCATCAGTATTTAATAATAGAATTCCACTATAAAAATCTATACTAATAATAATCTATACTAATCTATACCAATAATAATTTAAAGAATTAAATAATAAGGCTTTGACAAGTGTCACACTTTGAGTGGTTTTTTTCTTGAATTTTTAAATTTCAAAGGGACCAAATTTAAATTTTTTAATTTTTAAAAAGTAACTTTACATTTAATATTAATTTTAATAACAGAAAAATAAAAAAGGAATAATTGAAAAAAAAACAAAAGGGAGTATTTGGATTTAACTTTATATTCTTTAAACTTTTTTTTCAAAAAAAACTACAAATTAGGATAATAAATTAAATTAAATTATTCTATTTAAACATTGACTGTCAAATACTTTTTTCCATAAAGATGGTTGCTTAAAGGACCTAAATGATTTCGTTGAGAAAGAATTATTTAAATACACTGTTTAAAAATATTAATTTGATTGGTTAATAATAATTTTTAGAAAAAACCCAATTTATGCAATAATAATACTAATAATAATTCTGAGGACTAAATAGACTTTGACAATTATCATACTATGAGCAGTTTTTTTTTCTTGAAATTTTTAAATTTCAAAGGGGCTAAATTTAAAATTTTTAATTTTTAAAAATTGACATTAAATTTAATTTTGATTTTAATAACTAGACAAATAAAAAGGGAATAATTGAAAGAAATGAAACAAAAAAGAATATTTAGATTTAACTTTATGTTCGTTAAACTTTTAAAAAATAACTATAAATCTATAATCTATCTATAATAATAATATTTAAAACTCATTTGGAGGAAATTTCTACAAGTGTCATTTTTAACATAATTTAGGGCTCACAACTTTCATAATTTGAATAATTAAAAAGATAAATTTAGTTATTATATATAATTAGAATATCATTGAAGATTATTATGAATATGGGTCTATGATTTTGGAATGTGATTTCAATTTTGAATTTATATGGTACATATGGAATCTGATTTCTATTCAAAAAAGTATGGTATATTATAAGTCAATATAATCAATTACAATATTTAAATTTCAAATTCAAATTTAATGCATATTCTTTTGATATACGTAGTAGTTAATATTAATTATCATATCGATTATCATTTATATTCATTTCTCATGTGATTTCAAAACTATAATTTCACTCACTTTACTCTTACATTTCTCATGATAAAAATTGTCTTTATATTTAGATTTCATTTTCGAGAATCCTTTACATCTTTTTCATTAAACAATTTCTTCTCTCATCCATGTCTTTTCTAATAATTTTTATTTTGATTGTTCTTATAAATGTCTTTTTTGTTGGGATGGACGATGAGCAGAGAAGATTTCTTCTTTGGAACGTCGTTGGCAATAATCAATGAGTCTTTAGTAAGAGAGCTACATGAATTACCCATTGAAGGCAGACCGTTGTGATAAGAATAGAAAGACAAAGGTTAGGCCATAGAAATGGGCGAGGGATAATAATTTTTCGCGTTTCTTCGTATCTATCATTTTAAACCACAATTTATCTCATTCTTCTTCTTATGTTTGAATTTTTCTATGTCCCTCTTCTTTATGTTATTGATCTTGATTTTATTTTTCATACAAGAGAGTTTAGCATTCAATTGAATCTTGATTTGTTTTGGTTATTTTTGTCTTCTGTTGACATGACACAACTCATTGGAAAAACAACAATGATTTGTTTGAACAATATAGAGAAGGCCTTGCTGCCCAAAATTGTTGCTAACTTGAAATAATGGAGCTCTCTTATAGTGCTAGGGACAAGTGAGAACAACATGAATCACTACTTGTGATTTGCATTCTTAGTAAATGATGCATGCGTGGTTACTCTGACTTTATTATTGACCTCTTTCATGTTACAATTTGTTTAATTTCTACTACCAATATGTAACTGTGATGAATGATTTTCACTTGGAATTTGAGATAGAGATTATACGTTGACTAAATTATAAAACATTTGTCTGTATCTTTTCCTTTTCATACCTAGCGCATATTTTAAATTTTAAAAGACATAATCTTATTGAAACACTTTGTTCTAATGAGCGTATTACATATAAATGTCAATTACTAATTCAATTCAAAATCATATTAAAATAACATTGTGAGCATAGATACAAAGATCAAACATGTTACGTGTATAAAGCTGATAATAATTTATAAATTAATGCATATTTATTTCTATGTGAATAATAATAATTAGCAGTAATATTTAAGACTAATTACATAGAACATTTTCTATGCATCATTTATAGAGCAAATTGTGTCCTACCATTTTCATAATCTTAACTTTTAAAGTAGGTTTGTGAATTAAATTTACATTTTATTTATTAATATTTTTTCTAATCATGCCTCTGTATCTTTCTTCTCAAATACTTTACAAAATATCTTAATTGAAATTACTTAACATTAAAACATTAAAATTTTATACCTATAATTATAATATTAGTGATAACAAACCTATTATAATCAATGATAATTGACGTGTGTAACTATTATAATTATAGAAAAGGTACAATAATATGTTGTATTCCTATCAATATTTGAATTTTTAAAAATAAAAAAATTCAAATATTTGAAGGAAAAAAAGTCAACTTAAAAATTTAAAATTCATTCACCAACTTAAATATTGAAGAATATTCATTCTTTTACGTATTGGGATTCATTTTGCATAGTTAATCTTTATATGCATATTCTTTTCCAAATCATCAATGCATATTTTCTTCTAAATCATCCTCTTTATATATATATATATCAACAATCTATTTTTCAATTATTCCTCTTTCCCTAAAAGTTTAACTTCAAATTTGGAGTTTTTAAAAATGATAAAATAAATAAATATAAACTATCTATCTATCATTCCACTACAACATATTTGACTTAAACATTTCAACTTATCAATTCCATAATTTTTTCATATTAACTTTTTTAAAAAAAAGCCTTCAATTTTTCAACATTAAAATATTTTCAAAAAATAAATTTCGCAATTTACACTTCTTTGATAATAATACTAAATAGTTTTTATTGTTTAGGTAATTACATTACTTTTTTAACTGAAAATAATTGTGTAATTGATACCCTACTTAAATAATTGAGATGACATAAATTAGGATTATTTATATTTTTTTACTAATTATAACATTAATTATAATATATATTTAAATTGATATTTTAAAGACAAAACCCCTATTTTAATCTCTCTAAAATTTCAAGTCGGACAAATTGTTCTCTGTAAAAAATAAATTCCCAAATTGGTCCTTGTAAAATTAAAAACTTGGACAAATTAGTTCCTGTTAAAAAAACTCTCAAATTAGTCCCTGCAAAAATGAATTATCGAACAAGTTAGTCAACTTATTCAACTTAATAGAGGGATTAACTTATCTGATTATTCAATTTTGCAGGATCAATTTGTCTGACTAAATTTTATATGGAGTAATTTGAGAGGTTATTTTTATAGAAACTAATTTGTTTGACTTTTTAATTTTATGGAGACCAATTTAGGATTTTATTTTTCACAGGGACTGATTTGTCTAACTTAAAATTTTACAAGGACAAAAATGGGTATTTTGTCTATTTTAAATTACTAAAAGGATGTATAATGAAATTAAAAAAGGTGTAATTGAAATTACATAAATTAAATTTATTTATTATTTTTATTAATTATAAAGTATATTTTATATTTTTATACATTAAATATTTTAATTTACTAAAAAGATGTAAATAATTTGAGATGACCAAAAAATTAGCAGAAATGGGTTTTTGCTATTAAGCGGGGATTATCCGCGATGAGGACTGGACGGGGACATGTTTCGTCTTTATTGGGATGGGGTGGAGTCCCTATTTGGTTAACTAAGCATTGATGGGGAATAAGGTCCATGCACCATGAAACCCACCAATTTTCTATTTATATAAATGATTTAAATATCCACTAATGTGTGTGCGTGTGTATATATTGAATTTGTATTATATATATTTTTTCATTTTTAATTTGGATTATGTTGCATTAGTAGCATTTATTATTATGGATATTTATATTTTGAATTTTAAAATATTTTTAAAATTTTTCTCTTTTTAGAATTTCTTGAATGAACCCGCGAATCCCCACAGGGATTCAAATCCGCACGGAGTGAGGAATGGGGACCTATAACCAGGATGATGATGAGGACGTGAGGCAAAATTCTAAATGGAAATAGGACACATATCTCTTCTCTTATAAATACCATCATTATTCAATAAATGGCTTACGATATAACAAAAATATTTACTTATTCTTTTTTATTATTCAACAATTTCAGCTTTCAAAACGTATAAGATTTCCATAAAATAAGCTCTTTATTGTTAATTAAAAGTCATCCACTGAGATTTTTTCAACTTTATAAAAGATATATTTAAATAAATTATTATTTATTTTCGATAATGGTCAATAACCTATCTTTTATTATCATTTCGTGCATCGCACGACATAAATAACTAGTTATATACATGATATGATATGATTTCCTACAACCGTTGCCATGAATTCAATCTCAGATATTTGCGCCCACTGCCTAACTTTCTGGCCCAGAGAGCTATAAATATGACAAATATAAATGTGTCCCTTTGATAAACCTACCCATTGGCATTAGGTAAGAGAGCTATAAATATGACAATCATCTGATTTCTTAGCATACATGTCCCTTTGATAAACCTACCATTGTAGTATAGTGCAAATAATTGACTGAATGGAACATCTTGATCGTGTGCAAAGTGGTCCCGGAAACACTGCAATTGACACATAGGATTTTACATAGGTAAAGTTCTTGGATAGAATTGATGTAGGACTTGGGAGATGAAAGTGTACGAATTTAATTAATGATGCAATGCTGACAAGGTTGTTGCATGAAATTCAGAATCAAAGAGGTGAAAATAAAAAATAGTTAAATTTCACAGGAGTAAAACATAAACTTTGGTAAAATAGTATATACAGGGAGGATATCATTGATATGTTAGAACGAACACAGCAATGATCTTGTAATCAACCATGCAACAGGTCCACAATATGGGCCAAAAGTGCTTTGCCGACAGACTTGTGATAAAAATGTTGATTGCTGAATGTATCCAACGCGCGTTGAATTGAACGAAAAAGTAAGAAGAAAATATGAAGGTAATGTTTGATTTATTCCGTGTTTTCATTTCTTTTCATCGATAAAAAGATAAGGAGGCGTTTATTGTTTTTGTTCTTACCTAAAAATAGTGATAAGACTACTGATATCTTTGGTATTCATGTAAACAAAGGATAGGGTACCTGCAAAGACATTCTAGACACTCAAGTCAGTGAGTGAACGAGACGTAGAGATTCTGAGAATAGAGAGTAGGAAATACCTAGGAGGCGTTGAGCCCCTTTCATAATAATAGGCGACCCGGTAATAAATCAAGCAGCGATCCTCCTTGAATAAGGAAGATATTCATGAGATTTAGTGTAGATTGGATTATTCCGTATTTAGCAGGAGATATAATTAAATATAAGAGATATAATATGATAATAAGAGATTCTGTTAAACAATAGGAGATATCTTATTGTTTTGAAGTCAATCCAATTAACAAATATTAGGAGAGAATCTTTAGGGGCTCATTATGGCACAAAGGTGACTTGTAGAGCCCTTGTCCAAGCTCTCTATGACTGGGCCGAATTCTTTGGGCCCATATTTATAGTCTAGTATAGTTTCAAAATTTAAGATTATAGCCCCAGGAATCACTTTTATGAGAATATTATATTTGAGAACATTATTTTCAAATACTTTTAAAAAATTGTTATTCCCAAAAATATTATTCCTGAGCATTTTACAAATTTTTTTGCTAACATTCAATATTCCTGAAATTATTTGTTAAGATTTCTAGCAATAAATATATATTTTTTTGTTTTACTATACATAATCCTAGTAATATATGTCATAATTTCCAAAATAACTCTTAGAATGTATCAGTGCTTGTAGGAGTAAGATAATTTAAGATATTTTAATATTTTTATTCAATAGTTATTACCCCTAAGTCATGTGAATATTTTATTACCACCCTATATTATGGGAATAAAATCTCATTAAAACATGGTAATATTTCCTTTTCGGAAATAATTAATACCTGAGAATATATTTATAAAACTTGAAACAAAAATAGTAATGAACTATTCCCAATCAATTATTCTTGAGAATAAATTAGTTTATCTTAAAGCAAACTTACTCTAAGTTTTTATTAATAACTAAAATGTCATGTTTGGACAATTCAAAGATGATATTTAAAAATAATAATAGCAATAATACCAAAGAAAATTAAATTAATTATGAATTGATTATATATCTTGTGATTAGAGATTTATTCTCTTAAAGGAGCTTTTATCTTAAAGGGACTAATCACTGCTGTTGGCTGTAGATATCTTGGGAAATAAAAAAAAAAGATTATATAAATTAATACACTTAATTGAAATAAATTATAATAGATATTTATATTGTGATCATGAATAATCTCTTCCTAAGCTTAAGTTGTTGGACAAAGATACATGAATGAATTCATATCTTTCGTACCCTTTGACACATGTCTTTTTCGGGTTTGAAACGTGAATGATTTAAAAAAAATGAAGGATAACTCGATAGTTTATAATTTAATTATCTATTAGTTCTTTTATTTCAATCAACATGATTTTTTTATTGGTCACTTGATTGTTGTTGGTATTAAACATTGGTAATACTTTTGAAAATTAACTTAGATTTTATAATTGTATGGTTTTATAATAATGACTAATTTAATTTAATGTTGTTAAAAATTATTTTCGGGTTAAGTTTATTTTACTCTCATACTTTAGGCTATGTGTAATTTAAAGCTTGACTTTTAATTAAAACATGTCATTCGACCTGCTAAGATTTTCAAATCGTGTTAAAAATCTCTTTTATTAACTTCCCATCAATTTGCACCGTTAAGTTATGTGCCTATCACATGATGTGTTTTATGGAGACAAACACCATTAAACAATGGGAATGATAAATGTCCATCACCACACTTACACTATATACTTACACCAAGTTAAAAGTTGTAAACCAATATACAAAAAGTTATAAACTCAAATGTAAAAAGTTAAAACTAATGTGCAAAAAGTTTTTGCATACTTGTTTACAACTTTTTGCATATTGGTTTATAATTTTTTGCATGCTGGTTTATAACTTTTATATATTGGTTTACAATTTTTAACTTGGTGTAAGTGTATGGTGTAAGTATAGTGGTGGTTATGTATCACTCCTCTTAAACAAATTTATCAACCCTAAACCCTTCCCTCCCTCACTCATCAAAACTCAAACAAACACCACAAACTATTCCACTCATCATGAATAATTTTTCACTACTACTCCTTGAATTATGTGATTTGAAACTCACTTTCCTTCTTTTTCTTACCCTTTCTTGCATTTTCTATCATTCCAAACACTATTTCATAAATCCTTTCAAAAATTTCAAATAACCTAAATTCCCAAATTTTCCTTAGTTTCTTTCACTTTCTGGCTCCCCAAATAATTTTCCACACATTTCCATCACCCAATCTACTATATATCTTCTTTCTATGAAATTTACTTTGTCATTCGCTCTATTTCTAAAAAATCTAATATGATGACAAACACAATAAAACAAGATCCTGATCGATCCTTTTCAAGATCCTAATTTCATTCATGTCCGGCGAGGCTTTTGGCACGGTTCACATTATTCGTCTTTGATCGAACTCATATTTCTCCAGTTTGATTTTTGGCAAATAACTCCTATAACAATCCTGCTACTTTATGGATTGACAACTTTCCCCACAAACCAACACGGGTCTTTTTAGCGTGCTTTGTCCCCATTCACACGCTTTCTAGGAAAACTTTCCAAGAGGTCACCCATCTCAAAATTGCTCCAAGTCAAGTATAACTATGGAGTTCTTTAATGATGGGCTACCAAAAAGAAAATGTATCTTGTTAGTATAGATAGTACAAATCAATTCATATAAGCCTTCCTTAACTGTGTGGTCCCATACCTACATAGTCTTAGGATCCCTCTTATTCGGCTGTGCAATTGGTTCATTCATGTATTCCCCCGCTTAGAAGTCTACCAAGAGCCGCTCTTTGTCCGTGTCTTTTTGCACCGGCGATCACTTCCCGATTTCGTCACTGGGCGTTACATCTTGCAATGGCGACAATTAAGTGGATTCAAACTGGACTTTGTATGGCAAAAGGTTGGATTTTGCGGTGGTGGTAGTAGTGGTTTCTAGTGGTTTTGAGCAGGCTTTGTGAGGCTTAAAGGTGGAGGCTTCTAACGGTGACTGATTAGTGGTTGTCATTGTGTCTAGTGGGGCTTGCTTTGTGATGGGTAGCAGAGGTGCTATGCGACGGCAGAGATCGGTGACTACAATAGTTTAACCCATGCACAAGGATGAAGCTACCATTTTTGGAACCTTGTGGTTGAGATGGAGGTTCTTTTTGCAGTTGCAGCATTAGCCATTACAAGTGAGGATTGGAGATTTGGTTGTATTTCAATGGCTTGATGAGAAATGATTGTGGTTCCTTTGTTTGATTGGTATTTTTGTAATTTTGAGCTTTTTTTTTTGTTCGTGATATAGGGTGGTAAGGTTGGCAGCTATGGTTGGTTTGGTTTGTGATTTTTGGTTGAGGGATGAACAGAGGTTATCGCCTACCTTTTCAAATTAGAAATTATTTCAATATTAAGGTGCACAAAAAATGTAGTAAAGGGCACAATCTAGGTCATTTTTCAAGGAGGCTTTATCACTTAGTTGGGAAAATTTGGGGGGTTTTTAAAAGTGAAATTAAAGCAATTAAAATTAATTGAGAAAATGTAATATTTCTAGGTTTGGAACTGGTTATCACAGTCCAAATATTAAATTCATTAGTGGCTATTAGTAATAAATCACTCGTAATTATACTAGTGATCGATCGACCTCTAGAATTTGACCAATGCAAATAACTAATAAACGAGATCTCAGTTTATTTAGAAATCACATTGATTTAATGAACCAATTGCTATAGCCTAATTGCCAATTGAAAAGTTAATTCTAATATTCTCCTTCAAACATAAACCAATGGATCCATCAATTTATGCCTAAAGAGTTTCCCTAAGTAATGATCACCAATTTAGTTACTCCAAAAAGAATTGTAATAATCGTAACAATAATTATAAGAATAGAACCTGTAGAACATTGAAAAAACTAATTATTCAATATAAAAAGGAGGTCTCAAACATCATCCTAATCTATCCGGAAACCCTCACACTAGTAGGAAAATCTCCAGAGATTTACAATAATGAAAATAAAAAAGTACCTTAAAATAATAGCAAGGATCATTGCTATAATCCCCAAGAAAAAATCAACTATCCTATTGAAATGCCTAGGGAGAAAAGAGTGGAAAAAAAGATGTAGAGAGAGGAAAAGAGAGAAAATTCTAGTATCCTAAACTGTAGACTAGAAACTAAAACTAGGGTAAAAGTCTATGTCTGTAACAGCCCAGGCGACCCGGCGATGCAGATATTGTCCTCTCTAGGCACTTGTCGACTACAGTCGGGATTAGCTCTCAAGGTTTTGTTCTTCCACCTTTAGGAGGGGTCCACTCCCTTTATAAGGCATGCGTCGTTCCCCTCTCCAATCGATGTGGGACTAGCTATCCAACCAAGTTTGGTCTAGTTTCCCCCCTGGCACACCGATTCAGGTCTCGGCTTTGATACCATTTATAATAGCCCAGGTTGCCCGGTGATGCAGATATTGTCCTCTTTGGGCACTTGCCGACCGCAGTCAGGATCAACCCTCAATGTTTTATTCTTCCCCCTTTAGGAGGGAAAACACGTCTACATAGGAAAGGTATCCACACGCTTTATAAGGCATACTTTGTTTACCTCTCTAACCGATGTGGGACTAGCTATCCAACCAAATGGTATCAAAGCCAGGATCAAAATTGGTGTGCTAGGGAGGACACTGGGCTCCTCTAAGGGGTGGAAACTAGACCAATCTTGGTTGGGTAGTTGGTCCCACATCGGTTGGAGAGGGGAATGAAGTATATCTTATAAATGGTGTGGATACTTTTCCCATGTAGATATGTTTTCCCTCTTAAAGGGAAAGAATAAAACCTTGAGGGTTGATCCCAGATGCGATTGATAAGTGCCTAGAGAGGACAATATTTGCATCGCCGGGTTGCCTAAGCTGTTACACAACAGATGAGATGCATGGGTAAATGGAAATCCATAACAAAACTTACACATCAATATATGATCAAAGTTTTATTACCAACAAAATGGCATCCGACCAAGATATTGTTTGAGATTCAAAAAAATATTTTAAGATATCAACAAAATTGAGACTTGGTCAATGTATCGCAATAATAAGCCATTATACAACTTTTGTCAATAATTAACTTGCATAGACTTAAAATGGCATCAATAACAATATGAGGTTATAATGATCTACAAAACTATCTACCAGTAACCTAGAACACCAAGGACCTCAATATACCCATATAGATTACATAATAATTGATAAAACGTTTAGTAGCTATCCTTTGGTTAGAGGATTAACAAGTTCGTTAGAAACTCGAGAATACCATAACGTGCCAAATATATCTCAAGATAACCACATAATGATAACAATAGTGCATACTTCTCCCACTAATCCTACATATCTAAACAACATATATATTCCCATTATAGTCACAAATTTCAAAATACTCTAATGGTACAATAATTAATAGTGGGATCATCAACAACTTTAAGGTAGAGTATTCAACGTAATTCTGAAACTCATCAATTTTTCCCATGTAGCAAGAGTACAAAATAGAGAGAAACACAAAAGAGTGAAGTTATCTCTATTTATAACAAAGTCTCACAAAATTGGATACTCTGCCAATATAATTTGAGGATCCCATTAGTGTCCAATTGACACTTTACAATAAAACCTCACACTTTACAATAAACCCTAAACCCTAAAGTTGACAATGAAATGCTTATTTGAGTACAAAAATAAATTATTAGTAGGAGCATTTTGGACCTATAATTAACCAATAGTAAGAACATAACAAAACATAAAATATTTGATTCCCACTATAACAAAAGTTTCAATATTAATGAAAGGTTACATTAGACTTTAAGACACTCAAGATGCCCTCAATATAGGACCCAAACAATCAAGCAATGATAGATTAATAGACAGAAAGATAACTAGATAAAAATACTATAATGAGCATAAAATTAATTTGATTTTTTTCTCGTTAATTGAGCTAAAGTCCTCGCTTTGTTTTAATCTTACTGAAGGTTCGCCAATTACAATATACAATACTCTAGCATTTGATAAAGAAAAACAATAACAATAATAATATCAAAGTTATATATTAAACAATATAATCAATATAATGATTTCATCAAATATGTCACATCGAAGGTATATCCATTATGTACATAACCCAACAATATTTGCTATCCAGTCAAATAAATTGATAATATTTATGATAAAAGATTTCACCAAAGTGAAAACAAAATTGACAAGATTGGATTACTACAAAATGATCACATTATAAATCATCACAACAAAGCTCACATGCAATTGTTCTTAAAGTTATAAAATTTGAGCAATCTCCCACTTGTATTAAAATCATTTGTCGAGCTTATTAACTTAAACAAGATTCAACCATATATAGTTTCTCACACAATTGTAATCTCGTTAATAGGCCCCAAATTACAATGCGTTAAGTAAACTCCCACAACATAAAAGCATGCCTTTAGAGCTAGTATCAATAGGATACTAAGAACTCTATGAACAATAACCAATAAGATAAATCGAAGGGTAATTTCACTATCAGCATAACTAGAAATTAAGCCCATGTGTTGCGTGAGTTTATTAAATTTTTTGTTGATAATTAAATTTTGAATGAGTTTTTAAAGAAAATTGTTTCAGTAATTAAAAAATATATATAGTAAGCATATGTTGATTTTTTCTTTATGTGTAGTCCACAATAAAATGGATTCAATATAGTAATTAGGGAGAACTCCAAATTTAAAAATGTGCAAATTGGTCTTGATGCTTTTTAATCTTTTTCATATTACAACATTTTGTTAACATACGTTAATTTTTTGATAGAAAAGGCATGTGAGATGCATGTGCCAACTAAAAAAGATCATCATGAGGAGCATGTGAAGCAATAGTCAAAAATAACATTTCAATTATATTTTTTTTCCTATCCAAAAACCAACATCTATTAACAGAATGTAGTGTTCCATATAAATCAAAAAGTATCAGGACCAATTTTTATATTTTTAAAGCAATAGGACCAAAGTGCATACCGAGTAGAATTAAAAGGAGACTTTTGGATTCTTCCCTAGTAATTACATTAGAGAGTTCACTGCACACTTCATTAAAAACTACCCTTTTAGTATAGCATTTTTATTTCTCCTCCTTCTCAACTATAAGAATTTTTATCCTTTTTGGTTGAGTTACTCTTGTTAATATATAATTGTCCATGAAAAATATTGGTTTCGGAAAATATAAACTCATATGGTTCAATAATTGATCTTGACTTTTGTTTATTATCACTGCATAGTAGGCTTTTATGGGGAATTGTTTCCTTGTCAAGATGAAAAGTCACTTTGAGTCCTCTGTTATTAAAACTATTCGTGGGATAAGTATTTTTGCACCAATATTACTTTCAGTGATAATTTTCACTTCTATGATGCAATCTTCTAAGTGCATAATGAGTACTTTTATCCTACTGTACATTCCTAACGTAGGATTTATGTTTGTGAGCAACATAATTGTCATTCCTTCTTTTAATTACAAAAAATGATTTGGAAATCTAGTAAATTTTAAGTCTACTTTTTTGTTTTTAAGATTAGTTCATGTGTTATTATATATATTATGAAAGCATAACTAAATTCAAGTTGAAAACCCATTTACCTGGTAATCCAAACACCATTAGGAGGTTGGAATGGAATGATAAATATGATATTGTTACTTTATAGTCCATAAATGATTTAATTTCACTATACATATATAATTGAAATGATATTGCAATATTGAAAGGTATTATTATATAATAAGTACAATATAAATTAATTCAATTTGTCTTCCATCAGAATCATAATTCAAATAAGGTTTATTGTAAATCTAATAAAATGAAAGGCTCGTTATAACATTCTCTCATCTTTATAAAGCGTCGATTATGCTGATTTAAATTAATGCATTTATAAATTTTAAATGTGTTCATATCAATTCATCTTCCATGATTACAATATTAATGTCAGTGGTTATATTTTTGAGTGCTTTGCTGTCCAATTGGCGGCTTATAAAAGTACTTTATAAATAACTAATTAATAGAAACTATAAAATTATACTAATGTAAAATAAAATGATAAACTCTCAATGTCTCCTCATATCATCCTTTAATAAAAGAGTATCTGTTAGCTCCAGAGCCCTTCCAAGAAGTGTTAATGAAGTTTTAAATGACAACAAAATCAATTTAAAAAAAATAATTTGAAGAATGACTAATGGTTGTCTTGAGTTTCTTGAAGAATTAAACAGGTTCTATCATTTAGCATATCAAAGCTTAATCAAACGAGGATATATTTTACTTTACATGTACAAACATATTTTATCTCATGTTAAAAGATATGAACAAAAAGGGAAGTAAACATTATATCCTTATTCAAGCTTAAAATAGCTAACGATTTGAAGAAAAAATCAATACTGCAAGAAACCAAGTTTTGAAACTTCAGAAAGTATCACTGGATAACAGAAGTATACCTGAAAGGAAGATATTAGACTATCTATGAAGCCAAAGTATTATACTATCTTCAGTCATTATATTCGTAAAGTTTAAATCATCAACAAATGATGATTGAAGATAAGAAAACTCAAGAATCATCAAGGAAATGTCACCACACTTTAGAAAAATCACTCACAGTGAAACAGTGTGCTTTACAAGAAAAAAGAAGGAAATTTCAATTTCAAATTTCAATTTCAATTTAAAAAGTCAAAACCCAGTGTCAAAACTGGCTTATCATGTTTTTTTCCTTTGAGGTGAGCGACCCCAGGTCCTAGAAGAAAAGTTCAAAAACCATAATTCAAAAAGTAGAGTAGTTTCTAAAGGGACATCAGAAACCCCAATATTGCAACGGCTTCTGCAACAGCTCTGATAAACAGACAGGCTATTCTTCTAGAGTACCTTTTCAAGCTACAAGTGAATGATCAACAGTGTCCCTGGGAAGTCTGATCAAGGCAACGGTCACAAGAAAGATCTCTATAAATAGAGATATTGTACTTTAAAAAAAGTAAAAAATTGACACTAAACAAAAGAGCAGAAATGCTGAAAAAAATTCTCTCCTTCCTTTTCTTGTAAAAATCATTTCTACTTGCAATCATTTCCTTGTTCACAAAATCTTCTTTCTATGTTCCTTATTGCTCAAACATTCTTCCAAGGAAGAATAACTAGAAAAAAGTCATTCAAGTATTTCCTAAGCCCTTCACTATAAATTTTAAAAAAACTTGAGTGTAGGTTAGTTTGAGTTGCAAACCTAAACACAAACCTTGAATCCTTAGTCCCACAGTGATTGGTGTCAGTTAGCTTGGAGAGGTTGGTTAAAGACTACTCGGTTTAGCTTGGGGAGGCTGGTTAAAGACCACTCAATTTAACTTGAAGAGGCTGGTGAATAACTACTTGGTGTGTGACAGTAAGGGTTGTCTACTAGTCATGGGCAAAAGTTTGGGAAGGCTACTGTAAAGACTATTTATGTTCTTTCTCTGGTGAGAAAAAGCTTTAGTGAAACTCAACAGTTGTTGAGAACTGAATGTAAGCAGGTTGGCCGAACCAATATAAAACTCTTGAGCAGTATCTCTCTTTTTCTTCATCTCTCATTTTATTTCTCTATCTATTTTATTAACTCTGTTAGTTCTAGAAAACTTTCTTTCACTTGCTCTTTACAAATTCAGTTCAAAAAGTTTACTTTCTGAAGTTACTAATACTGTTTTCCATTGCACTTCAAGTTCATAACTTGATAGTTTTTGGTAAAGTTTTTCAGAAGCCAAATAGGGAAACAAAAGACGAAACACGATTTAAACCCCCTTCTCGTGTGCATTTCTACCTACAAGTGGTATCAGAGATTAGCATCTAAGGGTTTGAGTACTTTAACAACTGCAAAGGATAAAGATCCGAAGGACAAATGACACAAAATATTCACATAGCTGAAGAACACTCTATAAATAGATCGCCATTTTTTTATGGTGGAGATTATGCCTACTGGAGGAACAAAGTGGGGCTATTCAAAAAATACATAAGTCTTGAATTGTGGGAGATTATACAAGAAAGAGATTATGTTCCAATGGGGAAAGTTCCAGGAACAGATGATGGACCCTCAATATCTAGAGAAATCCCTTGGAGTAGGTGGATAGAGCAACAAAAGACCAGAGTTCAACTGAACTCAAAAGCAAGATACCTAACCACGTGTGCACTAAGAAAAGCTGAATATGACAAAATTATTGCTTGTGACATGGCAAAAGAAATATGGGATAGATTGCATATGCTGCACGAGGGCACTGATCAAGTGAACGAAATTAAAATCAGTATGCTGGTTCATCAATATGAAATATTTAAAATGATAGATCAGGAGAATATTGATGAAATGACCATAAGGTTTATGCATATCTTGAACCAACTAAAAGGTTTAGGCAAGAGATACACTAACTCTGAAATGGTTAGAAAAATCTTAAGAAGTCTTCCTGCCAAATGGCTGCCCGTAGTCACAGCCATTACTGAGGCAAAAGACCTTCAAACTTTTGGCTTGGATGCATTTATTGCGTCACTTAAAAACCATGAGTTCGTGCTCTCTAAACATGGTGAATCTAGCAAAAAGAGCAAGTCTATGGCCTTGAAGTTGTCTCATAAAAAAACCAATAAAGCTAAGGCAATGAAAGTTACCGAAAATTTTGATGAGGAGGAAGAAACTGATGATGATACTAAAGAAGAAGATGGAAACAAGCTTTTCATGCTTGTAAGGAAAATGTCAAAAGTCTGGAGAGGTAAAATGAAGAAAAGAAGAGACATCAATTTTAGAAAAGATAGAAAAGGCAAGTTGAAGCCTGAAAATGTCATATGCTATCACTGTGGGGAGAATGGAAATTTCAAACCAAATTGTCCTAAACTCAAAGGTCCATAGAAAAGGTTCATTCCAAGAAGAAAGGCATACTGGCTACTTGGAGTGAATATGAGGGAAAAAAGGAAGAATCAAAAGATCAGAAGGTGATTAATGTTGTCAACCTATGTTTCATGGTAGGATATTCATCAAGAGTGAATTTTGAGATAAATAACACTGATTTCTCCTACGATGAACTTTTATCTTTGTATGAAGAACTGCTCGAAGACTCTCAAAGTCTTTCTTTGCATTATCTCAATCTGAAAAAGGAACATAAGAAAACTATTTTGGAACTCAATGGTCAAGATAGAAGCTGAGAATCTAAGGCTTGAAAAGGAATAACTGAAAGGAGAAAACAAAGTTTTAAATGTAAAATTGAATGTCTTAGAATCTGAAGTTGCAAATAAAAATGAATACATTCAGAAAGTCATCTTAGCTTGAAAGAACTTCAAAGTTTCTTAAATTTGACCCAGAAAAAAGGTAAATGAATCAAAGAATCTTGATCTAGTGCTTGGAGGTCAGCGGCCATATTTTCAAAAGATCGGATTGGGATATAAGGAAGAGTTTGATAAGAAAAGAAAATCAATTCCCTTTAGGAAAGAAAAAAGGAAAATTTCCTGTACTATCTATTTTAAGAAGGGATATCTACTTGACAAATGCTTCATGAAAAAGAAGTCTATCAAAAAGGTTGGACAACCTTCTCCTCAGACTAACTTAAGAGGAACCAAGAAAATCTGGGTACCTAAAATAAAAAAATGTGTTTGATGCAAGTCTGTCTAAGAACATATGTGGAACCTGATAGTAAGTGGTACATGGACAACAGCTATTCAAGGCACAAGTCCGGATCAAGAAAATGGTTCAGAAATTTGCAACCCAAAAACTCTGGATCAATAAAATTCGTAGATGGAGGTAAAGCTAAGGTCACGGCATAAGAGATATTGGTAAAGATGATTCTCACCAAATTTCTGATGTCTTGCTAGTTGATGGTCTGGCTCACAATTTATTATCAGCTAGTTTCCTGACCAAAGATTTAATGTTGTCTTTAATGCTCTCATATACAAGGTAGTAAGTCCAAATTTAGAACAGATTATTCTGTCTGGTAAGAGGCATGATAACATATATGCGTTATCCTTGGATGATCTAAGAGATCAAAATATAAAATGTCTGCATCCTTCATGAATGATAAGTGGTTGTGGCATAAGAAGCTTAGGCATACTCATATGAAGCTTATTTATGAGCTCTCTTAGAAAGAGCTTGTTAGAAGCCTTCAAAAGATCAGATTTGACAAGGATTCAACTTGTGATTTTTGTGAGAAAGGTAAGTAAACCAAAGCTTCTTTCCATAACAAGCATGTGGTTTCAACCACTAGACCACTTGAGCTTTTACATATGGATCTCTTTGGACCAACTAAGACTACTAGTCTTGCTAGAAATAGTGGATGACTACTCTAGAATTACATGGGTTATCTTTCTAGCTTCTAAGGATAAGGTGATTGAATGATTCAAAGTTTTTATAGAATGTGTATGTACTGAAAAGATTCCCAAATCAGCTCTATCAGATCTGATCATGGAAGAGAATTTGAGAATCATGTTTTTGAAAAGTTTTGTAAAGAATATGGCATCCTTCACGAGTTTTCTGCTCTAAGAACTCCTCAACAAAATGCGGTAGCTGAAAGAAAAAATAGAAGCTTGGAGGAAATGACTAGAACCATGCTTTTAGAAAGTGGTTTATCAAAAGGCTTTTGAGCAAAGGCTATAAGTATCTCTTGCTATATACAAAACATAATCTTTCTAAGGTCAATCCTCAAGAAAACACCTTATGAGCTATGGAAGGATAGAAAACCCAACATATCATATTTTTATATTTTTGGTTCATCATGTTTTATTCTTAACACCAGGGAAAAACATGCAAAGTTTGATCCAAAGTCTGATGATGGTATCTTTCTAGGCTATTCTTCTATCTTTAGAGCATACAGGATATATAACAAGAGAACGCTATGCGTGGAAGAGACCATACACATCAAGTTCAAAGAGCTCAAGAAAGACCTTGCTAATGATCTTGAAGATCTAGAAGAAAGTTTTGAAAAGATGAATTTGAAAGGTACTTTTGATAGCAAGATGATGAAAGCTAAAGAATCAGAAAGCAAGCTCCAGAACACAAGCACTTCAAAAAGCTTGCTTGAAACTCCTAAGAAATCAAAAAGTGATACTTTGAACATAAAGAAGAGTAGTCTGAAGATGAAGAAGAAGCTGAAGAACCTCAGAGCCATAGAAGCTACAAAGGAGTTTCTGATTTGAAGGCAGTTTCTCACAACAGAGTCTTAGAGACATTTCTAAGCGAGTAAGAACCAGATCATCTCTCAAGAATATGTCAAACTATGCTTTCATCTCCACCATCAAACCTAAATGTATTGAGAAGTTTTGAATGATCAAAGTTTGATGGATGTTATGCAAGAAGAACTGGATCAGTTCAAGAAAAACAAAGTCTGGACTCTTGTTGAAAAACCAAAAGGAAAGACTATCATCGATACTAAATGGGTGGTCAGAAATAAGCTTAATGAAGCTGGTAAGGTCATCAGGAACAAAGCAAGATTGGTTGCACAAGGTTATAATCAACAAGAGAGAATTAATTATGATGAAACTTTTGCACCAGTAGCTAGGCTTGAAGCCATTAGAATTTTACTTGCTTTTGCTGTCTACAAGGGATTCACTCTTTACCAAATGGATGTTAATTCTGCATTTCTAAATGGACTCCTTTCTGAGCAAGTATATGTAAAGCAGCCTCCTAGTTTTGAGAATGGGGACCTTCTCAACTATGTCTTCAAGCGAAAAATGCTCTCTATGGTTTGAAACAAGCTCCATGAGCTCGGTATGATAGACTCAGCACTTTCTTGCTGAAGAACGGGTTCAAGAGAAGTAAACTTGACACTACTCTTTTTACTCTTGAACAAGGTAATGAATTTCTAGTCGTTCAAATATATGTTGATGACATCATATTTGGCACCTCTGATCATTCTCTCTATGAAAAGTTTTAAAAATTAATGCACAGTGAATTTGATATGAGCATGATAGGTGAACTCAGATTCTTCCTTGGTTGGCAAATAAAACAACAAAAGGAAGGAATCCTTATCCATCAAGAAAAATATACAAAAGAGCTTTTGAAGAAATTCAATATGGATCAAGAAAAACCAATGAGTACCCCTATGCATCCATCTCAAATAATAGATGTTGATGAGAATGGTGAGAAGGTTTTAGAAAGTAATTATCATGGAATGATTGGCTTACTGTTGTATCTTACAACTAGTAGACTAGACATTCAACTAACTGTGGGAATTTGTGCTAGATTTCAATCTAAACCAAAGCAATCACACTTAAATGCTATCAAAAGAATCCTTCAATATCTATCAGGTACTACTAATCTTGGCTTATAGTACGAGAAAGGTACTTCTTGTGATATTATAGGTTTTTGTAATGCTGACTTTGCTAGAGATAGAGTTGAGAGGAAAAGCACAAGTGGTTGCTGCTGCTTCTTTGGAAGAATTTTAATTACTCTACAACTGAGGCAGAATATGTAGCTACTGCAAATTGTTGTAACTAGCTGGAAGATTATCACTTTAGGCGTTCCAAAATCCCTATTTACTGTGATAATCCAAGTGCTATAAATCTTACAAAGAATCCAATTTAGCACTCTAGATCCAAATACATTGATGTTAAATATCATTTTATACATGATCATGTTCAAAAAGGAGATGTTGAGTTAATGTTTATGAATACTGAAGACCAAGTGTCAAATATATTTACAAAGCCATTAGCTAAAGATCATTTTTATGTTTTGAAAAGGCTTTTAAACTTAATTGCTTTTAAATCTACATAAGTATTCATGAACAAATCATCTCTGGATACTCTTTCTCTCTCGGCATAAACTCCCACACTGAAGCCCATGAAGGAAGAACTCAGTTTGCAAGACCGAGTATGAATTTGAAGATCAAAATTTCAATCTGCAAGTTCAGAAAGAAAATGGGTAGCCCAGAAAGTATATGGGATGGTCAGAAAGGAGATATGATGGCCAAAATTGAGGATTTTATAAGATCAGAGGATTTTGCATTCAAGGTCAAACCTATGAATGATATGTGACGAGCCTGTGATAGTTCAAAAAGTAAATAATGAAGCTTAGAAAGAAAGCTCTTCAAAAAGTGCTTTCAAGAGTCAAAGACCTCTCTTTCTAAAGATGGATGAAGAGGCAGGATAATTTCCTCTCTTTTAAGCTTTTCTCTCCTATATTGCTTCATTTTCAATCAGTCAAGTCACATCACATAAATAACCCCCACTCCTCACACATTCCACTTTTTACCATCGTTTTCAACCTCAACCATTTCATTTTCTATCAAATATCTCTTCTTGTAACCACAACTCTCTTCTCTCAAAACTCTTTTTTCTTGTAACCATAACTTCAATATTCTTCAAGCTTCAACATTTTTCACTCTACCCTACCAATGGCTGAAAGTAAGCACTCTGACGGTTGTATCACTAACATAGGAACACTATGCATGTTTGATGAACTCACACATCAAGATCACTATAAACAGAACTTCTCTCAGCGACCAATAGCTCTTGGCAAAAGGCTAAAAAGGAGCTAATGACTCAGATACTCATCCTATTGGAGGTGATCACCTTCTAGGGATAGGAAGGGTTTTTCAACCTGACCGATCAAGTCTTCACTAGGATGATCACCACCTTCTATTCCCAGTTAGTCCAAGTATATAACTCAGTGCTGACCTCTTATATTAGAGAAGTTGATATAGAGCTAAGCATAGCCGATCTCTCCAACATCATCAATGCTCCTGACGAAGGACTCAGATGCTTCTCTAGAGAAGACTGGATCATGACTCTTGGAGGTTCAATAAAGGAGGTCTCCAGATGTCTCACTGGTTCTTCTAGATATCATCTTGGTAAGATAACTACTGTTGAACTCTAGTGCAAGGCAGGCCTTCACCATCATCCAGTTCTCTTTACTTCCAAACTGGGAACAATGCATCTTCTAGTAGGCATGGGCTGTATGTTGTTCTTCTATTTGTTAACAAAAAGAAGGGTAAACTTGCCTAGATTGATCTTTGATTACATGCTGAGTGCCATATCTCCAGAGAAAAAAAGAACTGCTGCTTTTCCTTTGTAGGATTCTGTTAACCAAAATCTTTGAATACTTACATTACCCTTTAGCAAATGAGTGGTACGAGTAGATGGAAGGTATAGAGTATACCTTCAACTCTTTCAGAACCCTAAAAAGACCAACTGGTATGGTGACATTTGGTGTTAGGAGACAGAGTTTGAGAATAATGGATGCTGCTCTTGAAAAAGCAGCTGCAAAAGCTAAAGGAAGAAGAGGAAAAAGGAAACTAGTCATTCTTGAAGACAACTCAAATAAGAGTAAAAGGCCTGAGATCATTTTCAAATATAAAGGCTCGCCCTGTAAAACATGCATGGCCTCAAACTCTGAAATGAGATAAGTTCAAGGTCTTGTGATTCATCATATGCTTCTAAAGAGAAGATATCTTCAAAGAATGAGTCATCAAGGTCTGAAAGAGCTTTTACAAGGGAAACGCAAGTAAACGATCAACTTGAACCTCCTGTTGCTGCCTCTCCTCATAGGTCAAAATAGCCTCCTGCTCCAACTGTTCTTGAGTCATCTCATGCTCAAAATGTTGATCCCTCGTCAAGCCAACCAACGCCAGTAGCAAACTAAACCTCACAGAAGATCAAGCACTGCTGTTTGAACAATGCCTTATCAGTAATAGATTGGATAAGGTAGAAGCTACATGCACTAAGCAGGCTGCCCAACTTAAACATCATGAAGAACTACTGCCTCAGATTCTTCAAACGTCTCAAGATATTCTTCATGAAGTTAGGCACCATGGTTAATGATGGTGTTCCTGGATTCTAGCACACATCTTTTTGTTGATGACAAAAAGGGAAGAAGAAAATCTATTTTGCTAAGGAAGATAGGGGTCGTTTTGCTGAGAGGGATCCTACTCAAAAACTATCTTGCAACATATGCATTCATTTTTTTAGAACAATTTCTGCTTTTGTTTTATTCTCTGATAATTCTCTATCATTTGTTTTAATACTATCATTTCTGGTTTATTCTGTGATATGCTTGCCCTAGGATATACATTTATATTTGCTTTAATGCTCTGATACATATCGTCTTAATGCTCTGATTACTTATGCAATAATGCTCTAATACATGTTTTGCAAATGCTTTGATATATATTGTATACAAGTACATGAAGAGCATATCTTTTTTTTAAGCATTCATTTTATAAAATATCATGCTCTGAATGCTATGACATCTATAAAAAGGGTTTCTTAAACTCTTTACATATTATAGTTCTGATAACCATGTTTAGAGTTCTTAATTCTCTATGTTTTTGCTCTAGCTCTTGCTCTATTTTTATCTAGGGATTGATCCTTATTGAGCTTCAGAACCTCACATGGTAACATTCCCATAAAATTATATCAAGGTTTCTCTAAGCATCAGAAACTACATAAGCATCAACATGATTTTCTCTGTAAATTATTAATGCTCTGTTATGTTTATCATATATCTTTGAGCATTCATTTTGAAAAATTTGTTTAGATAAAGATATGTTGAATATGGAATTAATCAAAATGAAATATCACAAGTAATATTTGTTTTTCTATTCAAGCACTTGGATTTTCAAAAAGTTCTCTTTTAACTAAAAATTAAGCTGGTTGTATGAACAAGGCTTAAACAATATTTCCTTTAAATAGTTTGATCTGATATCTTTCAGAAAGCAAATTAAGCTTGTCCTAAGGTTCAAAGAAAAATGACAACAGCCATGATTCAAGTCACTTAAGGCAATTAAATGTTTTTCATATCATGCCTTAAGAAAAGAACTTCCTGAAAAACATTCCTTATGACGTGTTGAAAGAATATGAATTATTACGCTTATGTTTCAGTAATATGTCTTTCAATATTTCTTCAAAAGATTTTCTTCAAATTGATCTGTGATCATCAAAAAGAAGGGGATTATTAGCTACAGAACTCTTCCAATAAGTGTTAACGAAGTTTTGAATGACAGTAAATCCAATTGAAAGAAAATTCTTTGAAGAACGACTAATGGTTGTCTTGAGTTTCTTGAAAAATTAAACAGGTTCTATCGTTTAGCATATCAAGGCTTAATTAAACGAGGATATATTTTACTTTACATATGCAAATATGTTTTATCTCATGTTAAGAGATATGAACAAAAAGGGAAGTAAAAATTATATCCTTATTCAAGCTTAAAATAACTAACGATTGGAAGAAAAAATCAGCGCTGCAAGAAATCAAGTTTTGAGACTTCAAAAAATAACACTGGATTTCAGAAAGTATACCTAAAAGGAAGATATCAAACTATCTATAAAACCAAATTATTCTACTATGTTCAATCATCACATTCGTAAAGTTTAAATCATCAACAAATGATGATTGAAGACAAGAAGACTAAAGAATCATCAAGGAAATGGCACCGGACTTCAGAAAGCTCACTCACAGTGAAACAATGTGCTCAACAAGAAAAAGGAGGGAAATTTGAATTTGAAAATATCGAGACCTAGTGTCAGAATTAGCTTATCATCTCTTTTGTCTTTGAGGTCAACAACCCCAGGTCTTAGAAGAAAGTTCTAAAACCATGATTCAGAAAGTAGAGTAGTTTCTGAAGGGACATCAGAAACCTTAATATTGCAATGACTTCTGCAACTGCAACAGCTCTGACAAACAAACAGGCTATTCTTCTAAATTACGTTTTCAAGACACAAATAAATGATCAACATATATCCCTGGGAAGTCTGATCAAGGCAAGGGTCACAAGGAAGACCTCTATAAATAGAGATGTTGTTCTTTTAAAAAAGTAAGAGATTGATGCTGAACAAAAGAGCACAAACACTGAAAAAAGTTTTCTCCTTCATTTTCTTGTAAATATCATTACTGCTTCTAATCATTTCTTTATTCACAAAATCATTTTCTACGTTCCTCATTGTTCAAATGTTCTTCCAAGGAAGACTAACTAGAAAGAAGTCATTCAAGTATTTCCCAAGTCCTTCAATATAAATCTTAAGGAAACTTGAGTATAGGTTAGTTTGAGTTGCAAACCCAAACACAAACCTTGTATCCTCGATCCAACAGTGATTGACGTGAATTAGTTTGGAGAGGCTGGTTAAAGACTACTCGGTTTAGCTAGGAGAGATTAGTCAAAGACAATTCAATTCAGTTTGAAGAGGCTGATGAATAACTATTTAGTATGTGACAGTAGGGGTTGTCTACTGCTCACTGGTGAAAGTTTGGGAAGACTACTGTAAAGACTATCTCTATTATTTCACTGCTGAGAGAGATTTAGTGAAACTCTACAATTGTTGAGAATTAGATGTAGACAGGTTGGCCGAACCAGTATAAAACTCTTGAACAGTATCTTTCTCTTCCTTCATCTTTCATTTTATTTCCATATCTATTTTATTAACCGTGTTAGTTCAAGAAAACTTTCTTTCACTCATTATGTACATATTTAGTTCAGAAAATTTACTTTCTGAAGTTACTAACACTGTTTTTTGTTGCACTTCAAGTTCAAAATTTGATAGTTTTTGATAAAATTTTTCAAAAGTGAAATAGGGAAAGAAAAGGTGAAACACGATTAAATCCCTCTTTTCGTGTGCATTTCTACCTACAGTATCATCATCATTACAATATTATTGTCATGCTTAATTTTTATTTTTCTAACTCATCCACTATTTTTTCTATAATAAGAAATGAAATAAGATTATTTTATCATAAAATATTTATAAAATAGGAAATATAAATTTAAAATGCAATACTAATAAAAGCTATTAATAAAATTCAAAATTTTATAAATATAAAGTAAAATTAAATATAATAATAAAATTAAACTTTAATCTATAGTATTCTATTCATTAGTCTTTTATATTATGGTGATTAATTTTGATCTTCCCATAAATTATATTTTTATTATAAAATAAGATTATTTAATTAAAAATTTAATATCTATATAACGTTAGAACTTAAAATTAATGTAAACTAAAACATTTTAAAATTTGATCAAATAGGAAACTAAAAAAATTTAAAACTACACTGATAATATTGTATTAACAAAATTCATAATTTTATGAATATAAAATAGAACTAAATATAATGATTAAGTTTATTTTTAATCATTTTTAAAATTTAATTTTAATCATTAGTGTTATGTTAATTAGTCTTATAATGATAATTATATTTATATTTTCAATAATGAGATTGCTGTGTTTACTAAATTTAGATTGGTGTACATCATAAAATAATTTTTTTATAAGTTCTATAATTTAATATAAATATTATTTGAGAATTTGAATAGGAAAAAACTAAATAAAAAACAATGCGTAGCATGAAAAAGTAATACCAACTTAAATAAAATAACGATATTATTGCCAAAAACTTGAAAATATTCAATATAATATATTTAATAAACAATCTTAAAAACACTATTATGATCTAATTCTTCGATCACCTAAATCTTGTAGTAGCTCTTTTTCATTGGGATGGTATGACTTCTTGTCATATAATAGCCTAAAAAGATAGAAAGTACAAAAGTTTTTAAATTTAAATTATTTTCTGAAGATACATTTGAGAAATTAGTTATTTGTAAAGATTTCTTTTTTTTTTTCGGGAATACTTGAATTCTCAAAATTGCATGTAATCATTTTCTAGTTATTATTAATTTGATTTAAAACTATAATGTTTTATCCTCAGAAAGTTCCACAATAATAACAAAATTTAATATAAGTTAAGTGAAAAATACAGGAAACATTTTTAACATTTACAATCATATTTAAATGCTAAATTAAAATGTACTACAATACATGTAATATATATAAAAATTCAGCAAAAATTTAATGAATTGAAAATTAATTTTAATTTAAAAAATTAAAAATTATATATTATATATCCAAGAACAGATAAAATATTTTATTTTGTTTATTTGGTCAGCTATTTACAAGTTTTATTTACCACATATAATTATTTTAAAATATACTAGTAAAAAAAAAATACCAGTAAAATATTAAAAAAAAAGTGCTAAAAGTGAGAAAACTATTTTCATAGGTAATAAACATGCTCAGTTACTCAGAGAGGGGAGCAATAAAAAAACAAGCTTCTATGAAACCTGTACACAACAAAAAGAATATTAAGTAAGTGCATATGTATACATATATAATACTGTATTGTACTGTTATCACAAGACGGGCTAAGGTTGAGTGTATTTTACTCAATTTTCTTTTAGAACTATGGGCTACCAACCAATAAAACTTTTGAAAAAAAAAAATGTCAAATCATATTGGATAATTACCCACCATAATTTGGAATCTTCCTAAATTTCTATTAGTAGGTATCGTAAAATAATTTTATATTGTCAGAATATATATGTTTGGTTATGAAGTAAAAATATAAATTTTTTTTTTATAAACTTTATCCATAAAATTACATATAGAATTTATTCAAAAGAGATTTCCTCAATTTTTATTCTATCAACAAATCACAATATATAGAAATTAAACTCATATTTTTATATTAATTAGAGAATCGGGAAAATTAAAGGAGTAATTAGTTATGAGAGTTATAGAAATAAATCTTATATCAACAACCAAAATTAAAACAGGAACTTTTATAATTTTTTAAATGATTTAAACTTGGCCATTAAAAAATTTGATTTAAAATTAAAATAAAATTAATTTTTAAAATGTTAAATAGATTAATTCTCAAAATTAAAGTTATAAAAATTTGTTGCCATGAATTAAAATGCAATGGAAATATTGAAGTTTTTATCTAATTGTTTCAAAAATAAAGATTAATGAATGCTCATTGTGAACACCTGATTTTGTCCGAACTTTTAACCAAAATTTCTGTCTAGTTTACCTCTTTTTCTTTTATTTTCTTATAGTTTCGTTGGTTATCTCTTTTGAAAAATATAAAATTTTGTTGTTTGTATTAACTTGGTATCCAATTTTATTTAGTCCATTTGTGTTTTGCTTTTAGCCTTTTTTTTAGTTAGTTAAATTTTCTTGTTTTGAGTTTATTATTCAGTTTGTAAATAAAAAATAAAAAAGGAGGTGAAAGTTCATTTCATTTCGGCCTATTGCTTGATACTAAAGGTCCCCAGCTCAGGTACGTTCAGTCCATTTTTTATCTAAAAAAGAAAACCGTTGGAGGAGTCACGAGCTCCTCTCTCGTTTGTCTGTTCCAGTTAATTTGCTCGTGAATCATGGGGAGGAGAGAAAGCATAAAAAATCAAACAGAGACAATGATGGTGTTACTGAATTTAGATCTCTTCCGGTGGAGTTGAAAAAGAATGAGAGGGGATACATAATCAATGATCAACAACACTATCAAGGGATCCACACAAAAAAATCAAATAAAAACTCGCAAAACAACCAACAAATCCGAATACGATCCGACGAGAACAAAAATCAGAAGCAACAGCAGTATTCTAGGTATTTTTTTTAGTTTCAATTTTATAAATTTAAAACAAAGAATAAACAGTGAGGCCGCGGCCTCCCTGCTCCGCCGCGGCCTCCCTTTCCTTTCTTCCTTTTTCCTTCATCATCTTCTTCCTCTCCCATATGCCCCCTCCATGCTTCATCATCATCATTCTCTCTCTCAAGCTATCGGCCACCACCATCAACACTCTTCACCGTTGAGCCACCCTTCTTCGAAACGACCTCAGCCACCAAACTAGCACTGCGGCCTACCTTACCCGCTGAACCACTGCCACTCATAAACTCAGCCAGATCGCAACCACACTCACTTCACCTTTATTCTCAACAATGGCAAAGGGCGAGAAGAAACCGGTAGAGAAGAAGCCTGCAACTGTCGAGAAGGTCCCGGCCGTGAAGATGAAGGCGGAGAAGAAGATTCCGAAGAATGCTTCTGCCGTCGACAAGAAGAAGAGAAAGGCAAAGAGCGTAGAGACTTACAAGATCTACATCTTCAAGGTCCTGAAGCAGGTCCACCCTGACATTGGGATCTCGAACAAGGCCATGGGGATCATGAACAGCTTCATCAACGACATCTTCGTAAAGCTCGCTCACGAAGCTCCTAGACTCGCTCGGTACAACAAGAAGCCTACCATCACCTCCAGGGAGATCCAGACTGCCGTGAGGCTCGTGCTTCCTGGGGAGCTCGCCAAGCACCATCTTCATCCTCGCCACCGTTGCGGTCGCGACTCATCAGCAGGGCGGAGTCACCGCTGCCGCTGCCCCCCCTGTTCCGCCAACGACTTCCATCACCGCGTTAACCCCGCCAAGCCCACCGCAGCCACCGCGAACCACCACCGCCGCCATCCTTAACCATCACCTTTCTCTCACTCCAGCCTTTCTCTCTAATTCTCTCTCTGGATCGCTCCCTCTCTTCCTCTCTCTCGGTCCCTTTCCTTCAACCACCACCGCGAACCACCACCTCTAACCGCCTTAGTCCCTCCCTTTGCGGCCTTCTCGTTCTTCTTCCCTTCGCCTTCTTTTCTCTCTCATGCGCTCCCTCTGTTCTCTCCGTCTGTGATTGTGTGATGGAGAGAGAGAGAATTGTGTTGGTGTAAAAAAAAAAAAAGGAAAAGAAAGGGAGAGTAATGTATGCAAACCCGTGAGTGTGTGTGCGTGTATGAGCTGTGTGTGTGGGGTTTGGTCAGTAAGTCTAGATTAGTGTGCGTGAGAGAATGGTAGGTGCATGAGTATTTGCATTGTGTGTATGTGTGTCCCTGAACCTGTATCCTTTTCTTTTTTTTTAATAAAAAATGAAATCTTAACTAGTTGTATGTTCGTATAGGATAGTGTGTTAGTTTTTTTTTTATGTTAATATTACGGGTTGTTGTTTAGATTGAAGTTATTTTACTTTTATTTATTTATTTATTATTATTATTATTTGTTTATTTATTTTTTTTCTTTCTTGTTATTGTGATTATCATTGTCATTTTTCAGTTTGAATATTTTGTCAAAGAGAGGACTTTGTTTATTTGGGCTAGATTTTTTTTATTATTTTTGTTTATTTGGATTTAGATTAATTTGGAAAAAAGGGGGTTAAATATATATATATATATATATATATATTTTAAATGGATGGTTTAAATTTTTGGTTTTGTTTATTTGATTAGTATATATTTCATTTTAGTTTAGAGTCTAAATAATAAAAAAGATTTTCATTTACTTTGAGTTTCAAGAGTTTTTTTAATATAATAAAAATATAGATTTACTTTAGGAAGTTGATTTGGATTGAATTGTTTCATTAGTATAGATTTAGAATTTATTAAGTTAGATTTTATTTTAGCTTGTTGATTTATGGTTGATTTTATGTTTGAAATTAAGTATCACTTATTTGATCCGAATTAATAAAGAAAATTATTATTGTTTGGAAATAAATATTTGAGTATCTTATTAAAGTTTTTTTTTCATTATTATTGTTATTATTTTGTAGGATTTGTTTAGATTGTAAAGTTGTATATTTGAATTTGAGTTTTATTTATTCAAATTTATATGTTTTGATTGAATTAATTGGTTAATTGTGTTTATTTTACCTTTTTTAGTTTAAATATTTTATGTTTATGTGTTTCAATTAAAATTAATTGTGTAAATTGTAATATTTTACATTTCTAGTTTAATTATTGTACATATTTTGTGTATTTGCATTTGTGAATTGCTTATTTAGTTTTGTTATTTTATATGATTATGCGCTTTATGTGTAATTATGTTATGAATTAATTTTCTTTTGGTTTAATTGTTTTATATATTTATATGTTTTATTTAAATAAATTGTGTTTGTGTTTATGAATAAATTTTGCTTTTAATTTAATTATCTTATGTTATATATTTTTGTTCAAGATAATGGTTTTTCTTATGAATTAATTTCGTTAGTTCCTGTTAACATTTGAATTTTGTCTAAAAATTAAATAAAACCTTTTTTTGTTAATTTAAATTATTGGCTTTATTTGTCTAGAATTTGAGTTTAAGTGGCTGTTAGTGATCGATTTTCTTGAATTTCTGAGTTATTTGTTTGAGTTCAATTTAGTTTGGACATGTTTTTCTTATATACATTTTAAATTCAAAAATAAATGTTTAGATCTTCCTTTTTAAATTACTTAGTTAATTGGTTTCTAATAAATTGAATTAACTGAGCCGTGACGGCTTGTTAATCTCATGTTTCAGAATATTTTAGCTGCGATGGCTTGATATTCAAAGTCTTTTTAAGAATAAAGTTAATTTGATCGCGACGGTTTGTTAACTTTATGTTTTAGAATATTTTAGCTGTGACAGTTTAATATTCTAAAATTATTATTATTATTTTTTTTTTAAAGTAACTTTTCACCATTTAATTTATTTGTAAATAATTTTCCTAATATTTTTCTATGCTATTTGTGTCTTGCTTTATTTATAAATTTCTTTTTCTTAAATTTTATTTCAAAATACTTTATTTAGCTCTTGTTATTGTAGATAAAGAGTTAATTTATCCGTGACGGCTTGTTAACTCGATATTTCGGTCATTTGAGTTGCGACAGCTTAATGACTCGAAAATTCTCCCAAAAATATTTGTTTTTCTTTTATGTTCTTTATAAAAAATAGAAAAATCAATTTTCTTCTTTCTCTTATTTGTAAATATTTGTAATTTATATACTTATTTTCAATTTAAACTTGCTCATTTCTTTTAATTGTCTTGAAACAGAAAATAAACGTTGAAAAAGGTTATTAATAATTTGCACAATTAATCAAAGGTACCGTCCAAAGACGGATGTACTAGGGTGCGTGGGATTAAATTCCTGCCCTTCCCTATACATAACCGACTCCCGAACTCAAACTGGTTTCAAAGACTATTTCTCTAAAAATGGGTTTTTCCAACGTTTTCCCAATTCTAAATAAACTTGGTGGCGACTCCAATATTTTCAACACAAATATTTTCTCTTTTTTCGCCGTCCCCGTCGCGATCACGGTTGCGACAGATGGCGACTCCACTGGGGACTTCCAAGAGAGTCAAGCCTATTTTAATTAGTTGTGCAAATTAAATATAGCCTTTTGATGTTTGTTTTCCTTTTTTAGTTTACTTTATCTAATATTTTCTTTCTTTATGTTTTGTCTCTTTACAGAGTCTTTATGTTTCGCGTGTTTATTTATAGTGATGGCTTTATTTGTTAAAACCTTAGGATAGATGACTGTTAATTGGGTTCTGTACGTGTTTGTTTGAGTTGTTTTTGCAGGTATTAGTCATGGGTAGTCTTAGGACTTCAGGTTTGTATGCTCTCTTCACACACAACACTTACATGTTAATCACACACGAGTGGGGCCCTATACCCGGGTCTGAGTGTAACTTGAGATAGGTAAGAGATTGTGTAGTGGTAGCCATTTTGGATATTCATCCTGTTTGGTTATCGCGAAAATCTCATCTAGAGTGTGATTCTTTCATGAATGCCCTACACCTAGCGGTTCACCTGCTGTTGTGGGTAACATTCTGAAATGAGTCTTAACTCTAGAGACCATAGAATTCTGAGAATATAGACCCACCCAGTGAAAGTGTTCACGAGGTAGAATGACCATAGGACCATAGAATTAACCTCCAGAATTTACCTCACACAGGACACAAAGAGAGCGTGCCTTTTCCTTAACTCCTTTCTTTGTACATAATTTCCTATCTTTGTTCTTTGTACATAATTTCTGTTCCTTCCTAAATTGTTTACTATTCCTTCTTTTATTTAAATTAAATTTTTCTTTCTATTACAGCAGGTTTGTTAGAAAGTTGAACTGAAATCTTATTGTGAGTATCTTTGGGAAAATGGAAACAAATATGAGACCAGACAGTCAGAAAGGTGAAAAGTTGAAAAGAACTCTACGTCTCAAAGCCAAGACACCTGACACTAAAAGTCTGAGATCTTTGGGTCAGTTGCTGAAGTTACCACAACGCCTGTCTCTCACCAAAAAATATGGAAAGATCTTGAATCTCTTAGAAGTGGAAGAGCAGGAAGAAGCAATCACAAAGATCGGCACAGTACTATGATCCTCCGCTCCGATGTTTCACTTTTCAAGACTTCCAGTTAGCACCGACCATTGAAGAGTTTGAGAAGATTCTGGGGCTACCATTAGAAGGAGAAAAACTTTATCATTACCAAGGTCATTATCCTTCTTTACAAACCCTATCAACTGTCTTAAGGGTAGGTGTAAAGAACTTGCACGAAGCACAGAAATGTAGAAATAGGACTTACGGATTCTGAAGGGATTATCTCGAAGAGCATATGCGCCGTTTAGCTCAAGTTGAAGACTGGGATGCTTTCGTAGATGTGCTGGCCCTCACTATCTATGGCACTGTCTTATTTCCGAATATTGAAGGCCTTGTAGATCTTGGGGCTATTGATGTGTTCCTTGCTCGCAAATTCCACGGTCATAATCCCGTTCCAGCCCTCCTGGCAGATGTTTATTGTACTCTGAACTTTTGCCATGAGAGAAATGGTAAGAGAATTCTGTGCTGTTTACCAATGTTATATGTGTGGGCTACTTCGCACATATTCCAAAGGAATTACAAGGCGCCTTGTCCAATTGAAGACCTACGAATGCATAATATCAAGAAGAAGAATGGACAAGAGTGGGCTCAAGACCTGGCCAAATTGGATGAAAAGATGATACGATGGTATCCTTGGAGGGAAGATGGTCAAACTCTGATTTATCAGTGCGGAAGCTTTCCAAATGTACCTCTCATGGGTACCCGAGGATGCATAAACTACAATCCTGTCCTGGTGTTACGCCAACTCGGTTATCCCATGATGGGACCTCCTTCTGAAGCCGCAGTTACTCCGTTTGTCTCATATTATCAAGACTCCAAAGACATTGACCTATTCCAGAAGATCCGGTCCGCTTGGAACAAGGTTGTCAAGAAAGGAAAAGAATTGGGAGTTAGGAGTTGTGCTGTGAAAGAAAGTTATCATCAATGGGTAAAAAATAGGGCTCAAGAGATCAAGCTGCCCTTCAAGGTCATAATTGTTACTCCTTTGGACAATGCATCAATCTGGGGTTTCCATGAAAATGAAGAAATCAAGGAAGTGAAGGAGAAATTAGACAAGGTTGAACAAGAAAAGATGCAAATAGAAGCTGAGTTGAAAAGTGTCCACCATAACTACATGATGTTAAAACAAGAAAGCACTGAAAAGGATCAGGCTCTAGAAGGAACAAGCAAGAAGCTGAAGATGGGGCATGAACACATGATGAAGACTAAGGAATGCCTCAAAGCAGCCAACAAAGAGCTAGGACTCCGGAGACAGGAGCGTGATAAAGCATTAGCCGAAAATCAACAGCTGAAAGATCTACTTCGAAAGGCCAAAATTCTTTGAAGAAATCAAGGCTAAGAGGTAAAGAACAAATGAAACAACAAATGGAAGAATGGAACAATGAATACCAAAGGAAGATTGAAGAGCTAAGTCAACACATGAATGATGAGATCATGGAATATCAAGTTGCATTGGAAGAAGAAAAGGAAAGAGTTGCAAGTTTGGATTCCGAAATACAACATCAGAACCACATTATTCATGAGCTGAAGACTCACTTCTCAAACTTGGCAGGATTAGCTAATGCGGCCATCGAAGATGTTCCAAGATACTTAGGATTGGCTGAGCAAGGAATAATCCCTTTCAAAACCCCAATCGAGATTTGTAATTTTGTTGACTATTGTAGAGACTTGATTGGGAGAATGAAGCAAATGATTGCTGAGAGATGTTGAGAAAGGCATTTGTGGCTTTACAATGTATTCTCTTTTGTTGTTGTGAGAATCAATGTAAGAAAGATGATGGTTGTAATATGCCTTCATGAATAAAAGAATCTTTGTTTCTCTGTATTGTGTTGGTCTCGTAGCAATGTCCATGACTTAGTACTTTTGAACGAGACGTTCTGAGGAACGGTTATCATCAAAGATACTCACATCAAGACTCAGCTCGATGATTTCTAACAAATAGCCATGTTTTTATCTCTTACCTTTCACTAAAATTGTTTTCTGAATCAGGTAAAACTTCGTCACAATTGGGCGCCCAAGGAAAACCGATACCGATCAAACTCGAATTCACAATACCAGAGCCCGGACCAAAATGGCTGGAGGGAATGGTGACGCAGAAAGGGGTATCCCAATCACAACTACTTCTGAAGTAGGAAGAAATCTGAGCGATGAAGTTGATGCAGTGAGAGGAAAACTGAATGAACTGTCAAACAACCAAGGAAGGTTGGAGGATATGATGCGGGCCATACAAGAATCACTTAACCTGTTGGGAGCTCATTCAGCAAATGTGCAACCAAATACCACGACACTGGGTATGCCTGTGGTACCGAGTGCAGCTCTAAATGTCACTGTAGGGGTGAATGATATGGGTGAAATCCCGAATGACCTCCACGGGCAACCACCGCCCACGATACCATTGGTAATCCCTATCGGAGAAGGTTATCGTTCCTTAGAAAATGTGCAAACTCATGAGCATGGGCATGTTACCCCTGTCTGGGAGCAACCTCGTGTGGTCATCCAGAAGCAGCCATCTTCCTCAGAGAATAGTCGTGCAGAAGCAGAAAAAGGAAAGTTCAAAGAGGAATGGATGGAGAAGATTCAAGAGCAGATTCGGGCTATTCAGGGACCTAGCCCCTATGGGTACGTGGAAGTTGAACAACTCTGTCCTTCTACTGATGTAGTAATTCCTAGGGACTTCAAGGTTCCTGACTTCTCAAAGTATGACGGGACGGGTAATCCTCTTTTTCACCTGAAGAGTTATTGTACTAAGATGGCGATATGGTCAAAGGATGAAAAGTTTCTCATCAACTTCTTCCATGAAAGCCTGACGGGACCTGCTCTGGAATGGTACATTCAACTAGACCATTCAAAGATTTCTAGCTGGAGAGAATTGGCAGATCTGTTCATGAGCCAATACAAGTTCAATCTTGAGGTGGCACCTACACGGGAGCAATTAAGCTCTATGCAGAAGAAGAAGGATGAATCATTCAAGCAATACGCACAAAGGTGGAGAGCCTTGGCTGCCCAAGTTCAACCGGGCTCATCCCAACTGAAATGTGTTCTTACTTCTTGGGAACCTTGGGATCCCCTTACATTGGGGCAATGGCGGGAGCAAAGATACAAAGACTTCTCTGAGTTGATAACTGCTGGAGAAAGAATTGAAAGCTTAGTAAAAGCCGGCAAGCTTCCCATGAACAGTGAGGACACTAGAAAGAGTTTCCCACCCAGAAAGAAGGAGACAGATGTGAATTATGTGCATGGTCAGCAATCCTTCGTCCCACGATACACACCAACCCAACCACGATCATACCAAGCCCTATCCTCATTACCCACCATACCAAGCCATACTAACCGCAAACACTGTTCCATACTCCCAACCCCAAGTTAACAACCTCCACATAAGGCCATACCAACCAATCCGCCCAACATACACCCCAAAGACTCGACCAAATTTCCAAAACCGTAATCGAAATCGATTTCTAACCTTCCACCCTTTCCAAAGCTATCCATTTCAAATGCTGACCTCTTTCAAAAACTAGTTGATGCTCACCTGATCTCTGCATATCCGGTGCACCCATTAGAACCGCCATTTCCAGCATGGTACAACCCAAACCTTACTTGCAAATATCACATGGATATTGCAGGACATTCTATAGAGGATTGTGAAGGATTCAAAATGGCGGTAAGAAGATTAATTGCTTGTGGGAGGTTAGATCTTCAAGAAGATTCAAAGCCAGACATTGTTAATAACCCAATTCCAAAACACGAAGGAGGAAGTCGTGTGAATGCCTTGGAAAGTGATGAACCATTGATCAAGAAGGTTATGAGTCTCCGAACTCCTATGGAGAAAGTGTTCAATGGCTTGAAGGAGACTGGGTATCATATCGCAGCATCTGCATCAATGATGAAAGAAAATGAGAAAGATGACATAAAGTCGAGCTGCATATACCACTCTGGAGGTTTTGGTCATGATATAGAAAGTTGTTGGAGTTTCAAAGCTCGAGTACAAGAATTACTCGACCTAGGTGTGATTCAAGCAAAAAAGAGGTCGAATCTCCCAGAAGAGGTGAATGTGATCGATCGCTTCGTACTCCGCGTCCCTCTACTGAATCGAACTCCGAAACCAGAGAAAGTGGTGATCACTGTGAGGAAACCAGCACCATTCAGTTACGAAAATACACATGCTATCCCTTGGAACTATGAAACTAATGTGGAGACGAACGGAGACATAGGGGAAACCTCAAAAGCCCAAACAAGTGAAGTGATAGCGGAGGTAAAAGGAATAACAAGAAGTGGAAGGATTTATGGGCCCGGAGAGCTGGAAAAAAGGAAGCTTGTTGATGAAGAGAACGTGGGAAAGAGTTTTGGTGCAGATAGAAAAGGAAGAGAAGAAAATGAAGAAGAAGAGTTCCTGAAGATTATGAAGCAAAGCGAGTACGACATACTGGAGCAATTGAAGAGGACTCCTGCCAGAATCTCCTTGTTGTCATTAATCTTATCATCTGAATCTCACCAAAAAGCAGTGTTAAAGGTTTTGAAAGATGCTTATGTGAAACCGGATGTCTCATTGGAGAATATGGTGAACATGGTGGATCCGGTAAAGCGTGTCAATATGATCACTTTCTCAAGTGAAGAGATCGTATCACAGGCCAACCCACGAGCACTGTATATAACCCTAAAATGCAAAGGCTATATAGTGCCTAAAGTCCTCATTGATGGAGGGTCGGGATTAAATGTCTTGCCAGCATCGACATTGAGCTACTTGTCAATGGGCAAAGACGATGTTTCACCGCAAGTAATGATTGTGAGAGCTTTTGATGGAGCAAAGAAAAACATCCTGGGGGAAATAGTGTTGCTATTGGAAATCGGCCCGAGCCGATTTGAGGTTTTATCTCAAGTGATGGAAATTGAGTCTGATTACAATATGCTGCTGGGAAGACCATGGATTAATAATGTTGGTGCTGTTCCTTCAACCTTGCATCAAAAGGTTAAGTACATTGAAAATGATTCAGTCATTACAATCCATGGAGAGAAGGAAATCATTGTATCTAAACTTTGTCTCACTTCCATATGTTGAAAATGTTGAGCTAGTAGAAAGCAGCTTATGGCACAATCTGGAGGTGGTGGGGTTGAAGCAAGAACAGAACGAGCTCCCAAGGCAAGATGTCAATCAGATAGTGGCTCATATCATGATCAAAAATGGTTATCTGCACGGCAAAGGACTGGGACCACGGTTGCAGGGTATCAAAACACCTCTATCTATCTCAGGGAAACCTAACCGATTTGGTTTAGGATATGAGGCGTCATTGGAGGAGCAGATCAAGACCATGGCTCTTGAGCAAAAGAAACCAAAAGAAAAGATGAAGCAGATCCCTCATCTGAAAGAGACCTTTCCTTATCCGACTGAAGTGATTATGGTTGAAGAAGGATGTGTCCCTAGCTGTTGTCCAACCATCAATATGGTGGATGTTGAGAAGCCTGAAGAACGCAACAATGCTTATGCTGTCAACCACGATATGATCTTTGATGAATTGGGAAGCCGAACCAGTGATTGATGTTATTACTTCAAAGTAATCATGTGGGATTGTATTAATTGTATTTGCTTTTATGTATGCTACTTTGAGACATCATTTGAATAAACTTGCATGTTCATCCAGCAATTTTTCTCTTTTCCATCTGCTATTCTTTTCTTTATCATTATCTCCTCGAACCATTAATTTGTGCCCTTTTATTCGTGTTTTACCCATTATTTGTCTTGGCATTCCAACCCCCATAAATGCTTTCCAGGGACCTAAATGCTATGAATATTTTGCCACGGGAAAGGGATTTTGAAGGTCAATCAATTGATTCTCTTACTGCACTTGATTGCAATAGCTATGAATCTGAAGAAGATGAAGAAGCTGTTGAGAAATTTTCAGGGTTATTAGAACACATGGAAAAAGGATTTGACTTAGACAATGAGGTGGTCGAAGTAATTAACATGGGCACCGAAGAAGAGAAGAAAGAGCTGAAAATAGTGGAGAATCCTGAGCGAACAGAGATGATTGCTTTGTTTGAAGAATACCTGGATGTTTTCGCATGGTCTTATCATGATATGCCAGGATTGGATCCAGAGATTGTTTCACACAAGATTCCTTTGTACCCAGAAGCCGAGCCGAAAAAGCAAAAGTTGAGAAGAATGCGGCCTGACATGTCATTAAAGATAAAGGAAGAAGTGACTAAACAGCTAGAGGCCGGGTTTCTAGAGGTGTCAAGACACACGCAGTTGGGTGGCCAACATCGTGCTGTGCCTAAAAAGGATGGGAAGGTTAGCATGTGTGTTGATGATCGCGACCTGAATAAAGCTAGCCCGAAAGATGATTTTCCACTCCCTCACATCGATGTTCTTGTTGATAACACGGCCAGAAATCACCGATTTTCATTCATGGATGGATATTCCGGGTACAATCAGATTCTCATGGATGTTCATGACAAAGGAAAAACTACGTTCATAACTCCGTGGGGAACATTCTGCTATCTGATCATGCCATTCGGGTTGAAGAATCCGGTGCCACTTACCAACGTGCTATGGTTGCGCTGTTCCACGACATGATGCACAAGGAAATTGAAGTGTATGTTGATGACATGGTCGCTAAGTCCAAAGAGGGAGAAAGCCATGTAGCAGTCTTACAAAAGCTGTTTGAAAGACTCAGAAAATACAAGTTGCGACTGAACCCGAATAAATGTATCTTTGGAGCTTCCACAGGGAAATTACTGGGATTCATTGTCAGCAGAGAAGGGATAAGGGTGGATCCGGATAAGGTGAAAGCAATACAAGAGATGCCAGCCAACTGAAAAGGAAGTGAGAAGTTTTCTTGGGAGGCTCAACTACATTGCTAGATTCATTGCAAATTTGACTAGTACTTGTGAGCCTATATTCAGGTTGCTGCGAAAACATCAACCTGGAGAATGGAATGAAGAATGTCAAGAAGCCTTCGACAAAATAAAGGCTTATCTAATGAAAGCTCCAGTTTTGATTCCTCCTACGCCAGGCCGTCCTTTAATACTGTATCTTACAGTGTTATCTACTTCACTCGGGGCAATGTTGGGGCAGTATGATGAATCCGGAAAGAAAGAGCAGGCCATTTATTACCTGAGCAAGAAGTTTAATGAATGCGAATCTCGCTATTTGGCAATTGAAAAGACCTGTTGTGCGTTAGTATGGGCTTCCAAGAGGTTGAGGCAGTACATGTTGTATTACACTACTTGGCTGATTTCTCGAATGGATCCGTTAAAGTATATATTTGATAGTCCTCATGTGTCATTGAGAATGTCAAAATGGCAAGTGATGCTGTCTGAATTTGATATCAAGTATGTCACTCAAAAGTCCATCAAAGGAAGTGTAATTGCTGATCATCTAGCTGAAAACCCTCTGGAGGGTGTACAACCCACTATGCTTGAATTCCCCGATGATGAGGTGTTGGCACTAGAAAGAGAAGATGAAGAAGAGGGGAATGTGTGGAAGATGTACTTTGATGGAGCGGCCAATATGAATGGATGTGGAATAGGAGCTGTAGTAGTCTCACCAGCTGGGAAGCAGTATCCAGTTTCTATCAAACTAGACTTTGAATGTACTAACAACATGGCAGAATACGAAGCATGTGCAAATGGTTTGCAAGTTGCGATTGACTTGGGAATCAAAGAACTAAAAGTCTTTGGAGACTCCGCGCTCATAATCTATCAAGTTAATGGAGAATGGCGCACAAAGGATCCGAAATTGGTACCTTATCAGAAGCATTTGTCTCAGTTAATTGAGCGCTTTGATGACATATCATTCTCTCATTTAACTCGGGACAAGAACCAGTTTGCGGATGCTTTAGCGACTTTGGCCGTGATGACTAACTTGAAGGTCCATGCTAATGTCCAACCCATCCATGTAGAAGTGCAAAGTGAACCAATTTATTGTGGCAATGTGGAGATTGAGCCGGACGGCCAACCATGGTATCATGATATCAAACAGTATATTCAAAGAGGAGAATACCCAGCAGGTGCAAATGAGGTGGATAAGAAGACAATTCGAAGACTGGCCATGGCTTTCTTCCTGAATGGTGAAGTTCTCTACAAGAGAAACTATGACACGACTCTCCTCAGATGTGTAGATGCTCATGAAGCTCGAATAATCATGATTGAAGTTCATGAAGGGATCTGTGGAACTCATGCCAATGGACATATGATGGCACGCAAAATCCTAAGAAGCGGTTATTACTGGTCCACTATGGAGAATGACTGTACCAGTTATGTTCGGAAGTGCCACAAATGCCAAATATATGCAGACCGAGTTAATGCTCCCCCAGTTCAGTGCATAGCATGGTGTCTCCTTGGCATTTCTCGATGTGGGGCATGGATGTTATCGGCCCGATTAATCCCAAAGCATCTAATGGTCATCGTTTCATCTTGGTAGCAATAGATTACTTCACTAAATGGGTGGAAGCTGTTTCATATACCAATATCACACAGAAGGTGTTTCTCAGATTCATCAAAAAGGACATCATCTGCAGATATGGAATTCCAGAAAGGATCATTACAGACAATGCTCCTAACCTCAATGGTGCCGAAGTTCAGAAGTTCTTTGAGACTTTCAAGATCAAGCATCACAACTCAGCTCCTTATAGACCTCAAATGAATGGTGCGGTTGAAGCTGCAAATAAAAATATCAAGAAAATCATCGCCAAAATGGTTGTGAACTACAAAGATTGGCATGAAATGCTGCCGTATGCTCTGCACGCGTATCGTACCAACATACGATCAAGCACAGGGGCAACTCCTTTTTCATTGGTATATGGAATGGAAGCCGTATCTCCTATAGAGGTTGAAATCCCTTCGCTCAGAGTTTTGATGGAAGCTGAGCTGGAAGAATCTAAATGGGTGAAAGCTCGATATGAGCAACTGAACATGATCGAAGAGAAGAGGCTTGTAGCCATTTGCCACGGCCAGTTGTATCAAAGCAGAATGGCTAAGGCTTTTAATAAGAAGGTCCGCCCTAGATATTTTCATCCAGGAAATTTGGTTTTGAAGAAAATTCTTCCTAATCAAGAGGACACACGGGGAAAGTGGGCTCCAAGTTATGAGGGTCCTTACATTGTCAAGCATGCATTCTCAGGTGGAGCGTTGATTTTGCAAAACATGGAGGGACAAGAATTGCCTAAACCAATCAACAGTGATGCGGTCAAAAGATTTTATGCCTGAAAAGATGCTTAAAGAGCTTGTTAGGTCGAAAACTCGAAAGAGCGACCTAAGCAGAAGTTAGGGCAAAGCAGAAAAAAGCCCGTTAGGTCAAAAACTCGAAAGAGCGACCTAAGCAAAAATTAGGGCAAAACAGCAAAACAAAAGAGCTCGCTAGGTTGAAAACTCAAAAGAGCGGCCTAGGCAAAAGTTAGAGCAGAAAAAGATAAGCATCTTCTCCGCAAGCTGAACTGGGCAATTTTTATAGTCCAAATAACCAAGCAGAGATAAGAAACTGGGGCAATTTTTGATAGTTCAGCGAATCGAGCAAATAAAGGCTGAAACTGGGGCAAATTTTAAAGGGAATTTGAAGACATGTTGTCAGATGTTATGGCTACGGTGATCAACTCGCTTTAAGAAGTCAATTGATTGAGCCACCAAGAACCTAAACTGGGGCAAAAATTTTGTGTCTTCCGAATTTTATCTTTCGCATTTATGTTGTTCAAAACACTTTGTCATCTAATATACCAAACAATGAAAATGTCCATTCAGTCAATCCCTCTACCTTCTCTTTGAATGCATGTTTATTCATAATGTCTCAAGTAGGATAAATTTAAGTTTCAATTACGCAATCTAACGGTGTTTACAATGATTAGCATTAATTCAGAAACTTCAGCTAAGCTTGACAGGAAAGTAATCAACCTTCTGAAAAAGGAAAAGGGAGAAGAATAAAATGAGCAAGGTCATAGAGAAAACAAAGTCTTGGCTAAGATTGTGAGTTTGATCGGTTGAAGTTCTCCTCAAGGCTTGCTCGGTTGGGTTATGGTTAGTTTTTCAATCTTGCGTAAACTGAAGGTGGATAATTCAAGGCTTTGTACATATGATTCGAAAAATGAAAAAAGAGGGAGAAAGACTGTTTTCTTTTTCAATTTACATTTCAAGTCGGCCTCAGTTGCCAATTTGCATTTTCAGTCGGCCTCAGATGCCAATTTACAATTTCAAGTCGGCCTCAGCTGCCAATTTACGCTTTCAGTCGGCCTCAGATGCCAATTTACATTTTCTGTTGGCCTCAGATGCCAATTTATATTTCAAGTCGGCCTCAGATGCCAATTTACATTTTCAGTCGGCCTCAGCTGCCAATTTACATTTTCAGTCGGCCTCAGCTGCCAATTTACGTTTTCAATCGGCCTCAGCTGCCAATTTACATTTTCAGCCGGCCTCAGATGCCAATTTACATTTCAAGTCGGCCTCAGTTGCCAGTTTACATTTTCAATTGACCTCAGTTTACCATTTTACATTTCCAATCAACCCCTTGTTGGTTTTTAAGTTTCGGACAGCACCGTCTGCTTTAGAATCTTGCTAGCTTGTGCATTTGCATTTGACTTTCTTATATATGCATATCATTCTGCTGTTTAGATTTCGGTTGTTTATATTTCATGCATTTGTCGAACAAAATCAATATTCATGTCTTTATTCATTCCTTATGAAGAGAATATAAACTTAAGTTTTCCATATTCTTTCATAAGGAATGAATAAAGAGGGGCAACTGTGAACACCTGATTTTGTCCGAACTTTTAACCAAAATTTCTGTCTAGTTTACCTCTTTTTATTTTATTTTCTTATAGTTTCGTTGGTTATCTCTTTTGAAAAATATAAAATTTTGTTGTTTGTATTAACTTGGTATCCAATTTTATTTAGTCCATTTGTGTTTTGCTTTTAGCCTTTTTTTTAGTTAGTTAAATTTTCTTGTTTTGAGTTTATTATTCAGTTTGTAAATAAAAAATAAAAAAGGAGGTGAAAGTTCATTTCATTTCGGCCTATTGCTTGATACTAAAGGTCCCCAGCTCAGGTACGTTCAGTCCATTTTTTTATCTAAAAAAGAAAACCGTTGGAGGAGTCACGAGCTCCTCTCTCGTTTGTCTGTTCCAGTTAATTTGCCCGTGAACCATGGGGAGGAGAGAAAGCATAAAAAATCAAACAGAGACAATGATGGTGTTACTGAATTTAGATCTCTTCCGGTGGAGTTGAAAAAGAATGAGAGGGGATACATAATCAATGATCAACAACACTATCAAGGGATCCACACAAAAAAATCAAATAAAAAAAAACCTGCAAAACAACCAGCCAGTCCAGTAATACGATCCGACGAGAACAAAAATCAGAAGCAACAGCAGTATTCTAGGTATTTTTTTTAGTTTCAATTTTATAAATTTAAAACAAAGAATAAACAGTGAGGCCGCGGCCTCCCTGCTCCGCCGCGGCCTCCCTTTCCTTTCTTCCTTTTTCCTTCATCATCTTCTTCCTCTCCCATATGCCCCCTCCATGCTTCATCATCATCATTCTCTCTCTCAAGCTATCGGCCACCACCATCAACACTCTTCACCGTTGAGCCACCCTTCTTCGAAACGACCTCAGCCACCAAACTAGCACTGCGGCCTACCTTACCCGCTGAACCACTGCCACTCATAAACTCAGCCAGATCGCAACCACACTCACTTCACCTTTATTCTCAACAATGGCAAAGGGCGAGAAGAAACCGGTAGAGAAGAAGCCTGCAACTGTCGAGAAGGTCCCGGCCGTGAAGATGAAGGCGGAGAAGAAGATTCCGAAGAATGCTTCTGCCGTCGACAAGAAGAAGAGAAAGGCAAAGAGCGTAGAGACTTACAAGATCTACATCTTCAAGGTCCTGAAGCAGGTCCACCCTGACATTGGGATCTCGAACAAGGCCATGGGGATCATGAACAGCTTCATCAACGACATCTTCGAAAAGCTCGCTCAGGAAGCTTCTAGACTCGCTCGGTACAACAAGAAGCCTACCATCACCTCCAGGGAGATCCAGACTGCCGTGAGGCTCGTGCTTCCTGGGGAGCTCGCCAAGCACCATCTTCATCCTCGCCACCGTTGCGGTCGCGACTCATCAGCAGGGCGGAGTCACCGCTGCCGCTGCCCCCCCTGTTCCGCCAACGACTTCCATCACCGCGTTAACCCCGCCAAGCCCACCGCAGCCACCGCGAACCACCACCGCCGTCCCTAACCATCACCTTTCTCTCACTCCAGCTTTCTCCCTCTAATTCTCTCTCTCTGGATCGCTCCCTCTCTTCCTCTCTCTCGGTCCCTTTCCTTCAACCACCACCGCGAACCACCACCTCTAACCGCCTTAGTCCCTCCCTTTGCGGCCTTCTCGTTCTTCTTCCCTTCGCCTTCTTTTTCTCTCTCATGCGCTTCCCTGTTCTCTCCGTCTGCAGTGATTGTGTGATGGAGAGAGAGAATTGTGTTGGTGTAAAAAAAAAAAGCGGAAAAGAAAGGGAGAGTAATGTATGCAAACGCGAGAGTGTGTGTGCGTGTATGTGCTGTGTGTGTGGGGTTTGGTCAGTAAGTCTAGATTAGTATGCGTGAGAGAATGGTAGGTGCATGAGTATTTGCATTGTGTGTATGTGTGTCCTTGAACTCAGTATCCTTTTCTTTTTTTTTTAATAAAAAATGAAATCTTAACTAGTTGTATGTTCGTATAGGATAGTGTGTTAGTTTTTTTTTTATGTTAATATTACGGGTTGTTGTTTAGATTGAAGTTATTTTACTTTTATTTATTTATTTATTATTATTATTATTTGTTTATTTATTTTTTTCTTTCTTGTTATTGTGATTATCATTGTCATTTTTCAGTTTGAATATTTTGTCAAAGAGAGGACTTTGTTTATTTGGGCTAGATTTTTTTTTATATTATTTTTGTTTATTTGGATTTAGATTAATTTGGAAAAAAGGGGGTTAAATATATATATATATATATATATATATTTTAAATGGATGGTTTAAATTTTTGGTTTTGTTTATTTGATTAGTATATATTTCATTTTAGTTTAGAGTCTAAATAATAAAAAAGATTTTCATTTACTTTGAGTTTCAAGAGTTTTTTTTAATATAATAAAAAATATAGATTTAGTTTAGGAAGTTGATTTGGATTGAATTGTTTCATTAGTATAGATTTTGAATTTATTAAGTTAGATTTTATTTTAGCTTGTTGATTTATGGTTGATTTTATGTTTGAAATTCGAGTATCACTTATTTGATCCGAATTAATAAAGAAAATTATTATTGTTTGGAAATAAATATTTGAGTATCTTATTAAAGTTTACTATTTCATTATTATTGTTATTATTTTGTAGGATTTGTTTAGATTGTAAAGTTGTTTATTTGAATTTGAATTTTTTTTTTATTCATATTTATATGTTTTGATTGAATTAATTGCTTAATTGTGTTTATTTTACCTTTTTTAGTTTAAATATTTTATGTTTATGTGTTTCAATTAAAATTAATTGTGTAAATTGTAATATTTTACATTTCTAGTTTAATTATTGTACATATTTTGTGTATTTGCATTTGTGAATTGCTTATTTAGTTTTGTTATTTTATATGATTATGCGCTTTATGTGTAATTATGTTATGAATTAATTTTCTTTTGGTTTAATTGTTTTATATATTTATATGTTTTATTTAAATAAATTGTGTTTGTGTTTATGAATAAATTTTGCTTTTAATTTAATTATCTTATGTTATATATTTTTGTTCAAGATAATGGTTTTCCTTATGAATTAATTTCGTTAGTTCCTGTTAACATTTGAATTTTGTCTAAAAATTAAATAAAACCTTTTTTGTTAATTTAAATTATTGGCTTTATTTGTCTAGAATTTGAGTTTAAGTGGCTGTTAGTGATCGATTTTCTTGAATTTCTGAGTTATTTGTTTGAGTTCAATTTAGTTTGGACATGTTTTTCTTATATACATTTTAAATTCAAAAATAAATGTTTAGATCTTCCTTTTTTAAATTACTTAGTTAATTGGTTTCTAATAAATTGAATTAACTGAGCCGTGACGGCTTGTTAATCTCATGTTTCAGAATATTTTAGCTGCGATGGTTTGATATTCAAAGTCTTCTTAAGAATAAAGTTAATTTGATCGCGACGGTTTGTTAACTTTATGTTTGTAATATTTTAAATTTATGACTTTTAATATTCTAAAATTATTATTATTATTATTTTTTTAAAGTAACTTTTCACCATTTAATTTATTTGTAAATAATTTTCTTAATATTTTTCTATGCTATTTGTGTCTTGCTTTATTTATAAATTTCTTTTTCTTAAATTTTATTTCAAAATACTTTATTTAGCTCTTGTTATTGTAGATAAAGAGTTAATTTATCCGTGACATTGTTAACTCGATATTTGGTCATTTGAGTTCTGAAGAACAACGACTCGAAAATTCTCCCAAAAATATTTGTTTTTCTTTTATGTTCTTTATAAAAAACAGAAAAATCAATTTTCTTCTTTCTCTTATTTGTAAATATTTGTAATTTATATACTTATTTTCAATTTAAACTTGCTCATTTCTTTTAATTGTCTTGAAACAGAAAATAAACGTTGAAAAAGGTTATTAATAATTTGCACAATTAATCAAAGGTACCGTCCAAAGACGGATGTACTAGGGTGCGTGGGATTAAATTCCTGCCCTTCCCTATACATAACCGACTCCCGAACTCATACTGGTTTCAAAGACTATTTCTCTAAAAATGGGTTTTTCCAACGTTTTCCCAATTCTAAATAAACTTGGTGGCGACTCCAATATTTTCAACACAAATATTTTCTCTTTTTTCGCCGTCCCCGTCGCGATCCCGGTTGCGACACTCATATAGCTATAAATTAGAATAAATTTATACTGCAAATTACATTATTTAGTTATGATAGTTATGAAGTAAAATGAATTTTAATTATAAAATATAATATATAATAATTATAAATTAGCGTGAGTATTGGATACAAATACAGTGAATTTTACAAAATATATATAAATAGATAGATAATGAAAAGGAAGTAAATTATATAAGCAAAGAAATTAAAGATTGTGGGGAAAATTGAATGAGGAAAAAACACCTCTCTCTCTTCCCTTGCTTGGGATCAGAGGCGTTGGAATAGAGCATAATGGACACACACACCCCTACACATTGAAAATCATATACATATAATCAGTTCCAACACAACATCAACCCACACATATACATCGTAAGAGTAGTATTATCTATACTATTTTTATAGACATCTTTTATGAAAGACAATGAGATAGCGGGCAAATATCAGTTGATCAACTTTGAAAATAATAATAATAATAAGACTCACTCTCAAATATCGGGCAAATAGTAGTATTATCTACGCACCAAAAAAAAATGATATAAGTCACCTAGAGTGGTACAATCAATATTTCTCATCATGCTAATATATACGAACCAATTCAATGATACTGTAGAAGTGAGGGTACATAATTGTGCATAAGGGAGACATGATGAGCATAACAAATTAGAACAGGATTGATTAATTCGTCATCACCTTGCGGTGTAACCACCGAAGCCATTATGACTGAATAGGGAATTTAAGAAAATGGGAGAGAGTATGGCAGCAAGCGAGTTTGAACAGGACCATCAAGAGCTCCACATTCCGTCTGTTTGGAATCCAGCACTCCTCCAAAGTCTAACACCACCAACACCATCGAAGTTGTAACGAAGAGATTACCTTCCTACTCCCAAAATTTTACTCCACGAATAAGCGAATTGGATGGCTATAATGAATGAGAATGTTTGAAAACAGAAAAATAAATTAAGTGACTCAAATTACAGACACAAACTGACCCAATAAGCTTTGGGATAGATCGGGTTACCAACGCCGCTATAATGTATGCTATTAAAACGTTGGTAAACCCATAGGAGTGAGACTAACCTATTGAATCAACCTCATCACCTTCATCTAAATATGGCTCGTCTGCCCATTTCGTTTTATTATTAGACGCACAATGCATAGTACAAATGGAATTGAACTTAGATAGAACAGCGGTAGAGCTAAATACAGGAACAAAAACGTAAACTCATACTAATTTTTAAATTGCAACCTTCCCAGGATCATCACACTGACCATGACAAGAAAGTGTACGCAAGTTTCCCTAAAAGAAATACGGTTATCACACTACTCCATCCAAAGGCCTTGTATATATTCTAGCAACATAATTTTAAACATCCATTTTACCAGCCACTAAACCGGGCTGCCAAACACAGAAATAGAACAAAAACACAAACATGCTTAGAAACCACCACGAAGGCGAAGAACAAGATGGAGGGTGGATTCCTTCTGGATATTGTAGTCTGCCAAAGTGCGACCATCTTCCAATTGCTTGCCAGCAAAAATAAGTCGCTGCTGGTCAGGGGGAATACCCTCCTTATCTTGGATCTTTGCCTTCACATTATCAATTGTATCGGAGCTTTCCACCTCCAGGGTAATAGTCTTCCCTGTCAGGGTCTTGACAAAGATTTGCATACCACCTCGAAGCCTCAAAACCAAATGCAGGGTAGATTCCTTTTGGATGTTGTAATCAGCCAGGGTACGGCCATCTTCCAGCTGCTTCCCTGCGAAGATAAGCCTCTGTTGGTCTGGTGGAATACCCTCTTTGTCTTGGATCTTAGCTTTCACATTATCAATAGTATCTGAGGATTCAACTTCCAGAGTTATGGTCTTTCCAGTCAGAGTTTTGACAAAGATTTGCATGCCACCACGAAGCCGCAGAACCAAGTGCAGAGTGGACTCCTTCTGTATGTTATAATCTGCCAGGGTTCTTCCATCTTCCAGCTGCTTACCAGCAAAGATAAGCCTCTGCTGGTCTGGTGGGATGCCCTCTTTGTCCTGAATCTTGGCTTTCACATTATCGATGGTATCCGAGGATTCCACCTCCAAAGTTATGGTCTTTCCGGTCAAGGTCTTGACAAATATCTGCATGCCACCTCTCAAACGAAGCACCAAATGGAGAGTAGATTCCTTCTGGATGTTGTAATCAGCAAGGGTTCTTCCATCCTCAAGCTGCTTCCCAGCAAAAATCAGTCTCTGCTGGTCAGGCGGGATACCCTCCTTGTCCTGGATTTTGGCTTTGACATTGTCAATGGTATCTGAAGATTCGACCTCAAGGGTGATGGTCTTCCCAGTCAAGGTCTTGACAAAGATTTGCATGCCACCCCTCAAACGAAGAACCAAGTGAAGAGTGGATTCTTTTTGAATGTTGTAATCAGCAAGGGTTCTACCATCTTCAAGTTGCTTTCCAGCAAAGATGAGCCTTTGCTGGTCAGGGGGGATCCCTTCCTTGTCCTGGATCTTAGCCTTGACGTTGTCAATGGTATCTGAACTCTCCACCTCAAGGGTGATGGTCTTGCCAGTCAAGGTTTTCACGAAGATCTGCATCTGTTCAAACACACAACCAGAAATTTTCAACACCCGAGACCAAATATCAGTAAAGGCACAAGCGTAACAGACAGGAAAGAAAAAGGAAAATAAAAAACAAACCCTAAGACAGCAGGTGAAGAACAAGTTAAATTACAAACCATAATGCATAGACAAGTCACGATCCCTAATCGATCAAAAACAGAATGACAAACAGATCAGAAGCCACATTCTTTCACAACAGAAACCAAAAACAGGCCTGTTCTGGGGAAATTAAACACAAACCCTAACACAACAGAGGAAAAAAAAAGACACCTAATCAACTTTTTGGGGATATAATTTAACATACAACAAACGAACCACAGGATCGAAAGTTAAACTCCACGACCAAGACCATTCAGCGCAAATAAGGAGGGTTATGAGCTATTGTCAGCAGATCAAATCATGAAAAAAAAAAAAGAAATGGAACTTCATCGAAACGCGACAAAAATCAATAAACAAAACCTAATCAGATTTTGGGGAGAATTTAGATGCACAAGAGAAACAGAGTGGAAACATACATTGAAACAATAGCTGCGATTAACGAACAGAAACTGCTAGATTAGGTTTGCGAATTGGGCACTGCGATCATCGATGGTGGAAAAATGGGTGGGAAGGGCCGTGTTTATAGGCTTTAGTGCGCCGACACAACGACGAAAATATCCCTGGAGCACGAATAAAGTTGTGCCATGTTAACTCCACCCTGACCGACACGGCAAGATTAGAATTCCTTGACGCACGCCAGGTTACGTAATAGGTTTCTACAATGCTCAGGTAGATTCTATTTTTTCTTTTTTTTTTGGTTTTGTTCTCTATTATTTATTTGAGTGAATATTTTATTTAATCCCTCAAAATTTTTATATCAAATTATTTTATTTTTTAAAAAAAAAATTAATTTTGTGATCCTTTAAGATTAAAAATGATAGACATATTAGTTTCGCTGTTAGTTTTTTATTAGTGAATATATATATATATATATATATGTGTGTGTGTGTGTAGCACAATACAATAATATCATGTTAAAACGTTAGAGACAGGCTAAATAAAGTTATTTTAAAACATATTATACTCATTTTGGTGTCTAAAATTATACAAAATGAATTACTTTATGACTTATAATAGAGATTTAAATGACTCATTTTGTAAATTTCAACAACCAAAATGAGTAATTTTAAATTTTATTCCACTTCAAATGATATGCACATCACTTAGTATCATGTTAGTAGATCAATGTGCAATTCTTTTAGTATTTAAATAATTACATACATACAGAGGGACTAATATATCTTGTTATTAAAGTCTTGAGGAATCATAGATTTAATTTCAGTTTTTAAGGGTTTAAGAAGTCTTATAAAATTTTTTTGAGGGACTCCATGAGTTATTTACTCTATTTATACACAATGGTATTTTAAATAATTTATAATAGCATTAGATTGAAAAAAGAGAATAAATATATACTGATTTCTCAACATGAAAAATATAGAAATATATGACATGAAAGGAGAATTCCACAAATTGCTTGCTCGACTTTCATTATACACTATGGTAATGCATCGGCATTTTGCTTTTTAAAAACCAAATGTTGATTGATAAGACTCTCAAATCCTCAACTATCGACAAACACCTACATAATATAATGAAATCAATGTTAGTATTTGCATGTTAATTATATTAAAAAAATTATCAAATACGAAATAAATTGTATTACTCAACACATACCATTTCAAAAAATATTTTGGAATACTTCCCTATAAACTATATTAATTGTGCATCAAAGTGTTATTCCATCATGATTCTCCAATAATATTCGCAAGCCTTTCTTGTCCTTTACTCTTGAAAGAGTTACATATAATTGAACATGAGTGATAATATTTGGCCTTGAGATTTATTAATGGTCATAACAAAGGAGACTGTAACTGGAAATTGTCTTCTCTGAAATTTTATAGGAATTGAGTCGTTGTTAGAAATCATATTCATTCTAGGTATCGAAACAACTTGACTAATATTGTACCCGGTAAGTGTTAAACATTCAATCACGTAATTCCCTATTCTCCTTATTTGTAACCTGGTTCTATTGCACAATCCATTTGATTGATCTATGTTTCTTAACAACATTATTGGCACCCCTTCTTTCAAAATCAATTTATGAGGGGGAAGTTCAGAACAATTTATCCTATTTAATATTTCAATAGAAAAAGCATCCAATTTTGACTTCATGTTACCCTCTTTTATGCATAATGAATCACAACTTAAATAGATCTTTTCATTACCTGAAAAGATAGGTATTATGTTAACATGTGCAACAACCTCTAATGTACAAGCAAGAATAGACCTTTCCTTGAAATAATCTGCACTTGATAAATTATGCAAAATGTCCAATTAGACAAATTCAATTAGGTCATGAAAACCACTATGAAGATTTTTAATGAGAATGTCATATGGAATTTCAACTTCAGTTTCTCCATCGATGGAATCACTAGCAAGTCCATCTCCTATTTTTAATTTGCTAAATGCCTCAATTTCTTCATTCATAATACCATCAGATCCAATCGAAAGTCTCGTGTTGGAAGAAAGCTTAAGAACTTTGCAATAAGACCACAAATGTAAAGCACTGATTGTAGATTAATCTATCTCTTGCCACTTACCTTTAGTATTACTAGCAGAATTTACCTAAAATCTCCACCTAAGACCACTACTTTTCCACCAAATGGCAAATCAGACTTAAAAAAAGGTGAAAATCTTAGCACATCATTGAAGCATCTATTCAATGCTTCGTAGCAGTACTTACTCAACATAGGTGTTTCACCCCATATAATCAATTTAGTAATATTTAGGAGTTTTGCATGAATATTGCCTTGGTGTATGTTACACGATGAGTCTTCATTAATATTCAAAGGAATTTTAAACCTTGAATGAGTAATTCTTCCATTGGGAAGTAATAGTGAAGCAATTCCACTAGAGGCCATATTTAAAACAATATCACCTTTTGACCTTACGAATCTAGATAAAGTCTTCCATAAAAATGTTTTTCCTATATCCCCATAACCATATAAGAAGAAAAATCCACCACAATTATTGTAAATTGCATTAACAGTTTCGTCAAACACTTGCTTTTACTATTTTGTAATGGTTTGCATGCATGTAACAAATTCATTTGATAAGGCTTGCCTATCTGTCGCAACCGGGATCGCGACGGGGACGGCGAAAAAAAGAGGATTTTATGTTGATAATATTGGAAAACATTGGAGTCGCCACCAAGTTTATTTAAAATTGGGAAAACATTGGAAAAACCTATTTTTGGAGAATAGTCTTTGAAACCAGTTTGAGTTCGGGAGTCGGTTATGCATAGGGAAGGGTAGGAGTTTAATCCTACGCACCCCTAATACACCCGTCCTTAGACGGTACCTCTAATTAATTGTGCAAATTAAATAATAACCCCTTTTAAATATTTATTTATATTACAAGAAAACTAAAAGGAATATGTGTTTTTTTTTCTTAAAAAAAAGAAGAATTTTTAGTGCACCGAACTGTCACAGTTCAGGTGTCCTAAAAATGAGTTAATTAGCCGTCACGACTAAGTCAACATTTTTTATTTGGAACGAAGCATTTGACAATAAGCATATAATTTTAAAAAAAATCTTCTAAATAAAAAAAAATTTGCAAATAGAATCTAAAAAAGCGAAGATTTATTTTTTGGTATTTTCATAAGAGAAAATATAAAAATCTTTATGAGAGATATTTGGAATATCAAATTGTCACAACTCAGATATCCAAATATCAAGTTAACAAGCTGTCACGGCTAAATTAACCTTATTATTTGAAAAAAAAAAAGATAAATAAATGAAGAAATTTAAATCAAAAATTAAAATATAAATAATAAATATTTACAAATAAGATAAGAAGAAATTGATTTTTTTATATTTTTATAAAAAAAAATATAAAAGAAAAACAAATATTTTTTAAGGGAATTTTCAGGTCATTAAGCTGTCACAACTCAAATGACCGAAATATCGAGTTAATAAGCCGTCACGGCTAAATTAACATCTTTATCTAAAATTCCCCACACAAATGAATATTAAATGAAATATATTTCCCTTTTTTAAAAAAAGAGAAATTATTTGTAAATATAACAAAGTATATAAAAAAAAGCCTAAAAAAAACAAGTAAAAAAAAATTTACAAATAAAATGAATTATGAACAGCTAATCTTTACTTGACAGGGATTGGAATTACCTGCTCCTACGTATCCCTTGATGCAATAGGGAATTCAAAGTCACGTAGTTCTAAAAAAGGTGATATTGTTTAATCTCATTTTGAAAAAGATATTCAGAATATTAAGCTGTCACAGCTAAAATATTCCAGGACATAGAATCAACAAACCGTCACGGTTAAATTAATCCTATTTTAAAGAAAAAAAAAATTAATTAACTCAAATTTTTGTAAAGCATATTTATTATTTTTTAACTGAAATTAGCAAAAATACATTAAAAATCGTGACACAATTAATTTAAACAAAACACCTAAACATATAAAATGATTAAAAAAAAAACATAAACACAATCACACAAATAAATTGAACAAAACACATAAATAATTAATATTAAACAAAATAAAACTAATTTGTAAACATAATCATACAATCAAACAAAATATATAAGATAATTAAATAAACAAATAAGGATCCTAATTACCATTTTCTTCTCTTTTTTTTTAATTAAAAGAAACATTAACACTAAATTCACTTAAATCAAAGAAATAATTAAATCATTCCTTTTGTTTTATTTCATTTTTAGACAAAACCATGATTTTAACAGAAATTGACAAAATTAATTCATAAAAAAAACACGATTAATTTTAGTAGAACACATGAGAAGGTTAAACTAAAAATTTAAAAAAAAAAATCAAATAAAATCTAGAACTGAACTAAAGAAACACATTTGGTCCAAAGATAAAAGAATAAATATAGATAACCATAAAAAATCAAACTTCAAAACAAACACATGACCAACTTAATTGCTAAAAAAATAAAAAAAATAAAAAAAATAAAAAAACTAGCTTATTCACTCACGCGGGTAATACATCAGCTTGGGGTTTCATTTTCATTTTTTCATCATTTTTTTTTTAAAAAAAATAAAAAATAAAAAGGCATGAATTGAGGGACCACATACATCAAATGTAAAACAAAACTTATTCTCTCTCCTCACAAACATACACTCACGCGGGTTTCGCTTCCATTTTTTCATCATTTTTTTTTTTAAAAAAACAAAAAGACATGAATTGAGGGACCACATACATCAAATGAAACAAAAAACAAAACTTATCACAGGCATACATTCACGGACTCTACATTATCACACACTCAAACTCACCCTTTCACACTCACTTACCAAGCCACGCACTAAAAAAAAATTCCAAATACATTCACAAGAACAAAATGCGGATAGAGAGAAAGAGGAACTAGGTGAGAGAGAAAACAAGGGTGAAAGAGAAGGGGAGGCTGCGGAAAGGGGAGTCATGGATGCCATGAGGGGGGAGGCTGGCGCGGGAGGAAGCTCCGCGGTGCAAGGGAGAGCAAGTGCGGCTGCGTGATGGAGAAGGGAATTGGTGCCGCGCCAAGGTGGAGGTCCGGCGTAGTGGCGAAGATGTGAGGGGTGGTGCGCCGGCGTGATGGCGATGATGGATTCACTAGCTTCGCAGATCTAACGGCTATGTGTGCGGCGGTGCTCATGGAGGACGCCATAGCTTGGTAGATCCGGCGATCTGGAAAGGGGGTTAGCGATGGCAGAGGGCTGGCTCACCTTGGCCGCGGTTGTTGATGGAGTTTGAGACTACGGCTCTGGGCCGAGGGGAAGAGGACTAACGGTGGTTATGGTGTTTGATGGTGGTTGTGTTGATGATGATGAGCCCCATGGAGGAAGAGAGAAGGTAGAAGGTGGCGGTGATGATGATAGGAGGTCTTGTGGCTATCTCAAATGGTGGTTGTGATGGTGCTCATAGTGGAGGAGGAAGAGATGATGAAGGAAAAGGAGGAAAGGGAGGGAGGTCAGGCCGGAGCAAGGAGGCCGTGGCCTCACTATTTTTTGCTTTAAAATTTTAAAATTGATGCAGTGTATACCTAGACCGCTTTTGTTGCTTCGATTTTTCTTCTTTGGTGGACTAAAATATTGTTGAATTTGAAAATTTCTTGTAGATAATAGCGTGAAATTGTTTCTCACGATGATGGTGTCCGTGTAATCTTCTTTGTAGGTTTCACATCTAGTGTTTAATTTGTTGTTGAAAAGGAATCCCCTATTCTCTGCCCCTCTCTTCAATATGTAAAAATGTTCTTCGGATGCCTCCATTCCACCGAAAGAGAGATCTAAATTCTGGAACACCATCATTGCCTCTGTTTGATTTTTTATGCTTTCTCTCCTCCCCATGGTTCTTTGTTAACTCACATGCATATCTCGGGGGTGGGGGAAAAGGGAAGACAAGAGTCCGTGAACTCTTCTTCCATTTTTTCATTTTTTATTTTTTATTTTTATATTTTTTAATAAACAAGAAATAAAACTATAAATAAAAAAAAGGTAAATTAAGTGCAAATTGTTGGATTTTATTGTTAAAAAGATTGAATAAAATCGGTTGTTCACAGTTGCCCCTCTTTATTCATTTCTTATAAGAGAATATGAAAAACTTAAGTTTTATATTTTCTTCATAAGGAATGAATAAAGACATGAACATCGATTTTGTTCGACAAATGCATGAAATATAAACAATCGAAATTTAAACAGCAAAAATAATATGCACATATGAGAAAGTCAAATGCAAAGGCTAGCAAGAGTCTGAAGCAGACGATGCTGACCAAAACTTAAAAAAAAAAAGCAAGGGTTGGCTGGAAATGTAAAAAAGGCATTCTGAGATTGATATGAAATGTAAAAATTGGCATCTGATGCCGACTGAAAATGTAAATTGGCATCTGAGGCCGACAGAAAGTGTAAATTGGCATCTGAGGCCAGCTGAAAATGTAAATTGGCATCTGAGGCCGATTGAAATGTAAATTGGCAGCTGAGGCCGACTTGAAATGTAAATTTGGTAGCTGAGGCCGACTTGAAATGTAAATTGGCATCTGAGGCCGACCGAAATGTAAATTGGCAACTGAGGCCGACTTGAAATGTAAATTGGCAACTGAGGCCGACTTGAAAACGTAAATTGGCATCTGAGGCCGACTGAAATGTAAATTGGCAACTGAGGCCGACTGAAATGTAAATTGGCAACTGAGGCCGACTTGAAATGTAAATTGGCATCGGAGGCCGACTTGAAAACGTAAATTGGCAGCTGAGGCCGACAGGAAAACGTAAATTGGCATCTGAGGCCGACTGAAAATGTAAATTGGCAACTGAGGCCGACTGAAATGTAAATTGGCAACTGAGGCCGACTTGAACTGTAAATTGGCAACTGAGGCCGACTTGAAAACGTAAATTGACATCTGAGGCCGACTAAAATGTAAATTGGCAACTGAGGCCGACTGAAATGTAAATTGGCAACTGAGGCCGACTTGAAATGTAAATTGGCATCGGAGGCCGACTTGAAAACGTAAATTGGCAGCTGAGGCCGACAGGAAAACTTAAATTGGCATCTGAGGCCGACTGAAAATGTAAATTGGCAACTGAGGCCAACTGAAATGTAAATTGGCAACTGAGGCCGACTTGAAATGTAAATTGGCAGCTGAGGCCGACAGGAAAACGTAAATTGGCATCTGAGGCCGACTGAAAATGTAAATTGAAAAAGGAACAGTCTTTTTTCATTTTTTCAAATCATATGCACAAAGCCTTGAATTATCCACTTTCAGTTTATACAATATTGAAAAACTAACGGTAACTTAATTGAGCAAACCTCGAGGAGAACTTTAACCGATCAAACTCATAATCTTAGAATTGGACCTTTTGGCGCAACAAAGGCTTTCTTTTCTTCTGTGACCTTGCTCATTTTTATTCTTCTCCCATTTCCCTTTTCAGAAGGATTATTACTTTTCTGTCAAGCTTAGCTGAAATTTTTGAATTAATACTAATCATTGATGTATTGCTGTAAACATTGTTAAATCATATAATTGAAGCTTAAATTTACCCTACTTGAGACATTATGAATAAACATGCATTCAAAGGGAAGGTAGAGGGATCAACTGAATAGGCATTTCATTGTTTGGTGTATTAAATGACAAAATGCTTTGAATAACAGAAATACGAAAGATAAAATTTTGGGAGACACAAAATTTTTGCCCCAATTTAGGTTCTTGGTGGCTCAATCAATTGACTTCTTAAAGCAAGTTGAATACCATAGCCATGATATCCGACGATATGTCTTCAAATTCTTTTTCAAAATTGCCCCGATTTGGCCACTCTTATCTGCACTGGTTCATTTGGACTATCAAAAATTGCCCAGATTTGATTGCAGCGAAGATGCTTATCTTTTCTGCTCTAACTTTTGCCTAGGCCGCTCTTTTGAGTTTTCAACCTAGCGAGCTCTTTTGTTTTGTTGTTTTGCCCTAATTTTTGCTTAGGTCGCTCTTTCGAGTTTTCGACCTAACGGGTTTTTTAAGTATCTGCTTCACCCTAACTTTTGCTTAGGTTGCTCTTTCGAGTTTTCGACCTAACGGGCTTTTTAAGCATCTTTTCAAGCATAAAATCTTTTAACCGCATCACTGTTGATTGGTTTAGGCAATTCTTGTCCCTCCATGTTTTGCAAAATCAACGCTCCACCTGAGAATGCATGCTTGACAATGTAAGGACCCTCATAACTTGGAGCCCACTTTCCCCGTGTGTCCTCTTGATTAGGAAGAATTTTCTTCAGAACCAAATCTCCTGGATGAAAATCTCTAGGGCGGACTTTCTTATTAAAAGCCCTAGCCATTCTGCTTTGATACAATCAGCGTGGCAAATGGCTGTAAGCCTCTTCTCTTCGATCATGTTCAATTGCTCATATCGAGCTTTCACCCATTCAGACTCTTCCAGCTCAGCTTCCATCAAAACTCTGAGCGAAGGGATTTCAACCTCTATAGGAGATACGGCTTCAATTCCATATACCAATGAAAAAGGAGTTGCCCCTGTGCTTGATCGTATGTTGATGCGATGCGCGTGCAGAGCATACGGCAGCATTTCATGCCAATCTTTGTAGTTCACAACCATTTTGGCGATGATTTTCTTGATATTTTTATTTGCAGCTTCAACCGCACCATTCATTTGAGGTCTATAAGGAGTTGAGTTGTGATGCTTGATCTTGAAAGTCTCAAAGAACTTGAACTGGCACCATTGAGGTTAGGAGCATTATGCAGTAATGATCCTTTCTGGAATCCCGTATCTGTTGATGATGTCCTTTTTGATGAATCTGAGAAACACCTTCTGTGTGATATTAGCATATGAAACAGCTTCCACCCACTTAGTGAAATAATCTATCGCCACCAAGATGAAACGATGACTATTAGATGCTTTAGGGTTAATCGGACCGATAACATCCATGCCCCACATCGAGAAAGGCCAAGGAGACACCATGTTGTGCAACTGAACTGGGGGAGCATTGACTCGATCTGCATATATTTGGCATTTGTGGCACTTCTGAACATAACTGATACAGTCATTCTCCATAGTGGACCAGTAATAACCGCTTCTTAAGATTTTGCGAGCCATCATATGTCCATTGGCATGAGTTCCACAGATCCCTTCATGAACTTCAATCATGATTATTCGAGCTTCAAGAGCATCTACACATCTGAGGAGAGTCGTGTCATAGTTCCTCTTGTAGAGAACTTCACCATTCAGGAAAAAGGCCAAGGCTAGCCTTCGAATTGTCTTTTTATCCACCTCATTTGCACCTTCTGGGTATTCTCCATTTTGAATATACCGCTTGATATCATAATACCATGGTTGGCCGTCCGGCTCAATCTCCACATTGTCACAATACACCGGTTCGCTTTGCATTTCTACATGGATGGGTTGAACACTAGCATGAACCTCCAAATTAGTCATCACGGCCAAAGTCGCTAAAGCATCCGCAAACTGGTTCTTGTCCCGAGTTAAGTGAGAAAATGATATGTCATCAAAATGCTCAATTAACTGAGACAAATGCTTCTGATAAGGTACCAATTTCGGATCTTTTGTGCGCCATTCTCCATTAACTTGATAGATTATGAGCGCGGAGTCTCCAAAGACTTTTAGTTCTTTGATTCCCAAGTCAATCGCAACTTGCAAACCATTTGCACATGCTTCATATTCAGCCATGTTGTTGGTGCATTCAAAGTCTAGTTTGATAGAAACTGGATACTGCTTCCCAGCTGGTGAGACTACTACAGCTCCGATTCCACATCCGTTCACATTGTCAGCTCCATCAAAATACATTTTCCACACATTCCCCTCTTCCTCATCTTCTCTTTCTAGTGTCAACACTTCGTCATCGGAAATTCAAGCATAGTGGGTTGTACACCCTCCAGAGGGTTTTCACTAGATGATCGACAATCGCACTTCCTTTGATAGACTTTTGAGTGACATATTTGATATCAAATTCAGACAGCATTACTTGCCATTTTGACATCCTCAATGACACATGAGGACTATCAAATATGTACTTTAATGGATCCATTCGAGAAATCAGCCAAGTAGTGTAGTATAACATGTCTTTGCCTCAACCTCTTGGAAGCCCATATTAACGCTATGAGTCCTTTCAATTGCGGATAGCGAGATTCGCATTCATTAAACTTCTTGCTCAAATAATAAATGGCTTGTTCTCTCTTTCCAGATTCATCATATTGCCCCAACATTGCCCCGAGTGAAGTAGGTAACACCGTAAGATATGATATTAAGGACGGCCTGGCGTAGGAGGAATCAAAACTGGAGGTTTCATTAAATAAGCCTTTATTTTGTCAAAGGCTTCTTGGCATTCTTCATTCCATTCTCCAGGTTGATGTTTTCGCAGCAACTTGAATATAGGCTCACAAGTACTGGTCAAATTGGCGATGAATCTAGCAATGTAGTTGAGTCTTCCCAGAAAACTTCTCACTTCCTTTTCAGTTCGGGGGGCTGGCATCTCTTGTATTGCCTTCACCTTATCCGGATCCACTTTTATCCCTTCTCTGCTGACAATGAATCCCAGTAATTTCCCCGTGGAAGCTCCAAAGATGCATTTATTCGGGTTCAGCCGTAACTTATATTTCCTGAGTCTTTCAAACAGCTTTCGCAAGACTGCCACGTGACTTTCTCCCTCTTTAGACTTAGCGACCATGTCATCAACATACACTTCAATTTCTTTGTGCATCATGTCATGGAACAGCGCAACCATTGCACGCTGATAAGTGGCACCAGCATTCTTCAACCCGAAAGGCATGACTGTATAACAGAATGTTCCCCACGGAGTTATGAACGTAGTTTTTCCTTTGTCATGAACATCCATGAGAATCTGATTGTATCCGGAATATCCATCCATGAATGAAAATCGGTGATTTACGGCGTGTTATCAACAAGAACATCGATGTGAGGAGTGGAAAATCATCTTCGGGCTAGCTTTATTCAGGTCTCATTAATCAACACACATCCTAACCTTCCCATCCTTTTTAGGTACAGGCACGATGTTGGCCACCCAATCTGTGTGTCTTGACACCTCTAGAAACCCGGCCTCTAGCTGTTTAGTCACCTCTTCTTTTATCTTTAACGACATGTCGGCCGCATTCTTCTCAACTTTTGCTTTTTAGAAACTTACGGGTACAAAGGAATCTTGTGGGACACGATCTCTGGTCCAATCTGGCATATCATGATAAGACCATGCGAAAATATCCAGGTATTCCTTGAACAAAGCGATCATTTACATTAGCTCGGGATTCTCCACTACTTTCAACTCTTTCCTCTCTTCTTGATTGCCCATGTTAATTACTTGACCACCTCATTGTCTAAGTCAAATCCTTTTTCCATGTGTTCTAATAACGCTGAAAATTTCTCAATAGTTTCTTCATCTTCTTCAGATTCATAGCTATCACAATCAAGTGCAGTAAGAGAATCAATTGATTGGCCTCCAAAGTCCCTTTCATGCGGCAAAATATTCATAGCATTTAGGTCCCTGGAAAGCATTTATGGGGGTTGGAATGCCAAGACAATATTGGGTAAAACACGAATAAAAGGGCGCAAATTAATGGTTTGAGGAAATAATGATAAAGAAAAAGAATAGCAAATGGAAAAGAGAAAGATTATTGGATGAACATGCAAGTTTATTCAAATGATGTCTCAAAGTAGCATATATAAAAGCAAATACAATTAATACAATCCCACATGATTACTTTGAAGTAACAACATCAATTATTGGTTCGTGTCGGTTCATCAAAGATCTCATTGTGGTTGACAGCATCAGCATTATTGTATTCTTCTGGCTTCTCAACATCCACCATATTGATGATTGGACAACAGCTAGCTTCATAACTTTCTTGACCATAATCACTTCAGCTGGGTAAGGAAATGTCTCCTTTAGATGAGGGATATGCTTCATCTTCTCATTGGGTTTCTTTTGGTCAAGAGCCATGGTCTTGATCTGCTCCTCCAACGACGCATCATATCCTAAACCAAATCGGTTAGGTTTCCCTGAGATAGATAGAGGTGTTTTGATACCCTGCAACCATGGTCCCAGTCCTTTGCCATGCAGGTAACCACTTTTGGTCATGATATGAGCCACTACCTGATTGACATCTTGCCTTGGGAGCTTGTTCTGTTCTTGCTTCAACCCCACCACCTCCAGATTGTGCCATAAGCTGCTTTCTACTAGCTCAACATTTTCAACATATGGAAGTGAGACGGGTTTAGATACAATGATTTCCTTCTCTCCATGGATCGTAATGACCGAACCATTTTCAATGTACTTAATCTTTTGATGCAAGGTTGAAGGAACAGCACCAACATTGTTAATCCATGGTCTTCCCAGCAGCATATTGTAATCAGACTCAATCTCCATTACTTGGAATAAAACCTCAAATCGGCTCGGGCCGATTTCCAACGACACCACTATTTCCCCCAAGATGTTTTTCTTCGCTCCATCAAAAGCTCTCACGATCATCATTTGTGGTGAAACATCGTCTTTGTCCATTGACAAGTAGCTCAAAGTTAATGCTGGTAAGACATTTAATCCTGACCCTCCGTCAATGAGGACTTTGGGCACTATATAGCCTTTGCATTTAAGGGTTATATACAGTGCTCGTGGGTTAGCCTGTGATATGATCTCTTTATTTGAGAAAGTGATCATATTGACACGCTTTACCGGATCCACCATGTTCACCATATTCTCCAATGAGACATCCGGTTTCACATAAGCATCTTTCAAGACCTTTAGCACTGCCTTTTGATGAGATTCAGATGACAAAATCAGTGACAACAGGGAGATTCTAGCAGGAGTCTTTTTCAATTGCTCCAGTATGTCGTACTCACTTTGTTTCATGATCTTCAGGAACTCCTCTTCTTCATTTTCTTCTCTTCCCCTTCTTTTCGCACCAAAACCCTTTCCCACGTTCTCCTCTTCGACAAACTTTCCTTTTTCCAGCTCTCCGGGACCATAAATCCTTCCACTTCTTGTTATTCCTTTTACCTCCGCTACCACTTCATTTGTTTGGACTTTCGAGGTTTCCCCTATGTCTCCATTTGTCTCCACGTCAGTTTCATAGTTCCAAGGGACAGCATGTGTATCCTCGTAACTGAATGGCACTGGTTTCCTCACGGTGATCACCACTTTCTCTGGTTTCGGAGCTCGATTCAGTGGAGGGACAGAGTCTGGCGATCGATCACATTCACCTCTTCTGGGAGATTCGACCTCTTTTTTGCTTGAATCACACCCAGGTCGAGTAATTCTTGTACTCGAGCTTTGAAATCCCCACAACTTTCTATATCATGACCAAAACCTCCAGAGTGGTACATGCAGCTCGACCTTATGTCATCTTTCTCATTCTCTTTTATCATGGATGCAGAGGCTGCGATATGGTACCCCGCCTCCTTCAAACCATTGAACACTTTCTCCATAGGAGTTCGGAAACTCATAACCTTCTTAACTAGAGGTTCTTCCACCTCCAAGGCATTCACACGACTCCCTCCTTCGTGTTTTGGGATCGGGTTGTTAACAATATCCGGCTTTGAATCTTCTTGAAAGTCTAGCCTCCCACAAGCAATCAACCTTCTTACTGCTGTTTTGAAACCTTCGCAATCCTCAATGGAATGCCCTGCTATGTCCATGTGGTATTCTGAGTCAGGTTTGGGTTGTACCAAGCTGGGTATGGTGGTTCTAATGGGTGCACGGGATAGGCTGCAATCAGATGGGTATCAACTAATCTTTGGAAGAGGTCAGTGTTTGAAATGGACAACTTCGGGAAAGGTGGAAGATTAGGGAATCGGTTTCGATTTTGACTTTGGAAATTTGGTCGGGGTGTCGGAGTATTTGGGTAAGTCTGGTAGTGTATGGTAGGATATGTGGGACGTGCTGGCTGGTATGGCCGTATGTGAAGGTTATTAACTTGAGGCTGATGGTACGGGGTAGTGTTTGAGGTAGATGGGTAACGGGGGACAGGGGTTTGGTGTGAAGTCATCTGGGGTTGTGGACGTGTTGATGCATACCTCGGGACGAAGGATTGCGGACCATGGATATAATTCACATCTGTCTCTTTCTTCTTGGGCGGGAAACTCTTTCTTGTGTCTTCATTGTTCATGGGAAGTTTGCCAGCCTTAGCCAAGCTCTCAATCCTTTCTCCAGCAGTTATTAACTCAGAGAAATCCTTATATGCTGCTCCTGCCATCGCTCCGATATAAGGGGATCCCAAGGTTCCCAAGAAATAGGAACACATTTAGATTGGGATGAGTGGCGGTTGAACTTGGGCAGCCAAGGCTCTCCACCTTTGTGCGTATTGCTTGAATGACTCATCTTTCTTCTTCTGCATAGAGCTTAACTGCTCCCGTGTAGGTGCCACCTCAAGATTGAACTTGTATTGGCTCATGAACAGATCTGCCAATTCTCTCTAACTAGAAATCTTTGAGTGATCTAGTTGAATGTACCATTCCAGAGCAGGTCCCGTCAGGCTTTCATGGAAGAAGTTGATGAGAAATTTTTCATCCTTTGACCATATCGCCATCTTGGTACAATAACTCTTCAAGTGAAACAGAGGATTACCCGTCCCATCATACTTTGAGAAGTCAGGAACCTTAAAGTCCCTAGGGATTACTACATCAGTAGAAGGACAAAGTTGTTCAACCTCCACATACCCATAGGGGCTAGGTCCTTGAATAGCCCGAATTTGCTCTTGAATCTTCTCCATCCATTCTTCTTTGAACTTTCCTTTTATACTTCGCACGACTATTTTCTCGAGGAGGATGGTTGCTACGGATGACCACACGAGGTTGCTCCCAGGCAGGGTAACATGCCCATGTTCATGAGTTTGCACATTTTCCAAGGAGCGATAACCTTCTCCAATAGGGATTACCAATGGTATCGTGGCGGTGGTTGCCCATGGAGGTTATTCGGGATTTCACCCATATCATTCATCCCTACAGTGACATTTAGAGTTGCACTCGGTACCACAGGCATACCCAGCGTCGTGGTATTTGGTTGCACATTTGCTGAATGAGCTCCCAATAGGTTAAGTGATTCCTGTATAGCCCGCATCATATCCTCCAATCTTCCTTGGTTGTTTGACAGTTCATTGATTTCCTCTCACCGCATCAACTTCATCGCTCAGATTTCTTTCTACTCCAGAATTAGTTGTGATTGGGATACTCCTTTCTGCGTCACCATTCCCTCAAGCCATTTTGGTCCGGGCTCTGGTATTGTGAACTCGAGTTTGATCGGTATTGGTTTTCCTTGGGCGCCCAATTGTGATGGATTTTTTTCCTAAACAAAAACAAACTTTAGCGAAAAGAAAAAGACAAAAACATAGCTATTTGTTAGAAATCATCCGTTGAGTTGAATCTTGATGTGAGTATCTTTGATGATGACCGTTCCTCAGAACGTCTCGTTCAAAAGTACTACGTCGTGGACATTGCTATGAGATCAACACAATGCAGAGAAACAAAGATTTTTCATTCATAAAGGGGTATCATACCCATTGTCCTTTTTTACATTCATTCCCAAAACAACAAAAGACAATACATCATAAGGCCATAACTGCCATTCTCAGCATCTCTCAGCAATTATTTGTTTCATTCTCCCAACCAAGTTCTTACAGTAGTCAACAAAATTACAAATCTCGATTGGGGTCTTGAAAGGGATTATTCCTTGCTCGGCCAATCCTAAGTATCTCGGAACATCTTCGATGGCGCGATTAGCTAATCTGCCAAGTTTGAAAAGCGAGTCTTCAGTTCATGAATAATGTGGTTTTGATGTTGTATTTCAGAATCCAAACTTGCAACTCTTTCCTTTTTTTCTTCTAGCGCAACTTGATATTCCATGATCTCATCGTTCATGTGTTGGCTTAGCTCTTCAATCTTCCCTTGGTATTCATTGTTCAATTCTTCCATTTACTGTTTCATTTGCTCTTGGCCTTTTAACGCAGATTCTTCAGCAATTTTGGCCTTTCGAAGTAGATCTTTCAGTTGTTGATTTTCAGCTAGCGCTTTGTCACGCTCCTGCCTCCGAAGTCCAAGCTCTTTGTTGGCAGCTTTGAGGCATTCCTTGGTTTTCATCATGTGTTCATGCCCCATCTTCAACCTCTTGCTTGTTCCTTCTAGAGCTTGATCCTTTTCAGTGCTTTCTCGTTTTAACGTCGTGTAGTTATGGCGAACACTTTTCAACTCAGCTTCTATTTGCACCTTTTCTTGTTCAACCTTGTCTAGTTTCTCCTTCACTTTCTTGATTTCTTCATTTTCATGGAAACCCCAGGTTGATATGTTGTCCAGAGGAGTAACAACTATGACCTTGAAGGGCAGCTTGACCTCTTGAGCCCTGTTTTTCACCCATTGATGATAACTTTCTTTCACAGCACAACTCCTAACTCCCAGTTCTTTTCCCTTCTTGACAACCTTGTTCCAGGCGGACCGGATCTTCTGGAATAGGTCAATGTCTTTGGAGTCTTGATAATATGAGACGAACGGAGTAACTGCAGCTTCAGAAGGAGGTCCCATCATGGGATAACCGAGTTGGCGTAACACCAAGACAGGATTGTAGTTTATGCATCCTCGGGTACCCATGAGAGGTACATTTGGAAAGCTTCCGCACTGATAAATCAGAGTTTGACCATCATCCCTCCAAGGATACCATCGTATCATCTTTTCATCCAATCTGGCCAGGTCTTGAGCCCACTCTTGTCCATTCTTCTTCTTGATGTTATGCATTCGTAGGTCTTCAATCGGACAAGGCGCCTTGTAATTCCTCTGGAATATGTGCGAAGTAACCCACACATATAGCATCGGTAAACAGAATTCTCTTCTCTTACCATTTCTCTCATGGCAAAAGTTGAGTACAATAAACATCTGCCAGGAGGGCTGGAACGGGATTATGACCATGAAACTTGCGAGCAAGGAATACGTCAATAGCCGCAAAGTCTACCAAGCCTTCAATGTTCGGAAACAAGACAGTGCCGTAGATGGTGAGGGCCAAGACATCTAAAAGCATCCCAATCTTCGACTTGAGCTAAACGGCGCATATGCTCTTCGAGATAATCCCTTGAGAATCCGTAAGTCCCATTTCTACACTGCTGTGCTTCGTGCAAGTTTTTCACACTTATCCTTAGGACAGTTGATATTGTATGCAAAGAAGGATAATGTCCTTGATAGTGATAAGGTTTTTCTCCTTCTAGTGGCAGGCCCAGGATTTTCTCAAATTCTTCAATGGTCGGTGCTAACTGGAAGTCTTGAAAAGTGAAACATCGGAGTGGAGGATCATAGTACTGTGCCAGTGCTGTGATTACTTCTTCCTGTTCTTCCACTTCTAAGAGATTCAAAACCTTTCCATATTTTCTGGTGAGAGACAGGCGTTGTGGTAATTTCAGCAACTGACCCAAAGATCTCAAACTTTTAGTGTCAGGTGTCTTGGCTTTGAGACGTATAGTTCTTTTCAACTTTTCACCTTTCTGACTGTCTGGTCTCATATTCGTTTCCATTTTACAAAGATACTCACAATAAGATTTCGGTTCAACTTTCTAACAAACCTGCCATAATAGAAAGAAAAATTTATTTAAATGAAAGAAGGAAAAGTAAACAATTTAGGAAATGAACAGAAAATATGCACCAAGAACAATTATAGGAAATTATGTACAAAGAAAGGAGTTAAGGAAAATGCACGCTCTCTTTGTGTCCTATGTGAGGTAAATTCTGGAGGTTCATTCTATGATCCTATGGTCATTCTACTTTGTGAACACTTTCACCGGGCAGGTCTATATTCTCAGATTTCTACGGTCTCTAGAGTGAAGATTCATTTCAGAATGTTACCCACAACAGCAGGTGAACCGCTAGGTGTAGGGCATTCATGAAAGAGTCACACTCTAGATGAGATTTTCGCGATAACCAAACAGGATGAACATCCAAAATGGCTACCACTACACAATCTCTTACCTATCTCAAGTTACACTCAGACCCGGGTATAGGGCCCCACTTGTGATTATTGTGTAAGTGTTGTGTGTGAAGAGAGCATACAAACCTGAAATCCTAAGACTACCCATGACTAATACCTGCAAAAAAACCACTCAAACAAACACGTACAACATTCAGTAACAGTCATCTACCCTAAGGTCTTTACAAATAAAGCTATCACTATAAATAAACACATGAAAAATGAAATTCTGTAAAGAGACAAAGCATACAATATTAGACAAAGTAAAATAAGGAAAGGAAAATAAACATCAAAAGGTTATATTTAATTCGCACAACTAATTAAAACAGGCCTGACTCTCTTGGAATTCCCCAGTGGAGTCGCCATCTGTCGCAACCGGGATCGCGACGAGGACGGCGAAAAAGAGAATTTGTGTTGAAAATATTGGAAAACATTGGAGTCGCCACCAAGTTTATTTAAAATTGGGAAAACATTGGAAAAACCTATTTTTGGAGAATAGTCTTTGAAACCAGTTTGAGTTCGGGAGTCGGTTATGCATAGGGAAGGGTAGGAGTTTAATCCTACGCACCCCTAATACACCCGTCCTTAGACGGTACCTCTAATTAATTGTGCAAATTAAATAATAACCCCTTTTAAATATTTATTTATATTACAAGAAAACTAAAAGGAATATGTGTTTTTTTTTCTTAAAAAAAAGAAGAATTTTTAGTGCACCGAACTGTCACAGTTCAGGTGTCCTAAAAATGAGTTAATTAGCCGTCACGACTAAGTCAACCTTTTTTATTTGGAACGAAGCATTTGACAATAAGCATATAATTTTAAAAAAAAAATCTTCTAAATAAAAAAAATTTGCAAATAGAATCTAAAAAAGCGAAGATTTATTTTTTGGTATTTTCATAAGAGAAAATATAAAAATCTTTATGAGAGATATTTGGAATATCAAATTGTCACAACTCAGATATCCAAATATCAAGTTAACAAGCTGTCACGGCTAAATTAACCTTATTATTTGAAAAAAAAAAAGATAAATAAATGAAGAAATTTAAATCAAAAATTAAAATATAAATAATAAATATTTACAAATAAGATAAGAAGAAATTGATTTTTTTATATTTTTATAAAAAAAAATATAAAAGAAAAACAAATATTTTTTAAGGGAATTTTCAGGTCATTAAGCTGTCACAACTCAAATGACCGAAATATCGAGTTAATAAGCCGTCACGGCTAAATTAACATCTTTATCTAAAATTCCCCACACAAATGAATATTAAATGAAATATATTTCCCTTTTTTAAAAAAAGAGAAATTATTTGTAAATATAACAAAGTATATAAAAAAAAGCCTAAAAAAAACAAGTAAAAAAAAATTTACAAATAAAATGAATTATGAACAGCTAATCTTTACTTGACAGGGATTGGAATTACCTGCTCCTACGTATCCCTTGATGCAATAGGGAATTCAAAGTCACGTAGTTTTAAAAAAGGTGATATTGTTTAATCTCATTTTGAAAAAGATATTCAGAATATTAGTTCACATAAAGAAAATATTCCAGGACATAGAATCAACAAACCGTCACGGTTAAATTAATCCTATTTTAAAGAAAAAAAAAATTAATTAACTCAAATTTTTGTAAAGCATATTTATTATTTTTTAACTGAAATTAGCAAAAATACATTAAAAATCGTGACACAATTAATTTAAACAAAACACCTAAACATATAAAATGATTAAAAAAAAACATAAACACAATCACACAAATAAATTGAACAAAACACATAAATAATTAATATTAAACAAAATAAAACTAATTTGTAAACATAATCATACAATCAAACAAAATATATAAGATAATTAAATAAACAAATAAGGATCCTAATTACCATTTTCTTCTCTTTTTTTTTTAATTAAAAGAAACATTAACACTAAATTCACTTAAATCAAAGAAATAATTAAATCATTCCTTTTGTTTTATTTCATTTTTAGACAAAACCATGATTTTAACAGAAATTGACAAAATTAATTCATAAAAAAAACACGATTAATTTTAGTAGAACACATGAGAAGGTTAAACTAAAAATTTAAAAAAAAAAAATCAAATAAAATCTAGAACTGAACTAAAGAAACACATTTGGTCCAAAGATAAAAGAATAAATATAGATAACCATAAAAAATCAAACTTCAAAACAAACACATGACCAACTTAATTGCTAAAAAAATAAAAAAAATAAAAAAAATAAAAAAACTAGCTTATTCACTCACGCGGGTAATACATCAGCTTGGGGTTTCATTTTCATTTTTTCATCATTTTTTTAAAAAAAAAATAAAAAATAAAAAGGCATGAATTGAGGGACCACATACATCAAATGTAAAACAAAACTTATTCTCTCTCCTCACAAACATACACTCACGCGGGTTTCGCTTCCATTTTTTCATCATTTTTTTTTTAAAAAAAACAAAAAGACATGAATTGAGGGACCACATACATCAAATGAAACAAAAAACAAAACTTATCACAGGCATACATTCACGGACTCTACATTATCACACACTCAAACTCACCCTTTCACACTCACTTACCAAGCCACGCACTAAAAAAAAATTCCAAATACATTCACAAGAACAAAATGCGGATAGAGAGAAAGAGGAACTGGGTGAGAGAGAAAACAAGGGTGAGAGAGAAGGGGAGGCTGCGGAAAGGGGAGTCATGGAGGCCATGAGGGGGGAGGGTGGCGCAGGAGGAAGCTCCGCGGTGCAAGGGAGAGCACAAGTCGGTTTGCGTGATGGAGAAGGGAATCGGTGCGCGCCAAGGTGGAGGTCGGCGTAGTGGCGAAGATGTGAGGGTGGTGCTTGGCGTGATGGCGATGATGGATTCACTAGCTTCGCAGATCTAACGGCTATGTGTGCGGCGGTGCTCATGGAGGACGCCATAGCTTGGTAGATCCGGCGATCTGGAAAGGGGGTTAGCGATGGCAGAGGGCTGGCTCACCTTGGCGCGTTGTTGATGGAGTTTGAGGCAGCGGCTCTGGTGGCGGGGAAGAGGACTAACGGTGGTTATGGTGTTTGATGGTGGTTGTGTTGATGATGATGAGCCCCATGGAGGAAGAGAGAAGGTAGAAGGTGGCGGTGATGATGATAGGAGGGTGCTGTGGCTATCTCAAATGGTGGTTGTGATGGTGCTCATAGTGGAGGAGGAAGAGATGATGAAGGAAAAGGGAGGAAAGGGAGGGGAGGCCGCGGCGGAGCAAGGAGGCCGTGGCCTCACTATTTTTTGCTTTAAAATTTTAAAATTGATGCAGGTGTATACCTAGACCGCTTTTGTTGCTTCTGATTTTTCTTCTTTGTTGGACTAAAATATTGTTGAATTTGAAAATTTCTTGTACATAATAGGGTGAAATTGTTTCAGCGATGATGGTGTCTGTGTAATCTTCTTTGTAGGTTTCACATCTAGTGTTTAATTTGTTGTTGAAAAGGAATCCCCCCTATTCTCTGCCCCTCTCTTCAATATGTAAAAATGTTCTTCGGATGCCTCCATTCCACCGAAAGAGAGATCTAAATTCTGGAACACCATCATTGCCTCTGTTTGATTTTTTATGCTTTCTCTCCTCCCCATGGTTACTGTTAACTCACATGCATATCTCGGGGGTGGGGGAAAAGGGAAGACAAGAGTCCGTGAACTCTTCTTCCATTTTTTCATTTTTTATTTTTTATTTTTATATTTTTTAATAAACAAGAAATAAAACTATAAATAAAAAAAAGGTAAATTAAGTGCAAATTGTTGGATTTTATTGTTAAAAAGATTGAATAAAATCGGTTGTTCACACTATCAAAGTTTAATTCTTCCATTAATAACCTTTCTTGCATAGATGAAAGCAATTCTTCATAAGGGACGATATATCAATGTAGTCCTTTAATGATTTTTCATTTGATTGAAGCATTTCTTCTATATTAGCAAGTGCTATATTTCTTATCTAGTCATCTATCAACATCAAATCTGCACACAAAATTTAAGCTGAACTTTAGTCTTATAAAATCTGACTAAAATATTAAAATTATCATAACTTATTAAGATATAAGAAATAAAAATGTAATTACCTTCACACAAAACTAATCTTCTTTGGTTGTATAAAATATCATCAGAAAGATGATACCAACACTTCTCCTACACAATCTCAAGTCTGTTCATGTTATTGGATGTCAAAAGTATCACAAGTAATTTCCTAAGATATCTAGCTAAAGCCTACGAGCTTGCTTCCACAATAGCATTAACAAACTCCTTATTACCTTGAAGCAAACCAAGAGCATAGCATGCATCCTTAAATGAATTATGAACAATTCCATTAAATGTTCTAATATGCTCGAAACTCATGCAACCTTTTTGAATATTTAACAGCAATCTAAGATAATAATCTTCGCCATTTCCATATGGAACGTGAGAAAGTATAGCTATGGCAAAACCCTACTTTCTTGGCATCTCTTTTGCAGAATGTTTTGTCCAAACAAACTTCGAAGGAAGCTCATTATATGTAAGACTTCTTGCTTTGACATACATTTTGTTAGCTTCCACCCACCCTAATAACATTGTCTTTTTGCAATCTGCCTTATGTAAAACATTAGTAATATTTTCATGATCTTTGAAAAGTACTGATCATTGATTAGGTTAATGAAATGATAGTGTAATAACAGTAGATTCTTTAAGTTGCATTTCAAATCCAAACAATCTCCATGCAGCTTCACATGCATTAATATATTTACAATCATAATGATTGCGAATTTTGTCTACTTTTATATTTGAAGAAGTTGAGTATTCACTTCAAAATAAACTTGTAGTTACTCTATCATGTCCTTTGTAAACATATTTTAAAAGATATCTAATGATAGAAGTCTGGCAAGTGTATTCAACGTTGATATGACAACCATATTTCAAAAGCAATATAGGATTGTGTGAGACTATATATGAATTATCAAAAACACAATTTCTTTTGTTAATTTTCTGCCATTATCCATGTGCCTATACTTTGGAAATCCTGCTTCATCTATTATTGTCCTCAACCGAAAACATTTTGGGAAGAATTTAGAGTACCTACCATTTACCATTGTTATGATTACTACATGGGCCATGCACCATGTATTTCTCTACAATAGCATGTAACTTTGGATTTATTTCTTTGTTTAGAATTTCTACTGAAAAGTACCTATCTATATCATCAACTAATTGAGGCTTTGACTGTGGATGCATAAATAAAAGAATGTATGCAAAAGCAAGCCATGCTTCTGAAATTCAATAGTACACACATCTACAAAATAATAGTAATATATGAATTTTGTAGAACTTATGACAAAGTTCAAAATAAAAATGTTTTCAAATATAAGTTTTGACTTACATCCATTTATTCTTCTGAAGACATTTCTTGCTTTTAAATCCCTAATTAATTCATCCAGCTTCATCTTGAATACTCTGCATAGGGTGTCAGGTCTATCCTCAGCATGGAGTCCCCTTCCTCTAACAAATCTTTTTATGTCGTTCTATTTAGGATTGCAAGTGATAACAATGAAATAACTTGGATAACCATCAAACCTGTAGATAGCAAATGCATCCTTACAGTTATTAAACATGTATCTTGGATTGCCGGTGTAAGAGCTTGAGAAGATTATTCTCCGACTAATAGCTACTGCATCAGTCTTTACCCTAACTATGCATTCATGCCAGTCCTTTATATTATCAACTATCAATCTTGGCTGGTTATATCTTATATATCTCAACTTTTCAGACTCTACCATTGTATAGCTATCTAATAAAAATGGTTAAAATAACCTTCTTGAATGAATAATGATCCGGTACTCATCAGGTCTATCTTGTATTCTATTTGCAAAAAATTCTTTCATGCTTATTTCATTCTTTTATTACCTAAAGAATGACATGACATTACACTGATTGAGATATACAATTCATATCCATCTTCTCCATATGGGAAAAGCAATGGATATTGTAATGTAAGGTACACTAGGTGTAGAACATCAATCCATTTAAGCATATTGGATTGTGTTTCAATAACTACATCCCTTTTATCATAGATTCATCAAGATCACCTACAATCAGAGCAGCAACTTCAGATATCATTGGCAACTTGAATCATTGACCATCAGTACATCTCTTACAAATTAACTTCAGTTTCACTTCTAAGAGATTTCCTTCCATATATTTGTCCCTAGCATATCAGAATGACTTTGCCAACACATTGCTTTCATTTAGCATTATCCTCAAAGCAGAAACAATGTCGTGATCTTTAGAAAGGATATCTACTCCTTGCCTAATAGAACAACATGAAATAAGTAATAATATAGTGTATGAATTTAACTTTATGGCAATGTAAAAGCAATAACTTACTTCACTATAATGATCCTATTTTCAACTTCATTTTATGTGTCATATAGTATAGTTGTGAAAATTTTGGCTTTTCATTGTCTGGTAGAATGAGGCTTCCAATAGAATGGTAATTTTGTCCTCCAAGAAGAAAAATAGGAGGTCCACTTCCATTGTTAATGCAGTGATCTACTTTTTTAACCATTGAAGTAAATGAAAACATGCCATTAAATGTCCTGATATTTTTTACGAAATGTTTACTCTTATCATCACCCATTGTATGAAGATCATGTAAAATTTTGGGAGGCAATAAAAGAGTTGGCAGTTGAACTTTTCCCTCTTTGCAACAAAGTGAAAATCTAGGAGTTATATTTCTTTTGCTTTTTGCAAGTCTCTCTGGAAGCCACACCATAGCCTTACAAAATTCACAATCATGAATTGGATCTCCAACATCTACGGTCTCCGTCTTTTGAATATATATATATATATATAAACAACTCATATAGTTGACTCTAGATTAATATCATCATAGCCATTGATCACTATATTTTGAATTGTAAGAAAAAAAAATGATTGTCATTTATAAACTATAAGGTCAGTAAGTTTCCCTTTTAATTGTCATAATTATGTATGTTTCCAATAAATAATAAATTAAGTTACCTTCAAAGTCTTTCATTGGATCAATTTGTTGTAGACGATCACATCCTAATTACGTCATTCAGCCTTCATCCATTGTATATGCTGAATTTCAAAAATACTTTAATTACTTCATGCTAAATTAGGAAATAAATATATTGAAAAAAATAAATGAACAAACTGATAATAGACATTGAAAAAACTCACCATAAGATATTTTCATTTGTTCGATGTGGTCTAACCCAATAAATTCTGATAGTTGAATTATTTGTTCATTCATTGTACATTTTGAATTTTGAAATAACATAAACTCAAGCAATTTGAATCAATTAATATTATAAAAATTAAGAAATTTAAATAATCTAACCAAATAAATATCACATGCCCTCAGTGACGTCCATTTTATCAAATTGCCCTAAGTTCTCCCAGTTTGAAGTTTGAATAGAAGTTTCACCTATTGAAAATTCTGAATTTGCTAACGTAGTTGAATTATTTTTGTTACAGATTGAATTACTCTAGAGCTTTGAATGAAATGCTTCCCCAATCTTATATGCTGACTACAAACAAAAATAATGATTTATTTAAAATTCATGAAAAAACAATGAGTGAATTGTTATTTGATTATAGAATAAATAACATCAACTTATATTTAAATATAGGGTAAATCAAACTAAATGCCTTTGAGGTTTGGGGTTTTTGCACCTCATTTCATTATTCTGCAAATATGACAATTCCCCGTCAATACTTTAGACTTACATTTCTCTAACCATTAATTTTAAAAATTATTACTTCCAGTTACTTAAAGTATTTAAATATTGTACATATTAATAATGTTAATAATAATTATAAAATGAAAGTAAAGTTTTATCATTTGATTAATCAATTAGTATGACAAATTTAATATTATTTAGTGTGATTTCTAACAAATTTAAAAATTATTTTAGAATTTGAAATTATAATTTTTTAACAAATTGAATTGTGGTATTTAATATGATGGTACATTCTTAGATTTAAGTGATAAATTTAACAAAATAGATTTAGAAAACTGTGAATTTAATGAATATAAAAAAAATACAAATTGGTAAAAAATAAAGTGGAGTGGAATAACTTAATAAGTCAAGAGTGTTAAGTGTAACTTACCCTCAAATAATATGCTTAATCAATAAAAAAAACAGTTAAATACATACCATCAGCCAATGCTTGCGATTATAGATTTGTTAGATAAATTTTTTCAGTGCATGAGCCTTGAACAAAACACACACTGTGAATATTTGCAAACTCTAAATTATTTGGTTCCTACTTGTACAGTGAAAATCATTAGAAGAGTTATAGGACAAAATGTGTAAAGGAATATAGAACCTTTATTACAACAAACCGCATTACCCGTTGGTTTTCTTTTAGTAAAATCCAAGTACTTATCCCAATGTTAGGGCCAATGTGTGGTTATTTTCCTTTCCGCCACAACTCTACCTACATGCATTTTAATGTAAGAGTTAACCACTAATTCCATAAGTAAAAAGAAAAATCATGCTCTTCCTAAGACAAATAAGGGTCTCAACTAAGTAAAGCAGGTTACAAGAGGAATTGTAGGCTCACCATTATTAGAAATGTCTGATAATGGTGTTGCCAATGGTTTCTTCTTATTAACTTCACTAATAAAAGGTAATTATAATCCTTGAGAATGGTTTGTTGACTGTAAACCTACATTGTATTTAAAGGATACAATTACAAATATGGATTGGTCATAGATCTTTAAAGATAAGAATAAATGATATATCTGTTAGCTCCAGAACCCTTCCAAAATGTGTTAATAAGTTTTGGATGACAACAAAGCCAATTTAAAGAAAATGCTTTGAAGATTGTCTTAAGTTTCTTGAAAGAATTAGACAGGTCCTATCGTTTAGCATATCAAGGCTTACTGAAACGAGGATAAATTTCACTTTACATATAGAAACATATTTTAACTCATTTTAAGAGATATGAGCTAAAAGGAACTGAAAATTATATTCATATTCAAGCTTAAAATAGCTAACAATTTGAAGAAGAAATCAACACTACAAGAAACCAAGTTTTGAGACTTTAGAAAGTAGCACTGGATATTAGAAAGTATGATTATAATGAAGATATCAAGCAAACTCTGAGAACATAGTGTTATACTATCTTCAATCAGCATGATCGCAATTCTTTCATCATCATAAAGGCTAGATAGAAGACCAAAAGATCAAAAAATTATCAAGGAAATATTACTGCACTTTAGAAAGATCACTCATAGTGAAATAATGTGCTTTACAAGAAAAATGAGGGAAAATTTAAATTTGAAAAAGTCAAAACCCAGTGTCAGAAGTGGCTTATCATCTTTTTTGGCTTTGAGGTCAACAACCCTAGGTCCTAAAAGAAAAAATTTAGAAACCACGAATTAGAAAGTAGAGTAGTTTCTCAGGGACATCAGAAACTTCAATATTGCAAAGGTTTCTGCAACAACTCTGACTGACAGACAGGCTACTCTTCTAGATTATCTTTCCAAGACTCAAATGAATTATCAACATATGTCCTTGGTAGTTTGATCAAAGGCGGCAGTCATAAGGAAGACCTCTATAAATAGAGATGTTGTACTTTTCAAAGAAGGGATGACTAATGTTGAACAAAAGAGCTGAAACTCTGCAAAGATTTCTCCTTTATCTTCTTATAATCATTTTCTTGTTTGTAAAATCTTCTTTCTACATTCCTCATTATTCATATGGTCTTCCAAGGAAGAATAACTAGAAAGAAGTCATTCAAGGTTTTCCCAGGTCCTTCACTCTGAATCTTAAGGAAACTTGAGTGTAGGTTAGTTTGAGTTGCAAACCCAAACACAAACCTTATAACCTCGATCTAGCAGTAGTGATCGGTGCAAGGTAGCTTAAAGAGGCTAGTTAAAGACTACTTATAATGTGACAATAAAGGTGTTTTACTGGTCAAGGTTTAACTTGGAGAGGCTGGTTAAAGACTATTCAGTTTAGCCTGGAGAGGTTGGTCAAAGACTACTCAGTTCAGCTTAAAGAGGCTGGTGAATAACTACTTGATTTGTTATAGTAGGGTTGTCTACTGGTCACTAGAAATAGCTTGGGAAGGCTACTGTAAAGATTATCTTTATTCTTTCTTTGGTTGGAGAAAGGTTTAGTAAAATTCAACTATTGTTGAGAACTAGATGTAAGCAGGATTGACCGAACTAGTATAAAATTCTTGAGTAGTATCTCTCTTATCCTTTATCTTTTATTTTATTTCTGTATCTTCTTATTAACTGTGTCAGTTCTGAAAAACTTTCTTTCACTCATTTGTTGCATGTTCAGTTCAGAAAGTTCATTTTCTGATATTACTAACGCTGTTTTTCGTTACACGTCAAGTTCATAAATTGATAGTTTTGATTAAGTTTTTCAGAAGTCCAATTAGGGAAAGAAAAGGAGAAACACGATTTAACACCCCCTTCTTGTGTACTTGTCTACCTACAATATCAACAAATTTTATTAGACTTTGTCTTGAATTTTCTCAACAACTTAAATGTTCCACTGAAAATAGTTTTCTTTCTTAGGTTTTAAATATAACAATTAAAAGAATTTGTCTTCAATTGTTGGACTATAGTTCTTTGTTTTACAAAAGTATCAGAATAACTAAGTAAAATATTATGGAAGGAAATCGATTCAACAAAATTGTTTGTTTACTAGAGAACTATAGACCTAACCATAAAAGGTAACAAATTCAAAGGTGATAAACTAACCGCCTTCTATGAAATGATCACTTGGACCTGAATTAGAACTTCTTTTCCTTTTGTTGTTTTGAATCACCTTCCTCCTAAAACCTTGCTAACTTAGTTGACAAAGGATAGATTTCGTCCTCCATTTTAGCTAGAAAGCAAATTATGGCAAGTAAAATTAATAAAGGATAAGGGAAACAGCTACTAGGCTAAGTGGATCGATGCACTAAAAAGCTAGAAGCATTTAGTAAGTTTAGTGCTGGGCTTATATATGTGTTTAAGTAGGAGGGTAAGAGCATTTGAATTTGAAAATGTTGAAAGTCAGAGCCTATACTTATGAATCAAATCTTTGAAACTCATTGACCATGATTTGCATTGAATAATATCAAATGTTGAATGATTGTAGTCATTATTAGAATGTGTCATTAATAAAGTAGGCATTTGACCACTATGCTTTTTCAAGCCTTATCAAACCAACTACCTATAACTATTTTGCAATATAAACATGTTTAATTTTGAATGACCAAAAGTCAAAAAATAATTACTCTTAACCATTTTCCTATAAAACTCATAATAATATATTAGAATAGGATATTACTTGAGTATCAGATATATAAACGAGTACATGAACCTTTGTCATGGTTGAACTCCAAACACAACACAAACATTACACAATTTCATTTTCCTACCACGCATAAGTTAAGCTTGAATTTAAGACTATATATATAATAATATAATAGTCCTATGGACCCTATCTACAAACTTAATCAATAGCTCATAATTTGGAAAGTCTGTAAGTAAATCCATTCAATCCTTTTGTTCTTTAACCACCTTTCTCATCTTGGTAGAGGACTAATCACCACTATCTGGTGGGGATTCAGAAGGCTTTGCAAACCATTCTTCTTCAACAATGTTCTTGGAAAGTGTGACACTAGTCCCTATTTTAGCTTCACTACCATTCTCACAAGACTGTAAGAAGTTTGGTACGAGCTGTCACTACCCACAACAAACTAAAGTGTTTTAGTTACTAAATTATACCAAAAATGTAGTTAGGGTGCAATATCTAGGTCGTCTCACGTGGAAGTGTTCTAACTGATTCAATAGATTTGGAGGTTTTAGAAATTGTAACAACAAACTTAAATTAAGAAATTATAATGAGAAAATTATCTACACAAGGATTCCCTTAGATTAAGAGTTGTTCAATCATTGATTCAAAAGATAAATTCATGGCGGTGGCCACTTTTATTAGTTATGTTATCACACAACAATGATGCAATTCTACTTAATGATCATATAATCGCACTCCCGTTAAGAGTTTGGCTAACATGTGAACTAGTAATTCACGATCGTGATTCTATGAACCTATGCCAGTTCGATTACCAATTACAGTAACCTAATTCCTAACGGAGTTAATTTCAATCCCTTACCAGTTAGATGTAAATAAATAAATCGACCCAATACCCCAATGGTAAATAGATTATGCAAGCGAACAAATGCACAACCAACAACTCTTAAAAACACAATTATAAAAATCTTCGTAATTGATATCAAAAGAGAAAGCAAACGTGGAAGAAAAACCAATCTTGAATTGCAATTGAAATTGGGAACCTCAAAAACACACTTAATCCTCAATCATCTCTGTGCACGGTAAAGAGACTACTCCTCCATAGGAGGAGTGTCACAATTGTTATTGATAGAAAGCTGTAAATTACAATCTCGAACGGGAGCCAAACAAAGATTGGGAACTCCCAAAACCTAGAAAGAGAGCAGAGAGAGAGAAAGTTGTGCAAAATAAAACTAAAAACTAGGTTCAGAGAGATGTAGTGAGTGTCGCCTCGTTCTCCTTTCTTTTCTTTCACTAAAATCGGGAGTCAACCCAAAATCAGGCCTTCGCTTGCAAAATTCGCATCTTCGCTGATACGGACCATTCTACAATAGAATAATCAAGTTCATTGTGAAATAAGCCATCAAATCTGCAAATGTTATAAAGATAAGATTTGATACCTCTACCGAAATTGTTTGACTTCAATAAAGTCTTCATTGATGAATATCTTCGAAGTGTAATTAGCATTGCTCACTCCCATTTTACATGGACATAAGATATTAAATGTTTTGTTTATGGAATCCAGTTTACTCAATTTTCTATAATAAAAATAAAGCGAGAACAACAATTCACCTATCTTGGTATTTTTTCATCTTTCCAAATTGTAGAATGACTATATATTTAGTGGTAGGATGTTCCTTTAAACGTGAATCAAACTGCTTTGCAAAGTCCTTGCATAATGTACATTTGATCATTTCCTTACTCCTTTATAGTGAAGCAATCATATAAAACAAATGAAGGCAATAAACCACAAAATCATAAGTTATTTAATATTTAGACATAAAGAATGAGAAAGGTGTGTGTCTAAATCACCGTATGAATAACACATAAAGTTTAAATTACTATATAAATGACACATATAATAGTTTTCATGAAATGAGTCTAAAATATTAGTATAGTAGATTTTATTATTATATATGGATAATTATAATAAAACTTAATTAACTTTGATAATGATGTCATTATTTATAATTAAATAACTTTACAAAATATTTATAAAACTAATATTTATTTACTAAATTAATATCAGTACTTAAAAATATTTAAAGTTATGTTTTTTAGTTCTTATAAATATTGAAAAAATATATTTTCTTTGTATTTATAAATATGAATTTAATGTTGATATACTGATAATGTTAAAAATTTTCAACTATCATCTAATTAAATCGTTCTATTTATATAAATTTTTAAGTAGCAGGTATAAGAATTAATTATATTTGACAATGTATCAATACATAATTAGACACCAATATAATCAATATATCAAAATTAAATTAATCTTATAAATATTACTGTTTAAAAATTAGTTAACAAAACAATAGGATCAAAATTAAACATTTTAAATATTGATAATATATTTATACTCATGTCTGATCTTATCTTCTTTTTTATAATTAACATAACACTATGCCCAAACAAGGCAGAGCAAAAGTACCAAGTAACATCCAAGAAACAAAAAGAAAATAATTTCCGATAGCATCGTCAGTGTCTAGGTCACGTTTACAATGTACCAACAATTTTCATAACATTGGATGTGCCGAGACTAAATGACCGTGGACATTAAGCTAAGAGAAATCCGATGGTCAAAAAACACGGGTAAGTTTAATATGGTAATTCACCCGATGGACCTTTTGTAATCCATCAAGAAATCAAACTTCGATGATGCAATTTTCAATATATTAAAAAGTGAAATAAAATTCCAATTTCTAGTTAGGGCAAAATACGTATCGCATTTTCCATGGTGCCATTGTTTCGTGCTAAGTGGAATCGAAGTTTACTTGCGCTTTAAATTTTTTTATTGTTATATTATTTTTATATATTAATATATTAGAATAGGTTATTTATATTAAAAAATTAATCGAGTCGTGTTTAATTAAATTTACTAGTGTTTGTATTCAATATTATTATTATGCAGTAATAAAAATATTATTATATTAACTTATTATTACATTATTTTTATTATTAAATTTTAATTTATATACTCATAGATAGTATAAAATTGTTTTGCCTTGCCGAACATTAAAATCTTAAGAAAATCTTAAATTATGCTTGATGATTAACCATTATAATAACTATCCACCCCATTTGCATACTTTCTTGAATTTTTATTGGTCGATTGTGTAAAATTATTTTACCCAAACAATACATAGAAATTAAGCTATCATTATTATTATGAAATGTTATTATTGAGATTCAATATACAAATACTAACAATGTAAAACATTTTAACAATCTCATTCAATTAAATCCTTTCATATGCATTACTTTTGAGGTAGTGAAGTGAGAGTGAAACTTACTGCTTACTTATATAACAATATGTGATTGAATAACTATAAAAAAATTATATTATTAATACATCAAAAGTAAATTTTTATTACCATAATCATATTAAGAGAAACTTTTAACAAAAATATATTCAATTTCATATTATTTAATAATTTTGTTAGAAATGTTTTTTGTCTACCTTAAACTAGACTACACTTTAATCCCTAAGACTACCGATCTATATTAATAAATGGTTGCACTGGCCAAAAAAGGAAAGACATTAAGAGTACTAGAACTCGGGTAATGAGTTGCAAAAAATAAAAAATAAAAGCCTAAATATTCATTTGGTCCTTCGAAAATATATTTAGAAATAAATTAATCTTTTAAAATTTAAAAGCTTAGGATTAGTCCTTACAATTTTTTTTAAAAAAAGGAATAAATTGGTTTATTTATATAGGTTCGCATGGTTTTTTTTTTCAAATTATATGAATCTATATAAATGGATCAATTTATCTCTTTTTTAAAATTATAGGGGACTAATAAGAAACTTTCAAATCCTGAGGATTTAACTTGTCCCAAATATAATTTTCAGGGACCAAAATAAGCTTTATTCAAAATAAAACAACAAAAAGGAATACAACATCAATTCCCTAAAAGTTACATCTTCATAACACCTAAAGAAGCTAAAAAATGGGAAAACAATCTAAATAATAGCTATACAATCTAACAAAATCTTTCTCTCCCTCTGGCTCTTCTTCCAGAGAAAAAGAATTACAAACTGATAATAAATGATTTCAAAGTTAACTTTTGTTTTTTATTTTCAAAACAAAACAAATTATAACGGCCAACATTAAAATCACTATATATAGCCAAGGCAAAACTATATATTTCTTATTGATAATATTCAATATTTTGAGTTATTTAAAATTAATTGAATTAAAAAAATTTAGAAACAAATTTTTAATAATTTAAAATAAATACTCATATAGTTAAAGAATAATTATAAACAAAAAAAATAAGGCAAAATGTATTATTTTTAATAAATTATAAACTTTCGTTATTAATTAGTTTGATAAATGACCAATTGCTTGTTTGAATACTAGCGTAAATATTCGAGACGAGAGGATGACACTGTTAGTTGAATGAAACGTTCATGCAACAGCCGCTACTTGGAGGTTATAACAGTCTTTTTGTAGCCGCTGAATAAAATAACACATCGCATAAACTGGTTATGACCGGCACATTCAAAATGGCACCCAATGTCTAATCTTGTCTACTGCCATTGAGTTGAAAGCAGGCACTATGGTGGCGTAGGCAAGAGCCACAAAAGTATCCTCTTCCATCGCGAGGTAATTTAAATAATAATTTTTTATTTAAATGATGAAGTGTTTAAATCTTGGTTCTTGGTATGTCTGTAAAACTAATACATAGCCAAGATGTTTCAAACAGGATAGCGTCCAGTTCTCGCTCAAAAGGAGGATGTGCTGTTTTAGCTGGCTCCGACATTTGATGACAAACGAGAAAATAGTAAACCAAATGTTCTGGTTCTATTTTAGCTCAATCCTACTTTAATAAAGAAAAAAAAAAAAGAAAATAGTTAACCACATGTTCTTGTTCAGCTGATTTCGTTTTTTTTTTAAAGAATAACTCCAAATTATGAGAAATTGACATTTGTGCATAACAATCTATGGGAATATGAAGATACATTTGTGGCTTTTGAGTACAAAATCGCCACTCAATCTAAAGATCTCTCAAGTTTTATACATGAATGAATCTTCATGCCACCAATGATTGTATAAAGTTAGATACAAAATGATTAAAAGTTAGAGAATTTTGTTTAGTCTTTATTACATAACCAAATGCATCTGTAAAATTAATTATTACTCCCCATATATTATATTATTCATTATTTAAAAGAAAATCTCGTAAGAATAAATAAAAAGAAACAGAAAAGAAGACAAAGGTAATGAAGCCCCTAGGTCCAACGTCAAGCAGGACAACTAGAAAGCTAAACCAGAGCTAGGCATGACAAAAAATAAAAGACAAATTACAAATACTTTTATTAAGGTTCTTCATAATTATACGTATCTTTTTTTAGATTTTAAAAAATCACCCCCTTCCCTTAATTTAAAATCATTACATTTACACCCATATCATTATTATTTCATTTATAATAACAATAACCTCACTTGAAATGTCAGATTGCCCCCTACTTCTCCCTTCTTTATTCCACTCAAACTCAATCACCTCAAACCTTAACCCACCACCGCCACCTCCAACTTCAACAAGGACAATAACTCCTCAAAGGTGCAGCTAGGGCACATCCACGTCATGGGTTTCATCACAGCTCAACAGGTCTAGCCCTATAAGGACAGGCCCAATGAGGACACCCTCACCATCTTCAATGAGTTCTCCCCCATGGCCAACCATTCCTTCCAGCTTGGCCACCCTACTGAGTCCGTTGTCGAGTTAGGCCGCATCGTCTACTGCAGCTTACATGAGAGTAGAGCCATCGACACGAGTCCCTCTGTGGTCTCTCTAGGAAGCTCGTTTAGGCCATTCACATTAATATCCATACTCTTGATAATGGTTATGTGTTGTTGTTGGTTGGTTACAATTTTGATTGGGTGTGTTAAGATTAAAGCTAATTGGTTGTGTTTTGTGCTCTTCTCGATTTAGGGGAATTTTAGATATCTTGTTTATGCTGCTAATATTGCTCCTTTGGCTGTCAGTTGATGTTCCGGTGGCCCGAATGCTCATTTGGGGGTGGGGTGAGGGGAAGAATAGGGTGGTCAGCAAGTTGCGGTGCATCCTCCTAAGGTTAGCTTCGGTCAAATTGAGGATATGTGTGGCAAGTGATGGTTGACATGCTTTCTTGTTTTTTGTGTTATTGTTATAGGAAACAATCACACTTGTTTGAACCCTCAGTTGGGGATGTTTGATCATGGAGGTGCCATTGGTGGTGGTGATTCTTGGGGTTGAGTTTAAGTAGGGGAGAGAGGCGAGGAGTAGGAGGCAATTCTGATATTTCTAGTGACTTTTTTATTATTATAAATGAAATAATAATAATAAGAGTGTGAGCGTAATGATTTTAAATTAATTAAAGGAGATAAATGAATTTTTAAATCTGAAAAAAGGATAAGTGTAATTATAAAGCACATCAGTCGAGCTCCTTGAAATTTACCCAAAAAAAAAAAATGCTGGGGAAAAGGTTTAAGGTCAGTGATGTTTACACTATAAAGATTGTTGACATTTATCACAGGTAATAAAGTATGCCCCCATCGGTTAAAACGGTCTTGCAGCCTCTTCTATCATCTTCTTTACTCTAGTCAACTTCTGGATCTCTCTAAGCGCCTGAAATTAATAAAATATTGAGAATCTAGAAGCATTAAGTCAATTCGTCAAGATTTAATACAAATTGTTTCATAAGTTAAAATGGTGGAGACCACTTAGAATTGTTAATAACAATGCAAACTTATTATTATGGTTAAACAGTAATGCTTTCCTGAAAATTTGCCAATAAGGCACAGTATAACGTGCTTCAAATGAAAAAAATAAACTGCTGAATAAACACATTATAACCTCTAGTGTCATGTCTTCTGTTGTAATGTCATCAAAGTTATCACACCCCAAGCTAGAAGCAACTTCTGTAACAAGAAAGAAGCTATCAAGTTAGAGACAAACTAGGTAAACCATAAATCAATTCTTCACTCCCACCTTCCTCTGCTGGTCAAAAACCAGAATCAAAACAGTAGCTACAGTAAAGGCAATTTACTTTGAAGTGAAATAGCTCCATCAGCTGTAGCATATCCATCTCTGTATTTGTTGTATAGAGCAGCTACTTGATTTGTAACCTGTATCATTGATCAAATACATTTAAAAAACAAGGATATTAGATTTAGGGAAAGTTGTATGTCCTAGACCTAACAGTTAAGTTATGTTTGGCTGAAGAGTGAAATCGGGGGTAAAATTTTCATGAATGAATATCATATGTAATTTTACACATAAATCTCATCCATGAAAAATTATACCTTATTTTTACCCCATAACCAAACAAACTCTAAGTGCTGAAAGAGTGAAAGAGGAGAGAAAGACATATTAGAATCCGTGTATTTCAACTACATAATGAAGTATGATATATATAGACATTGAATAAATACAAGAATATTTACATGATTTGATGTCCTAGTATTTACAGATTCTAACACTCACCTTCAATCTGGAGCATATACATTATATTTATTAAGCTTGTTACATATATAATATATTCTAGGACCTCTTAAAGACTTGGTAAAGACATGTGCTAGTTGATCATTTCAGTTCATGAAACTTGTGGTGATATCAACAGATGAAATCTTTTAATAAAATTGCAATTGACCTCAATATCTTTGGTCCTCTCATGGAAAACGGGATTAGAAAAAAGAAAGACTAAGAGTAATATCGTGTATGAAAATGCAAAACAATTGGGAGAAACTTGAGCACTATAGGAGCTCAAAAACTCTCCTATCCCTGGCCTTTGCCAAAAGCATCCCTAGCCAACTTTCCACATTTCCTTTATATACTACCCACTGTCACTTATTCTGTTACGGTCTTATCTCACAGCACACACATCACAATGCACACCTCTAACACTCCTCCTCTCATTACAATTAGGGCCAACTATGCATGGCCCAATTCCCTCGTCCCTAACATATTCTATTTCCCTAAATACATGATGTGATGTCGTAACTATTTATTTAAATATTATAACAGGAAGGAATCAACCTCAGGGTAAGGTCTTGAAGGAAATTGACTCTCGTCTTCAATTGCATCCCTAACCACAATGTCTAGAGGCACATCTATCCACAAGGTAATCCCATGTCTCAGGAGTGCCCTACGTCAATTTAAGAGCAAGTAAAAACAACAAAAAATAGTTTTTTGATAAAATAAATAAGATTAGTCATGCATGGAGTTTGGCATAGTTTTTAATAAGTGTAAGAAAAGTGAACTCAAATATCCTGAAAAAACAGTAGTCAGCAATTATAAATCCGTACAGATTAGTTGAACTTTGAACTGCACCATTTCCAGCACAAACTACTAGTCGGCCCATGGATGACAATTGCTTCAGCACTTCAGTCTGGACCATTTGACATGTAAATCATAAGTATTTCATATTCTAATTCACCAACCAAGTTGCGGATTTAAGCATGTTTATTTGTCTTGAAACTTCAGCAGTAGAACTAAAAAGCATGTAAACCAAGGTAATTTCAAGAAATAGCTTTGTTAGGGTTACTGTTCTGATGCATGGACCACCTACCAACAGGAAGGCATCCGATGAAACATGTGAAACCATGAGATAAGTCTAATATAATTACCTCAGACGCACCGAACTCCTTTTCATTTCTCTCTCTCAACGATTTTGCAGCTGATGCACCACCCACAGCTTCTTCAACCAGACAATCGCTGAACAGTACATAAATATCATTTAGCTAATATTTAGAAGCTACCTTTCTTCTTCAAATCTTTTATCAGAGAATAAAGATATACCTGTCAAAATAATAATATCGTAATATATCAGCTAGCATCCTTCCCAAACTGGCTTTGGGAGAGCATTTCATGCCTTTATCAAATAATAGACAAAGGAAGTTAAAGGGGTCATAATAAGCAACGAACTTTCAAAGCAATTATTTGCATTGCAAGCAATTCTTACCAACCAGAAAGATAGAGGTCCCTTTTAGCTCAGGGGATATATCTGCTGCTTTCTTCTGAATCAAAATGTAGATAAAATGAGTACTCTCATGCACCGAAAAAATTAAAAAAGCACTTTCAAGTTTGAGCCACTATAAATCACCTATATTTAGTACTAGTATTTCATAACTTCAATTCCATGTACATCCAAAAGGAAGCATCAATACTTCAAAACGATCGTGATAGAAACTGTCGACAGAGGCTAAAATTGGGCACTAAACCCAATTTAATGCTCTCATTATTCTGTAAAAATGTCTAATTGTATATTCTTCTTTCCTAGTTTGGGTTATGTTAGGAAGGTTTCTATTCCCATATTATTGCCCTGATTCTTATGCTACTGATTCCCTTGATTCTAGCAACCTAATTACTATAATCCCTCTATTCAAAGGGGAACCTTGTATACTCTGAACATATCAGTAATATATCAGAAAATATCACAGATTCAACTTGGTATAAGGACCAGTTTTTTCCTGTGCCCAACCGCTTTATTGCTGTCATGGTTGACAATTCCTCAGCCACCAATAACACCATGAATGAGAAGTTGTCAGAGCAGAAGGAGAATGACACTCCCGCCTCAGCAACCTCTAAACATGAGTAGAGGGTGTTGTTGACTGACTCCCGTTCTGTCCAAATCACCACCATTCAACTCAGTGGGGCAAATTACCTCTGCTGGTCCCAATCTGTCCAAACGTACATCCGAGATAGAGGCAAGCTTGGATTTCTCACTGAAGGGCTAACACAGTCTGTAATCACTGACCCACAATATGCTGTGTGGGATGTTGAAAATTCCATGCTGATGACATGGCTGGTGAACTGATTGAAGAAGATATTAGCTGCAACTATATGTGCTATCCCACAGCCAAGGACTTATGGGATAGCGTCTCGGAAATGTACTCGGACCTAGGAAAAAAGTCCCAGATCTATCAACTCTGCAAGCTTGTGAAATTCGACAAGGAGAAAACTACATGACAAAATACCTTCACTACCTCAAGCACGTATGGCAAGACCTTGATCTCTTCAATATATACGTATGGAAGTCGACTGAGGATGCCAAACACCACTACGATATTCCAAGTTCGCTGCAAGTCTCAATGAAGAACTTGATAAGGTTCAAGGTGAAATTATTGGGAGATCAACTCTACCTTCACTTACAAGGTTCGAACAGAAGAAACCTGAAGAAGCGTGATGATAGGGAAGACCAAGGTAGAACCAATTCTTCATGAAACCAATAATGCCCTTGTGGTGGAAGCTGCTGCCCACAAAGTTCTGCAAGCCAGAAAAATCCTTCAAATCTCTGGTGTGATCATTGCAACAAGCCCCAATATACCCGAGAAACATGCTGGAAATTTCCTGGGAAACCAGCACACTTGAAGGGAAGCAAATTAGGTCCCAATCAAATCTGGAAAATTCATGGGAAACAAGCACACTTGCTCCTGGTGGAGGAGTCCAAAGAGGAGTTATTAGCGACCAAGGATGAAGAGTAAGAGAAGGATGATGAGGGTCCCGAACTGGAGTTGAAAACCCTTCAAATTTCTCTCAAGAGCCTTAAGGGATTCACTTTGCGCAAGTCCTTTAGTGTGCTAGGGAGGCTTGGGGAAAAGGATGTGGTGATTCTTATTGTCTTATTGACATGGGAGCAATCAACAATTTCCTCTCCAAATCATTGGTGCGGCAGCTGAAATTGGCCATGGAGGACATTGCAGAATACACAGGGAAAGTGAGGAAAGGACAACAAACTAAGAGCTGTGGGACCTGCAAGGAAGCCACTCTTAAGGTATAGGGAATTACTATTATTCACCCATTCTTTTTGTTAGAATTGGGTGGAGTGGATGCAGTATTTGGCATGGATTGGCTTTCAAGCTAGGGAACCAATGCAACCAATTTCAAGAGCTTGTTCATTTGATGGGGAGATAAGGAAAATTCAAGGGGACCCAACCCTCTACATATCCAAAGCCTCCTGGAAGATAGCACTCATGGCCCTCAAGGATGATGGAGAGGGGTATTTCATCACTCCTTGTGAGTAAGGATTGGTGAATGAAACTGAATTGCAACTACGCCAGAGGTTCAGTCATTTACTAGAAGAGTTTGATAATCTTTGTCAGGTCGCCACTGGTCTGCCACGTCGAAGGGAACAAGATCATGCCATTAACCTGAAAGAGGGACCTTTGATACTGCATGTTAGACCATACAGGTACCCCTACTTTCAAAAGAATGAAATTGAGAAGATTATTGGTGAGATGTTAAATGCTGCAATTATCAAGCCTAGCAACAGTCCCTATTCAAACCCGGTGTTATTAGTAAGGAAAAAAAGACGGTGGGTGGAGATTTTGTGTTGTCTATAGGGCTTTGATTACGGTGACCATTCTGAACAAATTCCCCATACCAGTGATTGATGAGTTACTTGATGAATTAGGGGGAGCAACAGTATTTTCTAAATTAGATTTGAAGTCCATCATCACCAAATAAGGATGAAGGAGCAAGATGTGGAGATGACAGCATTTGGAACCCAAGAGGGCCATTGTGAATTACTTATAATGCCCTTTGAGTTGACCAATGCTCCCTCAACCTACCAAGTCTTAATGAATCAGGTCATGAGGCACCATTCAAGGAGGTTTGTGTTGGTGTTCTTTAATGACATCCTCATTTTCAGCAAGAATGTGAAGAGCACTTGAAGCATGTAAAAAAGTGCTGGAGCTTCTAAGAGAAAACATGTACATTAATAAGAAATGCAACTTTGCTCAGCCCCAATTGGAGTAACTTGGGCACATTATATCAGAAAAAGGAGTGGCAACAGATCCAAGAAAAATCGATGCTATGATTTCTTGGCCTCCACCTTCAGATCTGAGAGGATTGAGGGGTTTCCCTGGGTGGACTGGGTATTATCGCACATCTGTGAAAGGGTATGGGAAGTTGGCTTGGTCACTAACCCAGCTATTGAAGAAAGATAAATTTCAATGGAGTATCAAGGCTCAGTTGGCCTTTGAAAAGTTGAAACAGGCCATGACGTCCCTGCCAGTACTTGTTGTCCCTTTAACAAGGAATTTTTGATAAAAAATGATGCATTGAGGAAGGGAGTATGAGCTATATTAATACAAGAGAGAAGACTAGTCGCATACATGACTCAAACCCTGTTAGATAGGGCTCAACAGAAATCCGTTTATGAGAGGAAACTCATGGCAATTGTGCTAGGCATACAAAATGGAGCCAATACCTGCTAGAAAGGAAATTCATAGTTCTCACAAACTAGAAGAGCTTAAAATTCCTAGTAAATCAGAGGATTATGGGAGAGAAACAACAAAAATGGGTGGCAAAACTGTTGAGGTTTGATTTTGAGATTAAATACAAAGTTGGCAAGGAAAACTGGGCCGTTGATGGCCTTTCTAGGAAGCTCTACCCTAGAATTTACAAATGCATAATGTACAAGGAGAATCCCACAAATTTAGGGATATAATAAGATAATTACGAATCTAATCCTATAACAGATTCTGTACAAGATAAACCATATAAAAAATAAATAAAACATATCCACAATCCTATCATATTGGATAGGGTTATGAGGCATGAGCGTTGCTAATAAATGATTTGTTATCACATAACATCTTCATAGGAGCATCATATTTTATCCTCAAGTCATCCAAGATAATTTTTATCCATAACAACTCACAAATTCCTTGCGCCATAGCTTGAAATTATGCATTAGCACTTGATCTAGCAATCATATTCTGCTATTTTCTCCTCCAAGTCACAAAGTTCCCTCTCAAGAACATATAATATCCTCATGTTAATCTTCTATCACTAATAGAGCCTGCATAATCATAATCAATGTAGACTTCTAGAGAGGCTTGTCACCACTTTTGAATAGTGGTCCCCTACCAAGTGTGGCCTTAAGATACTATAAGATTCTTTCCACTACTTGCATGTGTCTCACTTGTAGATCATGCATGAATTGACTAACCAAATTCACAGCATATGCCAAGTCTGGCCTTGTATGGGCCAATTATATGAGTTTTCCTATCAATCTTTGGTATTGTGCTTTATCAATACCTGAACTCTCTTCACTTCCCATTTGATGGTTTTGTGAAATGGGAAATGGGAACACCAACAGCTTCGCACCCAAGCTTTCCAGTCTCCTTGAGTAGATCTAGAATATATTTCCTTTGGGAGATAAAAATACTCTACTTAGAGTAGGCAACTTCTATTCCAAGGAAGTATTTTAATTTTCCAAGATTATTAATTTCAAACTCAACAGCTAATTTCTCCTCCAAAAGCTTCTTCTCGATTAGATCATCACCAAATACAATGATGTCACCCACATACAACAAGAGAACTGTAAGTTTTCCTCCAAATGAATGTTTAAAGAAAAGGGTATGGTCTCCTTGACTCCATCTGTATCAAAGTGACACCATTGTTTTAGAAAATCTCTCAAACCATACACTAGAGGACTGTTTCAACCTATACAAAGCCTTTTTGAGCCTATATATCTTATTTCTTCCATTGGTGACATCAGATTTGAGAGGAATTTCTATGTAAACTTCTTCTAAGTCTCCATGTAAGAATGCACTCTTTTCATTGAATTGATACAAGTCCAATCCAAAATGAGTTGCAAGAGAAAGCAAGACTCTAACTACATTAAAAGGGCAAATATCTATTCATAATCAATTCCATATACTTGTGTGTACCCCTTTGCTACTAATCTTTGTTTATACCGGTCTAGGGCACCATCCAACCAATATTTCATAGTATATATCCACCTATATCCTGCCGATCTTTTATTTCTTGATCTCTCAACAATCTCCCATGTTCCATTCCTCTTTGACACTCTCATTTCCTCATTCATGGCTTGAACTCAGTTTGTATCCTTTAATGCCTCTTGCATGAGTTTGGGATTTGTATAGATTTAATAGGTGCAATTAAACTCTAATGTTTCAAGCGAGGTGTTCTGAGGAGACAAATCGAGAAATAGGATACGTAGTGCATGTCCTTTTCCCTTTTCTCAAAGCAATCGGTAAGTCATCGAGGTTATGTTCACAAATATTTGAAGGAAAAGGGTTTGGAATAGAATAGCTATTATCTTCAGTACTTACCATAGGTTCAAACTCTTTGAAGTTGTTGTTGGATCATATTTGGGACCCTTGTGGATTTCTAGTGTAAATTTTTTGTACCCCCCACCTTGACAATAAGGTGGATATCTTTTTTTTTTTTCTGGTGGTGGTGGTGATGTGTTAGGAACCCATTAACTAGTAGTAAGTTAGCTGTCCATAAATAAAGGGAAGTAGGTATTAGTTAGGAGTTTAGTCATTTGGGAGAGGCTAAGGCTCTAGAATTCCTTAGAGAGTGATAGAAACACTTTGTATGATTTAGGATTTATGGCATATTGTCAAGAGTTCCATGACAAGAAAGAACTCTTTCTTGTAGAGTTGCAGTTCCTACAGATTTAGTCCTGTTTGCCAGTAATTTACACAATTTCTTCCATCCTCACACTTTTTTATTACCAGTTTCCTATCTGAATTACAAGGGAATGGGTGTCAAGGAGTGAAGGGGCAGCCAATTTTCCAATTTGGGAGTGCCACACGAGTAGAATGTCCTAAAGAGTGAGATTACAGTAGTGACTCTGCTTATGAAGAGTGAAACAGCAGAAGTGACTCTGTTTCTGCTAGAAATTGTATTACTCCGTCTTTGAATAATTGTCCAATTTTAAATGCACATTATAATTAAGGTGATGATTGGGAAAACATCAATGCTAGAGAAAGTTAAGAGTAATTTATTAAATTGTCTCTATTTCTTTTCAATACTTCATCTTCTTCCGTCCTCCTCCACTAATGAGTCAATACTATTTAATAGAGGTATTATTCGAAAAAACAATTATTACTACTACTTAAATTTTTCAAATGGATAATTATTTTTAGACAAATAGATTTTTTGAAATGGACAATTATTCAAGAACGGAGGAACTATTTCTTTCTAACGAGTTTGTAATTTTATATCATCAATAAAATTCCATTTATGTCAATTAAGGTCCAGTTCCTATTAGAACCCAACTAGAAGGAATATGATCTCACCTTCAATGCAAGATATGAACCCACGGCAGCAACCTCAGTCCCTGAAGCTAAGAAGAGAAGGAAAAAAGATAAAAAGCAAGAGAGTAAGCACATTCACTGCCCAATGGTCAAGATCTACACGACCACTTCAACCAATTTATTTATTCAGTGGAACCGGGATGTATTCTAATTTATAAACCACTTGATCGTTTAATCCCTAATGAACTCTAGTAAGCTTGAAAGTACAGAATTATTGTGAAAATGCCTGAGACACAAGTTTGTGGAAAAAAAAGAGCCTGCGACAGAGACTGAAGAAAAAAATATTGAAGTGTAGGTTCATAGGTTTCCCATGGCTCGAAAATTAAGCAGTTGAGTTACAATCTCTGATTTGCTCTGGACAATAAATGTAAAACACCAAGTTTATATGCCTTTAGGAAACTTTACAACAGCAATCGAATTTCTGGCTTTTGGAAGAAATGGCATTAAGCTCTTAAATAAAGCATTCAAGGAAGAAATAGTTGACATACTTATCTGATGCCAAAGCTCAATTACAAGTAGGACCTCAGGTCCAGGAGACAAAGATAAGAGGATAACTGACACCTATCGCACATAAAGTTCTAAAATTTGGGGGAAAAGGAAGCAAAAAGCAACCAATAAAAAGAAGAAGAAGAAAAAAAAAAGCCAATTTCAATTCAGAAACCACGGCATATCGAAACTGCGAAGGCTTACCGGGAATATTGCCATCGGGCACTGCACAATTGGTGGACGTTGGCCTGCGCAGTGGATAAGAATGACAGCCACGGGAAGCTCGAAGGCAGTAGTTTGTGTGAGCGTCATGGGGTGGGAAGCTGAGCGTAGAATTCAGAAGCTGAAATTGGAGGGAGGGAGCGTGAGTGAGAAGTGGCACGAAAGTGCCACAAAAGCTGAACCTCGCCTCCATTGAAAGCCACAAATCTTTGCCTTCCACTCAAATGGGAGCTTTGGGTGGCGGATGATAACATGATCTGCCTGGTCTTTTGAGCTGGCTGTTGAGGATTGGGTTTTATCATTCTAAAATTGGCATTTGGTTCATGAAATATTTAGTTTTGCTAAGAAGCCCTTCTAGTCTTTTCGAGCACGTCCATGGTCTGGTCCTCCCAGGGTTCGCTGAAAGAGGTTCTCCGTGATCGGTGACTCCGCCATTGATGCCAACAAGAAGAAGCAATGAGGCGATCAGGTTCCACTTAGAAATCCATGCATGTGGCATTCGCTTTTTTCGTCGATTCGATACCTCCAACGAGTCATCGAATCGGATATCAGTTGCGCTGGGGATATCGACGGTCGCACTGTAAGTTGCTTGGCACTTGTTTCATCATTCTATAAACCGGCGTTTAAAATGATGAAGATGGAAATGGAAATGTTTGGGACTAAATACTCAAAACTCATTCCCGGTTTGAGTGGATTGAGTGATATTTATCAATTTTATTATGTTTAAAAACTTTGGATGAAGATACAGAATCCCACATAAAACCCATATCAGGGAAATTATTTAAATTATGGTGTGTGTATTAAACATTACTTCAAATATTACTTACAAGAAAATATTATTGTTTTGTGGTCTGTTGATGGCGAGATTTAAACTATTGGTGATGATCAGGGAAACCCTGCCATTGGTGAGATTTCAACTCTGGGACGGATAAGACTGCAACTCAAACCCGACCATTGGTGGGGTTTCATCCTTCAAAGAGCCTGCTTCAGATTGGACAGCCCATGAAAACTCGCCATTGGCAAGGTTTCGTGAGTCAAAGGCTGCTCCGCCTGTTCTGCCTTCTGCCTTTGCTGCAAGGATTCCTGCACCCGTGAATTTTGCTTAGCACGGGAAGAGGAATGGTTGTCACCTACAAATACATGCTTGAACTCAATGGCTATAAATATGTGTGCTGAGGGCGTCTGGCAGAGAGCAACCAAGAGAGAAGGCCGAGGGAGGGTAGAGATAGAGTTTAAGATTTTTTTTTTTTTTGGGTTTCAGAGTGGTAAAAAAAGGTTAAAAAAATTTAAATTGAAAAGATGGTGAAATCTGATGAAACTGTGGATTCTATAAGGCATATTTCAGAGGATATCCTTCATCATAATGTAAGTAATATGTCATTTTAATTTAATTTTTCTGAAATTCAATTACTATAAATTATTTAGGAAAATTGTATATTATTTATGTTTTTAACAATTCATATGTGAATGCATTTTTACAAATAATTGAGCGGACTAGCTAACCTACTCCAAACTAATGATCATAGTAGGAAATCAAATTCAATTTTCTGAATAATTAACACCCTTTATTACTAATTAATTTGCTTTTTATTTTAAAGTTTATAGTTTTATGTTATTTATTTTTATTAGAACTATATAAATTTTCTGCTTGGTAGTCTAAAAGTCACCGTAGATTATTGTTCTATAGTAACTTGACATTGTTATAAAATAAAACAAATGGGCATGTTTATTAGTTATTTTATATATTAGTCTGTATTATAAAATACAAAAAATTACCTTTCTGGAGTGTAATAATTTAGAAATTTTTATTTTATAATTTACAATAAACTGTTTTATATTATTTATGAAACTATTTTTATCATAAAATTATTATTTTTTATTTCTGATTTTCTAGAATTTAACAATTTTTGTTACTAGTGAATATATTATTTTTAATTTTAAAAATTACAGTTTTGTATTAATTATTTGTATTATCTTAGCTATTGTTAAAAAATGCAAAAAACTGTCATTTAATAATTTTTATGATTTATGATTTCAAAATTCTGTTTTTTTACTAGACTAATTAATTTTTCATTTTTAAATTTTTAAATTTATTATTTTATATTATTTTTTATTATACTAAATTTCATTATTAATAATTAAAATGTTGGAAATTAATAACTTTCACAATTTTTAATTTTAAAATATATAATTTTAATTTAGTTATTTTTATTACAATAATTTTAATATAAGTAAATTAGAAAAACAGTAAATCCATTTCTTAGTTTATATTTAAAAAAGCAATGGTTTTAACACTTGAAATTAGATTTATTCTTTACTTGTCATTGGCACTATTATAAAATAAAATAAATCAAAATTTTTATTAGTCATTTGTATTATTAATTATTATAAAACATAAGAAACTAGCTTTCTAGCATTTGATAATTTAGTAATTATTATTTTGAAATTTACAATTTTTATTAGTAATGAATATACTATTTTTAATTTTAAAAATTTCTGTTTTTGTATTAATTATGTTTATTATATTAGCACTTGTTAGAAAATGCAAGAAATTGTCATTTAATAATCCTTATGTGTTATAAGTTTAAAATTTTTTATTATTATTACTAATTAATTTGTTTTTATTTTAAAGTTTAAAGTTTTACATTATTTATTTTTATTATAACATATTTTACTATTAATAATAAAAATTTGAAAATTAATAACTTTCATCATTTTTAATTTTAAAATTTCTAATTTTAATTTTAGTTATTTTCATTATAATAGTGTTATTATAAATTAGAAAAATTAAAATTAATAATTTGTCGGATTTTATTATTAAAATTTAAAGTTTTTAACACTTGAAATTGAATTTGGATTTAATCTTTATTTGTTATTATGTGAAATAGAAAATGAGACTGCTACGGCCTCGTTTTATGGTCTTAGATCCTCCGAGAAATGAGATACGCAAATACTTGGGGGTTTTAGGCTTACTCTACTTTTCCGAATTGATCCATATAGACATTAACTCAGTTTTGATTTCTGTACTGGTCGAGCGATGGCAGCCAGAAACACATGCATTCCATTTTCATTGTGGTGACTGTACAGTGACATTAGAAGATGTCGCTATGTTGCTTGGGATCCCTATCAATGGTAATGTTGTCACAGGAAAGACTGGCATAAAATCTACGGAGTTGATGGACTTGTGCTAGTCCTTACTTGGTGGTCGCCCACCAGAACAGGCTATTACTAGAGGTGTTATTAGCATGAGATGGCTCGATGTACATATGATGCAACTTGGCACTGATACCAATTGGAATATCCGGTGTCAATCTCGTGCCTGTATATTGGCCTTGATAGGCCATCGATTAATGCCTGATAAGAGCACATCAGAGGTGCATTGCAAATACTTGCCATTACTAGAGGATATAGAGAACTTGCAACACTACAGTTGGGGTTCCACATGCCTAGCTGCGCTTTATCAGGGATTATGTTGTGCTTCGTGGAAGGGTGTTAGTGACATTTTTGGTTGTATGATATTATTACATGCATGGGCATATTTTAGGATACCATTTTTGGCTCATATACTAGTCAATTCGATCAGCTTTCCATTTGCATCGAGGTAAAAATTGGATCTAATTTATTTTTGTTAAAATTGTGATAATATTTTCTCATTAATATGATATGTAATAGATGGATTCGTCCAAACTTTCCACCAAACGGCCGACATAAAGACCATGGATGGCTGAGACAAGGTATAGATGGTCAGCAGTCTTGTACGGTATGGGCAAATGTTATTGACCAAATTGTTATTATGTTCCAATTAACGATATTTGCATGTGTCACTCATTTATGTTATTCGTGTTATTATGTATTGCAGTTTGTATGGCGACCGTATTTGGACCCCTTACTTGATGCTCTTGTTCCATAAGCCATTTACAACGAGGCACCATTGTGGTGTTGTGTTGTTCCGCTTATATGCTTTGAGATAGTTGAGTGGCATAGTGCTAACCATGTAATGCGACAATTTGGCTTGCAACAACCTATTCCCATAGAACTTGAAAAGCTTGATGGTGTGCATAATAAAGATCTTCGAGGACGACAGGGGACAACTGACTGGAGACGTAAATGGCATCAATTTGGCTTTGCAATATCACTCATTTTTTCGCTCTATTTTTTGTATAACCAGAATACTCTTTTTTTTCTCTCCACACTCACAGTTATAGAGAATAGAAAAAAAAAGCTTGTGTCCCATTACACTTTCTCTCTTAGTAAGGTTGCTATGGTATTAGAATGAACTATTTTTCACTCATAGAACTTGTGTCACGGTGAAAGAAGTTGCACCCCTTTATATAGAGCTTTCAAAGAGTCGTTGGAGCCAAATGGGTTAAAAAAATAATTTTTAATTGATGAAATCTCGCCATTGGCAACTTTTATATTAAACAATTATTATTTTTTTAAAATTCTGATAGCTTTAATTTTAAAAAATTAATATTTTATTAACGAAATCTTGCTATCGACGAGATTTCATTTTAAAAAAATATATTATATTTCCAAAATGTTGCCATTGGCGACTTTTCAATTAAAAAATAATATTTTATTAATGAAATCTTGCCATTAGCGAGATTTCGTTTTAAAAAATTATTATTTTATTATATTGCAGGATTGATTTTAAAAAAAATTATAATTTTTTTCTACTAAATCTTCCCATTGGTGGGATTTCAGAACCCATAACCATGTAATTATCTAATCTGATCCATTTCATGGTAAATTTTGTCTCTTCACACCATAATCAAGAAAATGACCCCCCATATCGATCTTGATGTGAAATCTCTTTGTTGCCTTATAGTGTGTTTGGAATGTTTCAATGAGATGAAATTAAATTAAATTCTATAAAGAATTGAATTCTATTATCAAAAAAAAAAAAAGTAACAAAGGCCTATAATGCATGTGTGGTAATTAGGTCAAGTAGTAGAACGAAAAGTTCGCATTCAACCATATTCTTTAACCAAATTTTGCAGCCACATGGAGTGCAATTGGCTTCATGCATTTAATGAATTTGAGAATCATGGTATTTAGTATCTAAATTATTATTATTATTATTATTATTATTATTATTTTTATTATTATTATTATTAATTACGTAAACCTGTGCAGCGGTGTGTGTCTCATTATTAATATTATAACATATTATTATTTAATATATATAATCGAATTGTCCAAACACGACATGCACAGGAGGTTTGCAGTTTCATTTTTTCTATTTTGTGTTGCCTTTGGTATATATTTAGCACATCATAATACTCCCAAATATTCTTCTAAAACATCTAGTTGTCGAGAAATTTTTCCCTAGAGAGAAAGACGTGGTTCTTTCAACTCTCTCCGATTAATTTCTTCCAATAAGTAATCTTCATGGAATTTAGGCCGTTTATTTCCCTTTTTATATAATATGAGTTTGGGTACTGTTAAGTATAATTTTCTCTCAACTTTTTTCCTCCCTATCATCCCAAACTTAGTTTGGATGATAAAAGTAAATTGTTTATATTTTCATTATATTATTTAGCAACTATTGGTGTCATTCCAGCTCCCTATAGTCAATTTGTTAGTGGAAGCGCACTTCTGACTACAAACAGTGAATGAGTTTAAGCTCATGGTAATACTTTTGATTATTATTATTTTTATTTTTTTCGAGATTATATAAATTATTTATGAAATTTTAGAATGATTTATGCCAAGAAATATGCTTTTAGGGATTATAGAAATTTTAGAAAATTATTGTTTTATAGTTATTATGACAAATTATTATTTTAGAAAGCTCATGGGACCATACTTGTTGTATGTATGATTTAGATTTATTTTATCAGCCAGAAAATTTCATGAATCCTAATGTTGTATAAATAGTAAGAACAGTGAATTTTGTTGCTATTAGTTTTTAGCCAATAATTAGTGAGAAACAGATCTGTGAGTTAATGGCTGTAGGATCGATCGTTAACTTTGGTACCAAGTGATCCACTAGAGGACTAGCTCACCTACAGAAGAGACCCAGTATGATGTCCATTTATGAGACCTAGTCAGGCATCCATCAGATTAGTCATTGGCTCAGATTTAACTATTCAGCTCAGATATTTATGTACAGAACAATTCCTGTTTCTCTATTAGTTATTGTCATGGATTTTGTTAAATTATTATTTTTAGGATGGATATATGTAATCATATATAAAATGTTTTACATCAGTTGCATGTATATGTTATGTATTTTTATTGTTGTCCCATGTGGGTTGTACGTGGAAGCTTACTCACTGAGTTTTGATGAACTCACCTCTCTCTTTTTCTCCCATACAGATATAGCTACAGGCTCAGTTGTACCACAGGATCCTCCCCAATAATACTACAACTTCTTTTGGTGAGCCTTGCTTTGGAATGGAACTTACTGTTGGTTATGTCAATTTAGTAGTACTCCAATAATTGTGTAGACAAGATCCCGAATATGTATTATATTGTTTTGACTATTTTTATAATTTCACTCATTTATTTAATCATGTTTGGCTTTTGTCCAGATTATGGATTTTACACAGTTTTATGTTCAGTATTTATGATTGGAAACATTTTCAGAATTATAAAATTTAGTTAAACTTGAGATATTTTGAATATATTCAATCTATTTATGCATATTAGCCCATCACGTTATTAGAGGCATCCGTGGGGATCCAAATCCTCATGTGCTGGTTACGTTATCTAGGCAAGTCGTGATAGTGGAAGCAAATCCTAGCAAATGGTTTTTAACCCACATAATCGAAAGAAGCAATTGTGAAGAAGTAGTTATTGGTTTGGCATGAATAGCTTCGAGGGAAGTTTTAATTTGAAATAAAAGCAACTGCAAAACAGGCCCACTACCAACACATTTCACTAGTTTGGAATAAGTTAAAAAATTAAATAATTGAATTCAATTCTTATGTTTGGAATAAGTTAGTAAATTAAATAATTCAATTCAATTCTTAATTTGGGTCTAATTTCAATTCTATGGTTTTAATAGATTTCAATTCTAATCAGATTTCAACTCCTTGAATTATATTGCTTTCAAATTAGAGAAAAGATCTCAATTTCTTTGTATAGTTGAATTTTGGGAATTTCCAAACACTTTGTTAATACTTATTCACATTTTTGGTTTTCTTTTTTTTATTTTGGTTCTTTTTCTTGTCACAAACATTGTTCTATCTAATATTTTTCTATGCCGACGTATCCTCTAGTGTAACGAGAAATTCAAAGGCATATCATACTTGTAGAAAATGTTTGTGTGTTTGATGGATTTTAATTAAAAGCAAAAAAAAAAAAAAGAGTGCATTAATTGATTTTAATTGTGAAAGAATTTTGACCGATAAATTATCTAAAAGAGAAATATACTTTTGCATAGGGTTCAAGTAAGCACTAGGCTACTTAATAAATCTTTATAATTCAACAATACATGAAGGAGGCATCTACCTCTCAACTATAACTGTTAAATGTTTCACGAATAAAAAACATAGCATTTTTTCATTTTTATCTTTAGACATGTTGTTTTCATATTTTTTTTACTCATGAGAATCCTAAGACTGTAGGGGAAAAAATGGTTGGCCCATACTCTAAAAATATTATAAACCCAACCTAAACAGAAAAAGGAGACAATAGGCTGAAACATTCATCCTAATCACTTAAAAACCAAAAGCACTAACAAAAAAAAAAAATCCCAAAAGACCCAACGAGCCCAAATGAAAAAAAGAAACTGACTCTAGCCAAAAAATAATAGAAAAAAAAGGCTGACCCCCAAAAAAAGCACTAAAAAAAGATCCTAACCACGCACTTGAGGTGTTGATCTAGTGGACAATCTGTCCGCCTCCAACCTTGTGAACCCTGGGTTCGAGGAGAATAAACCCCCCTTCCCCCCGGTTGAAGACCAAAAAAAAAATCCTAACCCAAAAATTAAACGAATCCCAATTTTTATACCTAAAGGGTGTTTAGTACGATATATTAGGCATGATAGTATAAACTAATATTATATGTTATGTCTTTGTTCGTTTGATGCAGATAATGTATTATATAATCTTATACGCTATGACCTCCTTATATGTTAAAATATTGTATAACTCAATATAGCATGGAGAGACTATATTAGACATGATTAGCTTTTAACATAGAAAATCGATTTTTTAATATTTTATCAAGATAAAATAATTCTTAAATTAATAATAATAAAATAATACAAATAATATATCATATCAGTTTAGTTATGTATAGTAAAAATGAAAATAAATATAATTTATAAATAATAAATAAAATAAAGTAATAAATATTTAATAATAGATAAATATTTTAAATAAATAATATAGAATATAAAATTATAATTGATTAACTAATAAAATATATAAATAAATAAGAAATTAATATGTAATATATAAAAGTAATGATCAATAACTTAAATAATTATTATAAAAAATGTAAAATATTAAAATATATAAAATAGTGTTTTTCATTTATATATTATTGAAATAATAAATAATTATAAAATATTGAAATAAATAGTAACATTTGATATAAATTAAATTTTAATTAGTAAATATTTACATAAATATAATATTTGAAAATTATTATAATAAAAATTTCTATTTTATTATTATTTGATTTTATTTAATATTTAATTGAGATATTAGAATTATCTATAAATAAATAGTACGATATTATTGAACATAAAATTGAATATCTTATGCAGTGTTACACAAAATATTGTATAGTATTTACAGTAGTCTTCCCAAGCTCTTACTAGTGACCAGCAAGTAAACTTTGTTGTCACCACTCGAGCAGTCTTTAATCAGTCTCTCCAAGCTAATATAGTGACCAACAAGTACACTCTGCTGTTACAATCGGGTAGTCTTTAAACAACATCTCCAAGCTAACCCTATGACCAGTAGTTCACCCCTACTGTCATATTACAAGTAGTCTTTGCTTAGTCTCTCCAAGCAATCTCACACTAATCACTACTAAATAGAGGCTACAAAAGTTTGTGTTTGGGTTTTTCACTCAAACTAACTAACACTCAAGTTTTCGTAAGATATACAGTGACAAACCTGGAAAACTTGAATGACTTCTTTCTATGATTCTTCCTAAGAAGAACATATGATCTACTAAGAATGTAGAAAGAAGATTTTGACAAACAAGAAACTGATTACAAGAAGTAATGAACTTTACAAAGGATGAAGAAGGACTTCTTCAGCGTTTCAGCACTATATATGCAAAAGTCTACTCATTCTGAGCACAATATCCCTATTTGCAGGTGTTCTACATTTATGACCAGTGTCCTTAATCTATTGTCCAAGTGACACGTGGTAATCATCTGTTTGTGTCTTGGAAATATAGTCTAGAAGTGTAGCTTGGCACCGTCACATCTGTTGTAAAAGCTGTTGTAAGATCGAGGTTTTTGAGGCCACTTTCAAAAACTACTTTTAACTTTCTGAACGAGGTTTTTGAACTTCTCATTCTACAAGCTAAGGCAGTTGACCAACTTGGCAAAAGATGTCACATCAGTCTATGACTAGGTTTGACTTAAAATTTGAATTTCAAATTCCCCTTCTTTTCCTATAAAGTACACCATTTCTCACTAAAACGTGCTTTTTGAAGGCGGTATCAAGTACTTGATATATATTTGATCTTTTGGTCTTTAATCAAAGCTTATAGATGATGATATGATTGCTTCATAGTTGTGTTGAAATCTTCATTTGAAACGTATTTTCTGAAGTTGAGTGCTACTTTTTGAAGATCTGAGCCTTGGTTTCTTATATTTGATAAGTTTCTTTAGTATGTTAAGCACATATTCATTCATTCCATGATATAATTTCCACTTTCATTTCGTTTTCATCCCTTTAAATGAGATTAAATATGTTTGCAAATGCCACATGAAGATATTTTCACTTTAAAAATGGTGTTAAGCTAAGGTTACAACCTGTTTGATACTTCAAGAAACTCACGGGAAACATTAGTTTTTCTTCAAAATATTTTCTCTTTATTGGTAATGTTATTACTCAAAACATTTTGCATTAACGTTTGAAGGGTTCTGGAGCTAACAATCTCCCATTTTTTGATGATGACAAACCAATTTGAAGAAAATCTTTTGAAGAGATATTGAGAGAAATATAACAGGATATAAAGCTTGATAAATTCAATTTCTTTCAATAACTATCAAATATGGTTTTCAGAGTCTTTTTCTTAAGGCATGATATGGATAAGAGCAAAAACACTTCATTAACTTAAGTGACTTAGATCAGAGCTATTTTTATTTTACATAAGGTTTTTGAAGTTGCTCAGAGTGCTTTTTGAGAGGTGTCAGAGAAAATTTGGGAAAAGATATGATCGTGAGAAGTGAAACGAAAGTGTCACAAAAGCTGAACCTCGTCTCTATTGAAAAGCACAAATCTTTCCTTTCCACTCAAATGCGAACTTTAGGTGGTGGATAATAACATGATCTGCCTGATCTTTTGAGCTGGCTGTTGAGGATTGGATTTTATCATTCTAAAATTCGCATTTAGTTCATGAAATATTTAGTTTGGCTAAGAAACCGTTCTAGTCTTTCTATGAGGTCGATGATTAGGTCCTCCAAGGTTCACTGAAAGAGGTTTTCCATGATCAGTGACTCTGTAATTGATGCCAACAAGAAGAAGCAATGAGGCAATTAGTTTCCACTTAGAAATCCATGCCTATGGCATTCGATTTTTTGTCGATTTGATACCTCTGACGAGAACCTCCTCCGAGTCATCGAATCGAAGATCAGTTGCATCGAAGAGTCTGACAGTCGAACTATAAGTTGCTTCACACTTGTTTCATCATTCTATAAACTAGTGTTGACAATGATGAAAATGGAAATGGAAATGTTGGGAATTAGATACTCAAACCCATTCTCGATTTGAGTGGATTGAGTCATATTTATCAATTTTATTATGTTTAAAAATTGGGATGAAGATATAGAATCCCTCAGAAAACCCATATTGATCTTGATGTAAAATTTCTTTGTTGCCTTGTAGTGTGTTGGGAATGTTTTGATGGAATGAAATTGAATTGAATTCTATAAAGAATTGAATTTTGTAATCACCAGAAAATGAATAACTGGGGCCCACAATATTTATGTGGTAATTAGACCAAATAGTGGAATGGAAGTTTGCATTCAACCATATTCTTTAACCATATTTAGTGGCCACATGGAGTGCAATTGGCTTCATGCATTTAATGAATGAATTTGAGAATCATGGTATAAATGAACGAGGAAGTGAATCATGGCAAATGGTTATTAACAATTGTGAAGAAGTAGTTACTGGTTTGGCATAAATAGCTTCGAAGGAAGTTTTAATTTGAAATAAAAGTGATTACAAAACATGCCCACTACCAACACATTTCACTAGTTTAGAATAACTTAATAAATTAAATAATTCAATTCAGTTCTTTTATTTTGAATAAGTTAGTAAATTAAATAATTGTATTCAATTCCTTAATTTGGGTCTGATTTTAATTCTATAGTTTTGATGGATTTCAGTTCTAATCAGATTTCAACTCCTTGAATTATATTGCTCCAAATTAGAGAAAATATTTCAATTCCTTTGTAGAATTGAATTTCAGGAGTTTCCAAACACCCTGTTAAGAGTAAACCTCCAAGTTGGTCATTGACAATTTCAGTGTTGGATAAGCTGGTATTTAGCAATTAGAAAGTATCAACTTGATCCCTAACAATATCAAAAGTCAGACACTTAGTGATCCTTGGACGGAAAATATTAATTGTATTAGTAACAATTTTATTGCCAGACAAATTGGTTCCTAATGTCATTTACAAAAAAAAAAATTCCTTTTCCCTACTCCCTTCCATCCTTCAACCTTTTCATCCTCACCATCACCAACACGGATTTTTTTCTTTTGTGTAAATGTCATATGGTTGATTCTACCCAAACCAGATTCAAATAAAACCCTTTACATCTTAGTATGTTTCTTCTTCATCCCTTTGCATCTCAGTGTTCAAATTGGTTAAGGGGTCTTAGGGTAGGTAATGGTGGAGCACTTGGCATCAATATTCGGATGAAGACAGTCTGAACTACCTGTTCTACTTCAAGATCGGAGCCTGCAAGCATGACAACTACTGCTCCAGACTCCACACCAAGCCCATCATAAGCTTGACCTTCTTGCTTTCCAACATGTACCAAAGGCCCAACATGGTCACCCCTCTTCCTCCACCAAACCTTAACTAGACCTAGTCCTTGTCCGAGTCCCTTGGCCCCGACAAGGTCTAGGACCACTTCAACGACTTCTACAAAGATCTCTTCTAGGAGCTCTCCAAGTACGGGGAGATTCAGAGCCTCAAAATCTGTAACAACCTCGCCGATCACGTGGTTCTCCCTCGGTCCCCCTCTTTCTCTTTGCAACTGTGTGTTTCTTGTTTTATTTTTGGTTAGTTTAAGCGATTCAATTGTTTAGCTATGTTGATGGAGTTGATTTTTTAATTATCATTTTTTGGGTTAGGTTGGGAATGTGTATGTTCAGTTTAAAGAGGAAGACCATGCTACCAATGCCCTAATGAATCTCACTGGGAGGTTTTATTCAGGCGCGGCTTTATTTTTTTTTACTTTATGTTGATTTCAATTTTTTTTGGTTTTGTTTATGTTTTATGTTTTTTGTGTTGTTTGAGTTTTAAGTTGTTATGCATGTAATCTAATTTCTGGGATGTCGCTTTGTGTAATTTATGTTAGTAATTAGTATTAATGGTGACAAGAAATATGGATCTCTTTTCTTTTTAATTTTTGGAAGAGAAGTCAATATTCATGTTGGTTTCAAGTCAATAAGTTGGAGATACCCTGCTAGTTTCGCATGAACTCCTAATGTTTAGCTTACTATAGCCACTATATTGTTCGTACCTATTTTACTCATGTTGGAAGTCTTGAGCTTTGTCTAATTAAATGCATTTTGATCAAGTACCTTATGATCTGTCACATGGTAATTTTTTTTCATTCATTCTATCATTCTCAGGGGCAAAAAAAAAGAAGATGCAAAGGGATAGAGAAGAAACATACTGAGATGCAAAGGGTTTTGTTTGAATCTAGTCTGTGTAGAATCAACCACATGACATTTCCGAACCCAAAAAAATCCTCATCACCTTCCTATCTTTCTTAAGTTGTGTTTGTGGTTTATGATGGTGATGGTGATAGTGGTGAGGATGAGGAGATTGAAAGAAGGAAGGGAATGGGGAAGAGGATTTTTTTTTCATGTAAATGATGTTACAGACCAATTTGTCCAGTAATGAAATTGTCACTTACGCTGTTAATATTTTCCATTCAGGGACCACTAAGTGTCTGACTTTTGACATTATTAGGGACTAAGTTGACATTTTTCAATTGCTAAACACCAGCTTGTTTGATGCTGAAATTATCACGGACTAACTTGGGGGTTTACTCCCTTGTTAATACTTGTTCATATTTTTGGTTTTCATTTTTTTTTGGTTCTTTTTCTTGTCACAAACACTATTTTATCTACCATTTTCTATGCCAACGTATCCTCTGTATAATGAAAAACTCAAAGTCATATTGTACTTATAGAAAATTGTGTGTTTGATAGATTTTAATTAAAAGGAAAAAAATAAAAAAGAGTGTATTGATTGATTTTAATTGTGAAAGGAATTTTGACTGATAAATTATCTAAAAGAGAAATCTACTTTTGCATAGGGTTCAAGTTAGCACTAGGCTACTTAATAAACCCTTACAATTCAACAATACAAGAAAGAAGAGTTTGCCTTTCAATCATAAGTATCAAATGTTGCACAGATAAAAAACATTTGCATTTTTTCTTTTTTATCTTTAGACATGTTGTTTTTGTAGGTGAAGATGTGCATGAGAAGGGGGATTGAATCATGCATAGATCCTTTTTTGTGTTTTCTAAAGTTTCTGAAAATAATATCTATCAAGTGTAAAACTTGAAGTGCAGCGAAAATATAGTTAGTAGCTTCAGAAAGTAGATTTTTGAACCCTATTAATTGAAACTCATAATTAAATGAAATAACAGAAAGCAAGAAAGATGTATGATACCGAGAGTAAGAGAATAATATAACAAGCTAACTAAAAGAAATCAGAAAGAGAGAGAAAGAGACACACACACACAAAGGATTTTATATTGGTTAGGCTAATCTACCTACGTCTAGTACTCAACAACTGTTGAGGTTTCACTATAATAATTTTCTCAACCTAAGAAAGTAAGTTAGATAGTCTTTACATTAGTCATCCCAAGCTATCATCCGTGGGCTTCAGAAATCACCTATCACCATAGATTTGAGTAGTTCTGTACTAGCCTCTCCAAGCTAACATGAGTAGCATTGTATTAGACTCTCCAAGCTAACATGAGTAGTCTTGTACTAGCCTCTCCAAGCTAACCTGTGATCAATAGCCACCCTTACTATCATGTTGAAAGTAGTCTTGACGCCGGCCTCTTCAAGCCAAACCGTGAGCAGTAGCAACCTCTGCTGTCGCATTGAAAGCAGTTTTGTACTAGCCTCTCCAAGATAACATAAGTAGTCTTGTACTAGTCTCTCTAAGCTAACCCGTGATCAGTAGCCACCCCTACTGTCATGTTGAAAGTAGTCTTGCTCCAGCCTCTCTAAACTGCAAGTAGTCTTTCCCCAGCCTCTCCAAGCTGTAAGTAGTCTTTGACTAGCCTGTCCAAGCTAAACCGTGATAAGTAAGAATATCTTACTATTGCGTTCCATTTTACAGTAGCCTCTCCAAGCTATGTTTCACACTGATCACTAACGGATCAAGGATACAAGGTTTGTGTTTGGGTGTCACTCAAACTAACCTACACTTAAGTTTCTTTAAAGATGATACATTTAATATAAACTTGGGAGACAAGAGCGACTTCCTCCTATTACTTCTTCCTTAAGAAGGGCATAAATCTAATAAAAAGCACAGAGGAAGAATTTTACATGTAGGAATCTTATTACATAAGAATGATGAATCTTACAGGATGAGGAGAAATATAAGTAGAGTTTCCTCTCTTTCAAGCGCAAGTCTCTCTAACTGTCATCATCTTTTTCAGCATGACATCTCTCTATATATAGTGGTCTTCCATTCATGACTGTTGCCTTTGATTAGATCTATAAGTGACACATGTTAATCATCAGTTGTGTCTTGAAAGAGTGGCTAGAAGTGACGTGGACAAATCTATCACATTGGTTGCAGAAGCCATTGCAATATTTGAGTTTTCTGATCTCCCTTCAGAAACACCTTTTCTACTTTCTGAACATGCTCTCTGGACTCCTCCTTCATGAAGCCAGGATGGTTGATTAAGTTAGCATAGAGATGTTGTACAGTTTTGATAACTAGATTTGACTTGGAGTTGAAATTTGAATTTCAAAATTCAAATCTTCCTCTTTTCCCTGTAGCATTCAATGCTCCACACAAATGTGAGCTTTCTGAAGTGCGTAACATATTCCTTGATGATTCTTCAACCTTCTGATCTTCAATCAAATCTTCTTTGCTGATTATTCCTTTGTTATTGTGATGATTAAAGATTAAGTAAAACGTTGCATATGGACATATTCTGATTTCTTCATCTTGAGTATACTTTCTGATATCCCGTGCTACTTTCTGAAGTCTCTGAACTTGGTTCTTTGTAGCATTGCAACCTTCCTCTAATCATTAGCCATCAAAAGCTTAGATAAGGATATAATTTCACTTCTTTTACATAACAGATCTCATAACATGAGATTAGTATGTTTACACATGTATAGTGAAATATATATACTCATTTGAGTAAGCCTTACTCTTGCTAAACGATAGATACCTATTTTAATCTTATAAGAAACTGAAGTGAAACATTAGTCGTTCTTCAAAGCATTTTCTTTGAATTGGTTTTGTTGTCATTCAAAATACATGAGCACAGAGTTTTGGAGCTAACACTTAATGTTCTGCCGTTTCTATTCCCATAATTATTGTGGTAATTGCTATAATCTTTATGGGAATAACTAAATTGATGATCGTCATTTAGGGAAACTCTTTGAGCATAAATTGATAGATCTATTAGTTTATGTTTGAGGGAGAACGTTAGAATTAGCTTTCCGATAATTGGTTCATTAAATTAATATAATTTTAAATAAATTGAGATCTCATTTATTAGTCATTTGCATTAATCAAAATCTAAAGATTGATCGATCACTGTAAAATTGCTAGTAAGTTATTACTAATGGCCACTAATGGGTTTAATATTTGGTCAATGATAATTAAATTCCAATCCTAGGAACACCATGCACTGGTGCTTTCTTCACTGTTGCTATTATCTTATTGCTATTAACTCTTAATTTTAATTGCTTTAAATCTCATTCTTCAAAACCCTCCAATTTTCATAACTAAGTGTTGAAACCTCCTTAAAAGACGATTTAGGTTGTACTCTTTACTACATTTTTGGTGCAACTTACCACTCAAACAAATTTCTAGTTTGAGGAGGTAGGCAATAGCCTCCATCAAATTTTGGCACCGTTGCTAAGAAGGCATTAAAACTTAGTTGTTTATTTTACTATTTTTTTATTTTCCAATTTCTATTTAATTACTATTTTATTTTATTTTTGCTATTATTTCTTTCTGCAAAAATATGATTATTCTCTTGTATGGGGCGTTCCCTGTCTCCTGGAAATTTAATACCTCTTGATTCTAAGATTGAGAGAACTTTATGGAAAATTAGACAGACAAAACGTCAACAAGTGGAACTATTTGAGCATTCTAATCCTCTGTTCAGTGTTTCAAGGAATACAGGTGACATGGGAAATAGGAATAGGACACTTGGGGTGCTTACTGCTCCTGATTCTAATCAGCAGACCCTAGCAATCACATACCCCAAGCTTGACAATGACTTTGAGCTCAAGGGGTATGTAGTTTATGTTCTACCCAAGTTCCATGGGCTGTCTGGAGAAGACCCACACCAACACTTCAAGAAATGCTATGGTGTGTTTTGGCATGAGACCTAATAGGGTGGAGGTGGATGATGTTAAGCTGATAAGAACATTCCCCTTCTCCCTAGAAGATGCTGCAGAGAATTGGTTTTTCAACCTACCAGATGGCATGGTGAATAATTGGATGGCAATGAAGAAAGTTTTCTAAAGTGATATTTCCCTGCTTCTCGAGTTGCAGCCATCCGAAAGGATACTAGTAAGATCCGCCAATTTGATGAAATCTTACATGAGTATTGGGAGCGTTTTAAACTCCTTTGTGCCAGATACCCCAACCATCAGATTTTAGAGCAACTCCTTCTCCAATACTTTTATGAAGGTCTTGTACCTACATATAGGTGCATGATTGATGCTATAAGTGGAGGAACACTCCTGAATAATGTAACACCCTAAAAATTATTTTTTTAAAAAAATTGAGTTTTATTAGTCATAATTTAAAAAATATGATAGTTTTAGCAATGATGAAAATGGTACAAGGGATTTTTTTTTTAAAAAATGAATAGTAATCTAGTGGGCCCCATGGGCCAGTCGGGACAGCCAAAACCCTAAATTCGGGACTCGAAGTTACCTAAAACTGAGAAAATATGGGGTTAAGGTTGGAAATGAATATTTTGTACTTAGAATTAATTTTCAGGCAATATCTCATTACCTGGGTACGATATTTTACCTCTTCAGTAAAATTTTGATGTGCAATTTTTAACACTGAAAACCAATTTAATCTTTACAGTAAAATAAAGATATCCTTATTAGCTAATTATAAGGCTAAGATTTAATCTTGATTTACAAGATTAAATCATATCCATCCATTTCGTTTCTTTCTTTAAGAATTATCCATTTATATGATATTATATTCTAACTTATTTATAAGATAAACATCACACAAAGCTTCTCCAAGAAGCATATAATTCTTGACCATGACCAAGAACCAGACAGCCACCATTTTTCTTTCACAAAGAACCTTAAGAAACTTGATTCAAGCCTCAAAATCTTTGCCTAGACTTACTAAAATCACAAACTCCTTTAACTAAAGTTCTTCCTCTCATCGATACCTATGATTCTAACTGATTAGAATTTGAATCCGTCATATTTTTCCACCTTAAAAGATCATTCTTCACTGCCTAAGGAAGGATTTGATGTTGATTTGGTGGCCTCGAAGTAAGCAAGATCACTCTTCAAACATCTTTGAAGCCAGCATCCTTAAAGCCACCAAAGTAAGGCATTTTAAACCTTTTTTACATTCAACTCTATTTTTATGATTTGCCTACTGATTTGGCTGAATATTTTTGGATGAATTGGTTGACTATATATTGATATGGATGTGTAAATTTTGGTGGAGTGGTTTGATGTTGTGAAAAATGATTTTTGTCAAAAGAGAATTTGACACATGCTGCTGGATTTTCATATTTCAACAGGACAAGGTTTGTTTATGAATTTTGTGGTTCAATTGTAGTCACTTTTATGATCTATTAAAATTATATGTTGAAGCTAACATATTAAGGAAACTCTGAGAATTTTCTTGGTGAATGGTAAGGACTTTACTGCCTGAGAAAAATCATAAATCGAAATTGTAACTGTGCTGCCTAAGATATTGGCTCTGAAGCTGTGAATTTTACTGATTTTTTTATCATAGCAAATGATTGATTCTTCCTTTGAAATTTTTACCAAGAGTTGATAACATATTGAAGTGTAACTACTATTTTTATTATGAGTTGATTCAATCATTTTCTAGGGTTAAAAATTATGAGATTCCAGTTCTGAGCTAAGATTAGGTGGCTTCTGACCACCAAATTTGTTTAATTTTGTTATCATAATTAGAGACCTCTAATTGCTCTAAAATTTTTAGAGAACCTTGGGGACACATTGAGGTGTCTTGGGGAATTTTTATAGTCCTTGCAATGGATTTTTAATATGCAAAATAAATTGTACTCCTTAGGTATGAATTCTGCCAACATGTTGTATTTGTGCTGAAAATGAATTAATGCTTTGAATTGATGGAATAATGACCTTTGGTTCAAGTATGATATACATGAATGCATACTAGTGACTTTAAGGAATGGTTTGAGGCATGATTGGAATCATATTGTGAATGAATGTGTATATGTGCCTCATGCATGCATTTGGAAAAGAAAAGTGAATGATATACACATGTGGCAAAAGAGAATATATGAACTTTAATTATGCATGTTTTGACATATGGAGAAAACATAAACAAGACTTAGATTGAATAAGGGGAATGCAAAAATAGGAACTTCTCCGAGATACTATGAGTGTGCATATTCTGACATATGGAGAAAACAGAAACAAGACTTAGATTGAATTGAAGGGAAGGTAAAAATAGGAACTTCCCCCGAGATATTGTGAGTAAATAGATGTACTGGCTAGGAATAGAATTGTGTGTGATTTAGAAATGGAAAAAAATGAAGTTCGATAATCAGGTATAGGATTGAGCTCATCATGATAAGCAGTCTATTTCCTTTTTTGGTGTTATCCACTATAAATACTATTTGGTACAAATTGTATACACTAAGTCTTTCCTATGTCAATAAAGAGAAAAAGTTGCACTGAATTGAGTTTTATAGCATGATATGAGCTAAGTCTTTTCTATGTCAATGAAAAGAGAAAAATACACTAGACTAAGTTCCTCGGCCACGAAAAGAATGCATAATTTATTATTATTTCTGCAAATAAGTTTACTTGATAATGCTTGCAAGAATGAAATTTCTACTTATGTTTTGGTTATTATTTTTTGAATTGTTTGCTTATGATGATTTACTAAAGTTTTGAACATTACAATATATATGCATTAAGTGATTGATCATTAAAAACTACCCACTTTGTGTTGCCCTTAAGGTCATTTTCGGCCGCACAGGATGGCTGGCCTCATAGCTTGAAGGGCTAACTCAATATTTGAAGGGGATTGAATGGCCTTGAATGGTTTTGGAGGCGAAAGTCTCATTTTCTGCAGTTTCGGGTCAAAATGACCAAAATACCTCTATAGCATTTTTACGCGGGTAAAGGTGCCGTTTGAGCCCGAAACTTTCCTTGAAGGTTTAAAACAATGTTTTTACATGTTTAAAAGCGTCTGTCTAAGTCCCGGTGGTCCTGGGCAGTTTTAGTGCAAAATTATGATTTTACCCCTAGAATAGTATTTTTGAGCTTAATGATGTAATTAAGCAAACCTAAGCAATATTATGCTCTAATCGAAGATTAATTAATTTCCATAATTAATCTAGAGTCAAAATAAGCTATTAAAATTAATTAGAATCTAAAATTACTTAGATTAGATTTAAATCTCTTTTTAAAACTCAAGATTCCACTCTTGGAATCTTGAATAGTGTTTTTTCTCTCCAATTCCTTAAATCATGGAATTGTGTCTAGAATTATTTATGCACTAAAATGAGTTTATAACTCACTAATGATGCAAGACCACTCCTTAAACATGTCTTGACAACCTTGATTACCCATTTTCTCACCTAAACACTTCCTTACAAATTCCTAATCTTAATCCTAATAAAAAATACACCTAAACACAACTCTAAACCACAATTAAAATGCAAGAAAACCCTCCCCCATGGCTGATGCACCTTTGGCCACCTCTCTCCCATTTGCATCACATGTTGATTTGTTTCTCACTCAAAGAACCATGCTTGACCCATACTTGAGCTATACCTTGAACTATACCACACCATACTTTGAACCATACCTCACTATGCCTCAAGATCACAACATCTCACCTCATGGACCTCATGGGGCTGCCTTGCTTGGCCGAAACCTTTCTCTCCCTCTAGCACCTTTCATTTGTTTCATTTCTCTATAAATAGTACACTTGAGTGAACTTGAAACACCTTTAGTTCATTTGCTAAATGTAAGTTTTCAAAGAGCACTTCAAAGTTTCCTTTTTCTCTCAAGTTCAAGTGTTCAAGTTCTTCATCCTCTTCTCTCATCCCAACCTTCAATCACTTAGTAAGGATTTCTTTTAAGTGTTTCTTTTGTTTAAGTTCTTAATCTCCTTATGTGTTCATAGTTTCTCTTGAATCTTTTTGGGAACTTCTTTTCTTCTCCCTCTCCTTCTTTGTTCGGCCATGAGGCTTGAAGATCAAAGGAATGAGAGCTTGATGATGAGGGTTTCATGATGATGTTTATCACTTGAACAAACCTCTAAAGCTTGATCTTTATTCTTGAGTTAAAAATATTTTTAGTTCTTTCCTTTCTTGAACCTTGAAATCTTTAACTTTGATGATGTTTTAAAATGGTTGCATGAACTCAATGATGAGGACTCATGATGTTGGTGTTAATACATCATCAAGATCATGGTCTTTAGAGTTTCAAAATGGTTCTTTCTTGCTCTCAAGTTTCGGTTTCTTTTCTTTCCTTTTCTCTAAAATTTCGGCCAACCATCCTTGGTGGTCCAACATGATAGCTTGATAATGAGAGTTCTAGTTGGTGACCTTGTGTTCACCACAAATAAATCTCTAAAGCTTGAGTTTTCATAAAGGTGTTATAAAGTTCATTTATGGTTATATTTTTAAGGAATGTTCTCTTGAGTTCTAAGAACTCTAGACCTCACTTTACCTTGTCATGATAAGTTTGGATCAAGATTAAAGTTCCTCTAAAAGTCTTGTATGAGCTCTAATAAGAAACGAAATGAACTAGCATTCATATTTAAATTTAAGCTTATGCATTACATATTTACTTTGAGCTTTGCATTCATATTTATTTTCCAAGCCATCACTTAAAGTTAAAGGATAAGAAATAGAGTGCATCTCATATTTACGCTCTTGTCTAGCATATCTACTTTCTATCACTAAAGAACATGAAGATTTAAAATGAGAGCTTGCATTATCACCTAATTAATTCTCAAAGCCTTTCTATTTCGGCCTTAAAGTCGATTGTTGCTGGGCCTAGAGCACTAAAATAAAGAAATGAACTTGCTGGCATATTTATTTTAAGTCTTGCATATTTAAATTCCAAGCCTTGCATATTTACTTCAAGTCTTGCATAATTAAATTCCAAGCCTTGCATATTTATTTCAAGTCTTGCATATTTAAATTCTAAGACTTGCATATTTACTTTAAAGTTCTCACTTTACTTTGTAACGAAGAATAAAAATGAAGTGCGTAGCATGTTTAAATTATGTCATCACTTAAAGACCTTAGAGCTCAAGGACTTACCCATTTTATCTCAAGTTAAAGTTCAAAATGGAAGCATTCTTTGAATGCATAATTTCGGCCAAGTAACAATGATGAGCCTGGAATGAGTTCCATCTAGTTACAAGGGCCAACAACCTATGTTCTAGTGTTTTCTTTAAGTTCGATAAAGTTTATAAAGTTATGACTAACAAGATTTATGATTCTATTCCTCTTCTAAAGAAGTATTAAATTGTTTACTGACCTAAGGTTATTTTTAGCCTCTTGATGAAATAAAATGATTTGCAAAGAGTTTTAGAAGTCCTAAAATGATTCCAAGAGAAACTAGCAACTTATATGTTTTAGAAACGTCAATTATGTGTCTTTTTGGAATTGAACTATTCGGTTTTGTCTTGATATGTTTGATGCTGAATGATGATGTTTTGGTGTGTTAGAATGTGTGAAAATGATATATGATGAGGTAGGAACACTTTTATACATGTTAGGAGAGAAACTAGCTTCATAGGAAAACCATAAAGTTGGAATTTAACATATGTTTAACCCCTTTAATCTTAGTCAATGCCAAAACTATTTTAGTATGATAACAATCAGTTTAGGATTGAATAATCATGAAAAATTTGGTTACATTTGAAGTAGGATTGAATTTTAGCACCCATAGAGAAACTAATAACTAGAAAACCGTAAAAATGCAATTCTAGAACCCTTAGAACATTTAATTTTTAGAATCTATCCAGCAACCTCATAATATGGTAAACACGGTTTATAATTAGTTCTTAGGCATAGGAATTCCTCATAATTGGTTTAGATTTAATTTATAGCGCCTTAGGCGAAGACGAAACCAAGAAAGGGTCTAAAACGTAAGTTCTAGAACCCCATAATTATAAGTTTATAACTCTGCCCTTAAAGAATGGTGCTGCCTAGATTTATTAAAGAGCATAAAAGATAGTAAGATTTGTTAGAAGAGAATCCTTATGTGCATAAGAGGTTGATAGAAAATGATAGAATAATTACATCTCAAGTTTAAGACCCGTAAGGGTCAAAGCATAAGATACTGTAGGATCAAGAACATAATGAATTTTCAATGTTACTTGTGAACGTATGAGAATGATTATGTGAACGCATGGATTTATGATGGAAGATGCATGTTTGATTGACTTATGTAGCATAAAGTAAATTTGGAAGAAATCCGGCATGCTACTGTTATGCTGCCGAATTTCTGACAAGTTTGGGGACTTAGAAAGTTTTTGAAAAACCTATGAGATTTTATTTATGAGGTACTAAGATGAGTTCTCGGATGACACCGGTTCGGCCGAGGACCTCCAGAGAACTCATGTGACATTGGTACCAAGATATAGTCTTGGGTGACACCAATTCGGCCGAGCACCCCCAAGAAATGCCCCCTAGCCCGTACTGGATAAGTCGGGATTATGTTTATGATTATGATATGCTTATCGGGATTGATAAGTAAGAACTAGTGACGACTAGTTAAGGGATGAGCTTATAACCTAGAGATGTGACACGTTCTCGGTGACACCGGTTCGGCCGAGCACCCCCAGAACGATTGTCTTTTAGGGTGGCCTATGAGGAAGAAAAGTATGATGATTATGTTACAAAGTTTTCCCATATGAGAATTCAATTGCCACTTTATGCCACTATTATGATGTTCTTAATGTTATGATTATTATTCTTGCATTAAGTAGAGCCATACATACATACTTTAATATGTTACATACATGACATTAAGAATCATACTAAAATGAATGGACCTTGGCTAACTATGTTTCAAAAGCTTAAAAATGGACTTAATGCATGCTCACCTATTTCGTATACTAAACCCAAGGTTCCTAAGGACGTAGATGATGACACCCAGGTAGTAGGAGGCCCTACTGAGATTCTTTAGCAAGATTCTCACTCTTTCTATCTCTTTTCTTTCCGTCACGTCTTTAGATGGCAACGTTCGTAGTTTTTGTGGACACCCTGACGTGGGAGGTGCACTATGATCCAGAGCACGGATCATACCATTTTGAGGGACAATACACGGTGCGAGTCTTTATATTCGTTGGACGTCCCTTCGCTCACCTCGTACATACCCATCGCTTCACCCCGATAGCACCCTACGGCGACGATGAGTGGGTTTTTGAGTGTGCACGTACGCATAACGAGAGAGTGCTCTGCATGCACACCACCGCCTCAGCCATGCGTGACTATCTCGACTACGTGCTCCGGACATACTTCTCGGAGATCGACCCGTCGGAGGACCCGCCTACCCATCTCAGACAATGAGAGTTTTGCCCCCCACTCCACCATCGATGAGAGGGCGTGAGGAGACACCGTGACTATTTCGACTAGCATGATGACCGGAGATGCGACCACACCGTGGGGGTCACTCTCGATCCCCACTTCGCCTTTACACGCCGGAGGAGCTCGCCCAGTTTGCTGGATATGTGCCTCGCTCGCGGGACGGACGTTAGTAGGTGATGGCAGATGACCGATAAAGTACCCGGGTAGTGCACACACCACTTAGATGAGGATAAACCTTCTTTTGTTTAGAGGTTATCCCTTTAGTTGCACTTGGATAGGGGAGTTTTCTTTTATGCTTTCCGTCGTACTTTCCTTGTATTTTCTCTTTGATGTATTCGTTTCCTTTTGTACTAAACTAAGTCCCACTCTTCATAAGTGGGCATATCATATCATATAAATATGCAGTTCAATTTCATTGTGATGTGCCTTTACTTGCTTTATGTTATGATGTTATGATATGCTTGCTTTACTTCTTTTCATGCTTTATTGTTCATCGTGTAGTGCGGCTCTCACTTTGCTTTTATAATTCAAAAAAAAAAATTCACCAGTATTTCCGCTAAGTATTTTAAAGTAATAAGGAAACTATGACGTAACAGACTAATGATTAACCTAAATACGTTCTAGAGTATTGGGTTAAAAATTAGGATGTTACACTTTGGAAGTACTATTTGGAACTCTAAAAATGAACCATTGTTATAAAATGCATGATCACTCTTTTTCTAATAAACCGAAGTAGCTGGGACGATGACGATGACATTATGATTATATATTTGGGGAACTGTCGTACTGAGAATTGTATAATTCTCACCTCTATGTGTTTTGTGTTCCCGTGTTGTCTCCAGGTTATCTAGAGAACTATGGGGTTGCTATACAAAGAAGCTCAGGATTGCAGTAGTTTAGTACTAATTTGCCACCTGAATTGGCTGCTTTGATTAATGTGATGGTAAGTATTTTAGAACTTTTAAAATTAATTAGACTGATTTTGGTATTTTTGTGATGTATACAACAGTGTGTATACAACAATAGTGAAAATATTGTTATAATTTATCTTTTATTCATAATTTCAGGCCCTAGATGAAGGGAGTGGACCAATTTCACCAGGCGTAAGACCGTCTTTCTCAACTGCTCATAATGCTCAACACCATGATAATCATTCCAACCAAAGTTGAAAATGAATGCATCATAGCAGCTTTGACTTGAGACACTTTTTTTTTGTTATAACTTTTTACCTTTCACTTTTTGAGACAATTGAATCTATTTAACTATTATTTAATATTATGTTATGACATTTGATACACACGTCCATTGTTTAAAAGTTAATGAATTTCTATGCAATTTTCCTTTTTGTTCATGATTGTTGATCATTGGTGTTGTATAGGATACCAATTAGTGTTTTTGACTTATATGTTTCAAAATAAAACATTGAAGAGTGAAAAAAAAAAGTTGCTAATAGTAGGTACTTTTTGCAGCGGTTTGAAATTGCCAATAAAAAGGATGAACAAATATGCCTTAAGCTATTTTGTGGCGGTTTGAAACTACCAGTAATTAGAATTTGTGGCGGTTTATTAAACCGCCAGTTACTGGAATTTGTGGCGATTTAGAACCGCCACTAAATACAAAAAATTTGGTGGCAACCACATATTTTGCAACGGTTTGTAACCACCACTATATTAATAAAACTGCCTCAAAATGATCATGACCCCCAACTGTTGGAAGGGTTTTTTGGCGGTTTAAAACCATGTTAAATATATTGAAACCGCCACCAAAAAACCACCATGAAAACTGCCGAGAAACCTAATTTAGCAGCGGTCGTTCCAGCTATTGCTCCAAACCACTGCTAAATGGTTTAAGAAAGCCAACATCAACGGCAGTTTGTGGAAACACTGGTAAATGTTTTGTGATGGTTTTAAACCATCGGAAATCCAATAAAAAACTGCCACTAAATCCCAGTTTTCTGGTAATAAGCAGTTGATGCTTTTCTTAGGTAGTATATAGTTGTAGGTACATGTGTAGGTAAATGTAACAGAGATTGTATATGTATTAAAGCTCACAATAGAGCTTCCTTATGTAATTGAATTTGTAGTAAATAAATGTTTTGTATCTTTGTTATATATTTTAATCGAATTATGCTAGGTATTACACGAACCCATCAAATTTGCTATAGTTATTTAAGAAAGATTCGCTAATTTATAAGTAACAACTCTCGAGTCTGATGTCATGACTTAAGGATGACATTGTACTTGAGAGGATGTTACAAATAAGACTCTAGCAGAGGCCTATGCTTTAATTGAGAATATGGCTGCAAATTTTTAGCAATTTGGTACCAAGACTGCAGACAATACAAGAGGCATTCCTGAAGTGAACCAACCAGAGAATCCAATATTGACCCAAAATTTATAGAAACTTCCTGGCCTCATATAGCAACCGATGGTTAATTAGGTAGCAACTTTGGTGGTTCCAAAAAACTGTGGCATATGTACTTCAAATGACCATCACAGTAACATATGCCCAGCTTTGCAAGATGACTCAACCACTGAGGAAGCAACAACACTTCCCTTCCAGAATCCACCTCAAAATCAAGCAGGCTAGCTCCCATTTGGAAACACATATAACTCTAGCTGGAAAAATCACCTCAATTTGAAGTGGGGAAATAATTCTCAACCACAAGGCCAACTTTTACCACAGAAATACTTGGCACCTCATCATAGGCAACTAGCCTTCCCTACACCTCCGTCTTCAGATCCTACTATGACTGAGATGGTGAAGATGATGATCGACCAAATGAGGAAATCAGAAATGAGAATGCCTAGCTAAGAGATGAGATGACTCAAATTGAAGCAAAATCAGAGTCAGCAGGCCACAGCTACCTTCTCAGATTGTGCCCGATCTGAGGGGAAATATATGTGCAATCTCCCTGAGGTCTAGGATGAAAATTCTAGAGGTAGCCAGACCTACAGAGGAAGATCAGAAAGAGAAAATTGGGTCCATAGATGTTTCTGGAGAGTGCCACAGTGCTCAAACAGCGTTGCAGTGCTTAGCCGAGCATGAAAATGAGGATCCAGCACAAGGGCACTTCTCAGGTAAATGCCGCGAAGCTCGAACAGTGCTGTAGTGCTCAGCCAAGACTAATCATGCAACCGAGAAAGATTATAGAGAGCACCGCAACACTCAACAGAGGCTACTAGGGATGAAACATTCACTCCTCCACTGCCATTCCCGCAGAAGATCTAACCAAAGAAATTTGCTGCATCGAAATTGGATCCAACAACTTGGAAAACCTTCCAAATAGTACAAATGAAACATATCCCTATTGGATGCAATCAAACAAATTCCCAAGTATGCTAAATTTTTGAAAGATCTGTGCACCAATAGGAGGAAGATAAAGGGCAGTGGAGAAGAGAAGGTGACCATGGGGGTAAATACCTCATCCATTATCAAACCGGGCAACCTACCACCCAAGTACAAGGATCTGGGCACATTCACTGTCTTTTGCACTATTGGGAACCTACACATCACAAAGGCCCTGGCTGACTGTAACGCCCTGATTTTTTCGTCTAAGCGAAAATGACCAAAATGCCCCTAAGGTCATTTTTCACCTGGAATTCGAGGACAGCCGACCCAGTAGTCCTTGAAGGATCAGTTCAATGTTAAAAGGGGATTATGTGTGGTATGTATGCTAATAGAGCAGAAAAATCTCATTTTCGAGTTTTGATGTGCTAAATAACCAAAACGCCCCTGTGGCCGTTTTACACCAATTGATGAGCCGTTTGAGCCCGAACTTCACCTAAGGGTTTTAAATGATGTTTTTATGAGTCTGGGCATGTTTGTTTAAGTCCCGATGGTCCTGGGCAATTTTTGAGCAAAATTATGATTTTGCCCCTAGAACAGTGATTCTGAGCTTCGTGACAGAATTAAGCAAACCTAAACAATATCAGGCTTTAATCGAAGATTAATTAATTTTCATAATTAATCTAAAGTCAAAATGATTAATTGAATTAATTATAACCTAAGATTTGCTTAGAGAAACTCAAAATCCTTTTCTCTAAACCAAGACATTATGTCATGAATCAACAAATAGTGTTCTTCTTATCAATTTCCTTAAATCAAAGAACCAATGGATGTAACACCCTAGTAATTAACCAAATACACCTAGGTTGAATCTGATTAATGACTAGACTTTACTCTTTGCTTTGGTTCTTTCTTCATAATTTGAAAATACTTAGTGAAATTACGAGCCATTTTTTTTTAAAAAAAAAAAAACATAATTGAAAACTTGAGCCGAGTACAACGTGAACGAGTAAGCGGAGTATAATAAGACATTTAAGAATATATCAGATCATATCACTTTGGCTCCATCATATAACATCCATAAGCACATTATAACATATATTTACATACAATAACCTCACTCAAAGGGTGGGTTATGATCATACATCATTGTCTTATACAAACCCATAAAAGAAAATACACATAAGGAAATACATGCCCCTAAACTAGATAACTCCATAGTCGAAGGTTATCCTAAAACTAGGGTGCATGAACACACATAAATCTACTAAGAACCTTCTATGGCCACTTGTCACGGAAATGGGGAATAAATCCGATCCACTACGAGCTCCCTCGGGAGGACACACGAGATACACCCGGTGAGGAGTCATGGGCTGACCTTCTTGCTAACCTCGTGAACAACTGTTTCCTCACTACCTCTCTTACGTGTGGGAGTAGGAGCAGAGCTCTCGAATATACATGAGTAGGAGTGTCCTCTGAAGGATCAGTTTCGTAATATCTTGCTCTCGGAACATACTACGAAATCCATGGGCAATGAGATGAAGCGGGATAAGAACGTAACATCCTTTCATCAAGTGGACATGCATGTTCAAAAACCATTTCATCGCCATAGGGAGAAGTAGGAGAAAATTGATAACTAGGGACAGGATGTGCAAATGGGCGACCTATGTAAAATAAAAACACGCCCATGGACCTCCCTTCAAAATGATATGAAGGCGATGCACGGATCATAGTGGAATTCCCAAGTAGGGGTATCAGCGAAGCAGGGCGAATGTTGCCATTTGAATGGAGACAATGCGGAAATAAAGAAAAGGGAGTGAGAATCTTGCTAAAGGAATTCTCGGTAGGGTACCTCCTTCTGATGTCATCATCAAAGTCCCAGAACCTCGGGATTATTCTAAAATAGTGAGCATGCAAAGATTCATTTAAGTTAGGACAAATACTTAGCAGGGTTCGTCAATTTTTAATCATCGTCTTATAATGCATCATAATCTTAACATGTCATATTCTGATGAACTTTTCCTTTATCATTACATCATATTCCTCATCATCATTATCAAAATAACATGTGCATAAAAGAGCGTCATATAATATTAGCTACACATGGACACAGTGCATATTTCATTTCTTTAGTACCTTAGGTGACTTAAAATCTTATCATCATCATTATTTTCCTTAGGCCACCCTATACTCCACCCTTTGGGAGTAATTTAGGTTATGAGCTCATACTTTACTAATTGTCACTAGCATATACTTATCCCTTTTGATAAGCTAAAGTCCCGACTTCTGCCCTTTTGAGAGAAACGGGTTAGGGGCTAAAATCACCTTTTCACCACCTATAGTTTGATGGTTCCAAAGGATCATTTTCTTATAAGTTTAAGTCACCATTAAATCTTTGCATGTTATATCACAATACAATTCATAAACATCATAGCATTTTCTCATTTATAGTCTTAAGCTAGAATAATATATATCAACTATAATCATGCATCTGGGAGATTCCCGAGGAAAGAGAGTGAGTCACAATGGACACGCTTAAATACCAAGTCTTTCCTTAGCCAGAACCTTTCCAAATTACACTTTTACAATGATACACTTTCTTCTAGCAACAAAGGTAAATTTTACATAATAAAGAATATTTCATGCATAAGCATTCTCATTATTTGCAACAACAACTATAACATGCAAGTCAGGAAATCATTCAATGATATCAAGTACTTAATAAGCATCCAATACTTACATAGAATTATCAATTATAGAACTAATTAGTTATGCACCTAAGGGATTTATTACCATCCTTACAATTATTTATAGGCCTTAAGAACACTATTAAATCAAATGGGGTAGCATAGGTAGTAAGTTGTTCCTAAAGTTTTATAGTATGCTAGAAGTTATGTTTTAACTCCTTTCTTGTTACCAGCTTTCCCTATGATGCTGAAATTAGTTACTAAACCAATTATGAATCATTCTCCCTTATTTAAACATAATAAAACCTGGTTCTTATCGTTGCTAAAGATTCTGGATAGAATGCATAAATTTCATTCCCTAGAGTTCTAGAAATCTTGTTTTTACGGTTTTCTAGTTGCTAAGTTCATTTTTAGTGTTCGGGATCAATCCTAGTCTAATTGATACCAAATTTTTCGTGGCTAACTAATCCTAGATAGAATTATAACATACTAAAACAGATTTGGCATTGGCTAAACTTAAAGGGGTAAAAAACTAGGTAAATTCTAGCTCTTCGGTTGTTCTAGGGAGCTAGTTTTATCTCTAACATGCAGTGAATCATTCTCTTAACAATAAACCATAATTATCACAACTTCAAACATATCAAATCATTATTATACATTGATACTAAACTCATATCAGTGGCCGAATCATGAACCTCATGCAATTACATAGAATCATATTTTAAGTGCATATAAAATACTAGTTCCCCATAAAATCCTTGCAAAGTCTTAAAACTCATTTAGAAACTAGTTCTTTTGTCAAACTTGAGAAGATCTTCACAATTAAAATTCTCACTTATGATAAAAGGAGTAAGTCTTGAGCTTTAGAGATTTAGGTGACATCTTAGAATTATAAACATGCTATGCAACCTTATTTTAATCTTATCTTTATAAGGTGATAGCTTGGAATTATAAACATGATATGCAATTCCATTTCTTTATCTTTAAGATTTAAGGTGATGACTTGAAAATTAAACATGATGTAAGAACTTGAAATATAAACATGATGCAAGAAAGCGGAGTGATGTAATCCGCACAAGACCCGAGTAGAGGAGAAGAGAATATTAAGAAGCCGGCGGTAGTCCGCAGGACGGTGAAGGGAGAAGAGAATTATTATTACATCTTTTTAAGCTCCAATCTCAAGACTTTTTAAATAATAAATTCTTTAACTCCAATAATCATATTTCTTTGCTTGTGATACATGGCCAAGTCTTTGACCTCTAGGATTTTTAGGTGATGGCATAAAATAAACATGCCATGCATTGATTCTTTTAGCCATTATAAAATAAAGTGAGAGCATAAATTAAATATGAGATGCAACCTCTTTATTATCTTGAAAGATTAAGTGATGAGTTGAAACATAAACATGAAATACAAGCTTGGAAAATACAACTATCAAGTTCTAAACTAAAAATCTTTGTTTACCATCATAAAGCATTATTCTTTAAAGTTTTGCATCAAGTGGAATTTTCAAGCTTTAGAGCCCTAACTTGTGATGGATTTACAACCCACCCTCAAGGTCCTCATCATCAAGCCATCATCTTAGTTCCACCTAGGCCATATGGCGGGTGGTTAAAGAAATAAATGAAGAGGAAAATCGAAATGAAAAGCTAAGGTAAGTTCATAATTTCATCATTTTGAGCTAAAAACACAACTCCTCAAAGCATAGAAATAAATTTAGAAACTACTCCCTACCTAATCTGAGTTGAAGAAGAGGAAGAGAACTTGATTTCTTGAAGTGAAATGAAACAAAATCTCTTTGAAAAGTTGAAGAAAGAATTCAGCCAAAGAGGAGGAAGAAAGAAAGTTTTTGGTGCTCCTAAAAACTAGTTATGAACAAAGCATTCCAAGACCACTCAAGCAAGCCTATTTATAGAAGATTTTGAGGCTTCTAATTGGCCAAAATGAGGAGGTAGTTGGCAGAATTTTGCAGGAGAAATAAGGGAGGAAAAATCATTTTAGACAAAGTTGTATGAAATTAAGGAATTATGTCTCTTATGGTGACATTTTGGCATTTTGTTTTAGTGCAACTTTTGGTAATAATTCAGCTACATAATGGTATCAATAATTTCATCCATTACAGCCCAAAGAAGTGAAATTTGTGTGTTCTATACATTATTTAGGTGTAGGCAAGGTATTCATGTAATTTAGAGAATTTACGGTTAAGGGCTTAAGTGAATTAGTAAGCAATTTGGGTGTTTTTGATCAATTTTGGGTTCTAATCAATCTAAATACATAATTTTGACTCTAGATTAATATTTAGAATTTAATAAGCTTTAATTTGAGCCTAATATTGCTTAGGTTTCGATTATCACGAATCAAAATCTCGAAATTATAAAGCGCCCCAAAAAGCAGGGGGCAAAATCGTACTTTCACTTAAAAGCGCCCGAGGCTACCGAGCAACCAATGGTTAATCATGGCTTAAAACAAATTTTAAAACATTTTAGTAAGGTTCGGAGCTTGAGTCGACACGACATCGGAGTTAAAAGCTGCGAGCGTTTTGTCATTTCGTCATTCGTGGCTGAACTCAAAATTGAGATCATACGCTCTATTAACACACATAACACATAACAATCCCTTATTATCATCAAAAACATCCACTTGAGAATAGGTGGGGCCACGATCCTCATTTTAGAGTAAAATAACTTGAGGCATTTTGATGCATTTTATACGATATAGAAATTCTGATTTGCGACTCTCGCATGAATCGCTCTTAACCTCTCTTCTAATGTTATATTCCTTTATTGAGGATTGTTCGGCCTCAAATCTTATGTAATAATTACCTACAGTAATTCGGTAATTTCTAATGACAGTAAAAATTGGGGCGTTACAATGGATGTGATTGAAAATCTTGATTAGAGGGTGTTTGACTCCACTAATAACCAAGACCACTCCTAAAACTTGTCTTGAAAAGTCCTTAATTACCCATTTTCTCACTTAAACACTTAACCACAAACTCCTAATCAAATACCTAATCAAACCTATCCTCTAAACCACATCATAACACTAAGGAAATGAAATAATTTTCCTCCCCCATGGCCAGTGAACCACACGGCCACTTCCCCTCCAAATTCATCACATGTTAATTTATTTTAATAACATTTCACACTCAAAGAACCATACCTTTAACCATACCTGGCCATACCTTGAAATGACACACATAAGAGACTTTTCCCCCTATTATGGCCGGCCACCCTTCCCTCCATTTCACTCCCACATTTTCATTTCTCTAGAAATAGAAGGAGCCCTCCAAGAGATCATTTTGCTCATTTCTCTTACACATCTAAAGTTTTCTTTCTCTCATCTCAAAGAGCTCTTGTTCTTCTTCCTCTACTCTTTTCAAAAACCAAGCTCTCCCTCTCAATCAAGAAGCATATCCAAGTTAGGGAGTTGTATTCTTTTCCTTTGTTGTCAATATATTGGTTTGTAAAAATACAATATTGATGCTTCTTTCCTTCTCCACTTTCTCTCTTTTTTTGGTTCTTACTCTTTCTTTTCCTTCCCTCTGATTTTCAGCCAAATGGCCTATATTTGGAAGAGACCATGGCTTGATGATGAAGGTCTTGAGTGTTGGTTGCAAAACTATCATTTGTTTACCTCTAAACTTTGAAGGTTTCACCTTTGAAGAGGTTTTTAGCAAATAAATCAACTGTGTTGTTGAAAGAGTGATCTTGAGCCTAGGACTCAAATAGATAAGAAATGGTTTGCATTCATGTTTATTTTCCTAGCTATCACTTTAATAATTAATCTCAAAGCCTACTTGTTTTGACCTTAAAGTTGATTGTTGATTAAGAATGAAAACTCTAAGGGGTCTAGAGCACTAAAATAAAGAATTAAACTTATATATCATATTTATTTTTCAAGTCCTTACCTAAAGCTCAAGGATAAGAAATGAACTTGCATTTCATGTTTACATTTTTTGTCTAACATGTTTATGATTCAAGCCATCACCTAAACTTAAAGATTAAGAATGAACTTGTATTCTCATGTTTATTTTCAAGCCTTGCACATTTACTTTTCCCTGCTATCACTTGATAATACTAAGATTAAAATGAAACTTGCATTAGCATGTTTATGTTTGTGTCATCACCTAAAGATTTAAGGCTCAAAGACTTAACTCTTTCAACTAAATCTTGAAACTATGGGCATTTATCTTTGCAAAAATGTTTTGATTTCAAAGTGAGTGTTGGAACAAGGTTTAAAATGGTTTAAGAAGGAAGGAATAACCTAGAAGGTGTTTTAAACTTAAATTTTCATATTTTGAAGGTGCTAGTAATCGATTACCAAGTCTATGTAATTGATTACCAAAGAGCTTTGCTAGACCAGATATGAACTTTTAGGCCTCAGTAATCGATTATGGCATCATGTAATCAATTACACGTACTGGAACTCTAGTAATCAATTACCATTCCATGTAATCGATTACTCGATGTTCTTGGGGCCCAAGTTTGATGTAATCGATTACAGAGCCCATGTAATCAATTACTAGAGCCCTCAACTTTCTTGTTTTGAAAAATCTGAAGTTGTGTAATCGATTACAAGGCTCATGCAATCGATTACCAAAACCCCCAACTTCTCTGTTTTGAAATTCGAAGCTGTGTAGTCAATTACAAGGCTCATGTAATTGATTACCAGAATCCAAAGTATACAATAAATATTTTCTCTACTTAGATGTCATGAACCCATGATCTTATGTTGCTTGAATCCATGATCTTATGTGATATGAATCCATGATTTTGTTTATACATGCATCTATGAGTTTGCCTGATATAAACTAATGAGATATGCATGACTATTCATGAACCATAAGCACGATTATTTTATGAGGCATTGATCTCTAGAGATAGAGCTCATCCTTTGCATGATATAGTTTCACACGGAACATTGGAAATGCATGTGCTAGAAATATATGAAGAGCTAGGCGTGATTATTCTTGAATCATGGCATAATATGACATGTTGTATGACATTGATACTTGATTGTGATTTTGAATATGGGATTATGATTGAATGTACATGCACTATATGTTTTGTAGCATAAAGCAAGTTTGGGAAAATTCAGAGCACAACCATTATGCTGTCGAACTTTCGCCAAATTTGAGGACTTAGAAAGTTTTCTTAAAAAGAGATATGAGATACGTTTTGAGTGCCACTAGTTTAGCCAAGCACGTCCATGAACAAATGTGACATAGTACTGAGACACGTTTTGGGTTACACCGGTTTAGCCGAGAACCCCCAGGAACAAAACCGTGAGGGTATTGACACCGAGCTTGCCAAAGCAAACAAATAACTATGTACTAGATACCAATAATTGCGTTTTAAAGAAGGAAATATTCCTATGGACTCCCTGAATTAAAGGTTATGATAGGTGATCCTTATGCCCTCTAGCCCGTACTCTTGAAGTCGGGATTATTATTATGTTACGCTTATCAGAGGATAAGTAAGAACTAGTGACGACCAGTTAGGTATGGGCTCATAACCTAGAGATGTTTTTAGGTGCCCCCATGATGAAAAGTATAAAGTTCAAACGTCACACAGTTAAGGAAAGAGAAAGTTTTACATGAAAAGTTACATACCACTTTATGACACTTACATGATGTTTCTTGATGCTATGTTCTATTGCTTTCTCGCATAAAGTATTATGATGCATTCATGCCCTACTAAGTTGCATACATGACATTAAGATTCGTTCTAAAATGAACGGGCCTTGGATATTTATGTTTTAAAAACCTAATAACAAACCTTATGCATGCACACCTTTTTATAATAAACCCAAGGTTCCTGAGGACGTAGATAATGACACGAGGATAGGAGGACTTCCCTACTGAGATTCTTTAGAAAGTTTCTCACCCTCTATCTTCTCTTTCCATTATGTCTTCATTGGACAATGGCATCATTTGTCATTTACATTGACGCGTCGACGTGGGAGCTGCATTTTAATGCCATGCACCAGTCCTTTCATTTCGTAGGCCGTTGCTCCATCCGTATGTTTGTATTTCTAGATCACCCTTTTGCTCAGCCAGTCACTAGCTTCCGGTTCACTCTGACCTCACTTTTCGCCAACGGCCTTCTATTTGAGTGCACACGCCCCTGAGGAGAGCTCGTCTGTCACACCCTCAATGCTACTTCCGCCATCCACGCCCATCCGGTGTACGTCCCCCGCTCACCCCGAACCTCTCACCGCTTGGCCACCCCGACTGAGTTGGCCCAGTAGGTTGGATATATACCTCCCGTTGACAAGTAGGAGTAGGAGTTGGTAGCTGACTTTAGTGCATATACACCTACATGACTAGGGTAGCCTTCTTTTATTTTAGAGGTTATCCATTTTTAGATGCACTGTTGTAAGTGGCAGATCCAGATGTATTTTCTTTATATTTTCTTTATGATGTACGGATGACTGTATCAGCTCTACTACTATTATGGTGTATGGCATGACTATTATGATGCAGTTTCTCTTACGATATTATGTTCCTTTAGATATGATATGTTCTCCCCTCTTGATCTTCTTGCATGGCAACGACGTAGTTTACTTAGCACATGCATATGGCTCACGTTTTGTCTTTCCTTTCAAAAAGAAAAAAATTTTACCCATATTTTCCATTAAGTATTTTAAAGAAATGTTTTAAAGAATGAGACTAAAAGAGTAATGGACTAATGATAAACCTGGATACATTCTAGAAGTACTGGGTTGAAAATTAGGATGTTACACTGACCTTGGAGATGGCATTAATGTTATGCCTAAGTCTCTCTATGAGTCCCTAAGGTTTAGGGAGCCTGAGCCAACCGAGTTGCAAATTCAGCTGGCCAACCATAGCATTGTGAGACCAAAGGGAGTATTGGAAGATGTTTTGGTACAGGTAAAAAGTTTAACATTCCCTGTTGATTTTTATATGCTTGAAATGGAAAATGACAATAATGCTAGCCAGTATACATTAATCTTGGGTAGACCATTTTTTAAAACTGCTAGAACCATGATTAATGTTTATGCTTGTAACGCCCGGTGACGAAGTCGGGGAGTGATCGTCGGTGTAAGAAGGCATGGATAAGGAGCGGCTGTTGGAAGACTTATAAGTAGAGATGTTCATGAATGAACCGATTACATACCCGAATGAGATGGATCCTAAGACCGCATAGATATGAGACTATACAGTTGAGGAGGGCTTATATGAATTGATTTGTTCTACCTATACTAACAAGATATATCTTCTTTTTGGTAGCCCATCACTAAAAAACTCGACAGTTAAGCGTGCTTGACTTGAAGCAATTTTGGGATAGGTGACCTCCTGGGAAGTTTTTCTATAAAGCTTGTGAGTAAGGACAAAGCATGATAAAAAGACCCATGTTGGTTCGTGGGGACAGTCGTCAATCCATAAAGCAGTAGGGGATGTTACAAATGGTATCAGAGCCTACACCTTTCCCAGTATGGTGTGGTTCGGGGACGAATCAAGTGGAAGCTGGTGGGCATGTAACGCCCAGTGACGAAGTCGGGGAGTGATCACCAGTGTAAGAAGGCATGGACAAGGAGCAGCTCCTGGCAGACTTCTAAGCGAAGGGGTACATGAATGAACCGATTACACACCCGAATGAGCGGGTTCCTGAGACTATATAGGTATGGGACTATACAGTTGAGGAGGGCTTATATGAATTGATTACCAACAAGATATATCTTCTTTTCGGTAGCCCATCACTAAAGAACTCTACAGTTAAGCGTGCTTGACTTGGAGCAATTTTGGGATGGGTGAACTCCTGGGAAGTTTTCCCAGGAAGCGTGTGAGTGAGGACAAAGCACGCTGAAAAGACCTATGTTGGTTTGTGGGGATATTTGTCAAACCATAAAGCAGTAGGGGATGTTACAATGCTAGCATATTATCTATAGAGTGTGGGGACATGAAGGTCCAATTTTGTTTATCTAATGCAGTGAAGTATCCCCACGAGGAACACTCTGTGTTTGGAATTGATGTCATTGACTCTTTAGTTGATGATGTAGGTGGAAATGTGCACGAGAAGGGAGGGTTGAATCATGCATTGCTTCTTTTTACTTATATGAAACTTTTAACAAAGATATTATCAAGTGTAAAACTTGTAGTGCAGTGAAAACATAGTTAGTAGTTTCAGAAAGTAGATTTCTGAAGCTTTGTTGATAAACATACATCATAAAATAAATAACAGAGCAGTAAGAACATTTTTTTCAGCATATGATTGAATAATAAAGTGCAACAGAAAAATATAAAGGAGATCAAGACAGAAAGATGAGAGACAAATGTTTTTATACTGGTTTGGCCAAAACGCCTACATCTAGTACTCAACAAATGTTAAGGTTCCACTAAAAACATCTTTCTCAACCTGAGAAAGAACAAATGGATTGTCTTTACATTAGCCTTCCCAAGCCCTTATCTATGACCAATAGAAATCACCTGCTGCCACAGATTGAGTAGTTCTTGACCAGCTTTTCCAAGCTGAACCGAGTAGCCTTGCCCCAACGTCTCCAAGATGCAAGTAGTCTTGACCCAACTTTTCCAAGCTGCAAGTTATCTTACACCAGTCTCTCCAAGCTAAACCGTGATTAGCAAGAATATCTCACTGTTGCATTGCAAGTAGTTTTACATTAGCCTCTCCAAGCCATCTCACAGTGATAATTACCGAATCGAGAATACAAAAGTCTAGTGTTTGGTTGCTGCTCAAACTAATCTACACTCAAGTTTCTTGAAGGTATACATGAAAAAATCTTGAGAAAACTTAAATGACTTCCTTCTATCTTTTCTTCCCTAAGAAGAACATAAATCTAGTTAAGAACGTAGAAGGAAGATTTTTTATAAGTAAGGAATCTAATTACATAATGATATGAATCTTATTGGAGATGAGGAGAGATTTTTCTAGAATTTCTTCTTTAAGTGTGGAATCTCTCTTTTTTTTACATTAGAGCATAACATCTCTATTTAAAGAAAGTTTTCCATGTGACTGTTGCCTATGATTTGTTCTTCCAGGGACACGTGTTGATCATCCATTTGTGTCATGAAAAAATAACCTAGAAGTGTAACCTGTCTATCTATCATATCAGTTTGCAGAAGCCATTATGGAATAGAGGTTTCTGATGTCCTTCAGAAATTACTCTTATTTTCTGAACCATGGTTTCTGAACTCTTTCTTCTAAGACTTAGAATAGTTGACTTCAAAGGTAAAAGAGATAATTGACCGATTTTGACACCGATATTTGACTCTTTGAAATTTAAATTCATAATTCAAATTCAAATTTCCCTCTATTTTCAGTAATGCTTAGCACTCCACAGTAACGCAAGCTTTCTAACGTGCGGTATTAGATCCTTGATGATATATTCATTTTCTGATCTTCAATCCAAGCATTTTGATGATGACTGATTTGCAATTGTACTGATTAAAAATAGTATAACATCTGGTCTTCAGAGATTGCTTAATATCTTCATCTAAGCCTACTTTCTAAAGTCCAGTGCTTTTCTCTGAAATCTTAGGACTTGGTTTCTTATAACATTGATATCTTCTTCAATTCGTCAGCTATCAATAGCTTGAATAAGGATATAATTTCACTTTCATTTCAATTCAATTCTTGTAACATCAGATAAATGTGTTTACACATGCATAGTGAAATAAATTCTCATTTGAGTAAACTTTGCTCTTGCTAAACGATAGAAACCTGTCATAATCTTACAAGAAATTCAAGACAAACATCAATCATTCTTCAAAGTATTTTCTTTAAATTGGCTTTGTTGTCATTTAAAACTGATCAATGCATATTGATAAGGTTCTGGAGCTAACTGATGATGCTTGTGGAAATATGCTCTGTAAAGATCCAGATCCCCCTTTCCCTACTTTTTCTTCTTCCATAAGATATGATGTGCTTGTTGTTTTAGAATTTCCCAAGTCTTCAGATACAGGTACTCCAGTCAACGAGCAGTCATCGGTTTGCCAAGTGTTTCATGAGCAACCTATACTGGGAAAAAAGTTTTGTGAATGGCGGTGGATCTTATTACATGAGCCCCGGTAAAACTAATGGCTGGAAGGCCGAAGTTTAGATGGAAGGGACCTTTCTTAGTCACCTATATGCACCCTGATGGTGCAATTAGTTGGAGAACTCTAGGATGGTTCGGTGCGACATTGATGAGCATCGGCTGATGCATCTCAATGAGGTCCCCATGGATCTAAGGGCTCGGACGACCTATTTGTAGGTTGAAGCTATACACCCTCCAAGAGGGTCCTGACCATCCAACTTAGCCTTGAAGCATTTTAAGAGAATGGATCCACCCACCTTCAATGGTCGTTTGACAATAGAGGACCCTTAGGAGTTGCTTAGGCAGATAGAGAAGATTGTTCGAGTTATTCACTACTCTTTGAAAAGGGCAACAGAGCTACCTAGCTTCCAACAGGGTGGCCAAGCAGAGTTATGGTATCAGGAGTTCTTGCAGGGGTGTAAGGCCTCAGACCCGCCCTCTTGGGGGCAGTTCAAAGAGGCATTTATAAGGAGGTTTTTCTTTGAAAGCCAAAAGGCCTAGATGGTAGAAGAGTTTTTAAAGCTTCAGCTAACCTTAGGCATGACAGTAGCTGAGTACAATGAGTGTTTCACCTACTTATCACAGGTAGAGATGACAAAATGGGTTGAGCCCATCGAATTGGTTCGCCAAACCCGCCATTTTTAGCAAGCTGGGTTGAAGTTGAGCCTACCAAAAAATTCCAACCCGCCTAACCTGCCCTGCCTAACCTGTGGGTTTTGGCGGGTTGAGGTAGGTTTGGCTCGTGAGCCAAGTCTTTTTTTTAAAAAGAAAATTATAATTTATTGGTAAAAAAAGTAAGAAATATGTGACTCAAAAAGAAAAAAATAAGAAATATGTATAGTCATGAATACAATAACATTATACAGTTAACATTATTCACTCAAAGTTAAAACTTAAAAAAAAAGTGTCATAACTCATAAATAATACTATTAACAATAACATTTTTTAGTCCAAGTTAATATATAGTAGTTATAGACATTGAAAAATAGGGTATACATAAATAAAAAATATTTTTTAAAAACTTTTTTTTTAGAAAAATTCATCAAAACATTAACAAAAAAAAATTCTAAATTTTTTATTAATTTTTTGGTGGTCTGGCTTGCCAACCCGCCCTAAAATGGGCTGAGCTGACTATGCCAGTCCATTTTATTTTGACGGGCCAGCCCGCGCCACCCTGTTTTTGGCAGGCTTTTGGCGGGGCGGGCCTAAACGAGACGGGCCGGCCTGTTTTGACACCCCTAATCATAGGCAGCAACGGGCATGTTATCTATAAAGATAAGCAAGGTGAGGCAATTCATTCAGGGATTGCCCAAATACATGTTTCTCAGCTTGTAGCCCTACATAGGGACCACAAACTATGGTCAGATTGTGGATTTAACGATTGGGCCCAAGAATGGCTTAGCAGAATGCAAGGCGATATCAAAGACCAGCAAGAAGGACAAGCTTTATGGCTCCTTCTCAAGTGGAGTAGGTTCGAGCAGGAGTCACTATTAATAGGGCTAGTGGCAAGGTTAGTTAAGTAAGGTCGTTTTCTAGAGCCCACCCCAACTGGCCCACCTCCATCATAGACTCAGAGCAAGGGAGATAGCCAATCAAGATGGCAGGGTTCAGTGTAGACTCATTGGTCACATCCAACTTATCAAACATATGGGAAGCACCACGGGGCTAGTGCTTGCTTGGTATATTCGTGAACTAGGGCTGTGGTTAGCAGGGTTATAAATGGAAGGATTGACCATTCATTCAAGCAATCTCCAGCCAGAGGTCAATGAACCCCATTGTACTGGCTCATTCTTTTTAGTCGACAACCTAAAGTAGTATAGTTTCTCAAGTTGGCAGAAGAAGTGGAGGTACGGGCTCGAATAGCAGGGGTCTAAGCAATGGGGACTGATAACTCCATCTCCATGCCTTGACCAATCAGGACACACTAGCAACATATGCGCCAATAACAAGTAGACCCTCACTTGATTCATAGAGTATGCAAAAAGTATCACATATATGAGGTATCCTTATAGATGATTTAAGTTAAGAAAAGATTCATAAGGGAGAAGTTGATCATGTGTTTGTATGATAGTTTACTTGCAGTTGGCATTGCACAAACATGATTAAAGTAGCTTAGAGAGGATATTTTTGAATCTTGAATGTAGACATTATTATGTGAACAAGATTGAAGATTGGGGAGTTCGAGGCAAGAAGAAGGGTTCATAGGAACCAATAATGCATGTCATCATGGTAGGATGTTTCAGAGATTTCAAAGTAAGTTATGTTTGTTTGACTAATCTATATGGTATGTGTGATGTATTGCATATATGCATGCTAAAAGTATAAGCACGTGAAAGCTTAGCATAATACTCATATAGAGAGTGAGAAAGTTTAGAAATCGAGGATTATAGTCCATATGATATCAGTGGATATCCGATATAAGAAAAGGAGAAATAGAGTAAGAACAGAAGTGGCGCTCAGCACCTTTTATGCTTGAGAGGTCACATATGCACAAGGTGGTAGAACATAGTTATCCACCTAGGACTTGCACTGTGGAAAGGGCTACCTTAGAAGCAGAGCCGTCTAGTGTAAGAGTCATGATAGGAGCCATTATCGTCTCCATAGGGGAGGGCTGCCCTTGGAAGCGGAGCCACTTAGATATGACAATTGGCATCCATAGCCAGAATAACAAAGCAGTGGCCTTCAGGATGGCAGTGTCTCTTAGAGTATCTACCAGTACTTTTAGAGAATCATGTCAACGTGTTCTGGGAATGCAGGCCCATCTTTGAAACCCCATATGGTTTAAGTACTCTACCTCTTTTACATTCTAAATGCATGAGTTCAGATTTGAGGATCAAATCTCTTTTAAGGGGAAAAATATGTAATATCACATGGACATGTGTCTGCAGACAAGTTCCATACAGTTGTAGGGTCCCACGAGACCCAATCGTTTTGTCGGGGAGGCTCTAGGAGCATGAAAGACCAAGTTATGTAGAATCAGGAGTTGTTGTCACTACTATAGTGATTAGGGAGTGGGATTGGCAGAGTTTGGCACTCTGCCAACCACTATAGCCGTCTAGGATTGCTATAACGGTTCCCCCGATGCGTGAATAGTTTCTATGACATAATATTTAATATCTAAATTGTTATCTCATAAGCAACAAACAGGATACAAGGAATATGATTCAGTATTTGAATTTATTGTTGATTCAGTTAACTTATATATGTTGAGATCTGTATAGTAGAATTACAGTATGTGTTGAAAAAGTCGTTAACCTTGATATGCATAGCTGGGAAGGAGGTGGTGTACCAAATGGCCATGGAGGCAGTCTTATGAGATGTTAACCTTAGTATGCTTAGCTACCAAGGAGGCGGTATATTAAGCAGCCATAGAAGCAATCTTATAAGTCTTTAACCTTGGCATACCTAGCTACCATGGAGGAGCACGTCAAGCAACCATGGAAGTTGGCTTTTATGATTCAAATATACCACAAGATACGGTCCTTAATAGGACAAACTTATAAGTGAATGTTTATGTTGCAAGTGAATGCTTATAGAATATGAATTCAGTTTTAAGTTAATTTTCTTTGAAGTTGAAATTTTATTTAGTTAAGGCAAAGATTGAATAACAAATATGTAAATATTCTTTTTATGTAATTACTTGCATTTCCATGTTTTACCTATTATTATTGTGTAGTTCTTTATCATCCCATGTGAGCTATGGGTGGCTATTTGCTCACTGAGTTTTAATGAACTCACCTCTCTCTTTTTCCTTCCCTCCCACAGATATAGCTACATATTCAGTTGCACCACATGATCCTCTTTAATAGTGTTTGCAGCTTCTTTTGGTAAGTTTCGCTTCAGAGTGAGGCTTACTGTAGGTCCATGTTAGTTTAGCAGTGCTCTAATAATTGTGTAGGTAGGATCCGAGCCATGCATTTATTTTCAAATTATGTATTTAGTTTCAGAGCATGATTAAGACATTTTTAGAGTTTTGTATATTAAATACTTCAATTTTTATGGATACAAATATTATGTTTTAATTATAGAAAATGATAATGACTTAGAGGAAAGCCATATTTTGCATATGCTATTTCAATAAATTATGCATTTAGATAAACACATTACTCAGAAGGCTTACATGGGGATATAATTCCTCACATGCCGGTCACATTCCCATGTCAGGCCATGACACCCATAGAGTTTAGAGTAAATTCAAAGAATTATAAATATGCATAACTAGAAATCCATGTTTTCCTATTAGAGTACTATTACTTACGATTTATAGAGATTATTGATTTTGAAATAATATGTATGTAAATGTCAGAATGGTTTTTAAGCTATTACATTGTTTATTATGGTTATATGTATCTTGTTTGTTGTCCCATGAAGGGTTCAGGTGAGAATTTACTCATTGAGTTTTAGATGAAACTCACCCCTTTCCTTTTTCTCGTTACAAATATAGTAGCTGTTATGGGTCCTTCTAAGCTACCTCCTCCCTAATAATAGTAGAGACATCAGTTGGTGAGCTTTACTTTGGAGTGAAGTGCCTTTTTGTTTTTGCTACAGAGTGCTCCAGTAATAATGCAAGCAGGGTCTCAGACCATATGGAGACATTTTGTGCATTTTGATTACCATGATTCTTTTTGTATTTAAAAATGATATAGCTTTCATAGTTATTTTGTATAGAGCAACTCGATATATTTTACGTTATGGATAATTTCAAACTTGCTTTATGAAATGGGTTATTTATGGTCAGTATGATTTTGAAATTACAAATTGACTCATGATTAGAGATGGATTTTATGATTAAATTATGCATATAGCATGACTCAATGATCACGATGCTTATGTAGGATAGAATTCCTCACGTGCCAATCCCCTTCTCAAATCGGATCATGACATTGGTACCTTATTTTATTATGATGTGAAGACTTGTTATGTTAAGTGCTAGTTATATCCAGGACTTGATCTTTCATGTGTTTACTATTATGAAATGTGGTTTTGTTCACATGTTGCCTTAGTTTTTAATTATGTACTTACAAACGAGACTTTTACCATTTTAATTTTTTTAAAAAAATTATGCTCTATTTTATGCCAAAAGTAATGCCAAGTAAACTAAGCAAATGAAATCAAAATGTAAGAAATCTAGTAATTGGCCAATTATTATGTACACATAAAAGATTAATAATCAGGGTATTGCATGCCTGACCTCGACTCTGACGCAACCGTACTAGTCATACTCTGCCTCATCAACAACGACCTTCCACTTCCCTGAGGTAGATGCACCTTTTCCTTTGGCCATTGATAAATACCTGAACAAAACAAAGGAAATTGGGGCTCATGAAGGGGGAAAGGCTTGCAAAGAAAGAAGTAAATCCTAAGGGAGAAACAGAATCACCTAGCCTATGGTTCAAGTGAAAAAATCGAAAAACAGGTTAAAGAAGGGCATAAGAATTGAACTTACTGATTGAAATCTTAGAAGAACTTGAAAGAAGGCTTGGATTTCAGTAGTAAGCACTTGAGCAACAAACAGCATTGAAGAGGAGCATGGGAGCAAGTTTTGATTAAAAATGAAATCTCATGTTTGTTTCAAAGCCGTTAAGCCCCCTCCATGCTAGTCCAATGGCCAACGATGTTTTCCTCCACTCAAAAATGCACCTATGCTACTTATCTCATCCAAGGGACAAGGACCGATAACTTTAATCTAACAGTCTACATGCGACCCATGATCTCCACTTAAATGTGACATGATTGCCCACCATTTGCACTGCAACATATGTCACAACATGTTCTCTCACAAACTGTCATTAAAGAAATTAACCAAAAGCCATACAAAACAACAGATAACAGCTCATTTCATTCAAGCTCAGCATATAGCCCTCAACGTATACACCTCAGTATAAACATCTTGAGAGCAACAACTCCGCCGATGACTAAGCTTAGGGGTTATGTATTGGATTAGAAATATGGGTCAAGGACCTCAACCACCTTTTAAGAACTCAGGTATCGAACCTATAAGGTAGCCTCATGATGCGGTCTCCCCCTCAGTAATCTTTTACTGATTTGGCCTAGATCCCCTATCATTAGGCACAGATATGATCAGATTCTCTACAATCTAGCAATAATACAAATCAAGAACATATCTCCCAATGACACAGAACATGTTCATTATCTTCTAAATCTTACAAGAATCTCCTTATGCAAGGAAACACATGGAAGATCCTCTTCGGATTTATGCATGAGTTACCTAAAGGGGTTCTAAGCCCCCAGATACGATCTAACACATAATTCTCACCTTTACCACTCCACACCTAAAACCCTTGCTAACTTAGCATTGGAGTGTCTTTACAGCTATGCCACTCCTGCTCCCATGGACGCTAGGAAGAACTTGCCTCTTGCTAGATTTCTAGGAAAGAACATATCATATGCATGTTAAAACCATTAACATTTAAATATCCTTTGATTATTTTCTTTTCCTTAGTCTTCCCCTACCTCTATTTATGGTACTATTTTCTATTTGATCCACTCTACTTACTGGAGGCTCTATAAGTCTTCTCTAAACTTGCCCAAATCTCATGAGGCAAGATTCTAACATTTTCTCTATGATAGGCACCACCTCAATTTTCTTTCTAATGCTTTCACTCCTTATTCTATCATGTATTGTAGGATCAGTCATCCATTGCAATATTCTCAACTTTGACACATGTAACTTATTTTTCATGTTGACCTTTAACAATACATATATCAAAATAAATTATATTAACACAAAAATAATGTTATTCTGTGTAAGATGCATTAATTGAAGTATAGAAATTGTATAGTTTATTAATATTTTTTTCAAAAAATATAATTTTTAAAGAAGTATTGACTTTGAGGAGGTCGATTCAATCCAAACCATGACTGAACTCAAGTAAAAAATGTACCAAATCAAATTTCACAACATGAATTCAATCCAATAAGTTTCAGGTCGGGCTGAGTATTGAATATCCTAGGGAATGATATCGCTTGCAAATTTCATTACGCAATTAGTGTAAGTATAATTAGTTATATAATGTTTATACTTTATATTGTGATTTGAATTTATAATATATCTATGATGATAGTCATTTGACCCTTGCAATGCACAGAATGATAATAAAAGATAGTTTGTTGGTCATTACTGAAAATAAATAATAACTTATTTAACTATATTTTATAGAAAATTCAGTATATAAATTTATTTTTAAAACAATTTATTAGTTAAATAATTAAATAAATCAACAAAATATGAATGTGTCCTTCTAGTTTATATATTGTTTTAAATATCATGTCTATAAGGTTAAAACAAACTCGGTAGATAACCTTTAACTAATAATAAAGAGCCTTTTTCATGAAAATTTTACACATTTTGAATGTTAAAATTGTTGAACAATAAAATAGAATAAGTAGATAATTTTACTATATCATGAACTATTTATATAAATGACAATAGGTATTCATAAAAAAGAGGACATGTCCCATGTTGTCCCTAGTCCCCGTTTAGAATTTGGCCTTTCATCCCGATCCTCATCCTCGTCACGGCTCCCATTTCCCGAGGATTTGAATCCAAAAAGAGAACAATTTAAAAAATACTCTGAAGTTCAAAATATAAATATTGATAATAATAAATACTATACTAATGCAACATAATTTAAATTAAAAATAAAAATACATATATAGCGCAAATTCAATATTATAATTAAAAAAAGAAAGGTGTGCTAAGTTTATATATATATATATATATATAAGTGGATATTTAAATTATTTACATAAATGAGGAATTGGCGGGTTTTATATATAGGGCAAGGACCTCATTCCTCATCCATACCCTATTTAAAATATAGGAACTCTACCCCGTCCCCGTGAAGACTTAACATGTCATCATTGCGAGTAATTTCTGCAAGTACCCACTTCAGCGAGGTTTTTAATAATCTCTAACTATTTATGTATTTTAAACAAATTGAAATATTTAATTTATAAAAATATAATTTCATATTAGTAAAAGATAATGAATAAATTTAATTTGTGTGATTTCAATTATACCTCCTTACTTTGTACATTTTTTTAGTAAATTAAAATATCAATTTTAAAATATATGTTATAATTAATATGCTATAATTAATGCGTTATAATTAGTAAAAAGAATATAAATAATCCTAATTTACTTTATCTCACTTATTAGAGTAGCATCAATTACAACATTTATTTTCAATAAAAAAAAGTAATGTAATTATTTAGTTTTTTAAAAGATTTAATAAATAATTAGTATCATTATCAAAAAATTATAAATTATGAAATTGAATTTCAATAACATATTTTAATGTTGAAAAATCAAAGTTTTTTTTTTCAAAAAAGTAATATGAAAAAAATTGTGCAATTGATAAGTTAGAATGTTTAAGTTGCAAAAAATCAAATATGGTGTAATGAGATGGGTCGATATATAGTTTTTTTCAATGGTTTTCAAAAGCTCTAGATTTAAAATTAGAAACTTTTTGGAAAAGAGGAAGAATTGAAAAACAAATTGTTGACATGTTTTTTAGAAAAGATACATATTTAAGAGAAAGTACGCATTGATTTGGGAAGTAATATGTGTGTAAAAGTTAATTATGCTAAATGAATCCCAATATGTAGTAAAAAGTATATTTTCAACATTTGAGTTGAGGAATGAATTTTAAATTTTTGGTTTGATTCATTAATTTTTCTAGTGGTTTCCAAAAATTATATTTCTGCAAAGGTGACTATTTTTCTTCAAATATATTAACGCATTTATTTTTTATGTTTTTCAATTTATTTTTATTTTTTATTAATGATATTATAACATTTTAATGTTATAATACCTTTCATTGTAGTGTCAAATATAAGTTATAAAAAATTTCAATTTTGATATTTTAAGACTTGTAATATTTTGAATGTAGAAAATTGTGGAAGTGATAATTGGCATAATGTTCAAATAGAGTATGTGTTAATAGAAGAGAAATGTGAAAATATGATTAGAAAAATAATTAATAATTACAATGCAAATAAAACTTTAAAAATTTACTCTAAATAGAAAATATTGAGCAAATGGTGGGGAATAAATTTCTCAATGCATATATAGCAAAACTTTCATTGAAATGAGTTTAAATTATTAGTAATATAGATTACAATTTTGAATTATTGTCATATCATAATTAATTAGATTAAACACTTACTAAAATCAAATGTATCCAATTAAGTTGATATCAATTAAGGATGGTGGCGCCTTTTTTTTGGGTATATGAGGGTGAGATAATGGCAATTAAGTATATTAGATTAATTTTTGAACTTTGGCATATAAATCAAAATTGCTTTAAGATTAAATTAATATCAGTTAAGGAAAGTATCATAAAATTGATATAAAATAAGAATAATAAAATCAAATTGATATCAATCACAACATTTTATGTTTTACTCAATAGATTTTTTTATTTTATTTGATTAGAATTTGGATTTATTTTGGACCTGTATCTATTATTATTAATATTAATTATAGATATTACCCTTACTAGATATATTTTCATATTGATATTTGTGAAAAAAAATGATAAAGATGTAGTATATAGCTTTACTATCACTTTATTTAAACAAACAATTAAGTTTTATATGAAAGGTAATCAACAATTTTGTAAAAACAAAAAAAAAGAGAAAGGTAATCAATAATAGCCATAAAAAATTAAAAAAAATACAGGAAAAAAGAATACCATAGTATCACTACATGAATAGAGATAAAAAAAATAGAAAGAATAAAAAAATACTGAAAAGAATTGCAAAAACTAAGCTCAAATAAATAAAATAAAATAAACCACATAACAAAGAAAGAAATAAAAATAATAAACCAAATACTTTCTCTCAAAGTAAATTAAAAATGTAATCAATAGAGATTAAAAGTTTGAAATATTTTGAAAAAGAAATTTAAATAAATAACTTCATATAACAGAAAAATGTAAAACAAATTTTAAGAATAGTCATTATCACTCTAATAGTTGTATAAACAGAAACTTATACACAATGGTTATTCTAATTGCCTTATTAGTCCCCTTCATGATGCATTATCCTTCTCTGAAAACACTTTATTCTAGAAGAAGCTCTTAATCAAATAACTCTCTCTTTTCATGAGGGGAAAAAAAGAATAGAAAGTTCTCATCAGCAAAAGCTCACATATTATCACTGAATACAATCATAATAATACCAAAAAAAAATGATAGTCCCCTTACGACTTATTATATATAGCAACCACATAGCAGTTGAAAATAGTAATTACTCATAGTAAGAATGATAAAAGCTAAAGCTAAAAGGAATTCAAAGATGTGAAGTCATTCAATTGCACATAAAAAAAACAAATATTCATTAAATAAGGAGTGAAATTGAACGAAAATTATTGCAATGAAAACTATATTACATATGTAAATGCAGAAGGAGAATGTAGATGATGAAAGAATAATGTAAAAGAGATAAAAAGAATGAGAAGAATGAAGATGATAACAATAATAGAATGAGAGCATAAAAATTATGAATAAAAAAGCAACACTAAAAAAGAGAGAGAGAAAAAACAAATAGAGTGAAGGAAAATATGAGGTTTTGAAGTTTAAAAGAGATACAAAAAGAATATATAATGATTAAAATGTCTAAGTCATAATTCAACAAATATGCTGATATTTTACATTAAAACAGTCAAATATTTATGTAATTAGATTTATTTGATATTTGATAATGCATATAGAAATTACATTTTGTAATGTAAATTAGATCAGATCATTTCTCTAAAAGAAAACTCTTGAATAAATATTAAAAATCAGATCATATAAAATCATTGTTTAATGCTTATGGTTTCCAAAACTTATGCTTGTGTAAAGGCGATTTTAAATTTGAAAGAATATGGATAAATTTAAATTGATATGACATTGAATTGATTATTTTAATTGATTGATCATATACCCTAAATGTCCATCATAATTGATCAATTGTTTTAATTAATTTTATGGATATAATTTATTTATCCATTTTTAACTAAAGAGTATAATAAATCAACATATTTATTAAAAATCCCATTTTTATTTTCTCGTAAAAAAATTTATATTCTGAACAATGAAGACAAAGAAACCCAAACCAAAGTGACTAAAAGTGCAATAGCAAAATTTTTATTTTTAATTTTATTCATACTAAATTCTTCAAATTCATTGTCATTTCATAACCAAAAGCCATTTTTTTAAAATAGCCTTTGAAAAAAGCTTGCAATCTACCAAAATTGATTATAGTTGAAAACTCATTTGTCTATAATATTTTAATATTTAATATTTTAATGATATACAATATGTTGATATATGTTTCGGTTACATTATTTGTTAATATTTTAATGTTAAATAATTTTGATTGGCATGCATATTGATGACCCTTATGACTTAAATTAAGACCTATAATAGTTTGAAATTCAATATTTAATGCAAAATATTCATGTTGTGATAATGAAGAAGAGACATGGAGATAATTTTTTCAAAAATAATTAATAATAGTTATGAAAATTATGGACCCTAAATTATTTTGAAAATGACACATGTTAAGATTTTCTTGAAATTAGTCTGAATTATTAATATAATAGATAGTAGATAACTAGGGTTTTTTTTAAATTATTATTAACTGATTAAATTATTATTTTTAAAACATTGTACTTAAATAATTCTTTCTAAACCAAATCACTTAGGTCCCTTAAACAACCATCTTTCCAAAAAAATAGTATTAGACACTCAATGTTTAAATTGGATAATTGAATTTATTTTCCTAATTTGTAGTTTTTTAATAAGTTTAACTGCTATAAAGTTAAATCCAAATATTCTTTTTTGTTTTTATTTCTTTCAATTATTCCTTTTTTATTTTTCTAGTTATTAAAATTAAAATTAAAATTATAAATTTAGTCCCTTTGAAATTTAAAAATTCAAGAAAAAAAGAACCACCCAAAGTGCGACACGTGTCGAGGCCTCATTGTTTAGTCCTTTGAATTATTATTAGTATAAATTTTTATAATGTAATTCTACTATTAAATACTGTTAATTGTCAAAGACATTATAATAATATACAATAATTACAGTTTTATATATTAAAAAATTAATAATTAACTTATTAAAAACCATGGCTTCTAAATCATTCCCGTTTGGACACTTTAAAAACTTTACCTCATGGCAGATTGGAATATTAGGATCATAGAATATAGATATCGATTCCGTTCAAATTGCCCGTTATTCAAATTCCAAACTAGCGATGTAAATACTCCCCACCTCCCATTCTATTCCCTTTATTTGCCATTTGGCCATTTCCGTCCTCTCAAATCTTCCACTGAACATCAAATAAATAAAGGCATCCATTAACACATTTAAGAATATGATTCCTGGAATCCTTTCGCTTTCATTTCTGAGCAACAGAAACCAGACAAGAGCATCCTCAACGTGGAGTGAGAATCAGGCTTTGCATCAGAATAGAAAAATAAAGGAACCCAAAAAAGTAAAGACTCGAAGTGACAACATTACCAAGGATATGTTCTTTGTGACAGCAAATTGAACAGAGCCACATGAATTCCGAAAGTTGACGAATCTGAGGCTATATTTACACACCAAATATGGGATGGATATATTTACATGATCAGTTGATTAGGAAGGTGAATTCATGAGCCCCAGCAACATGAACAACTTAACGCCTTTGCCAGGTGCTCGGAGAACTGCTAATAGAGCCTATGATGCCATCTCTTTTAATAATAGTGATCCCCATGCGGTGCCTGTGTTTTACAGATCTCACTCTACTCATGCCACTGTAAGTATACTCGGTTCTTGTTTCAGTGCCAAGGCTATTAGGACATGGCAGACAAAAGGAAGCCAAATTTGATTTATGTTCATACAAGCAGAAAGTGGAACTATCATTGTTTGATGATGCCAACTTGGATATAAATTTGATTTATATTAGCAGGGTAACAGGAATTCAGGTGTGCAAGAACCACGGAGGCTGAGGGAAGTCAGAACTCCAGCAGGAGCCTACAGTATACCAAAGTAAGGCCAAATTTCAAGCTAATATGCTCAAGTGTTATAGATATGGCATTGCTGTGCAAGAAATCAAGACATGCTTTTGCTGGTTTACCAACCAGTATCCTACCTATGCTGGTTTGTGTGAGTACTGAGAAAGTAATATTTATTGAATAATCAAATTTTGAGGTCCGTGACAAATGAAAAATGCTATTTAAACACCCAAAAAGTTAGTGTTTATTGGGATACCTACTTAATAACCATTGAATGTGATGGCAGATTCCACACACTCCATCCATCACATCACATCACATCCAATGGTTATTAAATGAGTGTCTCAATAGATATCTATTGTTTGGTATTTAAATAGCATGACTCTTGACATATAGGTGCTTGTTCAAATGCTACTAAATTTTATAGAAATATGAGATTTGAGGGAAAAGTTAAAACTGAGGGAAATCCTGTTAAAAATATTTGCTACAAATTCAGGATTAAACATTCCGTTTTCAAATGGATTAACAGTCAAATTGCCATTCTTAAGAAAGGAAAAGGAGGACACAAGGAGCCTAAGTTTTTTTCATAATGATATTCTTTGCACTAGCATGGCAGGCAGTGAAAACTACTTTGGTAATCAGAGGTCAATTTTTATTTTATTAGAACTTTGTAGTTTGTAGTCTGCAAGAGCCAAGAAGGTGCATGATTGTCCGCACTAAAGGGTATGCCGGATTCTCGCTGTGAATTTCACATTAAATCAACCCAATATGGCATGTAGTTTGATGAACTTGTGATTTTTGGTATGAATTAAGAAAAGCCTGTCTGATATACCAACTTTTGAGCAACTGTGCAGTTCTCATGCAGAACCACATGGCGGACAAGTTTATATTCACAGAGGCGACGCCGGAAGGGGTTATAACCCCAGGACCAGAGAGATTTTCCGGCAGTCATCACCAAGAATCGCATTCCAAACAAGCGAAGAAGTTCCTCAACCGGTAGAAAATTCCAGATCAGCAGCACTGAGCAAGCTTAAGAAAGAAGTCTATAACCCCACACCAAAGAGTTTAGCCTCACAAAAGAGGCCAGCCAGCAGAGTGAGCTCATATAGGAGATATAACAACGCTGTAAATGGTTCTGAAGAGAGCGAGAAAGAGAATGATGAAGAAGGTAAGAGGTGTGCTATTTGCTTGGAAGATTTTAAGCCCAGAGAGGAGGTGATGCTCACACCATGCAACCACATGTTTCATGAGCACTGCATAGTGCCATGGTTAACAAGCAATGGACAGTGCCCAGTTTGTAGGTTTGTGATCTCTGAGAGAGAGTGGGAGAACCCTTCTTTCTTCAGCACCAATAACTTTGCCTCTTTGGAACCCATTGCTAGTGAGCTTTTGTCAATTTTGAGGGCCATGGAATCAGCTTTTCAGCTCGGCAATGGGATCCCCTAGTTTGCATACAAGAATTTGCTATGGTTGGGAGGGAGATTTGTTTTGATGTTCCAGCGTGTATTATGAAATTTGATAGGCTGAAGTAGTGAATTGTGAGTGAAAATTGAAAAGAGATTGACCAGAAATCGAGTTTGTAAACCAATCGTATTCAGAGTATACGGTAACGTAAGTTCTAGCTGCATCCATGCATATAAAGACCCCATGTTTTTGCCTACTTGATCCATAATGTGCTACATTAAATGAATAAACATTCAGACAGGTTCTTCATATTTATATTTATATTGGGGGATAAGTCAGTCCTTCAAATTTTAAAAATTTCAAATTGATTCCTCACATTTTAAAAAAAGGAACAAATTAATCTTCTGTACAGTTCTATACAGCATACGGAGAGACCATTTTATCCTTTCTTTTTAACTGTATGGAACTATATGAAGGACTACTTTATCCTCTTTTTAAAATGTGAGGGACCAATTTGGGATTTTAAAATTTGAGGGACTAATTTGTCCTTCAAATCTAAAGGACCTATTTGGACATTTAATCTTAAATCAATATGTTCAATTCTTTTGGAAAACTTTGTTGATTAAATAACTTCACCCAACTGCTACCCTATCGAACCGAATTATCAATCAAATAAAATTGTGCAAATGGATACTCTGTTCTTACCAAATTTTCCTTTTCAGTTTTCCTACATCTATGTGCTGCATATTCTCAACTTATCTTGCATGAGACACCACTGGCTCCGGAGCTCTCATTCAAATTCCAATTGTAAAGCATATGAATGGTTAATAGTATAAAATGTTGTTATACTGAAATTGTAAAATTTTTCACATCGATAGTATATTAATATTAAAATTGCTAAATCTCTTAATGTAAACTATTTTTTTTAGTGAAATGTTATTTTAATCACCCATATCTTGGACACCATATTAACACCTAGTCTATCATCTTTGAATTGTGTGGTCCATACTTAAAAATATAAATTTTGATTTTTTACCTTTAGATTTGATTTGGTGTCCATAAACATCAACAATTTGTGTTAAAATAGCACCACCATTTTTGTATTCCATTATTTCCCGTTTGAAATGTGGAGTTGAGTATAAAATTGGAGTTTGAAATTAAGATTATACAGCTCAATTTCAATCTTCATGTTTGGTGTACCATATGTAATTGGGTTTGTAATTTTGCAATTGAATTCTGAGGAATTGAAAAGCTACTAAAATTTCTTTTTCTTAATTATTAATATGTACCCTCTGAATTGTCAATTTTAAAATTTATTAAATATTTTTCTTCTCATTAGAGTCTATATAGTTCTTTTTTTCATTTATTTTTTTAACAATCATATTAAAATTCTATAGTAAACTTAAATACAAAATTTAAGATTCTAAATTAATTCCAATTCTAACATTCAAACAAACTCTTAAAGACGTTGCTTATCAAGAAAATATTAAATATCTTATCTTATCCAATATTATCCTTAGTGTAATTAATTATGTCATTACTTAATTTTATCTTTCAAGAGCATTATAATCAAGATTCATTTATTATTTAATAGGGGCAATCTCGTCATTTTATACAACTTTTTACCTCTATCAAGGTTTATTTATTATTTTCTTAATATTTGTGTTTTTTTTTCATTTTTTGATGGATTGAGTGAAATAAATGGAATACTTATTAAAATGCCCTCAACTTAGAAGGAAGTGGAAGCCTAAAGATTCTCACACGTTGGATAACTTTTTATAGTTAATGTTCCTTTTTAGTTCTAAATTTTATATTTGTGAGTTATTTTAATTATTGAATTTTAAAATGAATTAAATTAGTCCCTAATATTATAAAATATGGGTCGTGTTAGTCCCTCAACCTACTTTTATTTAAAATTTTATCAATTAAATAATAATATATAATATTAAGTGATACTTTGACATACCTTATATTATCTAAAGTGGAATTAAGTTTAAAATGACTTATTTTGATGTCTAGAATTATACAAAATGAGATATTTAAATTTCCTTTACAAGTCATAAAATGATTAATTTTGTGTAATATTAGACATCAAAATAAGTCATTTTAAATTTCTTTATACTTCAAATGACATATGATATGTTCAGATATCACTTAACGTTATAATAATTAATTAATTAACAAAATGTTAAATAAAAAATTGGGATGAAGGCTAACTTGACCGGTATTTTGCAATGTCAATGACTAATTTGAATTATTTTAAAAGTTAAGAACTAAAATGATTCATAAATGTAAAATCAGGAACTAAAATGAACATTAAAACTAACATTTTATTGTAAATATTTTTATCCATAGTGACCTAATTATCATAATTGAACAAAACCAATTTCGGGTTTAGGATCATTATCATATATTAGAGATATATATCAGTAGTTACCATAATTATTTTGGTTATTCTGTTCCGGCCCAAGTCTGCTATGTTAGTCATTATTATGCATGCGAGCTAGCTAGCTTCCTAATTTGCAGTGCAAACTTGTATATAAGAAACTCTTTGTACAGCTTTGCTTAGAACTCGAATTCATTCTGTTCATTAACTCATAATCCCCTCTCTCTTTTCTCTATTAACAGTCTCTCTTCTTGGTGAGTTCTTGTTCTTGCATTGCAAGATCGTATCTTGCTCGCGAGTTTATCTGTTTCTACAATCTTGCTCGTGCTAACTTATTGAATAGCTTGTCATATTATTTCATTTTAAGGAATTTGGTGAGTATGGAAAAGGGTTTTATGGTCAAAGATTTATACTCTTAAAGAAGTTCCCGCCTCAAAATTAAAGGATTAGTTATTACTATCGATGGTAATACCGTAGGAAAAAAAAAGTATTTTAGAATGCTTTTTCCCTGCTACTTTTGTATTTTTAGTTACATTTATGTGTAAGAGTTGTGATTACGTTGAGAAATTGAGCAAAGATACATACAAATGATGAACTAATGAAGCATCGAATGGATCATTGCAATGAGAGTCCAATCAACAGTTTGGACGATATTAAATATCTTAAAAAGATTATGAGCGAAGTTAATAATCAATTGATATAATTTTAGTGACGCTTTCAACTGCCTCATATCACTTGTAGGCTTTCAAAGCTTTGTATGTTTCTTAAATTTATAAATACTGAGAGGTTATAGATGTCATGCTTGTCAGGAGATTCCATATTAGGAAAAGATATTCTAACACCACATTTTGAGATGAGCACCTAACACCTTAAAACAATAGAAGGGAAGTTGTGAAAAAAGGATTAGTGGAGAATAGGAAAGGATATGGGTTCCATATTTTTTGTGAGAGAAATATCTAGGTTTGGGATTTTGGGGTATTGAAGTAACATTCCTCTTTGATATTTAGGTTAGAATTTATTTATGTTGAAACTTATTGTATTCAATTATATATTTGTTATGGTCTGATTTACAAATATGACTAACACGTGGAAAACCTTATCCCCCATAAGCCTCATAGTTGCTGAGTCATACTATAAGCATATTTTAAACATAATTTTCATTTTCAAATATAAATCAACTTGTATTTTTGAAACATAATAAATATGTATAATCTATTTTATAATTCAGCTCTGAAATACATAATCATAAAACAAAAGGTAAACTAAGTTGCTTTGTACAAAACCATGAAGTACCATATAATGTTAAATACATAACAAATCTAAATCATGGTAGCAAAGTACCATATCATGCATGGTTGGGGATTTTGCCTGCAACATCACTGGAGTGGTCTATGATAAAACTCCAAAATACTTCATTGCTAAGTGAAACTCACCAATACTGAAACATTATAGCTGTTGAGGAGAAGGCTAAGGATGATCTAATGCGACAGCTATATTTGTAAGGGGGAGAAAAGGAAAGAGGTGCGTTTTATTTAAAACTCAATGGGTAGATTCTCACCTGTAACCCTACATGGGACAACTAACAAAGGATACATGATAATATTAATAAATGCAACATCGATAGAGCCATTTTCATACTTACATCACAATCTCAAAACCATTAATTCTTGTAATTTGTGAATAGCAATAAACTATTAAAGAAATAGGATTCTCTAGATATATATAGCATAATAGCAATATCATAATACTTTGGACTCTAAAGGGTGCCTCTTGAGGTCCCCTATTAGATACCCAACTAGGTTCCATTATCTGAATACTCTGATAAGGGTGAGATTATCCTCTGATAGACAACTTGATTTCAAGGTTGATGATCCTACAGTTGTTAACCTACTATTTGTTTTTCTATGGTTACTGTATAACCTTAAAATCATGAAAACTAAATTTCTTTATATTATGTGTTTTGACTCTAACTCGGATTATGGGAAAACATTATTTTATAAACATATAACTCTTGTAAGTATTAGACTAAGCCCCAGATTAATTTTTGAAACCGAAATCCACTCGAATAATGATCTGATTATCGAGTCGAATCAGGTCAATCCGACATTCAAATAATATCTGAGGACTTAAATATTGTACATAGTAAAATTATAAAATTTTAAAAGTAAGAAATAAAATTTAGAAAATATTTTATAATAGATGTTTCAAAATAAATGATATCAATATAAAATAAGATCAAATTATATTAAAACCATATAAATTTTCACAATTATTATTAAAAAGCTACATGTATAAAAGAATTATTTGATTTTGGACAGAATTTTGAACCTGACATAAAAAGTTCACTAAGCAAAATCGTAAGAATCAAATCCAACCGAATAAGCTTCGATCGAGTTTAGGGTTTTACCATGACTAAAAAGAAAAAAAAAAAAGAAGTTTAGACTTTTACCTTACATTTTGAAGGGAGTAAATAGTCTGGGTAGCTGTGGGCAAAGAAATTTATTTATTTCGTGATAAAAATATATGAGATCAAATCAACATTATTATTGCTTACTCAGAAATAATTACTTTCCATAAAAAAATAATTACATGATTTTGGCCCGTAGATGAGACAGATCAACCAAAATAACTATCCCTTATTACTTCTAACGTCGTCGTTTTGATGCCCTTTATATGCACAGGCTTCGCTTGGGTTTCTCTTTGTACGCCGCAGCCACACTCTCGTCCTCTGCAGCTGCGTCAGTGCAACCTAGCCTCCAAATCCAATGGTACACGCACTGTTTCTTAACGTTGTGCTTCTTGTTTCGTAATCAAATCTTCTTTTCTTTTCTTTCTTTTTTATTTTTTTTCATATGTTTTCTGTGATGTGATTTGGAATGAACTGGGGATCAGGCTTCGGAGAAGAAACTGTCGAACCCAATGAGGGAGATAAAGGTGCAGAAACTCGTCCTCAACATCTCCGTCGGTGAGAGCGGAGATCGTCTCACAAGAGCTGCCAAGGTTCGCATTTCGCATCGCTCTTCTTTTCAGGATTATCTTTTCCTTTTTTTAATAATTATTATGTTTTTTAAATCCTGGTATGCAGGTGCTGGAGCAACTGAGTGGCCAAACTCCAGTGTTCTCCAAAGGTTAGTTATGAAAAAAATGTATAAGTGGATTGTTGAATAGTGATGGTACTAATGAATGGGTATGAATCTCGAAGCTGTGGAATATTTTTTCAGTTTTGGAATTGTATAATTTTTTTTTCATTTTTATAGTTTGCAAGTGAAATGAGTGTGAATTTTTTTTCCAACTTTAGGTTGGTATTGAGCTTTTTAATTATTTATGTTTCTCTACCTGACAATCTGACATTAATCTCTTAATCTTATGGGAGAGATGGTTTCATGGTATCGGAGCCGGCATATCATGAACCATCTCTCCTAAGGGCTAAGGTTGTTGGATAGAGACACATGAATGATTTTATATTCTGTAACAGTTTGTAATGGAGAGTTGCCTTTTTAATTAGAATATCGAAACACGATGAAGGTAATGGTAGGTTTGAGATTTGTGATATTTACAAATCAAGTTTAATTATTATGACAAATGAGACCCTGTTCTGTGGTGCAAGTCACAGAACAGCTGTTCTGGGATTCGTGGAGGGATTGGGGTTAATGTAAGCATTGATAAAAACAAATTATCTATGGTAAAATGATACAAATCTCTGTGGAAGAATTAAAAATGTGAAGGACTTCTGATATGACTTGAATCTTATGGGCTATGGCTTTCTTATGCTAAATCAAACCTTGTTTTAAGTCCAAAAAATAAGAATATATTTTAAGTATTTCTGAATTAATATTGTATTGTTATATCAGTTATTATTGATCTTATATGTTGTACATCTGTGGCTGCCACACCATTGATTTTTCTTTTATTGGGGTTGTTTTTACTTTTATTGGGGTTGTTTTTAATGTTGTTTCTCTGGGTTTGACAGCGAGGTACACTGTTCGTTCCTTTGGGATTAGACGAAATGAGAAGATTGCATGCTACGTCACTGTTAGAGGTGACAAAGCGATGCAGCTTTTGGAGAGTGGTTTAAAAGTGAAGGAATATGAACTTCTGAGAAGGAACTTCAGTGATACTGGGTGCTTTGGCTTTGGTATTCAGGAGCACATTGATTTGGGAATCAAGTAAGCTGAATGACTCTTTGATTTCATGTTATTGTTTTTGTCTTTGGCTTGGATAAACTGATTCGGTCTGAACTGATTATGATGGTTTGATATCATTGTGCTATAGAACTGTGTATTCAAAATTCTGGATTTATCAATACATATCTGTTCCAATTTCTACACCATTCCACTTACTTGAACTGAATGCTTATTGGCTTAAAAATATTGATGTTTCACGATTTTCTCTTTTGGGTTTTTTACACTTATAATAAACCTGTTTGTATGTAGCTGATATCATCTAGCAGGACAAGGCTTATTTTTATTTTTGTTTGTATAAAAAGGCTGTCTTTTTAAGGCTTTGATGGGTCTGTGGAAGTTAGACTTCTTATGCTAGGTTGATTTGTTTATTACTTTTTGTATGACTCTGTCCATAGCGTTGTAAATTAACTGGTTTTTGCACTTTGCATACACGCTTTTAGATGATATTGCTAGGCCTAAATTTTGTGTTTCTTCCATTGAATTTATGTCAACTGAATTTTTCTTCATTTCCTATAAATACGCTTGATTATGGAGTTAACTCTCAAATTTCTTTGATTATCAAGATTGAAAATTGCTGATGCATATTATTGGTTCTTGCTTGACCCTTGCTTTTGCTTCAGGTATGATCCTTCAACTGGTATTTATGGAATGGATTTCTATGTTGTTCTGGAGCGTGCTGGTTATCGGGTGGGACGTCGTCGAAGGTGCAAGTCGGGTGTTGGGATTCAGCACCGTGTCACAAAGGAGGATGCTATGAAGTGGTTCCAGGTGAAATATGAGGGAGTCATCCTTAACAAGGCCCAGAATATTGTTAGTTAGATTGAGTCCCCTTGTGGGTTATATGGTGCCTATTTTGTCAACTGTAGTTTGATCTTGGTGGGTTAGATTTTTAAATTTTCAGGCAAATTAATGAATTAATGTTCATGGTCATTTCAGTTATTTTATGTTGTAGCTCACGGATTATCATTATTATTATTATTAACAGCAGTATTAAATGATTCATACGGCTTGAACTTTGAAATTCTCGTTGTACCAAGCAACAATTTACATGGAAATTGCAGTCCCATTTGTTATCTTTGCGAGCCAAAGGAGAAAAAGCTCGCGCAAGACATTTTACTTTCGAGGGCCCTGATAAATTTGTCCTGCTGTAGCAGTCAATGTTGTCATAATGTCATTTGCTAAATTGGTCTATGAATCGAGCTCCTTGCTTGAACAATAAAACATGAAATATGCAGAAGTTACAAAACTAGATTGCGTTAAATGCATTGCTCATCTATTATTTGCAAAATAGGATTATTGTTCGGAAAACATGTCTTTATTCTACGAGATATTTTGAGTGTACGATCATACGTTTACTGTGGAACATAAACGTATGTTATTGTATATAGTCAACTGAAATATAAATGCATCGTGGAAGACAATGTACATCTAGTATTTTTTCGGTTAACGTTGTAATTAAGCTAGTAAATCGAACAGTCCGATGAATTCCTATATATATTAGTATTTTTAATTAGTTAATAGTAACAATTGAAACGTGTGCGTTTTGGGTATTTATAATCTGTGTTGACCTGTCAACCCAGCCCAGCCTGAAATTTATTGGGATGAGTTTGGATCTTAAAATTTGATTTAATACACTTTTTGAGTCGGGTTTGAGTCATATGTCGGGTTGGTTGACTTGACTTGACCCGAAGTCAAATAACTCCTGACATATATATTTTTATAATAATTTATAAATAATTTTAAGATTTTAAAGTTCAATTAATATATTTTACATAACTTAATGTTATTTCTACATTGATATGACTTATTTTGAAACCTATATCATAAAATATCTCTAAATTTTTCTTTTTTGTAAAATTTTATAACTTTACTATGTACAATATTTAAATTCCCGTATATTGTTTAAATGTCGAGTTGACTCGGTACAACCCGGGACATAATTGGGTCATTATCGGGTTGGATTTGGGTATCAAAAATTGAATCAGTCTAAAAATTGAGCCAGGTTTGGATTTTTGTCTAATCTGGTCTAATCTATCTTTTGTGCATTCCTATATGTTTGACCTATAAAGTGAAGAAATGAGTATGAAAATGAACTAAAATTGAAATTTGTTTGTATTACGGCAAGTATAATTTTATGTGTTGAAAAAGGTAAAGATGAATGGTTAGGAATGCAATGGAATAGAAAAAGGTGAAATTGAATAGCCAGCTATGAGTCATTATGTTTGAGAGTTCAACTAGGAAAGGAAAGAAAGGTCACACGCTCTTATTTAGGTGTTATAATGTAAGAGAATAGAATAAAAATATGTATATTTTTTATTTTCAAATTTTACCCTTTTACTTTTTTAGTGTATTTTTTTTTTGTTTCTAAAGTTTTAAAAATTTTAAGGGTGAAAGAGTGAAACAACCAATATTGGAAATGATTTTATCACTAGCCCTCCCTCATCCCTCGATTTTATTTTATTTTTTTTGGGGCGGGGGCGGGGGAGGCAAAAACACATTAGCATATCAAGAAAATAGTAATATGCAAAATTCATTTTCTAACATTCCACCTTTATGTCCCGCCTGTGCTTTAAACTGAGAATGAAATTAGATATTATAACTAAAATTCAACTTCTCAATTATAATTTTTATGTATAAAGTAATATATGAAATTATAACAATGAATTGAAAAATAACTAAATTGGATTTTTAATTCTTGACTTATTTAAATTACCGATTTCAAAATTTCTCAAATGTCTCCCTCTTCACTAAATGGGATTTTCATTGTTAGCCAATAAAAATTTCACCAAAATGACAAATCAAAGTAAGGTTATTGTGATAGTGGATAGTTATTTTATATGATTTATTAATTTAGTAAAATTTTATAGGTTTACAGTATTTTAAATTTTTAATGTATAAAAATTAATTTCTTTCATTTATTTGTTAGCTATCATAATTTCTTTTATTTTATATGTAAATAAATTTTAAAGAGAAAATTAATGGGCCTAATTTAAATTGTAGTACCTTCATTGAAAAAAGGTGTTTTTTTAGGGTATCATCACTAAATTCCAGTGTTTGCCAATTGCCAAACAATCGAATTTCCAATGAAATATGGTACTGCTACTATCATTTAACCAAAAATAAAAGGGTATTATTCCTAGCAGATTTTGTTGATAGCAGAGAATACATGAGTAATATCATGGGAACAATAAAATTACATAATAAATACACACCACACACCTTATCATTATTGAATGTGATTAGTAGTCCTCATTCACTCAACATATCTAATAGTAATAAGGTATTTGGTGTGCATTTATTTTATAATTTTGTTGTCCCTTAACATTATTCAATACATAAATGTAAAGAAACCTTTATCCATGTGAAGCGTCCTAAACTCCTAATCACAAATAGTAGGGCCTACAAATCTGAATAAGAGTCATGTAAAGGATCTTCTGTAATTTGAAATAATGCCCCGTTATAATTCATCTTGGTTGGTCCTTATTTTGTCCTCTAACGAAGAAGATGAAACTCTGTGAATAGTTTAATGAAAATTTGACCAAGTACCAACGCAGTCTAGAATAAACAGAAAATACCCATCTAAATCAAATGCAATTTGCCGGGGCAGGAATGTTCAACCAGAACGCAACCACGCAGATTGAGATTAACTATTCGTTAATTTGATGTTTTCATTTTTTCATCTCTATTTAAACCATTGAGCTACAATTTTATGTACCACACACCTCACCAAAGCTTCTATTCTGAAATATAATTCATTAGCCATTGCTGATAAGAAATGGCTTCCACTAGCCAAAAGAAGTACATTTTAGGTTTGCTCCTCCTCATTGCTGTTCGCATTTCTCAGGTAATGTCCCGAAAGTTTCACGAGCCATCGATGCGAGAAAGACACGAGCAATGGATGGCAAAATATGGCAAGGTGTATAAGGATGCTGCAGAGGAGGAGAAACGTTTCCTGATATTCAAGGACAACGTGGAGTTCATTGAATCATTCAATGCAGCTCGTAACAAACCTTACAAGCTTGGCCTTAATCACCTAGCTGACCTTACCATTGAGGAATTCAAGGCTTCCCGTAATGGATACAAGAAGTCCCTTGAGTTTAGGGCAACATCATTCAAGTATGAAAATGTGACTGCTGTTCCTGCTGCCTTGGACTGGAGGAAAAAAGGGGCTGTTACTCCAATCAAGGACCAAGGCCAGTGTGGTAAGATCAACAAGACCATATAATTATAGATATAGAAATCATTCATACCTACGCTTCAGTTTAGGATTTTGAGAAATATAGTTTATGATAAATAGAGTTTATATGGTCAACCAGTCTAAAAGCTCAAAGGTGAGGACACATTGTTATATATGAAAAATCATATGCATGCATGGCACTTCAAAGAAATGAAAAATTGTTTCCTAGAAGTAGGTCTAACATTTCATATTTAATTAAACACACTCACGATAAAGTTCGCGGAATCCATAAGTGAGTTTATCGTGAATAAAATTGATGAGACCTATCATTTTTATTTCGATTGAAAATGAGTTGTTAGACTTGTGCTTATGCAAGAGCTGAGCCTCTCCACAGAGATGGCTTTTAAGTTTGATCCAACAAAATGCTTTATCGTGTTTTATTTTCTAATGTTCCTCCATATAGTCGTGAATGAATATTGGGCTTAATGTTTATGTCATTACGAAACTTCATCTGGAAAAACCAGGTAGCTGCTGGGCTTTTTCAGCGGTGGCTGCAACTGAGGGTATCCACGAAATATCTACAGGCAAACTAGTTTCCCTCTCGGAGCAGGAGATAGTGGACTGTGACACTGAAGGTGTTGACCAAGGATGTGAAGGGGGTTACATGGAAGATGCATTTGAGTTTATCATTAAAAATGGTGGAATCACCAGTGAGGCAAACTACCCCTACAAGGGAGTTGATGGGACTTGTCACACAAAGGGAACACCTCCCGTGGCTAAGATCAAGGGGTATGAGAAAGTCCCAGCCAACAGCGAGGACGCACTCCTGAAAGCCGTGGCTAACCAACCAGTTTCAGTTTCCATTGATGCCAGTGATGGGAGTTTCATGTTTTACTCCAGTGGAATTTTCGCGGGAGAATGTGGAACTCAGCTGGACCATGGCGTTACTGCGGTTGGTTATGGTACTGCTGATGGTACCGACTATTGGCTGGTGAAGAATTCATGGGGCACGGTGTGGGGTGAGAAAGGATACGTAAGGATGAAGCGAGGCATTGCTTCCAAGGAAGGCTTGTGTGGAATTGCTATGGATGCCTCTTATCCAACTGCTTAGGTAGTTTTTATTATGTAAATTGTCTCCGGAGTGTGTACACTTTTCTTCGAACTTATGGATGTGTATATATATATGTAAAGTTATATGTTTAACCACTTTTAATATTATACACTTAATTATATAGATTTTTAAGTGGATCTATGGATTGATTTGCATCCTCCAATCCGAAATTCAACTAGAACCAATCTTTTCATCATCATCATTACTACTAGTAGTGACTATGCTATTTTCTCGTACTCATTACTCGCTTACCATTTAGTATCACTAGTGTGTAATTTGAGACCTAAACGATCTCCAAATCATTATCAATTGTAAATTATGCCAATATTTTAGCATCTGGATATCATAATAGCATGTTAACATATAAAAGTTTATTTATATAAAATTTTGATGTTTTACAATTTATAATATTTTTTATTGAATTTTTGGGACTAAAATTGAAAAAAAAAAGTCAATGACCCGGTCCGAACCAACCTAAAGTTAATCAGACCAATTTGGTTTGGATTTTGGGAAAAAAAAATGAATCCGAATCAATCCAAACCAATTAAAAAGTGATAAATTTATATTTATTTTTCTCGCAAATCCGGTCCGAATCAATCTGTTTACCCCCCTTACTTTTCAAGCTTCATCGATTGTGTATGTGTTTTATTTGTTTATTATTATTATTATTATTATTATTATTATTATTATTATTATTTTTGGTTTTCACCTGGCCCTAGGAGCTTCGGAGGTAACTTAAAAATGCATGCTTGAGAAAATTATTAGAAATGGTTTTTAATATTAAATATTCGGAGTTGGTAAATAGTTAAAGTGCATTTTATAATGATTTACGGTAATCTTTTAATTTTAACTAAACTTTTCAGTATGTACGTGAACTAAAATTAGTTCATTCAAACATATATACTCGTATTTAGGAGCTTTGAACAATTGCTCAGAAATTTGAACACTAAGATCAATTGAGTCTAGTTGACCCCAAAGTATATGTTTTAAAATCGATAAGATACTACAATATATATAAAGTAAAATACACTTAGTCTCCTTGAGATGCTAAGAAATTACCATCCACCCTATTAGTTTAAAAAACCCTACACTGTATAAGGTCCCTTCTTTCAAAATTTCTTTTTTCGTAGCAACAGTTTTAATTTATGTATCTCATTTAAATATTTTATTTGTCTTGATAATTTTACATCAATATCTATTTTAAAGATTAGAAAAAAATAACTATTTAAAGTAAAACCATAAATTGGTAAAAATAAACTCAAAATACATTAATTGTACGAATAAGTTAAGAATAAAATTTATTAAGAGTAATAAATAATTTTAAGTTGAGTACTGACAATTATGTGTACAAATTTATACTAAAAGATGAAAAGAACAACAAATATAATGTTAAAAAAAATGGGTAGATGGGCGGTGCATTTAAGCATTACAATTTACCAATGACAATAAATTTTCAGTTGCCTTTACCGGCCTACATACAGGGGGAGGGAGTGAATGTTAATACGTGTTTTGTGTGTGCATTGTGAAGAAAAGAAAGAATGTGTGTGAAAGGTAAAGCGGGTGAAAAGTGAAAGAAAGATAATGTGGGGTCAGTAAAGTAAAAATGTCATGTGTACACCTAGGTGGTACACACCGTTGGTTCCACCATAGAAAAATACAAGAAGAAAAATAGGTAGGAAAAGGCGTATACATATAAGCGGTGTGAAATTTGAAATATTTATAATTTTAAAACAAAATATTTAATTTCAAAACAATATAACATCTCAAATCTCTAAATCTGCATTTTTTTTCCTCCCTCCCTAAAAACATTTCATTTCAAAATACAAACATCCCAAATCTCCCTCAATTGTGAACATTACTCATCACCTTTTTCCAAACTTTATCGAGGACCTCCATGAACACCCTTCTCTCAATATTTATGACAAGCTTCCATCCACCGTGAATAAATGCGACCCATTGTTGTCTCCAAACTCCATCGAGGATGAGCTATGTGAAAGTGACATCGATTGTGCTGCTACTTTGTTGCCATCTCGAAACTCCTTGCCTTTGCCACTTTAATTGTAGTCTCCAAGCAAGGTATGTTTCTTCCTTGCATGTACTTATAATTAGGGTTCATGACAAAAAGGTTAGAGAGACAAAAATTATTTAGGGTTGTTTTCATTGTTTGTCTGGTGTAGGTTAATTGATTGGTTTGATAAATGTGTTTGTCTTGGTTTTGAAGGTGCATGTGCATTCTCATCCCTTAATCAAACACTAGATTTATGTTCTAAGGAATTCGGAGACTCCTTTTATCTTGGATGAGCAAAAGAAATTTATTTTTAAGATGAACACTTAGCTAACTTTACTCACTCTAATGACCATAGGAATTGCTTCATTTTTAATATTGTTATTGGTGGGATTGTTAGAGTTGTGGTTTACAAGTGCTCAATATATGTATACATTTTTGCACTTGGTTTACAAGTTCCAGCACTGGTTTACAAGTTTTTTGCACTTAGTTTATAAGTTTTCAATATGAGTTTTCAAGTTTTTTGCGTTTGGTTTACAAGTCATAAGCATAAGTTTAAAGTTGTTGCCGTTGATCTATAAGTTTTTGGTACTTGATTTACAAGTTTTAAGCACAGGTTTATAGGTTTTAAGTACAACTTAGCTTTACAAGTTTTTTACACTTAGTTTACAAGTTTTTTACCTTTGGTTTGAAAGTTTTTTTTTTCAGTTAGTTTACAAGTTTTTTGCACTTGGTACAGTTTATTAGTTTTATACACTTGGTTTACAAGTTTTAAGAATAGGTTAATAAGTATTTTGCACTTGGTTGGATGTGTTTGCTGTATTATGGAAGTATTGATTGGTATGTGGTTTTGAAATGGTTACAAAGAAGGGTCATTTTAAACTATATTAGGGGATTTTAATGGAATTTTGGTGTCACATCCAATTTCTCAACTTTAAAGGTTGGATTTGGATATATGGATTACCTAGTATCCCATATAAGAGTTCTTTGCTCATTTGAATGCTTAAAGAGATAAGACAAAAAGTGTTTTATTGACCATGGTTTTGTTTTGTTTATTTCTTTCTTTTAGGTTTGGTCACTTTTGAGTATAGTGATTATGGACATCATGAGTATAAAGGAATGGTTATCTATATACACACTTTTTTCTATGGAAAAGAAAAAGACAATTTGCATTGTACAGTCTTTAATGACATAAAAACATCCCGTAAATTCTTTTCATATTGTTCTGCGTAGTGTAAATGTGGATTTTGAAATCCACACTTTCTATAAAGTGCACATAGCACTTATATTGGTATATATGGTCTATAAATGTTTATTGATACACAAATAAAAACTAAAGTAGTAGGTGAACAAAAAAAGTTATAAATCGGTGGTAAAATGTTTTAAACTTTTAAGAAAAAAAGAGGCAAAAAACTTGGAAATCAAGTGTCAAAAACTTATAAAACTGTGCTGAAAACTTGTAAATCAAGTAAAAAACTTGTAAACCAAATACAAAAAACTCGTAAACTCATGTTAAAAACTTGTAAACTAAGTAAAAAAAACTTATAAACCAAAAACAAAAGACTTAAAAAACGTGCTGACCATGTGCAAATTAATAAACTTGTGAAACTAGGTCACAATCTTATTAGAGAACATGATTGACACGTAGGGAACCAACCCTATAGAAGCCCTTACATGATATGACATGTATAAAACTTTATAATTTCCAATCAAACATAATTTAAATAATAACTGAATAAACACTTTTTATATAAATTAGAAAACAATATGTGATCACTATCCAAATGATAAAATAATTGCTCCCAAAGGTCATAAAATCCTTTACTCATAATTATATTAATCCTAAGAAAATATAACATAATTAAATATAATATGTATGGTCCATGAATCCTGATTGTAATGTACTGAAGCACTACTAACATAATTGAAAAGTATCATTTCACTCCAAAGTGAAACTTACCAAAAAAATAAAAATATTAGCTAATGAGGAGGAGGTATCTAGAAAGACTCAAGACCAGTGGTTGTATCTGTAAGAGAAAATAGAGGGGTGAATTTGATCTAAAACTCAGTGAATGGATTCTCACCCAAAGCCATGCATGGTGTTGTATTTTTATTGTCAATATTATCTTATTTCAAAATTAATTATATATGATAGTATGTATTAAATTTATGTTTTCATTCTTTAGCTATATTACTTTACAAATATAATAATAATACATGTACATCGTATACATATTTATGTTGCAATTGGTTTAATTGTCCCATATTTTAAGCAAAGTTAATAAAAGGACTTTATGAGTAGTTTAATCACATAAATGTTCCAATATCAACAACTTAATTTCTGAATTTTGGGAGCTTTCTATATTGATGTAATGAGTATTGAACTTAGGATGTTGGGCAATGGGAAGAAGGCATACTAGTTTTATAAATAGTGTTTCTTACAATGCCTTTTAGCAAGAGAATGAATTAGAGTTCATGTATTATATTCTATCAACACTTACAATTTTCCGTTCTACTAAGTTTTAATTGGTTTCCTTGAGCAAATTGTTGTAACTTGTTCCTGTAGCCTCACTAATTCAAGTGTAGAGTTAGTGAGAAGTGGCTATTGTATTTTAGGGAGTATTAACTGTGAAGATCATCTGCACTGAGTGATTGGCTTGTGGTGGCAAAATACTCTTAAGTTCAGTTTCTAGCACTCCTCATCCAATAAACCTGATAAGCCACTCTATTCTATTTTAATTATGTTATTTACTTGTCATATTTAGTTTTATAATTTTTGTGACTAATGATTTATATTATGTCAAATTACTTCTTATCTTATTTAATTTTTATTTAATATGTTATTTTATTTAAATTTTTTTGACAATCTTAAGAGATTTTGGTAGATTTATTATTCCTAATTTGATTGATGTTTCGTAGAAGAAAGATTTGTTTAAGTTATACTAGTGTGTATACATATATAATTAAAGGATTTGATGAAGAGGACATTTCTTTTCGAAAACCAAAATAATAATAAAACATAAAGCTATTTGTAATCATCGCAATGAATTAGGTGTTATATGGATAATTAAATTGCAATATAACTAATAAATCTTAATGCTTTAGAGTTGATTTGCTTGTGGGTTTTGAATTTGCTAACAATTGTTTTGCAGGATGCTGCTGATTAAACATTTCTTAGGTGGTGATAAATGACTTGATTGAATATGTTCAAAACCTTGAGAAAGTTAGAGTTTTGGAAGAGAAAAGATGTTATATCTTCAAGATATTGTGTTGTCTAGGAGCACATGGAATATACTAGAGATAATGTTTCACCACTTGTTGAAGCCGATTAGATTCCAAAGTCCTCGCTTAACCAACTGTATTGAGAACAAATGTAGAAAATTTGAAGTCACGAAAATTCATGAAGAAACTGAAGAATTCATGTGAAAGGAGACACAAGAACTCAACATTTCACATATAGCTTGAAGTTCAAAACCGAACCAATGATATTTCTAAGTATTCATAAAAGGAAGAATTTATTTCTCATGGTCTATGTTGAGAGAAGGTCTAGTTGATGGCTTTGTTTCCCTTGATTTGCCTTTGTGTTCACAACATGTTCAAGACCCAAAATCATGGGATCAACGAAGATGTTGCAACCTCGATCGAACTTGGATGAAGCACAAGAATTTAACACAACGTTTATGTGAAAAGATGAGTGTTGTTAACTCTCAAAATTTTGGGGGATGAAATTAAACTTTAAAAGTTACAATTTTATGTTATGGAGGAATATCCAAATGCACTAAAAAGGTACTCTGATGTTGACTAAATCTTTGATTCAGATGAGAGTCAATCATTTGGATTTAATTTCACCCTTGGTGGTAGTGTTATCACTTGGAAATCATCCAAGTAGACTAGTGCTAGAGTGGTTAAGAGATATCTTAATAGATAAATGTATATGTTATATTTCTGAGGTCAGAATTATTTGATAAAGCTATTATGCAAAAGCTAATGAAGAATACATCGAGAGGGATGAGGTTTAAGCTCAATTCACAGATTGAGAGTGATGGTAACCCAATCTATTTGAGAATTTCTCAAAGGTTAGGTTCATATGAGTAAAAATAAGTCACTTATCAATCAAAAGACACTTTCTAATATAGTCCATCCCTATGGTGTATAAATGTAAAGGATAGTGTGTGGCTACAACAAATAAGTGAGTTTATACTCTTAATGAATTTATAACTCATGAATGAGTAGTGTGCTTGACTATAGTGTACGCTTGATAGATTCACCTATCTGAGTGGCGGAGGTGGGGCTACCTCTATAGGAATTTGGACAATTCTCTAGAGCCACTCATAAAATCTAGGCAATGATGAAAGGCCAAAATGTACTATACCGCGTTGAACAACTTTGGATGAGAAGACAGTGTGGGTGATGAAATTACTGAGTCATGTGTAGGATGAAGGTTCATAGAGGTCTAATATCACCGGCATTCCTATGGTTCAAATTTTATTTGCTCTATATATTAGTTCATAGTCCAAAAGACACTAGTACTTATGTACTGAATTCTTGTGCTCATTGGAACTATATTTAATTATAATTTTAACTTTGAAATATGTGGGGGATTGTTGTATTTTTATTATCAATACTATCTTATTTCAAAGTTAATTTATTAAATTTATATTTTTATTCTTTAGTATATTACTTTACAAATATAATACTAATACATGTACGTGTATACATATTTACGTTGCAATTGGTTTTACTGTCCCATATTTTAAGCAAAGTTAATAAAAGGACTTTATGAATAGTTTAATCATATAAATGTTCCAATATCAACAGCCTAATTTCTAAAGCATAAATAGATATTGTTTGGAAAAAATAAAAAATAATCAACAAACCTTCAACCAGCAACTAATCTAACACCAATGAACCCCTACAAAAGATAAAGGGAGATGCCTTATTTTGAAATAAAGAGCCAAATGCAGCATGCCAACATTTTATTGCAGCTCCATGAAAGAGATGAAGATCCATATTAAAGCACTCTCCAAGAAGCATATAGCACCAACGACTCCCCCTTTACAAATTAATATCTAAAACAAAACATAACCAGAAAGCATCCGTAGAATATGTGATCCATAAGATCCTAGAAAGGAACCTCAAACAGTAGTATCTTCAGAAGATACATACAGCTACAAAGCACAGTAGGAATACCAAACACAGTATGGTATTCAACCTCCACCAATTAGATTAAATGCAGTCCAACCTGTTTGTCAAAAGCAAATTCATAAAGATTTTACAACTCCTATGCCTTTTTTATTAGCTGTCACCTTCCATATTAGCACCACCATATCATATTCCTCCATAAGGAAACAAATCTACCATCTGCAACGTGTTAGCCCATAGAACACCATTAAATTTTAAAATATTCACCATGACACTCAAGAGTAGAACCCAAACATACACGCACCACACAATCAAGATATTTACAGCTCCTAGAAAATCTAACAATCTCACCAGTGTATCACTCGAATCATAACAAAACTACCCAATTCTTTTAAGAATCAGAAAACTCCCTCAACTCTCATGACTCCCCCTCATTCAATAAACAAAGTCTCACCGTGTATCACTCCACTCTCCAACACCAAACCACCTTTCAACTATTTCCTGGGATCATTGAGAAGATACCCTGCTAAACAAATAAGGATTAGGCAAAAAACCAACAAATTCTCACACTTTGTCACTGTCCTCAAAATTGTGTTTATCCCTCTAATCTCATAACTCCCCTTCATTATTAGATTTATCTAAGTTTCTCTCTTAACCACCACCTATATCACCAAACAAACTCCATCAATCCTATCAGATATCTTTATCATTCCATCCACAGCGAGAAATCACCTGTAAAAGAGAATAAAACTATAACAAACGAACTCGTCAAGATTCAGAGTATAGCTAGGACCTACATCTATGCATGAGGTTAGACATGAAACTATTCCAATTAGTCTGCTCATTCTGGAAAATAACTCTATTTCTTAGTTTCCAAATTGATAACAAAATAGCATAAAAATCAATGTTCTACCCTCTCTGCTGCCTACCAGTAAAACCTACTTCTTACCACATTTTAAAATTTATTTTTGGATCTTCAACCATAACCCAATTTATACCCTACCAATTACAACAAAAAGCCCAAATACAGAGCACATATTTAGTCTCACCATCAGTAATGATATTCAGGCAATTCAAGCGATCTCTTGTATTAACTCTGCCAAGAAGAGCAAACCATGCAAATAACTTTGCCCAAGGTAGGGCACAACTATGCCAAACACTACAAAACAAAGAGCTAACTTGAGAGATAGAGCAACTTTCTTGATAAAATTTAGCTATAAAAGAGTTAACAACAAAACTATGTGAAGGATGGTAGCACCAAGCAACTTTGTCCAGGCCATTCTCTCTTAATTGTACCCTATTCAAAATACCTTCAAGATTATTCAGCATAGGTAATTCTCATTGAAAAAGGTTCCTACGCCATCTAAGACTCCATTCAAAATATTCTTGCTTCCCTCTTATTGGGGTTAAGCCTTCTTATAGTTATAAAGCAAAAAAAAAACTTAATTTCTGAACGTTGGGAGGTTTCTATATTGATGTAATGAGTATTGAACTTGGGATGTTGGGCAACAGGAAGAAGGCTTACTAGTTTTATAAATAGTATTTCTTACAATGCCTTTTAGTGAGAGAACGAATTAGAGTTCATGTTTCATATTTTATCAGCACTTACAATTTTTGCTTCTACTAAGTTTTAATTGGTTCCCTTGAGAAAATCCTTGCAAGTTGTTTGTGTAGCCTCACTAGTTCAAGTGCAGAGTTAGTCAAAAGTAACTGTTATATCTTGGGAAGTATTAGCTATGAAGACTATTTGAACCGAGTGATTGACTCGTGGTGACGAATACTCTTAAGTTCAGTGCCTAGCATGCCTCAGCCAATAAACTCGATAAGCCACTCCATTCTATTTTAATTGTGTTATTTACTTGTCATATTTAGTTTTAAAATTTTTGTGACTGATGATTTATATTATGTCAAATTACTTCTTATCTTATTTAATTTTTATTTGATATGTTATTTTATTTAAATTTTTCCAACACATGGGACAAAAAGGAAGGTACATAGATAATAATGCAGTAATCAACACAATTTGTATTCATGATATATAATAATAGTAATAATATTAGTTTGATATAAAGCATAAGAAAACTTAATAATTTTTCCAAGGAATTAAAACAGGTGATGCTCAGTCCTTACAAATGATAGCATCTAACTAAGATTTTAACGGTCCCTCGTGAACCGTATTCCTCATGTATTAATATGAGTAAAAAGGTAAAAGCCCCTTGTGTGCAACTTTGTATACCAAGTTTAATGAATTGACTGTCATTAGCTGATAGCCTTGTTTCTCTCTAAATTCCTATCCAAACATTACTCACAGTCAACATGGAAAAATCATAAAGCTAAAAATCTCAATTTAGAGCTTTCCATCACTTCTACAGTTTACATTTGATTTTCTAGAATAAATACTCTCTTTTCATAATCTACTTCGTAATCTATTGGAAGTAGTTAAAAGGCATGATAATATAAAGGACATACATATATCAAAAATGGTCCCATGTATTTTTTCTAAAGTCATGCATTTTCATGGAAGAATGTAAAATAATAGTTTTTCCAAATTGGAATAAATTTTTAAAAAAATGTTCATAGAACAATAAAATGTTTTAAATTTATGGAAGATACAAATGTTGTATAGAAACTATTCATAATAGTCAAAATTAGAGCCATGAGCTTAAACCCACTCACTTGGAGGGATTGGGAGAGAGGTGTCAGCACCAATAGTGCTTTGGGGAGCAGGAGTGACACCAACGTCTGCCATCAAAGCAAAATAAAAAACTCATGAATAAACTATAACCACTCTGAAGCAACTCTATAAACATTGTAAGAGTATTCAAACTTGTTAACAACTATGAATATAAACATCCTAACTCATGAACATCGAAGAATGGAGAGGAAACCAATGTAAATCATGAACAAATCCTTACCTAGAATCTTTGAGGAGATAAGGTTGGAGGAGAAAGGAAGTGAAGGGTGGAAAAGGAGGTTTGGGAGAAAAGGTTTCACATTTTTGGGGTTCCAAACATAGGAGGAGGAGTTTTTATAATGTAAAGAGGTCACTTAATGAAACTGCATTGTTATTGGAGCTTTCTGGTATTAGAAGTCTTACTGTGATGAGGGGAAGGCTTGCTACAACGAGAATGTTTGAGCGTGCCCTTTTTAGGGACTATCATAGCATATTTGGCATGGTGAGAAGGTACCTGGCCATGGTGATTCCCTTGCCATGGTGAAAAAGAGGCTTGCCATGGTGAGTTTGTTTGCATAGATAGTTGTTGTTTATGCATTCAAGGGGTTATTCCACCACTCAAATTAGTTCTGAGATACCTTAAGGCTGTATTAAGCTTATCTAAGGACACGTGGGCCTAAGCATCACATAGTCCCCCTTAAAAGAGATTTGGTCCATCTCCTTTAAAGAGATTTGGTCCCCAAATCATAAACAAATATACCTTAAGATGGGAAAAGAGGTGAATACTGGATCTTCATAGCTTCTTGGCTTCCTAATTCACTTTCTCATCAAAATGGTTCCCCTAGATGACGACGACAGCACGACATTTAAATGGTGGTGGTCACACATGGCTTCTGTACAGCGGTGATGGTGGTGGTCGTAGTGGTGACAAGGGGCAGAGATGAAGATAGCGAAGTAGATAGAGCTTCGGTGTGGTGGTTTGAGGTAGTCACAGTGAGGTTACGATGCTGATTTGCAGTGTTTATGAAGGCACAGGGTGGAGATGAAGGCCGTGACAAGGTGGACAATATGGCTGTGGCATGGCGGCGTGGCGGCTGTCCCAATGGCTATGAAGGAAGAAGGGACCATGATGGTAATGATGGCGATGCAGGCTTATTCCAGAGGAGGCATGGCAACTGTGACATGACAGAGGAGGAAATAGAGCCTCTTCATTTTTCCTTTTTTCCTTTGTTTTTTTGTTCCTTTTCTTCTTTTTTTTTGTGAGATGATTATCGATTGTGGTTTATTGTGGCTTTTATGTTTGATGTGTTTGTTTTGATTTCTATTGTTTTGTGTTTGATGTTGAAAGAGGTTTTTGGTTGTGGTATGAGATTAGAAAAGCTTGAGGTTGAAATAAAGTGATGATGATTTTGTGCTCATTATTTTTTTAGGTTATGTATTTTTCATGGCTATGGGTTGAAGATGCTTTAGGTTGAGATATGATATTGATGATGATGATGACTAAGCTGTGGTTAGGTTGTTTGTAAAGGAAGGAAGGTGAGGAGTTTTGGCTATGGAGGTTCCAGAAGGAAGTGCATTGTTATTGGCTTAGGAGAATGAAAAATGTTTTTTCTCAGTGGCTTCCCTCCTTTAAACTTTTGTTTTCACCCATTACCTTTCCATTTATCTTTGGCTAAATGCCTTGGTCAGTTAGGGATCACCATGAGTTGGGTGTGTATGATTCCTTTCTAAGCTTTAGCTTCGCTTGTCTTTTTTTTTTCTTCCTACTTCAGTGTGATTCCCCTATTTTGGTGATATGTCTTATCTGGCCTCTGGAATGACACAGCTTTGTATTGCATTTGTCTCTGTTGCTATTATGCCTTTGAAGTGCTCGAGAGAAAGAAGGAAAAGGAACTCTTACGATTATTTCCTCTTCTTTTTTTATCTTGAGCTCTTTTCATTTTTTTTCTTGGGCTTTTCTTTGGTCTATAAAAAAAATATTATTAAAACAAAAGTTTTCGGCTGAAATAGAATTTAGCTTAATAAAAAGAAACATAAATTTGGATTTTATATATATTTTTATTCTTGGATAAAAATGAAATGGATAATTTTGGATTTTTCTTATGAAAAAGTAAATTGGGTAAAAATGAATACAATCAAAATTGATTTTGGTCTAACCAAGGTTTTTTTGTCAAATTTTAAATGTCCCAGTCAAAATTGGGTGTTCACACTCATACGAAAAACTCTCATTAACCTGAACCGCCTATAGTGTGAGCATGTGAGACTGATCAGACATGTACTTTCTAAGCAAATTGACATGGAAAACTAGATGGATAACTGACAAACTTGGTGGCAGTGCCAACCTGTAGGACAATGATCTAACTCTCTCAAGAATCTCAAAAAGTGATGCAAGTTATCACTGTCCACAACAAATTAAAATTATTTTAATTACTAAATTATACAAAAAATGCAGTTAAGGTGCAATCCAAGTCATTTCCCATGAAAGTGTTTTAATTGATTCAAGGAATTACGGTGATTTTTAATGTTGTTGGAAGCAAAATTAAATTGAAAAAATATTATAAGAAGAATTACCTGTATAAGAAGTCCTTCAGATTAAGAATTTTCAATCATTAGTTTAAAAGATAAATTCATGTTATGTGTATATGTGACTTCAATATGCTATTCATATATGTATATTCTAGTTGGGGAAGTAGTACTCATTATTCAAAAGTTTTTCTGGATGCACTTACTAATCAAAATGCAAATTTTCCTTGGCCCTCCAAATTGCTCTTTACTAATTGTTTTCTAATGATGTTATCAATATTCTTGTTAATACTCATTCATTACTTTAGGTTCATATTATCTTGTGGATTTTGGGTATCTGTGTATTGGAGGCTTTCTCCCACCTTATAGAGGTGAAAGATATCATGCACAAGAGTTTCATAGATCAGGTCGACAAGCTAGAACTGCTAAAGAGTTATTTAATTTTAGATACTCCCCTTTAAGAATGACAATTGAGAAATGTTTTGGAGTCTTGGAAGCAAAATTTCCCATTTTGAGGTGAATGCCACAATATAAGCCTTCTAGGCAACACCTTATTGTCATAGCATGTTGTGTAATTCATAATTATGTGTGTAAGTGGGCAATGCAAGACAAATTGTTTAGAGAATGACAAGATAAGGATCTGTTTGACGTTAAAACTATGAATGATAATGTAAATTTAGATATGAATTCCAATAGAGACAATACAACAAGATTGACTAATGAAGCTATAAGGGAAATGGCAAGACATTGTGACCAAATTGCAAACTGGATGTGGCTACAAGAAAATCATGCATAGCTTATAAATGGATTTATAAATGTGAATTGACACCAAGTTTTATTAAGACTATTTTTAGAATAAGAAGGTGTATTAAAACTTTATTTATTAAGTATGCATGAAAAATATTATCTATAAAATTTAAAATTTATCATTTGTAGTCATACAATTTGCCAAACAGTTTTTTGTTTTATTAGTTTTAAAAGCTATTTTTTAAAAAATTATCTAAACAGGTTTTCTGTTTTCCACCATTATAAAACTGTTTTTGAAATTAAATTACCAAACAGATTTTTCTATTTTTTTATTTTTAAAGAATGAACTTAAACCTATTTTCTAAAATAGTTTTAATAAAATTTAAGAACAAAAACATTTTCAAACAAGCCCTTAGCTGTCCTATTTTGGGCTTTTCTAACCTCATTTGAAAAATTTGCTTGCAACTCCAACATATTGATAACTACGAATCGAGATGTTCAAGACCCGACCCGGCCCCTCAACCCGTCTTGACTCGAAACTTATTGGGTCGGATTTAGGTCCTTAGATTTGACCTAGTGTAATTTTCAGGCCGGGTTCGATTTATGCTTCGGGTTGGCCCGTCCCGGCCCGAAGTCAAATTTTCTTTTATGATTGTATTTTTTATAATAGTTAATGATAAATTATAAGAGTTTATGTTTAAATTAATATATTTTGGATAACTTGATATTATTTTTATAGTAAGATGGTTTGTTTTAAAATATATCTCAAAACATCTCTTAAATTTTGTTTCTTATTTGTAAAATTTTATAACTTTAATATGTATAATATCAAAATCTTTATAAGTTGTTTAAAAGCTGGGTTGACTCAGTTTAACCCGATCATTTATCAGGTCATTATTGAGTTTTAAAAAATGACTTAGTCTAAAAATTAGACGGGGGTTGAAATTTAGTCTAATCCATTCTGATCCGTCCCACACCCCTAACTAGGAAGAACCATGCCTTGGTCCATACACAAATGCCAGGCATCTGGATGAGAACAGTGCCTACAATGGCCAATTCTCCATGTTCGCCCTATGTGTCTTCAGGCTTTTTAAAAAAAAAATTATTGTGGTTTTTTATTTGTACATGATTTGCGGTTTAAATACGAAACTTTCCTAAGTAATATACAAAAGACTTAGAAATAAGTGATTTAAGAATAACTCACCATTTTTCTTTCTCACAGCAAAAGTACCTATGCTCTTTCGCTAGTTAGTATTTACTTTTATACTTTATCGGCTTCTATTGTTATATATTTTAATTTTATTTTCGTTAAATATGTTAATTACATTGTAACTAATTTTTTTAAAATAAATTAATTAGTTTTATGGATATAAATTATAATTATAATTTATTTTTTATTAATTTCAGTTTTACTTGATTTTTTATACATTGTGTGTATTGTATATTCTTCTCTTTATTGATTAGTATTTTATTTTACTATTTACAATTTAATATGCTCATAATATTTTTAAAGATAATCCTTATTTTTCTCTTAAAATTAAATTCACTTTTGTCTATTGCCACTTAACAAATTTTATAGTCAATTTTTTTTAATAAAACATAACTATTTCTTTATTAAATTGCTGTGCTTATTACCAATAAGATTAAATGAAATTTTTTTAAAAATTAAATACTTTAAACTTTCATTTTTTTTTAATCATTAACCTATTTCGTAGTTTTGAAACTCATTTTTTCTTGTATTAGTTTTATTTCCTTGCCTACAACGCGTTATACAAACAAAAAAAATGCTACAGAGAATAAAAAGTTGCCATATTTTTATCAAGAAATTAATAATTCACCTTATACTTAAAATATATTTTAATTTGTGGTTATCATAAAATTTAAGTGATAATATCATTTTATGTTGTTGCACATAAAAATATTAATATTTCAACTTTAAATATAAAAGATAAAAGTATTATAATATTATGAATACTCAAAATACTAAAAGGATACTGTACAAAACAATCCTCTTAACCATAAATCCTAAACCATACTTTAAATTTTGATTTATTTAAATTGTTCATGAGATTAATTTTCATTTCACGAGAAAAGCATTTCTAGCAAGAGTTGTTTTATTAGAATTTGATCGTTAATCCTCAGCTTAAGAAATTCAAATTACTTGCCACTTCAATTATTCATTATGGGTAAATAATAATAATAATTTCTGCCCTTTATATATATAGCCGAAATATAATAAATTAAAATATGACCAAACTACTAACTCAGTTCTTCAATACGTGATATCAATTTTAGTCCCTAATTTTATTTTATATTAATTTAATTTCTGAAAAATATATGTGACATTACTTTGGTCTCTGAATGATTTTTCAATATTAGTTTAATCCCTAAAAAATATATTGACATCATTATTATATCTAAAAGATGCACGTGGGTGTGGGTGCAAGTGTAAGTGCAGGAGGGACATGGGCCGGTTTATATTGAAGCACCATTTGGAAAATGGACTGCCACGGTCCGACCTATTTAATTATAGCTCATCACTGATCAGGCTAAATGGATTGGAGCAACCCGCATATCCCACACTCTAGTTCGCAACCTATTTGTAATTAATCAAACATTGCCCTTTCCTTTTTTGCCGTACCTTTCAATCAAATATAGTTGGCAATTATCTTTGGGTTTTCCCAACCAGTAGTTAAGGTTTCCATAAATTTAAAAGTTTTGTGAGGAACCTAACCCTTGAAAATTTAATAATCATATTTTTCAATAGGAAATTCACTTTCTTTCTTCTTCTTTTTTTTCAAAATATTATGGACGCATTATCTTTTGCTGGGAGCAAGTTAAGGAGGTGCGGACTCCGGTCAAAAGCAATGGCAACACGGGGCAACTTGGCAACACGTGGGCACGAGACGGCACGTGCCATCCTCAATTAAAACCCACTTTGACTCGCTTTCCCCACTGCCAGATTCATCTCAGGTTCGTTCAGATTCTATGCATGCCTTTGGCTGTGACACTGCCATGTCAGCATCACCCCCCACCTACGCCAAAATTTCTTCCTCCTCAAAAATTTAAAATATGCCATTTTCCACCCATAACAATATCAACAATCAACAATTACTAATATCTAAAATTTTTATCTTCTTTTGTCATTTCATTTCTCTCCTCAACTTAAACGACCCAAAACGAGACTTTGTTTTTCACTGGAACTGGTCTTTCTGAATTAATGGCTCGGTTACTGTCTCCAGTTTACACAGAAGCTCTCAAAGTCCACATCGCGTCACTGAGTTTGTGTCCCAGAGACTCATGGCGGGTGCTTCCAAAGACTGCAAGTTCTTGGAGCTTTGTGACACACGATGGCAAGCGAAGAGGTTGTGGAAGGGTGAGAGTTGCTGCTGGGGACTCAGTTTCTCCAAGTGAGGCTGTTGCAGATGACTATTACGCAGTTTTGGGCCTGGTAATGAATGCATCAAACTCTTATTTTGTCTATATATATATATAACACTGAAGAAACTGTCATTGGTCGTGTGAAATGAATGAAAACTCATGTTATATAGAAATTTCAAACTTCAATGCATCCATGGACCAATTGATGTTTCCGAAGGGTAACATGATATTTCGAGTAAGTAACTATTTTCATCTTCAATTTTTTTAAAAGAATTTGACATTAATTTAATTATAATGAGATTGATTTTTTTTATGTTAATTTGATACCAATATTTTTTATTTTTGACATTAATTTAGTTATTCTGCTAAATTTTGACTCATTGTCAAGGACATTTTAAGTTAATGGAGATCCAACAGTGACCGCGTTGATATCAAAATTAAAAAGTGTTAGAATTAAATTTATATAAACAATTTTTTTAGAATCAAATTGATATTAAATTGAAAATATTAGAAGAAAAAAATTAGTTTTTTATGATGGGCATATTTGAGTTACACTCTGACAATGGGGCAAATCGAATCTAGATGATATAAATTAGGTGAATTTTTCTGTCTTCTGTATGATGTGATATGAGTACGTCTAATTATTGTTTGGTCCACTGTACTAGCTTCCAGATGCTACACCATCGCAGATTAAGAAGGCCTATTATAATTGTATGAAAGCCTGCCACCCTGACTTGAGTGGCAACAATCCTGAGACCACAAACTTCTGCACTTTCATCAACGAAGTATATGCGGTGGGTTCCATTTTGGATATCTTAAGTTATATAAGCTTAAGGAGAAAAAAAAAATTGATTGAAGTTTTATCCTTTTTTCTTTTTCTTTTTGTAAATTGACTATTGCAGTGCAGGTGCTCAGTGATCCCGTTCAGCGCATGGTTTATGATGAAATTCATGGGTATTCTTTGACATCAATCAATCCTTTTTTGGATGATTCTAGCCCAAAGGATCATGTTTTTGTTGATGAATTCAGCTGCATAGGTGCTTTTACTCATTCCTTCAATGTCGCCTTTATATTATTATCAAGCGCACAAGATGTCACAGATCTTCACCTCTTTATCTAATAGAGTTATGTTAGTTATACCATTTTTTTTTTAACACCTTTAAAGGGACACCCTGAAACGTCCGTTCAACATTAGTTGAGATAAAAGTTAGACCCACTTTTAATCAATATTAAGAGGAAAGCTAAGTGTATCCCTTCAAATGTGGCTACAAAAATGATACAAATAATATTTTTCTATTTAATAATAACACTTGTTTTGTAGAAAAACAGCGAATTTACCGTAATTTAGTCAAATGATGAGAAAGAAGCTAATAGGACATCTATGTTCTGAGATCCTGAATACTCACTGGCAATGCTTAATTTTTTCTATAGACTTGGATGATGCTCCATGCGCTTTGTTTTTTGCCAGTGATATATCTAGAAATCTCTTCAAATTCAACTACAACAATTAGTGGTCAAATTGCATAATTACGTTGAAAATCCTTGTACAGGCTGCAAAAATTGTGCCAATGTGGCCCCTGATGTATTTGCAATGGAGGAGGAGTTTGGAAGAGCCAGAGCATACAGCCAATGTGGGAAAGCTGATTTAATTCAACAGGCTATTGATAGTTGGTATATCTATGTGCATCACTCTAATCAACTGTTTTTTTTCCCAGCAGTTTCAATTGTTACAATCAATTTATAATATATTTATAATTAAACCCACATCAACTATTCCCTATTCTTTCACAATCACCAGGTTTTGCTTCTAGGAAAGTTTAAATTTTACTTCTACAGCATCTTGTATTCCTGATGTATTTTTTAAGGTGAACTTAGCTTCTGCACATTTTAGAGTGAACATGTATTTCTAACTGATGATGAGGTATAATACAGCATCGGGGTGCTTATTGTATATATTAACATTTTCTTAAGTGCCTCAGATGTTTTTATAAAATCCCTTATTTCCCGTTTTTACCATTTTTATTATATATGATTAGGATTAAAGTTTTCTTAGTTTAATCACCAAACAAAAAAAAAATTCTTAGTTTGGACTTTAGTCCTGCATTCCAACCAAAAAAGAAAAAACAAAAGATTTCTTAGTTATGGGCTGCATTACATAAACATATTGGTTGACTGAGTGTCATGGTGTGTTACGGATAACTATAATTATCTGAACTTTCATGAAACCATGCCAGTGACTTTTGATGATATTTACCCTTTTCCAACTGCATCAAAATGTATCAAAATTAGCAAAGGATTTAATCTTCTGATCATGTGATTCCAAATTCAGAACCCTCCTTAATTAGGACAAGCTTCTGCAGCTATTGCGGTTGCCATTCTTTCCTTTGTGTGTGCTATTCTTGATGGCATGATCTACAACTGTTGAAGCCTTTGAATTTCAGCATGCTGAGAATTGTGTTGAGACCTAAAGGCAACATGGTATCAAATTTCCAAAAGAAACTGTTATAGGAATAGCAGGGGACCATTATACCCAAGGTTGCCCTAGGCTTGTTCGTATCATGGATTAATATAGGAATAAGCTTTCTCTCTTTTAACTTAAACAAAATCTATGTTTGTAAGTATCTGTTGATGCTGTTAGAAACCTGAGTTTAGAACTTTTGGCATGAATTTCGCATTGCTTGTGAGCATATAACCTTATCAAGATGGTAGAAATCAATTTCACAAATGATTTTGTATTTTAGCCCTGTTGACTGCATTCATTGGACATCAGCTGCACAACTATCATTACTTGAAGATGAAATGCGTCACGTAGAAAGAGTCAATGTAAGGCATTACTCATAATTCTTCCCTTCTTTCCCCTATGATTTCCATTCATAAGATAACTGAGCTCGTTTGGATGTGCTCAATGGTAGAGAGAAAGTGTTTATTTTGATAAATATGTATTTTTGAACATAATGTCATCACCTTTTTTCGACGTCTGTGGGATGGCTAGTGATAGATTTTAGAAGCAATTTTGCTCAGTAAGCATATACTTTTATGTTTTCCTAATTGAAACTTTAGATGGACTTCTTAGCATGTTTAGTATAGCCTTTATGTTGCTCCATGAATTTGCAGTCTTTGGGCTTCTACTTTTTTCTATTCAACACATGAAGCTCGACTTCTTTTAGTTATAGTCTGTTTTTTAAATGGAGGAGACACTAAGCAAATACTCAGAAATTGTTGCTTTATGAATTTTTTCTACCTGGCTAAAGAAAGGCCGTTTTTTTCTCCCAATGTTATATTAGCATCATCAAATTGATTCTTGACATGTAAATGCTTATGATCTAGTCAAGCCTTTTGTGTACCATTTATAAGGCTACTCATCCTCTTAAATGTGAGCAGGTTGGGATAATGCTTTCAGGCATGGGATCAGCATCCCGCGATGTTTTCAGAATGGTAAGAATAATTCATAGATTACTAGGTTGTTTAAGTGATCAGAGGTTTTATTCTAATCTTTATTCATGCTTTCCGAGAAATTTGAGGCTTGATGAGCCTTGCTTCGTTTGAAATACGCTTGAAATCATCATATTCTGCATTCTGACTCATGAAACAATGGATAAAAGTCATCATAACAAGACTTCATTGTACTGGAGTCGATTGGTTTCAGAGAAGTTTTTATTCTTTATTTTCAATTTGTTTTATGTTTTTCAGGATAGTGTAAAAAGCAGTGAAAACTTAAAAATTCCATATTTTAGTTTTCATTTCCTTTTTCCTTTTCAAAATCATGGAAAAAGAAGAAACACTATGAAAACATAATGAAAGCAGACACCAAACATACCTTATACTTCATAGTGGCAACTTCCATGTTCTATTGTTCCATCTTATAGATTTGATTCCTCTTTAAGTTTGAAGCTTGTTTCAGAGAAAATCTTCAATCAGTATGCCCTAGTGTGTTAGCATAGACGTGATATTTAATTGCTTAACTCCTCTAACAAGATCTAACCACACTGATGACAGGCAAGTACCCGATGGGAAAAGAGGCAAGCAAAAGTCTTGGTAATAGCTCATATTCTGATTAACATCCCTTTTCGGGTTACTAGTTGAAGAATCACTCATGCAGTTAACAACAAGTTTTAAATATCTATAATCCTTATCATTTTTTCCAAGAGAGATGTTTAAGTTAATGCAATATTTGCTGAATAGTACGGACCTCTTTTTGAAAATTCTTTGCTAGGTTTGGACTAAAATGCATACAGACAAAGCAACTACTGAGTTTTAAATACGAGGAATTTCCTAAACTAATGTGAATCTTTGAATTACAGACATTCACCCCAGTTCCATTGTCTTTTTCTTGTTCACTAGCTTCAGTTTAACACTTTAACTACATGTTGTGGACATGATTGATCTCGTTGACAGCACAATTAAACACTAATGACTGTCTTACAGGAACAAGCAAAAGTGAGAATGATGAAAAAGAAAGGTTCTGATAAATCGGCATCATACTGGGACAATCTTTGGGGAAAACCAAAAGCCTACCGAAGTTCAGGTATGGGATATGAAAAATACAAAAGGGGTGCAGGATTATTTAACTATTGGGAATTGTAATATCAATATGTCAAAATTTTTCCGTTCTAGGATTAGTATTCTTTCTGATAATGGAAATAACACCAGTCCAATGAAGTTTAAGGTATCAAGTTTCAATTTGATTTCTTGTTTAAGGTATCGGACTGCATATAATCTAAAGTTCAGAGAGTATAATGTACTTATTTTCCATTAATAGTGGACAAAAATTTAACAGAAGAGTCAAGCAAGTTCAATGGTCCATTTGCACCTTTTGCAAAGTTTGTAGGTGAAGTGCATATGGCCTATAATTTAGGGGTGAGGTGGTTTTTTCCATTAACAAAGTTTGGTTCCATGTTGGAATATTATTTGGTTGTTGCGACTACTTGCATGTGAAGATTATATTGTATATTTCACTTATAGTAATTCAAGTGGTAGTCTTTTTGCAGAGGAGGAAGTCAAAGCAAGAGCAACAAGAGCTGCTGCTGCTGCTCGAAGATGGAGGGAGTACTCAAGGAAGGGTGTTGATAAGCCTCCCACTTTTAAACTTCCAGAGGCTGCCTCCAGCATGGACAAGTGACCAGTATTTTCCCACTACCTTCTATAGATATAACATCCAGTCCCAAGTAACTAATTCATCTATAGCCAGTCATTGAATCTTATTTCTCGTTCATTATCCATATTTGTATATGCAAACAACTCTAATCAAGTAAATATAACACATGATTTATAGTAAATACAGGGGGGAAATAAAAGAAAGTTCAATGTGCTTTATTCTGGAGATTTGTTATTTTTCTTGTTTTACATTACCCTATGCAGTCCAACAGTGATGGAATTCCCGTTTCAGCTGTTTCCATTTAACTGCAAGGTTTGCCATAACAAATTATTAAACAAGCCATGCGATGAGATGTTACTTCGCCTTGGATTCTAGCTGAAAGAAGGTATGCTGTATGGTTAACCTGCAACTTTCCACTAAGAGAAATGTTATTCTAACATTGGAAAAATGGGTTTTTGTTAGTTTTCCGTGGCATTCACATTTAACCATTGGATATGATGGTCGTGAAAAAGACATTAATTTTTTAGTATTAAAATAATATTTTTATTATTCTTGCTTAAAGGTGATATAAGACAACTAAAAAGTCAAAGATAAGTTACTAATAGCCACAGGAGCAGCTCCAACGATCCACCTATTAGCGTCCCAATTCCTTCAAGCCGACCATCCCACTTACATTGTTGTTTGGAGTGAAAATTTGGGGCCAAAGAAGAGGAACAAGCCTCGGTCCAGTGGGACTGATCCCACTTCACTATAAAACAATCAAATTGTGAGACCTGTCTCACATGTAGCTTTGCGAAAAACCTGATAAAGTAAACTGTTGCAGTGAATTAAAAGAAATGTACCGTTGCAATATTAACATTATTTTACAGTGCAATAGCTGCTTTTTACCGTTAACATGAATGATCCTTTTTTTCATTCTATAAATATCAACATTCTATAAAAGTATCTTCAAATGTTGTTAGATATAAAAATTTTCTTTAAAGATAAGTTAGTAATAGCCATATAGTAATATATGATTTTTCTAACACAAAGTTAATATAACACACATGGTTTTAGTAACATGATTTAAAGGTTGTTTGATGTCAAACTACTAAGAGGTCTTGACCGGACCGACCTACATCCTTATGCAGACCAACCACCGAACACACCATCGCTCAGCCTAATGGGCGTTGACCCAACACGTGAATGCAATAGACACCATTACAATCACTCCCATTATTGCCTTGTGGGCCTCCTTATTACTGCCCAGCCAGTATATGTGCCCCTCTTGCAGATGGAGAGGGCATCTCATTCTCTAAGTCAGACAACAACATTTTAGCACCATCTATGGGTAAAGGTACAACTCTTCTCACTTTTTCCTCAAACCCATAGGTTGTACACTGATCACCATAAACATGGTCACTACTGTGACACATGAAACACCACTGCCTTTCCTTTTGTACGTCATCGATGTCGTGATATGATTAGAATGCAATATCATAAGCATCACCACTACCACTTGATCAACCTTCTTCTTGTTGATAACTTGTGTACAAAAGAGGAGATTGGGAATGGCAAGAAGGAGTCCAAATTGATGTTCTTTGGTGAGGAGGCATCGCAAAATATGCCTAGTCTCTTAGATAGTATGGCAGAGGGTCTACTTGTAACCCCACCATCCATGAAGCGAGCTTTTGAATGGGACGATGTTTAATGGGAAGTTGACCTCAATAAAGAATTGCAGTATATGTTAGTCCTTTCAATCATTATTCACTCTTCACTATTCACCCCTCCTCAATCCAAGTATTCCTCATTCATGTGATTCTAATTATCCTTTTGAAGAAAAAAAAATGTGATTCTAATGATTATTTTATATGTTCAATATAATTCTGTTATAAATTTTCTATAAAATATAACATAACAAGATTGTTACAAATCTTTTGGGTACGTTATTGATTTGTATTTATGAACAAAATTATTACATTTATTTCATTTAGTAATCAATTATTAAATTTTAACTAATCTTATTGCCCTTTCCGGTACTAGGGTTTGAAAGGTTAACTTCCTATCATATATACTATAACAATCATTTGAAGAAAATATTTGTATGATTTTTCATAAGTTTATAAGTCAAATTATTGGTATTGTCTCTAATATTTGATTGTAATATAAAAAAGCAAATGCAATGTGAGAAGTAGATGATTCTCAAATATTATTTTGAATATCCTTGTCATTTAAAAAGTGAAATAATAAAATAAATTACAGAAGAGCACAGCCACATCTATGACATTATGGAGGAAATAAGGCAATACTCTAACCTTTTAAAATATCTATCCACTTTTAGATAATTTCATAGTTCAAAATATTTGTCAATTTTATATTTCAATAAAATATTAATTTTTTTCCTTTCAATACTACCCTTAATTAATTAATTTCATATTTTCAAAGCATTCTATCTAATATTAGCCTTGAACATTGTGTTGTATTAATTATATGTAGGGATATATTAGTTTAGTCACTGTATTTTGGTTAATTATCAATATCATTTATTATCTTTCTTAGTATCTGTGTTTGGTTAAAATTGACAGATATTTTGAAAGGAATAGAGTATTTTTATTGAGTAGATTATTTTTCCCAATTATTTTGGATTCTTTTTAGGTATACGAAATGATATTATATTAATTGTATTTAATTCTTTCATTTAATATGAATTATTTATGAAACGAAACAACTATTTGGAAAAATTAGAAATCACATACTGGAATGGGTGAAAGTCATTTATAGTAAATATTTGGATAGAAACCATGATAAATTTTTGTAGAAAATTATTATTAATTGTAACTGATATTATATTGATTTTAATTAACATTAATTACAAATGATTCCATTTATTGATTATATTTATGGTAGCCATTGATTTAGGAATTGCGATACGTTAGAATTACAAGTCTTTTTGAATTCAAGTGTACAACTACAAATGTAGTTTATGCGGCTCAAATATTATTAAATTGGAAAATTAATATTAAGAGCTAAATAGGAAAACAACGAGACTTCTGTTATATTGTTTTATTACAAAACTAGTTGTTTGACCTGTGCGATGTACGGAAAATAATAAAAAATAGTTGGTTAATTATTATAAAAATAAATGATAATTTATTTAAATATATTTTATAGAAAATTGAGTATATTAATTTCTCTTAAAAGTAAGTTAATAATTAAATAAGCGGACAAAATATAAATGTGTCATTCTATTTCGATCTTATATTGAATATCATGTTTATAAAATTGAAAATATCTCGATAAATGACCTATAACTAGTAATAAAAAGCCTAGTTTATGAAAATTTTACACATTTCGATAGTTAAAATTGTTGAATAAAGAAAGAGAATAAATAGATAATTTTACTTCTAAATCCATGTTTAGCAATCATAATATTTAGAACATACTCATAATGACTGAAAATAAGGTCATGAGTTTAAACTCATTCACTGTTTGGAGCCAAGAGTGTGTGGTTACAATCCACTTGACCTTAAATGTAACATCCTAATTTTTAACCCAATACTCTAGAACATAATTAGGTTAATCATTGTACATTACGCCATAAATTTTCTCATTACTTTAAAATACTTAGCGAAATCTTGGTAAATTTTTTTTTTTTGAATTATAAAAGCAGTGAGAAATGACACGTTAACTAGTAATGCACAAAAGGTAATAAAGCAAGCGTCGCATAGCAACATGACATAAGCACATCATAATAACATGGAACTACATATTTATATAATATGCCCACTTAGATAGAGTGGGACTTAGTTTAGTACAACATGAGCAATACAACTAAAAAGGAAATACAAGAGAAAGTGCAACGGAAACTATAAAAGCAACTCCCCTAGCCAAGTGCAACTAACGGGATAACCTCTAAAACAAAAGAAGGTTCATCTCCATCTAAGTGGTGTGTGCTCTACCCGGGTACTCCATCGGTCGATCGTCACCTCTCATCGGCGTCCATCTACGCGGCGAGACACATATCAGTGGGTGAGCTCCTCGGCGTAAAAAGAGGCGAACAGGGATCGAGTGACCGCGGTGTGGCCGCATCTCCGGTCAAGGCGTCGTGCAAGCTGGGTGAGTCGGTATCCTCCGCCCTCCCTCATTAATGGTGGAAAGGGGGCGAGCTCTCGCTATATGGATGGGTGGCGGGTCCTTGACGGTCGGTCTCTGGAGAGTAGGTCCGGGGCACATAATCGGGATAGTCTCGCATGGCTGGCGGCGTGTGCATGCACGCTCTCTCGTTATGCGTACACGCGCGCTCAAAAACCCGCTCGTCGTCGCCGTAGGGTGCAGTCGGGGAGAAGCGATGAGTGTGCACGGGATGAGCGAAGGGACGTCCTACGAACATGAAAACTCGCACCGTGCACTGTCCCTCAAAATGGTATGACTCGTGAGCCGGGTCATAGTGCACCTCCCATGTCAGGGTGTCCACGAATACCAAGAACGTCGCCATCCGAGCGTGGCGGAAAGAGAGATAGAGTGAGAATCTTGCTAAAGAATCTCGGTGAGACCTCCTACTACCTAGGTGTCATCGTCTACGCCCGTGAACCCAGGTTTAGTTATGCAAAATAAGTGAGCATGCATTAAGTCCATTTTTAGGTTCTATAACATAGTTTAGCCAAGGTCCGTTCATTTTAGCATGGTTCTTAATGTCATGGATACAAGCATGTTAACGAATGTATGCATAACTCTACTTAATGCAAGAATAATCATCATATACTTAAGAACATCATAATAGTAGTGGCATAAAGTGGCAAATAAATTCTCTTTGTGACATAATCATCATAACTTCCTCATAGGCCACCCTAAAAGACAAGCGCTGCAGGGTGCTCGGTAGAACCGATGTCACCCAGAACGTGTCACATCTCTAGGTTATGAGCTCATACCTCAACTAGTCGTCACTAGTTCTTACTTATCAATCTCGATAAGCGTAACATAATCATAAACATAATCCCGACTTATCGATGCACGGGCTGGGAGGCATTTCTTGGGGTGCTCACAACCGGTGTCACCCAAGAATTAAATCTTGGTACCAATGTCACATGAGTTCTCTGGAGGTGCTCGCTAACAACGGTGTCATCCGAGAACCCATCTTAGTACCTCATAAAATTTCATAGTTTTTCAAAAACTTTACGAGTCCCAATTTGTCGAATTGGCATAAACTTGTGGCATGCCGAATTTCTTCCAAATTCTTCTTTATGCCACATAAATCAATCAAACATGCATCCTTCATCATACTTTCATGCAATCACATAATCATCCTCATACTTTCACAAGCAACATTAAAAGTTCGTTATACACTCGATCCTACGGTATCTTATGCTCTGACCCTTACGAGCCTTAAACTTGTGATGTAGTTAACCTATCATCTTCTATCAAACTTTTGTGCACCTAAGGGTTCTCTCTTATCAAACCTTATCATTTATTTATGCTATCTAATAAATCTGAACATCACCATACCTTAGGGCAATATAAACTTATGATTACGGGGTTCTAGAACTTGCGTTTTAGACCCTTTCTTGGTCTGTCTTTCGCCCAAAAGGCCCCATTAGTTAAACCTAAACCAATTATGAGTCATTCCTATAAACAAGAGCTAATTTTAAACCATGTTATATACATTATAAGGTTGTTGGAAAGATTTCTAAAAATTAAATGTTCTAAGAGTTCTAGAATTGCAGTTTTACGGTTTTCTAGTTACTAGTTTCTCTATAGGTGCCAAAATTCATTCCTACTTAAAATGAAACCAAATTTTTCATAATTAATCAATCCTAATCTGATTATATCCCCCATTAAAACAGTTTGGGCAGTGTCCATAATTAAATGGGATAAAACTATGCTAAATCTTGACTTTACGGTTTTCCTAGAAAGCTAGTTTCTTTCCTAACTTGCATAGAATTGTTCCTACTTCATCATACACAATTTTTCACTCATCCAAACACATCAAACATCATCACATGGCAGCAAACACATCATGGAAGAACCGAAACATTAAATCTCAAAAAGACACATAACTTGATATTTTTAAAACACATAAGTTACTAGTTTCTCTTGGAATCATTTTCTCGACTTCTAAAACTCTTTTGCAAACCATTCTATCATGTCAAAGAGACTAAAACATCCTTAGGTTGGTGACAACTTAATCCCTCCTTGAAAGAGTGTTAAATTCGTAGAACCTTGTTGGTCTTAAACTTAAACAAATTTATGAGCTTTAAAAGGATTCCTTAAAACTTGACTTATTGGTCCTTGAAGCTAGATGAAACTCATTCCAAGTTCATCATCACATCATGGCCGAAATCATGCATTCAAAGAATGCTCCCTCATTAAACTTTAACTTGAGATAAAATGGGCAAGTCTTTGAGCTCTAAGGTCTTTTAAGTGATGACATGATTTAAACATGCTATGCGTTTCATTTTTATTCTTCATTTACAAAATAGAGTGAGAACTTTAAAGTAAACATGCTAGACTTGAATATAAAAATGCAAGGCTTAAAATAAATATGCAAGACTTGGAATATAAATATGCAAAGCTTGGAATATAAATATGCAAGTTCAATTCTTTATTTTAGTGCTCTAGGCCCAACAACAATCGATTTTAAGGTCGAAATAGAAAGGCTTTGAGATTTTAGTTAGGTGATAGTGCAAACCTCATTTTAAATCTTTACGTTCTTTAGTGATGAAAGGTAAATATGCTAGACAAGAATATAAATATGAGATGCACTCCATTCTTTAGCCTTTAACTTTAGGTGGTGGATTGTAAATTAAATATGAATGCAAAGCTCAAAATAAATATGTAATGCATAAGCTCAAATTTAAATATGAATGCTAGTTCATTTTATTTCTTATTAGAGCTCATACAAGACTTTAAAGGAACTTAAACCTCAACCCAAACTCATCATGACAAGATAAAGAAAAACAAGAGTGAACCTCAAGGGTTCTTTAAACACAAAGTTTCTTTTCTTGGAATGTAAACATAAATAACATTTTTATTAAAACTCAAGCTCTAGAGGCCTCATTGTGATGAACACATAGTCATCATCTAGAAGCTCTCATCATCAAGCCATTGTGAGTTCCCTTGGCCAACATGGCCGAAACCACAAAGAAAGAAAAGGAAGAAGAACTGAAATTGTTGGAGAGGAAAAGAAACATTTGGAACTCTAGAGATCATGATCTTGATGAGGCATTAACACCAACATCATGAGCTCTCATCATTGAGTTCATGTTAACCATTTTAAAATATCATCAAAGTGAAAGGTTTCAAAGATTTAAGAAGAAAACTAAAAACACCTTTAACTCAAGATCAAAGATCAAGCTTTAGAGATTGTTCAAGTGTTGAACATCATCATGAAACTCTCATCATCAAGCTCTCATTTCTTTGATTCACAAGCCTCATGGCCGAAAACAAAGAGGAGTGGAAGAAGAAAAGAAGTTCTAAAAAGGATTCAAGAGAAACTATGAACACTTAAAGAAAATGTGAACTTTAAATGGAATAACTCTTGAAAGAAAATCCCTACCTAGTGATTAGGAGGTTGGAATGAGAGAAGAGGATGAAGAACTTGAAGAACTTGAAGACTTGAACTTGAGAGAAAAAGGAAACTTTGAAGTGTTTCTTTGAAAACTTACTCTTTGCAAATGAACCCAAAATGATACAAGTTCACCCAAGCAAGCTATTTATAGAGAAATGAAGCAAATGAAAGGTGCATTTGAGGGGGGAGGCTTCGGCCATACAAAATGGAGGAAGTCCATGAGTTCCATGAGGTGAGATAATGTGGTCTTGAGGCATGGTGAGGTATGGTTCAAAGTATGGTGAGGTATGGTTCAAGGTATGGCCTCAAGCATGGTTCTTTGAGTGAAAAATAATTCAACATGTGTGATAATTGAGAGAAAGGGGGCCGAAATGCATCAGCCATGGGGGGAGGGTTTCTTGCATTTTAATTGTGGTTTAGAGTTGTGTTTAGGTATATCTTTGATTAGGATTAAGGTTAGGAGTTTGTAAGAAAGTGTTTAGGTGAGAAAATGGGTAATTAAGGTTGTTAAGACATGATTAAAGAGTGTTCTTGCATCATTAGTGAGTTATAAATTCATTTTAGTGTATAAACAATTCTAGACACAATTCCTTGATTTAAGGAATTGGAGAGAGAAAATACTATTCAAGATTCCAAGAGTGAAATCTTGAGTTTTAGAAAAGAGATTTAAATATAATCTAAGCAATCTTAGGTTCTAATTAATTTTAATAATTTATTTTGACTCTAGATTAATTATGAAAATTAATTAATCTTCGTTTAGAGCCTAATATTGCTTAGGTTTGCTTAATTGCATCATTAAGCTCAAAAATACTATTCTAGGGGCAAAATCGTAATTTTGCACTAAAACTGTCCGGGACCGTCAGGACTCAAACAAATGTTTTGAAACATGTAAAAACATGGTTTAAACCTCTGGGGAAAGTTTCGGGCTCAAATGGCACCTTTACCCGCGTAAAACGCTATAGGGGTATTTTGGTCATTTTGACCCGAAACTATAGAAAATGAGACTTTCGCCTCTGGAACCACTCAAGGGTCATGCAATCCCCTTCAAACATTGAGTTGGCCCTTCGAGGACTGCCGGGTCGGCCATCCTCGAATTCCGGGCCGAAAATGACCTCAGGGACATTTTGGTCATTTTCCACTCAGACAGAAAAAAAAAAATTGGGGCGTTACGTTAAAAGCAAGCAATGACACCAACAATTTTCATAGAATCACAAATAACTCATGAACATACCATAACCACACTAGAACAACTCTAAGGACATTAGAAGAGTAAACAAACATGAGAAAACCATGAGTAGTGACTCCCTAGAGAGGAACTAAGCATATCATCAACAATCTTTTACTTTGGAGCTTGAAGGAGGATGGAAATGGAGAAGGAAGAGAGCAAAGGGGTGGAAGAAAGATGGAAGAAGGCTAAGGTTTGAAATTTTTGAGTGAGAACTGGTTTGGGGTGTTTTGTAGGGGTTGGGGACTCATTAAACAACACTGCATCATCTTAGACCTGTCTCAAAGTCAAGGATCTCGTTGCAGTGAACCTACTATCCCTCCTGCTCGCTACAGTAAGAAAGCAAACTTTTCTGGACCAAAAAAAAATTATGCAAACTTCAGGAACTTGGCAATTTTTAGCAAATCAGGGGTTTCTAGGTTACCAAAGGCTATATGAGACTTAACCAAGGACACGTGGACCTCTAGTATCACATGACTAATGCATACAATTTCATGAACTATCTTGAACATTTACTCTACATTCTTCAATATTCTTTTAAAGTATGTACAAATATCATTATTCTTCAGTTCGATAAGTCTTTTTCAACAAGACCTTTATATATAGTCACTCAAACTTACTTAAATATATGTAGGGAGACAATAAGGTACATGGTTTAATGAACTTAGAAAATTAACAGTATGATATCAAATTAATGTAAGTTGCATGATCTAAGATTAAGTTGTAAAATATTTATTGTTTAGAGCAAAAGCTTATGGTATCCATACAATATCATGAATTTTGAAATTCACATTATCAACTGATTAAATAAAAACCCTTAATTTAAATAAATTTAAAGTAAAATTTCATATATTTAATTTAAATAAGTATTTTTTAATTTAATTTTACACTAATCTTTTTAAATGATCAAATTATAAAATAGTTAACTTTTTAGGTAGCCGGCTTCTGAATTTACCAATTATGAATTTTAATTCACGCTACACCCATCATTTAATTTACACTAGTCCATTGTATAAAGGTTGGGCTAACACAACTTTATGTTAGCTAACGGTCATTAGCTTATATATTTTAATTAGCTCTAGAACCCTATCAAAATGGGCTAATTAGTTTTAAATGACAAAAAAGCTAATTTAAAGAAAATACTTTGAAGAATGACTATTGTTTGTCTTGAGTTTCTTATGAGATTATAACGGGATTATATCATTTAACAAAAGCAAGACTTACTCAAACAACAATATATTTCATTCTGCATGTGTAAACATATTTTTCTCATTTTACGAGCTATGAACTAAAATGGAAGTGAAATTATATCCTTGCTCAAGCAATTGACAGCTAACAATTTGAAGAAAATATCAATGTTGCAAGAAACTAAGTCTTGAGACTTTAGAAAGTAGCACTAGGCATCAAAAAGTACACTTACAATGAAGATATCAAGCAATCTTTGAAGACCAGATGTTACACAATCTTCAATCAGTATAATCGCAAATCAGTCATCATCATAAAGCTCGGATTAAAGATCAAAAAGTAAAGAAATCATCAAGGATATGTTACTACACGTTAGAAAATTTACTTTACTATGGAGCACTGAGCGCTACTGGAAATGAAGGAAAATTTGAATTTGAATTTAAAAGAGTTAAATTCCGATGTCAGAACCTGTCAATCATCTCTTTTATCTTTGAACTCAACTATGCCAGGTCTTAGAAGAAAAAGTTCAGAACGGCTTCTACAAATTGATCTGATAAATAGACAAGCTACACTTCTAGACTATTATTCCAAGACACAAATAGAAGATCAACACGTATCCCTGGAAGATATTATCAAAGGCAACAATCACAAGAAAGACCTCTTCAAATAAAGACATTGTGCTCTAATATTTAAGAGAGAAACTCTGCGCTTAAAGAGAAAATTCTGCAAAAATCTCTCCTCATCTCTAGTAAGGTTCATATCATACTATAATCAAATTCATTACTTGTAAAAGTCTTCCTTCTTTGTTCTTAAGTAGATTTATGTTCTTCCTAGGAAGAAATGATAGAAGGAAGTCATTCAAAGTTTCTCAAGATCTTTTCATGTATATGTTAAGCAAACTTGAGTGTATGTTAGTTTGAGTGGCAAACCAAACACTAAATCTTTTATTCTCGATCCAGTAGTGATCGTTGTAAGATAGCTTGGAGAGGCTAATGTAGAATTACTTGCAACACGATAGTGAGATGTTCTTGCTGATCAGGGTTTAGCTTGGAGAAGCTAGTCAAAGACTACTTTCAATGGGACAGTAACAGGTGATTTACTTGTCACAAGTTCAGCTTGAAGATGCTGGTAAAAAACTACTTGGTTCAGCTTGGAGAGGCTGGTGAATAACTACTCAGGTTTGTAACAGTATGGAGTTACCTATTGGTCACAGACTTTAACTTGGTGGGGCTAGTACAAGACTACACGATTCAACATGAAGAGACTGGTAAATCACTACTCAAATTGTGACAATAGAGGTTGTCTGGGTTACTAATAGCTATAAGAGCAGCTCCAATGATCCACCTATTAGCGTCCCAATTCCTTCAAGTGCACCATCCCACTTGCATTATTGTTGGAGTGAAAATTTGGGACCAAAGAAGAGGAACAAGCCCCGGTCAAGTGGGACTGATCCCACTTCACTATAAAACAATCAAATTGTGAGACTTGTCTCACATGTAGCTTTATGAAAAAATTGATAAAATAAACTATTGGAGTGAATCAAAAGAAATGTACCATTGCAACATTAACATTATTTTACAGTGCAATAGCTACTTTTTACTGTTAACAAGAATGATCCTTTCCTTTTTAAAAAGAAAGAAAAAGAAAAGTTTATCTTTATTCTATAAATATCAACATTCTATAAAATTATCTGTAAGTGTTGCTTGATATAAAAATTTTCTTTAAAGATAAGTTAGTAATAGCCTTATTGTGATATATGATTATTCTAACACAAAGTTAGTATAACACACATGGTTTTAGTAACATGATTTAAAGGTTGTTTGATATCAAATTATCAAGAGGTCTTGACCGAACCGACCTACATCCTTATGCGGATCGGTCCCCGAACACACCATTGCTTAGCCTAATGGGTGTCGACCCAACACATGAAGGTGATAGACACGATTACAATTACTCCCATTATTGCCTTATGGGCCCTCTCATTAATGCCTAGCCAGTATATGTACACCTATTGTAGATGGAGATGGCATCTTATTCTCTTAGCCAGACAACAACATTTTTACACCGTCTATGGAGAAAGGTGAAACTCTTCTCACTTTTCCCTCAAACCCATAAGTTGTACGCTAATCACCATAAACATGGTCACTACTGTGACACACAAAATGCCACTACCTTTCCTTTGTTGTGCATTGTTGTCATGAGATGATTAGAATGCAATATCATAAGCATCACCACTACCACTTGATCAACCTTCTTGTTGTTGATAACTCATGTACAAAAGAGGAGATTCGAAATGGCGAGAAGGAGTCCAAATTGATGTTCTTTGATGAGGAGGCATTGCATAATATGCCTAGTTTCTTAGATAGTATGGGGGAAGGTCTACTTGTAAGCCCACCATCCATGAAGCGAGCTTTTGATTAGGACAATGTTTAATGCGAAATTGACCTCAATAAAGAATTGCAGTATATGTTAGTCCTTTCAATCATTATTTACTCTTCACTATTCACCCCTCCTTAATCCAAGTTTTCCTCATTCATGTGATTCTAATTATCCTTTCAAAGGAAAAAAAAATGTGATTCTAATGATTATTTTATATGTTCAATATAATTCTGTTATAAGTTTTATATAAAATATAACATAACAAGATTGTTAGAAATCTTTTGCGCACGTTATTGATTTGTATTTATGAACAAAATTATTACTATTTATTTCATTTAGTAATCAATTATTAAATGTTAACTAATGTTGTTGCCCTTTCGGTTACTAGGGTTTGAAAGGTTAATTTCTCATCATATATACTATAACGATCATTTGAAGAAAATATTTGTATGATTTTTCATAAGTTTATAAGTCAAATTATTTGTATTGTCTCTAATTTTTGATTGTAACATAAAAAGGCAAATGCAATGTGAGAAGTAGATGATTCATGATTCTCAAATATTATTTTGAATATCCTTGTCGTTTAAAAAGTGGAAATAATAAAATAAATTACAGAAGAACACAGCCACATCTATGATATATGGAGAAAATAAGGTAATACTCCATCTTTTTAAAATATCTGTCCACTTTTAGACAATTTCACAGTTTAAAATATTTGTCAATTTTGTATTTCAATAAAATATTTTTTTTTCTTTCAATACTACCCTTAATTAATTAATTTCATATTTTCAAAGTATTCTATCTAATATTAATCTTGAACATTGTGTTGTATTAATTAATACATAGGGATATATTAGTTCATTCACTATATTTTAGTTAATTATCAATATTATTTATTATCTTTCTTAGTATCTGTGTTTGATTAAAATTGATAGATATTTTGAAAGAAATAGAGTATTTTTATTGAGTAGATTATTTTTCCCAATTATTTTGGATTCTTTTTAGGTATATGAAACGATATTATATTAATTGTATTTAATTCTTTCATTTAATATGAATTATTTATGAAATGAAACAACTATTTGGAAAAATTAGAAATCACATACTGGAATGAGTGAAAGTCATTTATAATAAATATTTGGATAGAAACCATGATAAATTTTTTTAGAAAATTATTATTAATTATAATTGATATTATATTGATTTTAATTAGCATTAACTACAAATGATTCCATTTATTGATTATATTTATGGTAGCCATTGATTTAGGAATTGCCACACCTTAGAATTACAAGTCCTTTTGAATTCAAGTGTACAACACACAAATATAGTTTGACCTGTGCGATGAACGAAAAAATAATAAAAAATAGTTTATTAATTATTATAAAAAAATAAATGATAAATTATTTAAATATATCTTATAGAACATTGAGTATATTAATTTCTCTTAAAAGTAAGGTAATAATTAAATAAGTGGACAAAATATAAATGTGTCATTCTATTTATACCTTATATTAAATATCATGTTTATAAAGTTGAAAATATCTCGATAGGTGACCTATAACTAATAATAAAAAGCCTATTTTATGAAAACTTTGCACATTTCAATAGTTGAAATTATTGAATAAAGAAAGAGAATAAATAGATAATCGTACTTCTAAATCCATGTATAGCAATCATAATATTTAGAACATACTCATAATGACTGAAAATAAGTTCATGAGTTCAAACTGATTCACTGTTTGGAGCTGAGAGTGCGTAGGTATAATCCACTTGGCCCTGAAAGCTAGGAATAACACCAACAACTCCCATAGAATCACAAATAACTCATGAACATACCATAATCACGCTAGGACAACTCTAAGGATATTAGGAGAGTAAACAAACATGAGAAAACCATGAGCAGTGACTCCCTAACTCATAATTAAACATGGATGAATTGAACAAGGGAGGAACTAAGCATATCATCAACAATCTCTTACTTTGGAGCTTGGAGGAGGATGGAAATGGAAAAGGAAAAAAGGAAAAAGGTGGAAGAAAGATCGAAGAAGGCTAAGGTTCGAAATTTTTTAGTGAGAACTGGTTTGGGGTGTTTTTATAGGGGTTGGAGACTCATCAAACAACACTGTGTCACCTTGGACCTGTCTCAGAGTCAGGGATCTCATTGCAGTGAACCGACTATCTCTCCTACTCGCTATAATGAGAAAGGCTCGCTAGAACGAACTTGTTTGGACACAAAAAAAAATGCAAACTTCAAGAACTTGGTAATTTTTAGCAAATTGGGAGTTTCCGAGGTACCAAAGGCCATGTGGGACTTAACCAAGGACACGTGGACCTCTAGTATCACATGACTAATGCATACAATTTCATGAACTATCTTGAACATTTACTCTACATTCTTCAATATTCTTTTAAAGTATGTACAAATATCATAATTCTTCAATTTGTGTGAGTCTTTTTCAACAAAACCCTTATATATAGTCACTAAAACCTACTTAAATATATGTAGGGAGATAATAAGGTACATGGTTTAATGAACATAGAAAATCAACAGTATGATATCAAATTAAATTAAGTTGCATGACCTAAAATTAAAATTAAGTTGTAAAATATTTAGGGGCTATTTGGAAACCAATTTTAAAAACTGTTTTCTATTTTTAAAATGAACAAAACAAGAAACCTTGTTTGATGAAATGTTTTTCACAGTTGATTTTAAAAATTGAAAAACAAACCATTGGTTTTAAAAACCAAAAACACAAAACACTATTAACTTGTTTTCAAAAATAAGCGGTGGCATTTTTGTGATTATTCTATTGCACTTGTTCAAATCTCATTTCTGATGAAAACAAAACTAATGGCCGCTTCAAGCACTTGCCTTGGCTCCTCCACCACACAACTCCTCCACCCTTGGCCAGAGGCCGGCGCACGCAGCTCCGCCGCCATTGGCCCGCACATGTGGCCGAGTAGCCTTCGCCTCGTCTCCACATGCGACATGTGACCCAAATCTAGATCTGCCTTTGCCTCGGCCTCCTCACAGACCCAGTCCCACTGCACACGAAAACCAAGTAAAATTCACCATGAGATGATGGAGGCGTCGAGGAGAAGCTTAAAGGATTGGGAGGGGAGAACGGGGATGTCCTTCTTGAGGGAGTGGAGGAAGGAGGGGATGTGGTGGATTTTCATCTAGGGTGACAGAGGGTGCAAAGGATGGCAGAGGAAGGGGGTGGACGGGTAGAGTGGGCTGGGCTAGAGAGGATGGTTGGAAAGGGTGGTGGGTTGGCTCAGTTGAACAAGTTTTTTAAAATAATTATTCAAACAAGTTTTCTGTTTTTATCATTATAAAACTATTTTTGAAGTTAAATTGCTAAACACGTTTTTCTGTTTTTTGGTTTTTAAAAATCAAACTTAAAACTATTTTCTAAAATAGTTTTTAAAAACAAAAACAAAAATGTACTTCCAAATAGCCCTTTATTGTTTAGAGGAAAAGCTTATGGTATCCATGCAAATTCATGAGTTTTGAAATCCACATTAACCGATTAAATAAAAACACTTAATTTAAATAAATTTTAAGTAAAATTTCATATATTTAATTTTAAATAAGTATTTTTGAATTTAATTTTACACTAATCTTTTTAAATGATGAAATTATAAAATAGTTAACTTTATAGGTAGTCAGTTTCTAAATTTACCAATTATAAATTTTAATTAATGCTACACCCATCATTTAATTTACACTAGTCCATTGTATAAAGTGGGCGAGCAAAAGTTGGGCCACCACAACTTTATGTTAGCTAATGGTCATTATCTTACATATTTTCTCACTAATACATGGTTGATTGGAGTAACAGCTACTCTTTACTCTTAACCAGTGGTAAGGATAGCAATGGAGAGCTATTCGCAAGGATATTTGTAGAGATTCTCACATTTAGATCCCTGTCTTTGGGGATTTTCCCCATAGAGGTGGGGTTGGGGACAATAGTCTCACTGCGATTAGTGTAGCAATAAGGCCGAGGACTATCCCTACCCTCCCTCCCGTGCCCCTCAGTGTTTTTTGGAGATTCTCGCCCTGAGGACATTCTAATAGTTTTGTGAAAACATCGTACTATATTTAAAAATTTATATTATGAACCTGATTTAAAATTTGAGGGTTTGGTATTTGTAATTAAGTAATCTAAGAGGTTTCGAGGTTACCTGATTGACTATTGTTGAACTGGACTTTGGAAACATAAGATTGTTGCGATGATTCTCTTCGCACCATGCTCAAAATTGATGGGGTGTACTATCAAGGACTTTGATATTTAAGTTAGCATGGTTCAAGAAATACAGCAAGTGGGAACAACACCATACATGAGTCATTGGCTTTTATGGCCCTTTATATTGACATGAGGAGTGTGTCTAAGCAATTAAGATTCTATTTTGGGATGTATCATTATTTGGGATTCCCTTGATTGCTTGGGCCTTGAGCGGCAGTATTAAACCCATTTGATATTGGTCCCAGACATAGTCTGAAACAGAGCCCCTAACTCAATATTTGACTATGCTTAGTCGGATATCGAGTTTATGAGCTTTATTGACATTTTAGGTTTCGGAACAAGTTTATGAACTTTGAATTTTGTTCTTCATGAATTGAGTTAGTTTTTGTTGGTACGAGATGAGCTTCTAGTGGTTAAGTTCTATCTCAGATCATTCCCATTGGAGGCTAATAAGGGGCATTTATGCCACTTATCATGCTACCAAACTTTAGCTTTTTACATGAGTTTTATTGTGTTATTGATGCAATTAATTAGTATTTTGACTTGTCCCTCATTATGTGATTTTAATAGAATTATTGGCTTTTGCATTGATTTTAGGGATAATTTGTAATTATACCCTATTGCGTTTAAATTGTCTCTTTGAGTATGGTTTTATGTATAAAAGCTTTGGATTAAATGCAAATGTTAAGAACAAGGCTAGAAACTCTTAGAAAGTAGCTTGGAACAAAAGGAAGGAAAAACGTGGAGGCTAACCTTCGAGTGAGCACTGCAGCGCTCGGTAGAGTGACAACCATCAATTTCTTGGCCTCATCATTCTGGTGACCACTGCAGTGCTCACTTACGTTGTAGAGCTCATACTATGATAGGATATTAGTTCATTAATCTATTTTTTGGGTCCCATTTTGGCCCATTTTAGAGAGCAGTACCCTAGTTTTTGACTCCGTTTTAGATATACAATTAGGTTGTTATTATTCTTTCTCCATCTTCTTTCTACATCCTTTTCTCTATTCTTCTCTCTCTTAGGGATTCCATTAGTGAATGTGCTTTGTCTTAGAGATTGTGACAAGGATTATTACTATTATTTTTAGATTCCATTTATTTTTACTGTTGTAATCCTCCAGAGATGGGGGAGTAGATTTCTTTACTAGTGTAAGGGTTTCCGAATGGATTGGGATGGTGTTTGAGACCTCTTTTGATATTAGATGTGTTAGTTTTCCTAATGTTCTACAGTTTCTATTCTTATAATTATTATCGTAATTGTTATAATCTTTATTGGGATAACTTAATTTGTGATCATCATTAGGGAAACTCTATGGGCATTAATTGATAGATCTATTGGTTTATGTTTGAGAAAAAATATTATAATTAACTTTTCGATTGGTGGTTAGGCTAGCAGTTAATTCATTAAATTAAAGTGATTTCTAAATAAATTGAGATCTCATTTATCAGTTATTTGCATTGATGAAATTCTAGAAGTTAATCGATCACTAGTAGAATTGCCAATAATTTATTACTAATAGCCACCAATGGGTTTAATATTTTATCAATGATAATTAATTTCCAATCCTATGAATGTCTTGCACTAGTGCCTTTTTCATCGTTGCTATTAAATTTTAATTTTAATTACTTTAAATCTCATTCTTCACAACCCCTAATTTTTACAACTAAGTGTTGAAGCCTCCTTAAGATACAACCTAGCTTGTGCCCTTTACTATATTTTTTATGCAACTTAGCATTAAATTAATTTTCTAATTTGAGGATGTAGGCGATAAGCTCCGTCCGAGGCTTGAATTGAAAATGTAAGTCATGAAGTGTTGTAACAAAAATGGGGTCCCCACTTATAAGGGTTTTATTTCTCATAAGGTGTGTGACCTTAGAGTTTGGATTTCTATTCTAGAGTCAAATGTTGCGAGTTCTTTTTAATTTACCAATTTGGAATTTTAATTCATGCTATACCCCTTATTTGATTTATGCTAGCCCATTGCATAATGTGGGTGAGCAAAAGTTGGGCCAACCCAGCTTTACACAAGCTAAGAGTTATTAACTTATATATTTTCTTGTTAACACATGGTTGATTGGAATAGTAGATGATCTTTGCCTTAACCAATGGTAGGGATAACAATGGAGAATTGTTCATGGGGATATCTATGGAGATTTCCGGATTCAAATCTTCATCTTTGGAGAAATTTTCCCTATGGAGTAGGGATCACTCCTCCCCCTAAACCCCAACCCCTCACACTACGGGTCCTAGGAAGATCCTCGTCTAGAGGACATTATGATATTTTTGTGATAATATGGTGCTATATTTAAAAGTTTGTGTTATAGACCTGATATTTAATTTGAGGATCTAATATTATAAATTATAATGATGCAATATTAGTTAGAGTCTAAGACTTGGATCAATATTATTTTTATTGTTTTTAAGTTTTTTTTCTTTTGTTAAAAAAAATCATAGGCTAATTAAATTTTATATATATGTATATAATTTTTTGAGAATATTTTTTACATCTCCCGTGGATCCCGATAAAAAGATGGGGATACGCGGGAATTAGGGATGAGGAAAACTGAGAGGTTTGGGGTTACTACTCTCTGCCCTTGCCTTGACCTATTGTCTTCCCTAACCTGTGGTCTTTGATTTGAGCTTTGAGTATGGAGTAATTGGGGTAGGGAAAACTATGACTCTTATGAGATCTCAAATGCTCAAATGAGATTGCCTCTAATAGAATAATACCTATGGAAAACTAATATTTGTTTATATGATTAAAGTTAAAAATATTAATTTTTGATAACTTATTTGACATTCTTGTATGAAATACATAGACTAATGTGCATTACAATGTAAAATAAAATTCTTACTTTAATAATTTACCATTTAATTTTATCTTTTTAATCTAGCCCACAGTTAACTGGGCCAAATCGGTTTAGTTAAGTTGGCTAAACTTATTTTTGCTTGACATGTTCATTTTGTTGAGTTAGTGGCACCTGTTGAGCTTAACCTATTTTGACATTCCTACTATCAAACCCACTCTACTTTGATATGGTTCTAAATAGTAATTAAGATTCATATTTGTAAATTTTAATTATTCATTCCTTTTAAAGAATTAAATATTCAATAGAACGATACACATGTCACCATAATTATTCGGCGTGACTATTTCATATTAATCCACATGTGTTTAGAGTTGTCAAAATGTGCTGACTCACCCCGTTTAAGCCCACCCTGGGCCTTAAAATAAAATGGTGAAAGCTTGACTAATGACCCATTTTAGAGCAGGTTGGCAGGTCAGCCCGCCAAAAAATAAAAAAAAATTTCAAAAAAATATTTTTTAGTGTTTTGATTAATTTTTTTTCAAAAAAGGTTTTTAAATAATATTTTGTATTTATGTATATTCAATTTTTCAATGTCCATAACAACTATACACGAACCACGACTAAAAAGGTTATTGTTAATAATATCGTTTGTGAGTTATGACATTATTTTATTTTAAATTTTAACTTTGAATAAATAGTATCAACTGTATAGTATTATTGTGTTGGTGAGTATATACATTTCTTACTTTTTTCTTTTTTGAAGTTACATTTTTTTACTTTTTTTCACTAATAAATTGTGAATTTTTTCAAAAAAAAAAAAGACTTGGCCCGTAGGCCAAGCCCACCCCAACCCGTCAAAACCTGAGAGTTAAATGGGGCGGGTTAGGTAGGCTGAAATTTTTTGACGGGTTCAAAACTTTAACCCAGCTTGCTAAAAATGGCAGGTTTGGCAGATCAGCCTGGTAGGCTCGGCCATTTAGACATCTCTACATGTGTTGGATGTTAAACTTACTTATGGGGTTTCATAGAATTATCAAATATTCATCCATTAGTAATTTTAGATTTTTGGAGTTCAGAAATGATTCCAATGTATCCAATGTATGGCTCCATATAAGACTTAGCATTTTAATAATAGATATATTTTCAAAATATGCCAATCTAGATTCCAAAATCCATATATGATGAACTATGTGCAACTTTACGTCGATGTGTTAGTGTATATGGATGAAAGGCATCAAGGTAAGGGAAAGGGAATGATAGGGAAGGAACTCCTTCCTTTGATAGGGAGTTTAATAATCAACAGTAAAGAAGACAATTCATGGGGAATGGTTTTTCTTCTTTCTCTTTCAAATTTGGGATGGAACGAGGGTAACTATCATAATATATAAAAGTTATGTAGTCTTAGGCAGGGGATTAAACCTTTTCACATTATATTTTCCTGCTCAAATTTTTTTGCAAGTGTCTATTGCTTGCAAGGACAGCTTGCTCTTCTCATGTATGGTCAATCTGATACCAAGGACATGGTTGTTGACACCAAGACATTTATCAAGTTGCCGCCCTAATTCTTCAAGTTCCTATTGGACCAATTCATTTATCAAGTTATCGCTCTAATTCATTCATTTCCTTTAAGTTTTTGTTGGAAAATACACACATGGAAAAACTGATTTTAAAATTGATAATACAAGTACATAATTGTGTAGGAGTATATAGTTTTCAAAAACTGATTTTGTATATATCAATGTATTAGTTAATTGAATCAGAAAAAATTATGTTGCTTGAGATTTGGTTTGCTTCTCATTTATGGCACAATGACAATTTCCAAAAGCAAAAATTATCTTTGACCAATATTATGAGATTATGAGATTTACTTGCCATTTCAAATTGCATTTGAGAAACAAAAAGCCAAAACCAAGGAGCACTCTTCATCCACACTTTTGTCTTTCAGTTGAGTTTCTCATCTCCACTTCCTTCTTACATTAAGGTAGTAACACACATAGATTTCAAAAGAAATCTTTTGGGACTCATAAGGAAAGGTCAGAGAGGCGCTCGAGGTGGAGCTGGTAGCCGCACACGAGGGAGTAGGCATAGTGGGTAGATTTAGAGAGGTGCTCGAGGATCTCAGTACAATCTCTAGCTTCTTTTTTTTCAGTTTTCACTCCACAAATTTTTCTTTCCTTTCCTCCTCAGATGGAAGATGAACTGGGAGGTGGCGCAACAAATAACACTAAGGACGATGGAGAAGGCGTCCGTTGAGAGGGACATCGGCCATGGGTGATGCGGGTTGGTGGCATGCAAAACTCTGCTGAGGTTATATCCCTTATTCCATTTCAATTCATAGTGTTGATGTATTTGTTATTTATTTTACATAATGGAAAATATGCTACCTGTTTTCTATTTTATGGCTATGGTTTTTGTAGCATGATATTATAGTAGGATTTTCTCTCAGTGATAATTCTCTAAATTTGGAGTTTCAAGACACTTTGGCTTCTATTGCAGGTTGGTGAATGGTTTTAAATTTAATCGTTGAATCTAATACTATAGTACAAGTCTAAGCCAAAGTTAGTGAAAATAGAAATATATTGAATTCGGTAAAAAGAAAGAAACATTGAAAGGGCCTTCTTTATTATTTTTCTTTCTTTAATTTGATCCTAACTCTTCTAAAGAAACATGGCATCTAGGGAAAGGCAGGATAAAAGAGGACTCCTCTGAAGAAGCCACAAAGACAAGGCAGCAGGGGAAGGATAGTTTACATGCAGAAGATGAAGGGCATGTATTCATGCCCTGTCAACAAAATATGCAAATTAAGGAAGAAATGGCCTGATGGGAAAAAGGTTTTATGGTTCTAGATATTCTCTTGCCTTTTTAGTACATAACTTTTATCATATCAAGCATTTATCTACTAGCACTGAAACAATACATTTGTTGCACGAGGAGTGTGTGCTAAATGATGTTTAAAATAAAGCTAATATAGTGATAGACAATTGTAGTGCTACATATGTTCCTTTGTAATTTTGCTTGACTTTGTGATCTATAATTCTTCTAAGGCTGTTTATTTAAAAAATCTATTAAGGTGTAAATGAGCTTGGGTATAATCTGAATTCTTGAGGGGTTTTCATATTCATTTTGTTATTTTGAGTTTCTTTTCTTGCTGAGTATCTGTCTATCTGAGGCTTTTATTGCATGATTTGATATAATACCTAACTCTTTCTAAGGTACAAATTTGATGATGAAAGGGTGACAAAAGAAGACATTAAGTGGACATTGAAGAAGCAATATTTTGGTAAGCCAATATTAAATGCCCATTATCTTAAGTTGATCATATGTGTACATACAATATTTTATTCATATTCTCATATGTTTCTTACTACAATGCAAGTTGCGGTACTTTATTTTCATTAAGCGATTCATTCATACAAAAGGCTATATCTATTTAAGGTTTGCTACCTGTAGCTATGATAGAAGCTGTTACATAACTCCTAAACCATGAAAGAAGTCTAAGCAAGTAGGCTAGATAAGACTTAAAAGTTATGGTGCATGCCTATAACTTGGGAAGTTAGTTTGGGACATTTAAAAAGTTTTGGATTGAAGAAACCTAGATAACACCTTCCTTTTTTTTAGGTAGGGAAGGGAGGAATTGTAAATACTGCCTATATTACTGCAAAATGCTTGCCATACGCCCTTGGCTTAAACCATTAATTGATAATTTCATTTGTAAAGTCAAAAAGCTTATTTAAACAAATATATAATGTAATACTAGCAAAGACTTCCATTATCAGTTCTTTGATAATAGCATAGATTGGAAATCATAGAGTTCAACATTATTGAGTTTCAAATTACATTTAGGGGTATTTCGATATTTGGTATCTAAATTTGATTGTTACTCTGGATTTACTCATCTATCTAATCCTTAAATCAATTTCTTCAATTTTCATGTAATAATGATATATTCACTTCTTTTTGTTCTATTTTCTGATAGGTTCACATGTGAACATGCAAGTAGTTGGAATTTAGAGTTTCAAAATGGTGTAAGTCTCTCCTTGCAAAAATATAATTCTTACTGTTGTTGTTCTAGTAGTTCAATTGTTAACAAAATATGACATAGCAAATATTCCTTATAGCATCATTGGTTGTGCGCTTTAGCTATGTGAGTTCATTGTTATTCACTGATATTAGTTTTTAATCGCTCTTAATATATGTATTGAATTTCTAGTGTAGTGTTTTTCATTAGTGTTATGTTATTAATGTTGTTGGGTTTAAAAAATCTTTTGGTCTTGAATAGTATATTTATGTTTGTTCATATCCTTTAACAGGTTGACAATATTCAACAACTCTTTTTTAATGTGCCAACCAATGGTTGTATAATTTCCTTAACAAAGGTATACATGCATGCAAATAACATTCTTCTTTTTATTCTTTATATATATATAATCAAGTGAAGGTAGAACTTTTTATTTGATTTGTTCTAACTAAGATTGTGTTAGATTTGATGGCTAGCTAGGCCTGCTTTACTTTTTCTATCGCTTGCTCAAAGTGTGAGGTGAAAATATGCTATGCTATTCATTTTTCATTTGTGATTTTTTGAATTCAAAGGTTGTAATTTTTTTATGACGAATCTGACATATTGGCACCATTGAGGCTTGACAATGTATTTCATGTACGACAGTACCATTCTTAAGTGGACAAATCTTCCTTTGACATCTCAACTAGATCTATATATGATAGTATCAATCTTTGCATATTTACATATCTAATACATTGTAATTTGTAATTCATTGTAATTGTAATATAGTCCAAAAATGTTAGCAGTTTATTCACTCCGTAGGTTTTTGGTTAGACAACAGTTGTAAGAAGTTATATTCCATTAAAAAACACCTGTCATTTTTATATGATTCTAATGTGTTTGAAGGATATCTGTGAAAGTTATGTTAAAAAAAAAGAAAAGAAAGAAAGACTGTGTATGGCTTGCTCAAAATGTGAGGTGCAAATATGTTATGCTATTTATTTTTCATTTGTGATTTTCTGAATTCAAAGGTTGTAATTTTTTTATGACAAATCTGACATACTGGCGCCATTGAGGCTTGGCAATGTATTTCACGTATGACAGTACCATTCTTAAGCAGACAAATCTTCCTTTGACATCTCAACTGGATCTATATATGATAGTGTCAGTCTTTGCATATTTACATATCTAATACTTTGTAATTTGTAATTCGTTGTAATTGTAATGTAGTCCAAAAATGTTAGCAGTTTATTCACTCTGTAGGCTTTTGGTTAGACAACAGTTGTAAGAAGTTATATTCCATTAAAAATCACCAGTCATTTTTATATGATTCTAACGTGTTTGAAGGATATCTGTGAAAGTTATGTTAAAAAAAAGAAAAGAAAGAATATTTGGTCAAAATGGTACTTAGAAAGATCATTTACATAAGATCATATTTATGGGGAGGGGTGGTGATATTTATTTTTTTAACTCTTTTTTAAAGGATATTTCACTCCCGTGAATCAAGGATATTTAGTAAAAATAATTAAATATAAAGAAATTAAATGCAATTATTATAGAATTAAATTATTATGATATTTTGAACTTTGTATGAAAAATGTTAACTAAAAATAGAATTGGAAAGAGAAACAATCTTTTTCTTTTAATGGGAAGAAGGGTTTGACTTTTTAAAATGACATGTAACTTTATTTTTTTAAGTTAAATATATGCTTACTATAAGACTAATAAGAAAGGGTCGTAGATTTTCTTATATTGATAAAGTTGTTGAAATCTTTTTTAAGTATTTTCCACTAAAGTTAATTTTGTGTTGTGTGAGCCATTTATTTTTTCAATACATTATAAGTTAATTATCTTTCTCTCAATTATGTTTGCCATTTATAAATAATTTATTGATATTTTTATAGCCGTGCATCGCACGGGTCCAATACTATTGAATGTTTAAAGCTAACAACTATGATGTTTTGTTTTATTTCTTTATTATATAACTTCCAAACACGATCAGTGGATTTTCATTTTGATCCCTTAATAATCATCCAAACAAACAAGAGTTGAACTTTGTTACGTTCCTTTTCTTCCCTTTCTAATCACTTTCCTGCTGATTTTGATCTGTTTATTTAATAAAATTAATCCAAACACAATGTCAATAAATATAAAATCAGCACACTATATCCTCTAAATTTTTAGTCAGCCAAATACGTTGAAATAACGAATAACATGCAACTCAGTACCCCAAACTTCCTCAAATATATGCTATTTTTATTAAGGTTTTTCTAATTAGGGGTGTTCATAACTGGATCTAGTCTGTAAACCCGACCCGAAATTTACTGGATTGGGTTTGTGTCTTGAAATTTAATCTGATACACTTTGCGAGTTGTATTCAAGCCATACTTTGAGTTGGTTCAACTATCTCAAAGTCAAATAATTATTTTAGGGATATATCTTTTATAATAATTAGCGAAAACTTATTTAGTGTCCAACTAATGTATTTTACATAATTTGATGTTATTTTTATATTGATATAATTTATTTCGAAACATACATAGTAAAATATTTCTTAAATTTTATTTATTCTAAGATTTTATAAGTTTACAATATATAATATCAAAATCCTCATATATAATTTGAAGATCAAGTTAACCCAGTTCTAACTAGCCACTAGTTGGGTGATTACCAAGTCGGATTCAAGTTTCAAAAATTAATTCAATCTAAAAATCAGATCGAGTTCAAATTTGATCGAACACAGTTTAAGTTAACCTGTGTACACCCTAATCAACCAATTTCAAGGGCCCAACTTAGGAATACCATAACAACGAAGTTTTTAAACTTTTTAATAGGACCATTTTTTGAAAACATAAATATTCATCTTCCCAATATCACAATTCTCTCTTTTTTTTTATTTTTTCGGCCAGTACCCTTTTAAGAACAGATAAAAAAAGAAAAAAGAAAAAAATGGATTTGCATGGTTGAAAATAAATTTGATTTGATACACACATTTTCAAAATTTCATAGATAAAATACACATTTAATATATTTCTAGCAAATAACAAGCAACAAAAATATTTCTAGCGAATAAAGTGCTATTTTTCTTGATAAATTATCACGTCCGAAATTCAGAATCCAGCTCGTCCCCATATCCGGTCAACAATGTCACAATTTTGAAAATGTTGCAGAAGCCAAACAAGAGCTTCCTTTTTTTCACCCCTTCCTTTATTACAGAATATCAATTTGACACCTTCCTCCGATCCTCCGGAACTAGAATTATCAATGACGAGAACAGAAGATAATGACGGGATTATCCAAAAAATATACGTAATATATAATTGAAGAAAAAACAAAAAATGAGGGAAAAAAAAGGGAAAAAAAATTATGAGAGCATATTCTGCCAATGCCCCAAACGACAGCTCACCACGAATATTACATCCAACAATTAAACAAATCATCATCTAAATTCAGGAGAAGAAATCTCACAGTCGCAATTGCCTTTGAAAGGAATCCCCGGTTTCTTCTATGCTGGGTGAAGAATCTGATTCTTCGGCCAAAGACTCAAGCATGCTAATTACTTCAGGAGTATCATCCAGATAATACTTGGCTTTGCTTGGTTTTTGTCCCACCGTGCAAGCAAACACAGAAGCGTTGGAGGAAAGAATATTTCTTGAGATGGAATTACTGATTACTTCAAACATGTCCTCATCTGATCTGTCGTCACCAACACACAGCACAAAGTCAGCCTGCTTGCCATTCCCAGACATTGACGAGAATATCTTTTCAGCAACTAGGCCTTTGCTCACATCCTGCAGAACATAAGACAGACAAATGGTATCAAAATAAATTAGTTCCTTCCCTTTGGCGTTCAGCACAGCAATCTCAAGTTCTCAACCACTAAGTTCACACCTAATCACTGATGTTAAATTGGAAATGATAGTAAGATTCAATATTATAGTGGAAATTTTAACAACCTAGTTACAGAAATAAAAAAAAAAATGACAAAACCCCTATTTTAGTCCATCTAAAACTTTTTGTTGGATAAATTGATCCCTGCAAAATTGAATAATTAGACAAATTAATCCCTCTGTTAAGTCAGGCTAAGAGGACTAACTTGTCTAACATTCACTTTTGCAAGGGCTAATTTGGGAGGTTTTTTTGCAGGGACCAATTTGTCTGACTTTTCAATCTTATAGGAACCAATTTGGAAGTTTATATTTTACAATGACCAATTTGTCTGACTTGAAATTTTAGAGGGATTAAAATGGGGGGTTTAGTAGAAAAAGAATTTAAAAAAAACTTTAAAATCAATTTATGCAAAAGAACAGGAGCTTGCCAGGCCAGATTATTAGATAAATGAAAAAGAAGTTCAGTTGTATGAGATAAGACGGATAAAACAGGTCGGGTTCTCAGGTATAGTGGATGGAAATTTCTCCTATTATATGCTTAAAGTGGAACCAAATAGAAATTATTAGAAGACAGCATTCTTTGTAAATTCCTCCATGACATCAGGCCTTATGGATACGCTTAACAATCTTTTCGACAAAAATCACTAGATGCTAGAAGGAAAGAACACTCCAATCATAAAATTGCAGAAGAGACATGAATGAGCTATCTGCTGCACACACACCCCCTCTGCTTGTTAAGCAAAAAGGTGTTACTGTTCTTATCTCAGAAAATCATTTAAAGAAATTATATATACCTGGGGTTTTACTTCAACGATGAACTGGCCACTCTTCACAGCAACAGGCTCATTGGCCAAAACACTTTCTAGATGATCTAACATTTCCTTAGCCTGAGAAGATCCAAAACCAAGATCTGCATCCCGGTATTGCCAGACCAAAGCACTTTCCTTTTTTTCAATGCTGGAACCATCAGTTGCCTCTGTATAGAGGTTCATTACAGGCTCAGCAATCTGCATCCATCCAAATTCGGAGGTCTTACCACAAATTTCCCATGGTGCACTCTGCAACCATCTGAAAAATGCTCAAAACTTTTAATACATTGCCAAATAAGAGCAGAGAACAAATGACAAAATTAAAGACTGAATATCAAGAGAGAGAGCATAGAAAAAACTATATTGTAGCAAAATGCAAATCTAATTACAAGAATGCCCACCATATAAATCTTCAAAATAAAAAAAATGCATGTACTAAACTTAGTAACTTCAGGATTTGATTAATCAGCAGATTGATATATGGATGAGGTAGTGGAAAACATATTCGACAATAACATTCATTCAACGAGAACAGGACTTCAAATCAGATTAGATGACCATGTACTATTAAATTTGAATTGAGAAGTACATTATTCCTCACCTAATAGGTCTCAATCAAACTTCAAGAATAAAAGGAAATTACTGTGATTTGAGATATTAACACAAAAAGAAATGCCCTTCCCAACCATACATCATAAGTTTGCATGAAGGCACCTAAAATATGCTTTATACCCCATGCATTATGTAATCGTTGAACAATTAATGATAAGTGGGAAAAAAAAGAAAAAGAAAGAGTCAGAAAGAGAGAGGTCAGACCTCAAGAAGTACCCATGTTCTGCAGCAATTCCAAGTTTTTTGCAGGGTAAAAACCAATCACTTAAGCTATTCCTTCCTCTTCCACTAACAATGAAAACCACATTTTTGGGGTCTGCACAGAGTGTGTCCAAAATAGAGATGACCTCCTTACTCGGACTCTTATTAATTGAATTTTGAGGCATCACAGTACCATCATAATCCAACAAAATGGCCCTACTCCTAGCCCTCTTGTAAGAAGAAACCATAGCATCAATTGAGAGCTTTCTAAAATTGGGGTCAAGTGCCACAACTCTAAATCCAAAGCTTAGACCAATTCCCCAACATCTTTTCCTTAGTAGGTCAGTGCAAGCCCTCTCCATGTCTTGCAAGAAACTACGTGACCAGTATGCCACATCATGAGTGCTAACGTACCGGTAATGCTTTTCATGCCGCAACTGCTTCTCTCCATCACTCATTGAGATAGCCTCATTCATTGCCTCGGCAGTGGCCTCAACATTCCATGGATTGACCCGGATAGCGCCACTAAGAGATGGAGAACACCCAATAAATTCTGATATTACTAGCATACTTTTCTTTGGGCCACTGGCATTGGAAAATGATTCAAAACTAGATATTCCCTGTCTACAAGCAATATATTCATAAGGAGTTAGGTTCATCCCATCCCGTACAGCTGTGACAATAACACACTCAGCAAGGCTGTAATATGCAACTTTTTCAGCAATTGAAACCGATCTATCAATAAAAACAATGGGCTCATAACCAGGCCGCCCAAACACTCTGTTGATCCTGCTGCAGCTTTCTTCTATTTCAGCATGTATCTCCTCCAGATGTATCCCTTTACCCCTTGCAGGATTAACAATCTGAACCAGAACAGCTCTTCCTTGCCACTTGGGGTGCTGTCTTAGCATTTGCTCCATAGCCAAAATCTTCAAATTAATGCCTTTGAAGATGTCCATATCATCAACACCAAGCAAAATGGTTTTTCCTTCGAATTGCTGTTTGAGCTCCCTTACCTTGCACTCCTCATCTGCCATCCTCATAACCGATTCAATCCGACCCATGTGAATCCCAACTGGCATAATTTTAATACTGATAGTCCTTCCGTAATACTCCAATCCTAGATAGCCCCTCTTTGACTGATACTCCAGACCCAACATACGACTACAACAAGAAAGGAAATGACGAGCATAGTCGAAGGTATGGAATCCAATGATATCAGAGTTCAGTAAAGCTTTAAGTATCTCTTCCCGGACAGGAAGTGTCCTATATATCTCTGATGACGGAAAGGGACTATGCAGGAAAAATCCCATTTTAACCCTGTTAAAGCGCCTTCTTATAAAGGTTGGTAGCACCATCAAATGGTAATCATGAACCCAAATATAATCATCCTCTGGGTTTATTATTTCAACTACCTTTTGAAAAAATAGCTTATTTGCCAGCACATAGGCTTCCCACAAAGAGCGATCAAAACGGTGGCTTTTATCTGTTGAAAATGGCAACATGTAATGAAATAGTGGCCATAACTGCCTTTTACAGAAGCCATCATAAAATTTTGCCAAAACGTCAGCAGGTAGAAAAGTAGGAACACATTTGAATTTATCCAATAAATATTGTGACACGTCATCCTGCTCAGCTGGATCAATGTCAACGCGCAAAGATCCAACGTAAAGAACCTCCATTTCTTCCGGAAGTCCATCCTTAAGTTGTAAAAGCAAGGAATCCTCATTCCAACTGAAAGTCCACCCTTGGTCATCCTCTCTTCTCTTTGCTTTCAAAGGTAGCTGGTTAGCTACTATGATCATTCGGTCTGTAGAAACCGTCGATGGATTATCAGAAGAAACGCTAACTGCCTGATCATCATCCACTTCTGTGACAATCCCAGGTACACTCATAACCCTCGGCATCCTTTTCCGTTCCTTAAACTCCCTACCCATTGCCGGGAAATTCCCGGAAGCCAAATCTAAAAGATTTGTGTACGATCTTGACATCATCTTGCTGTCTTCCTATCGTCACACAATCACACAAAAACTGATTTACTCTGCAAATTTGACAAAAAGAACAACAATCACAATAGCATTCATTATTGAAGAGACAAAAACAACCAAACTCACGACACACACCCACGCAAACATCACCACGTGAGAACAAGATTCACTGACTGATAATCCAGCACACTAATACATGGCAAGTCATTTTCTGCTGAAAAATGAAAAAATTCCAATTTTACCAAAATGCAGACATTTCACGCATACACACATACAAGGTAATTGGGTAAGAAGCATTTCAATCTTTCACAGGGTTCAAAGCCCCAAATTCCTGAACCCCACAACATAGGTTATATCACGTCACAATGAAACATAGGAACCAACACCATCACAAGAAAAGCATTTATACCAACAAAACAACAACGCTTCCCATCACAATAAGATCAAATATAAAAATAACCCACTAACACAAAACAACACAGAAAATGAAAAAAGAAACCCCTTTTTATTCTTATCCCCTCATTCAAACTAATATAGAAACGGAACCAACGGAATTGAGAAAACGAGAAATCGAAAGAGACCTTGGGCGATTGAAGCAATGACCAGAGAATCCTTATTGGTAACACAGTAGCAGATTGGAGCTGAATTTGATTGGGAAAAATTTGGCAAATAACCTAAGGGGAAGAACAAAATAAAACTAGGGTTTCTTATTACACAAGATCTCACCTCTTCTTCTTTGCTTTCCTTCTCCTTATTCTTCTCTCCCACAAAATGAAATTAATAATAATAATAATAATAATAATAAAATAAAAATGAATTACTATCAAATGAGAAAGCGCTACGAAATATGAATGATGAATGAATATTCACATAGCTATTAGCTAATGTAACATTTTATACGCGTTAACTAATATTAAATAATTCATAATGTACCGTTGTCGTGAGTGGAAAATACTTCAATTTTTTAATAAAGAAATTAGTTGTTGCCCCTTTTTATTTATTTATTTTTCTTAAGCACAATATAATCGTGCAGCTCTTATCAACATTCTTTTACAGCGTCCCCTCGAGCGGCACACGCGCTTGCGTCACGGACAAATGGGAGACTGCTTTGGCACGTGTGGGGTCAAAGTTTAGAGAAGACCGTGATTGCAAATGATAGGGTGACGTGAACGGTGACCTATGGGAGTGAGTGGATTGTGAGGGAGGAGAGAATGGAGGTGGGTGAGCTTAGTAGAGCTTTATAAGAAATTGGATAAGGTTGGCCAGCCGAGTGAGCCGACCTAGTTGCCAGCTGGCAGCACCGGGCAAGAGGGATTGACCACGCGCTGCGCACGTGCCCAACGAGGTAGGATGTGACGCGTGCAAAAGTGCTTGTTGCTTGTTGGGGAGTCATCGCGTTGTACCCACCACGCGGACAGCGGGCTGGGTGAAAAAAAAAGTGGGGGGGAGTGAAAAAATTTGTGAGATGTGGAAAATCACCGCAGATGGAAACAGTGAAACGCTAGCAATATTGGGATTTGGGATCCATCCTAGGGAGTGAGAGTCTAATGCAACACCCTATTATATGAATTTTTATTTCATTGTTAAAACTAGTCTGAAATCTGTGCTACTCACGGATCATATAAAATATTACTTAAATATTTAAAAATATATTTCTTAAAAATACTAACTATAGCATTAAAAAAAATGGCATGAATATTTCATGAAATCCGATATTTTAATACAAACTACACAAACACTAACAGAGTTCAAAATATCATCAGGCTCAATATATGCTTTTATTGCATAAAAGTATACTGTAGTTTAACCAAAACAACACAAGTAGATATATGTTTAAGGATACGAAATTTCTATATTTCAAATATTAGAAATAATATATGCACATCTCCACATTTACACCATACTTTTCCACTTTACTAGATAATAAAATAGGGGTTTGAAATATGGAGAATAAAATGGAAAAAGAAAAAATAATATCTCTTCCTTTCAGAACTTGTTCTCTCTCTCTCTCTCTCTCTCTCTCTCTCTCTTATCCACCAATTCTCTTAAAGCTTTCATTCTATCTTTTTTTGTCATTTTTCTTTTTCTTGTTCTTCATCGTTCACAAAAAGAAGAAGAAGGAGAATTAAGATCTATTGTCAATGCACAAAACTAATCCTCACGCATGAAGGGTTAGCCCATTTCATTTGATTTTTTATGTGTTTATGGTTTATATCCCAAGATATAGATAGTTTTTTTTTTCAGTTTTTTCAGCAACAAAACGAATTAAGAATGACTCTAATAGAAGTTGAGATTTGTTATTATCGCTGAAAATTGGAATTAAAAAATTATAAATATTTATTACGAAAAGTTATAAATTAATACGTAAAAAATTATAAACTAGTGCACAAAAAATTATAAACTAGTGCGTAAAAAGTTATAGATCAGTATATAAAATGTTGTAAACCGACAAACTAATTGAGGACACATACTGAACAGGTTCATGATTAAATGTGAAACCATATACAAAAAAATTGTAAACCAATGCGCAAAAAATTATAAACCTATTTATTATCTCACAAATTTGTTCCATCATGGGTTTATTACTATGGAAATGTAATTTCACTCACAAGCTGTACTAGTTTTAATTATGCATTAACGAATCAGGCTCTTGCTATTTTAAGTTTTCAAAAAAAAATTATATGCTATTTTTCGCTAAAAGTATTTCCAAGTAAATGAAACATATGAAATCAAAATATAAGAAATCTAATAATTAGCAATTATATGACATATGCATAAGAGGTTAGTAATTAGGGTGTTACATAGATTATGAGAGTAACTAGGATTTTATTCAAGTCCATAAAACTTATTTAGATGGGTTATACATTCTTTAGAAGTTTAATTACTTTATTAATTACCGAACCACTATTTGCCAAAAAATATTTATTATTCTTACTACTTATTATTTAGTGTATATGACATAATGCTTGGTTTTATCTGGGTATTTATGGTGTTTATACTATTAATATTTAAGAATCATTAAAGGAAAGTTTAATGATATAATGACATTTGAAAGCTTCATTATGCTTTCCTCCAAATTCGAATCTTACTTTTACCTAAAAAGGAAAGTTTTTAAAAATGAGTTCAAATATCTTTTTACTGCATCACTAACTTAATACCTTTATTATAATAATAAATTTTTAATATATATCAAATTATATTTATATTATTTATTCTCTTCTACATTTCATTAGTTTTATTTAGAGAATTGGTCAACTCATTCATTCTTCATTATTTATAAAAACTTAATTAATATAAATAAATTATTTTGATGTTAAAAAATTGGCAAAATTTTCCACATTTTCAAGTAGAACCTTGAAAGCATTATGAAAATCATTTTCAATATTTAAACTTGAATAATAAATCATTGTTTTTTCTTTAAACTATATTTATAGTTTGTAGGTTTTTTAATCATTATAGCTTATCCACCTTTAATTTTAAGAACAACTGTTTATCTTCAAAGAAAACCTCCTACATCAGGAATTGAGTAGTCATAACATTTTAATTTTGGATAGAAGAGTTTGAACCAAAAAAATCTTTTTTATTTTGCAAAGTTTATTATGTAATAATTGCTTAATAAATTTTTTCAAATCTGATTTCAAAATTTGTTACTACTCATACTATGGCACTTGTTGTGCAAAAGCTAAACAACAATATTGTTACGCATTCTTTTTTGAGGCTATTGAATTTGGCAAAGGCATTAAAATCTTAATTGTTTTAATTTAAGAAGTTTATCTGATTTGAACAATTACCTTATTATATATAAGGATAAATGTAAAGGAGAAAAAAATAATTTTTATCTATTGAGTTATTCTGTTGTCATTTAAATATTTAAAGCAGTTATACTTACAAATCTAATTAAACTTTTATTAATGTGTTATTATAAGAAATTTGTTTGGTTTCATTTTTCTTGAAAATTAATTTATTACTCCCTTTCATAAAAGAAAGGGGAAGAAAAATGAATTACTTTATTTTTTAGTTCTTATAATTTTATAATAAGTTGTTAATATAGAATAAATTTCTACAAAACTATTTTTAAACCCTATATTTTCTCAAATTAAAATTTGAAAATTACACTTTTCATTATTTGAAGTCATCCATACAACCATTTTTCAATTATAAACTATCAAAATAAAACAATTTTTGTATAATAAAAATTTATTTTTTTTGTTATACTTATATCAGAGAGATCTGTTGACACTAGTGTAAGACTTTGCACACTTATACTTTTGATAACTTTTAACATAATATAGCTTTTATCAATCTAACCATTGAATTATAACTAAATATTATGTTGATTGTTCGTGCCTAATTTCATACAAATCGGATACCTATAATGTTGTGATCAAACATATCTTATTTACATATATTTTAAGGTATTTATTACGTTGATTTGTATGTATACAAATGTGAACAACCGATTTTATTCAATCTTTTAACAATAAAATCAAACAGTTTGCACTTAATTTACCTCTTTTTTTATTTATAATTTCAGTTATTGTTTATTAAAAATATAAAAAATAAAATAAAATTGAAAAGGAAGCAAAGGAGTTCACGGACTCCTGTCTCCTTGCCTGGCCGACGTGCATGTAGTCACGGGAGAGCCTGGGAATCTGAAAAGCAGGAAAAATAAAAAATGGATGCAATGATGATGTCCTTGAATTTTTGGTTCCCCTTTCGGCAGAATGGGCAAAAATGCAAAGAGAACAAGATAGATAAGGAGAGCGGAGATCATCAGAAAAAAAAAAAACATCATCATAGACCAAAAAAAACACTCATCACACGGAGAACCTGCAAAAATTAGAATCTCAGTCCAGCAAATACAATCCAGCAAAGAAGGCAAGATCAAGGTAAACAATAGAAGAATTTCATCATCATCATCATCAGTTTTTTTTTTAAAAAAAAAAAAGAGAGAGAGGAAGACGCAGGGGGCCACGGCCTCCCTTCACCGCCGCGGCCCCTCCCCTTCAACCCATCATCATCACTCCCCTCTCTTCCAACCGCCACTTTCTTCCATCTTCAACCCATCATCATCCCCTCCAACCACCACATGACCGCTACCTTCCCTCTCCCTTAGCCACCCTCGAATCACCATCATCATCGCCGGTCACCATCACCCACCATAACCACCACCGCACTTATCAGACACAACACTATGAACCGCGGCCTCCATCCTCTCTCCAACCGCGGCCACCATCACATCGTCATCCTCCATTTCACTTCAACCAATAACCACCACCGCAACCTTCAAACCTGGCCGCCACTCACCGTCCAGCCATCTCCACCCCATTTCTCGCGCACCGCCTCCCCCTACACCAACCAGGGACGGGCGCTAACGTCTCTCGCTCGCCTTCCATCACCACCTCGCGCAGCCTTAAAGCACCGGATCGGCCACCACGTCCCCAGCCACGCCCACTGCCGCTTCACGACTTCGAGATCGTGGTTTCCCCCCTTCAAGTTTGCCGCCCACGGCCTTCTCTAGTCTCCCCGTCGTGGTGGTTGGGCTCGGCATCGTCACGCCATCGCCCAACCTTCACGAAGCCATGACCGCCGCGCTTCAGGATCTTTCCCCGTCGGCGGTAGCTCAGTCTCGCTTCCCTTACATGTTCGCGCCGATCTTGGTCTCCACCCCATTTCTCGCGATCTCTGCCTCCCCTTCTCCAGATCTTTCTCAGCCTCTCTCAACTTCTCTCAATCTCATTCCATCTCTCTTTCTCTTCTGTGTGTGTGTGTGTTTATGAGTGTCTCCCGTGAGTTTGTGCGTGTGTATGAGCATGTGAGTGCGTATGAGAGAACATGAGAGAGTGCTGTGTATATGCGTGTGTGAGAGTGTATAGGCGCGTGTGTGTGTGAAATAGGGGATTACATGTATAGGTGAGTGGGTGGGATAATAGATTGGGGGAATTGGGGATTTTATTTTATTTTATTTTTAATTATTATTATTTTATCAGGTTTTGTTTTTATTTTGTTGAATAGATTTTAAATTTAAGTTTTGGGGTTGTGTTTGTAAGGTTAGTTTTTTTTATTCCTAGGTTAATTTGCTGGGTTTGACATTTTATAGGTTGGCTTGATTTGAGATTTGATTGTCTAGTTAGTTTTTTTTAGTCTTCGGATTTGATTTAGTTTAGGCATAAATAAGATTTCTTTTTACTTTGACTTCATAATAAAAATTTTGACATTTTGATTAAAAAGGGAAAAAGAATATTTGTAATATATTTTCTTTTACTCTTTTATTTGAATGAAATTAGGTAAATTAATTGTAAAAAAAAAGGGTAAATAATTCAATTCTTTTTTTATATTATTATTTCATTTTATTATTTTGGATAAATTTAGTATTAATGTTTCTATTAATTGAAAAAGAGAGAAAAATAGTAATTAGGACCTTTGTTTTCTTAGTTTAATTTTTTTATATGTTTTGTGGTATGTTTACGTTTATGTTTATGAGTTAATTTTATTTTTATTAATTTTTATTTTTATGTTTTGATTGAATTAATTGCTTGATTATGCTTATTTTACTTTTTTAGTTTAAATATTTTGTGCTTATGTGTTTCAATCAAAATTAATTGTGTAATTGTAATATTTTGCATTTCTAGTTTAATTATTTTACATATTTTGTGTATTTGCGTTTGTGAATTACTTATTTAGTTTAGTTATTTTTGTTTTATGTGTTTTGCTTTAATTAAGTACATAATTATATTTATTCTGTTTCAATTTAATTGTTTTATATGCTCATGTGTTTTACTCGAATTGGTTGCGTATTTGTGTTTATGGGTTTATTTTCATTTTTAGTTTTTTTTATTTTTTTTATGTGTTTTGCTTAAATTGTGTAATTTTATTTTGTTCAACTTAATTAGTTTATGTGTTTGTGTGTTATGCTTAATTCATTTACATTTGTATTTATGATTTGTTTTTTTAGTTTAATTGTTCTATGTTTATGTTTATTAGTTTAATTATTTTAAATGTTTATATGTTTTATTTAAGTTAATTGTGTTTGTGTTTATAAATTTTGTTTTTGTTAGCTTAACTATTTTATGTTATGTTTTTTTTTTTTTTGGTTCAAATTAACGGGGTATTTGTTTTTTATGTATTAATTTTGTTGGTTCCTATAAAAGTTAGAATTTTGTCTAAAAGAGAAGTTTTATCCATTTTGGATTCAAAATAAGTACTTGAGTGTTTTATTAAAATTTATTCACTCAATTTAGTAATGATTTGTATTAAAAAGGGGGTTAATTGAGCCGGGACGGTTTGTTAATCTCACATTAGAATGTTTTAGCTGTGGATATTCAAAGTCTTTTTTACAAAAAAATAGAGTTAATTTAACCGTGACGGTTTGTTAACTTTAAATTTCAGAATATTTTTGCTGTGTCAGCTTAATATTCTAAAAATTCTTTTTTCAAAATTAACTTTTCACCACTTAATTTATTTGTAAATAATTTCCCTAATTTTTTTTTCTACGCTATTTATGTATTTTGTTTTATTTATAAGTTTTTTTTTAATAATTTTATTTCAAGATCTTTTATTTAATTTTTGTTATTGTAGATAAAGAGTTAATTTAGCCGTGACGGCTTGTTAACTCGATATTTCGAACATTTGAGTTGTGACAGCTTAATGATTCAAAAATTTCCTTAAAAATGTTTGTTCTCTTTTATTATATTCCTCGCAAATGAAATAAAATAAATGTTTGAAAAAGGTTATTTGTTTAATTTGCACAGTTAATTAAAGGTACCGTCCAAGGACAGGTGTACTAGGGTGCGTGGGATTAAATTCCTGCCCTTTCCTATACATAACCGACTCCCGAACTCAAACTGGTTTCAAAGACTATTCTCTAAAAAATGGGTTTTTCCAACGTTTTTCCAATTTTAAATAAACTTGGTGGCGACTCCATAATTTTCAATAAAAATTTCTTTTTTCGCCGTCCCCGTCGCGATCCCGGTTGCGACAGATGGCGACTCCACTGGGGATTTCCAAGAGAGTCAGGCCTGTTTTATTTAGTTGTGCAAATTAAATATAACCTTTTGATGTTTGTTTTCTTTTCCTTATTTTACTTTGTCTAATATTGTATACTTTGTCTCTTTACAGAATTTCGCTTTTCATGTGTTTATTTATAGTGATAGCTTTATTTGTAAAAACCTTAGGGTAGGTGACTGTTACTGAATGTTGTACGTGTTTGTTTGAGTGGTTTTTGCAGGTATTAGTCATGGGTAGTCTTAGGATTTCAGGTTTGTATGCTCTCTTCACACACAACACTTACACGATAATCACAGGAGCGGGGCCCTATACCCGGGTCTGAGTGTAACTTGAGATAGGTAAGAGATTGTGTAGTAGTAGCCATTTTGGATGTTCATCCTGTTTGGTTATCGCGAAAATCTCATCTAGAGTGTGATTCTTTCATGAATACCCTACACCTAGCGGTTTACCTGCTGTTGTGGGTAACATTCTGAAATGAGTCTTAACTCTAGAGACCATAGAATTCTGAGAATGTAGACCCACCCAGTGAAAGTGTTCACAAGGTAGAACGACCATAGGACTATAGAATTTACCTCACATAGGACACAAAGAGAGCGTGCATTTTCCTTAACTCCTTTCTTTGTACATATTTTCCTATCATTGTTCTTTGTGCATAATTTCTGTTCATTTCCTAAATTGTTTACTATTCCTTTTTTCATTTAAATTAAATTTTTCTTTCTATTATGGCAGGTTTGTTAGAAGGTTGAATTGAAATCTTAATGTGAGTATCTTTGTAAAATGGAAACGAATATGAGACCAAACAGTCAAGAAGGTGAAAAGTTGAAAAGAACTTTGCGTCTTAAAGCCAAGACATCTGACACAAAAAGCCTGAGATCTTTGGGTCAACTACTGAGGTTACCACAACGCCTGTCTCTCACCAGAAAATATGGAAAGATCTTGAATCTCTTAGAAGTGGAAGAGCAGGAAGAAGCAATCACAGCACTGGCACAATACTATGATCCTCTGCTCCGATGTTTCACTTTTCAAGACTTCCAGTTAGCACCGACCATTGAAGAATTTGAAAAGATCCTGGGGTTACCACTAGAAGGAGAAAAACCCTATCACTACCAAGGTCATTATCCTTCTTTACAAACCCTATCAACTGTCCTAAGGGTAGGCGTAAAGAATCTGCATGAAGTACAGAAATGTAGGAATGAGACCTATGGATTCTCAAGAGATTACCTGGAAGAGCACATGCACCATCTAGCACAAGCAGAAGATTGGGATACTTTTGCAGATGTACTGGCCCTCACCATCTACGGCACTGTCTTATTTCCGAACATTGAAGGCCTTATAGACTTTGCGGCTATTGACGTATTCCTTGGTCGCAAGTTCCATGGCCATAATCCTGTTCCAGCCCTCCTAGCAGATGTTTATTGTACTCTGAACTTTTGCCATGAGAGAAATGGTAAAAGAATTTTTTGCTGTTTACCAATGCTATATGTGTGGGTTATTTCGCACATATTCCAAAGGAATTACAAAGCGCCTTGTCTGATTGAGGACCTACGAATGCAGAATATCAAGAAGAAGAGTGGACAAGAGTGGGCTCAAGACCTGGCCAAATTGGATGAAAAGATGATACGATGGTATCCTTGGAGGGAGGATGGTCAAACTCTGATTTATCAGTGCGGAAGCTTTCCAAATGTACCTCTCATGGGTACCCGAGGATGCATAAATTACAATCCTGTCTTGGTATTACGCCAACTCAGTTATCCCATGATGGGACCTCCTTCTGAAGTTGCAGTTACTCCGTTTATCTCATATTATCAAGACTCCAAAGACATTGACCTATTCCAGAAGATCTGGTCCGCCTGGAACAAGGTTGTCAAGAAAGGAAAAGAATTGGGAGTTAGAAGTTATGCTGTGAAAGAAAGTTATCATCAATAGGTAAAAAATAGGGCTCAAGAGATCAAGCTGCCCTTCAAGGTCATAACTGTTACTCCTTTGGACAATGCATCAACCTGGGGTTTCCATGAAAATGAAGAAATCAAGGAAGTGAAGGAGAAACTAGACAAGGTTGAACAAGAAAAGATGCAAATAGAAGCTGAGTTGAAAAGTGTCCACCATAACTACGTGACATTAAAACGAGAAAGCACTGAAAAGGATCAAGCCCTGGAAGGAACAAGCAAGAAGCTGAAGATGGGGCACGAGCACATGATGAAGACCAAGGAATGCCTCAAAGCTGCCAACAAAGAGCTTGGACTTCGGAGGCAGGAGCGTGATAAAGCGCTAACCGAAAATCAACAATTGAAAGATTTACTTCGAAAGGCCAAAATTGCTGAAGAAACTGCGCTAAGAGGTGAAGAACAAATGAAACAACAAATGGAAGAATTGAACAATGAATACCAGAGGAAGATTGAAGAGCTAAGTCAACACATGAATGATGAGGTCATGGAATATCAAGTTGCTCTGGAAGAAGAAAAGGAAAGAGTTGCAAGTTTGGATTCTGAAATACAGCATCAGAACCACATTATTCATGAGCTGAAGTCTCGCTTCTCAAACTTGGCAGGATTGGCTAATGCGGCCATCGAAGATGTTCCAAGATACTTAGGATTGGCCGAGCAAGGAATAATCCCTTTCAAGACCCCAATCGAGATTTGTAATTTTGTTGACTACTGTAGAGATTTGATTGGGAGGATGAAACAAATAATTACTGAGAGATCGAGAATAGCGATTCACGGCTTTATGATGTGTTGTCTTTTGTTGTTTTGGGAATGAATGTAAAAAAGAAAATGGGTACAATACCCCTTTATGAATGAAAAATCCTTGTTTCTCTGCATTGTGTTGGTTTCATAGCGATACCCATGACTTAGTACTTTTGAACGAGACGTTCTGAGGAACAGTTATCATCAAAGATACTCACATCAAGACTCAGCTCGATCATTTCTAACAAATAGCTATGTTTTTATCTCTTACTTTTCACTAAAATTGTTTTCTTGTCTAGGTAAAAATCCATCACAATAGGGCGCCCAAGGAAAGCTGATACCGATCAAACTCGAGTTCACAATACCAGAGCCCGGACCAAAATGGCCGGAGGGAATGGTGACACAGAAAGGGGTATCCCAATCACAACTACTTCTGAAGTAGGAAGAAATCTGAGCGATGAAATTGATGCGGTGAGAGGAAAACTGAATGAACTGTCAAACAACCAAGGAAGATTGGAGGATATGATGCGGGCCATACAAGAATCACTTAACCTATTGGGAGCTCATTCAGCAAATGTGCAACCAAAGACCACGACACTGGGTATGCCTGTGGTACCTGGTGCAGCTCTAAACGTCACTGTATGAATGAATGATCTAGGTGAAATCCCGAATGAACTCCATGGGCAACCACCGCCCGCGATACCATTGGTAATCCCTATCGGAGAAGGTTATCGTTCCTTAGAAAATGTGCAAACTCATGAGCATGGGCATGTTACCCCTGTCTGGGAGCAACCTCGTGTGGTCATCCAGAAGCAGCCATCCTCCTCAGAAAATAGTCGTGCAGAGGCAGAAAAAGGAAAGTTCAAAGAGGAATGGATGGAGAAGATTCAAGAGCAGATTCGGGCTATTCAAGGACCTAGCCCCTATGGGTATGTGGAAGTTGAACAACTCTGCCCTTCTACTAATGTAGTAATCCCTAGGGACTTCAAGGTTCCTGACTTCTCAAAGTATGACGGGACGGGTAATCCTCTTTTTCACTTGAAGAGTTATTGTACTAAGATGGTGATATGGTCAAAGGATGAAAAATTCCTCATCAACTTCTTCCATGAAAGCCTGACTGGACCTGCTCTAGAGTGGTACATTCAACTAGACCACTCAAAGATTTCTAGTTGGAGAGAATTGGCAGATCTGTTCATGAGTCAATACAAGTTCAATCTTGAGGTGGCACCTACACGGGAGCAATTAAGCTCTATGCAGAAGAAGAAGGATGAATCATTCAAGCAATACGCACAAAGGTGGAGAGCCTTGGCTGCTCAAGTTTAGCCGCCACTCATCCCAACTGAAATGTGTTCTTACTTCTTGGGAACCTTGGGATCCCCTTACATTGGGGCAATGGCAGGAGCAGCATACAAAGACTTCTCTGAGTTGATAACTGCTGGAGAAAGAATTGAAAGCTTAGCAAAAGCTGGCAAGCTCCCCATGAGCAGTGAAGACACTAGGAAAAGTTTCCCACCCAGAAAGAAGGAGACAGAGGTGAATTATGTGCATGGTCAGCAATCCTTCGTCCCACGATACACACCAACACGGCCACGATCATACCAAACCCATATCCCTCCTTACTCATCTTACCAAGTCACACCAACCACAAACACCATTCCATACTCCCAACCCCAAGTTAACAACCTCCACATAAGGCCATACCAACCAAGTCGCCCAACATACACCCCAGCACCTCGACCAAATTTCCAAAACCAAAACCGTAATCGATTTCCCAACTTCCCACCTTTCCCAAAGCTATCTATTTCGAATGCTGACCTTTTTCAAAAATTAGTTGATGCTCATCTGATCTCGGCATATCCTGTACACCCGTTGGAACCGCCATACCCAGCTTGGTATAACCCGAACCTGACCTGTAAATACCATATGGACATAGCAGGGCATTCCATTAAGGATTGCGAAGGTTTCAAGACAGCAGTAAGAAGATTAATTGCTTGTGGGAGACTAGACCTTCAAGAAGATTCGAAGCCAGACATTGTTAACAACCCGATCCCAAAACACGAAGGAGGAAGCCGTGTGAATGCCTTGGAGGTAGGAGAACCTCTGATTAAGAAAGTTCTGAATCTTCAAACACCAATGGAGGAAGTGTTCAATGGCTTGAAGGAGGCTGGATATTATATCACAGCATCTGCATCCATGATGAAAGAGAATGAGAAAGATGATATAAAGTCGAGCTGCATATACCACTGTGGAGGTTTTGGTCATGATATAGAAAGTTGTTGGAATTTCAAAACTCGAGTACAAGAATTACTCAACCTAGGTGTGATTCAAGCAAAAAAGAGGGCGAATCTCCCTGAAGAGGTAAATGTGATCGACCGCTTCGTACTCCGCGTCCCTCCACTGAATCGAACAGCGAGACCAGAGAAAGTGGTGATCACCGTGAAGAAACCAACACCATTCAGTTATGAGAATACACATGCTGTCCCTTAGAACTATGAAACTAATGTAGAGACAAATGGAGACATAGGGGAAACCTCAAAGGTCCAAACAAGTGAAGTGGTAGCGGAGGTAAAAGGAATAACAAGAAGTGGAAGAATCTATGGACCCGGAGAACTGGAAAAAGGAAAGCTTGTCGAAGAAGAGAACATGGGAAAGGGTTCAAAGTGCAGAAAAGAAAGAGAAGAGAATGAAGAAGAGGAGTTCCTGAAGATCATGAAACAAAGTGAGTATGACATACTAGAGCAATTGAAGAAGACTCCTGCCAGAATCTCCTTGTTGTCACTAATCTTGTCATCTGAATCTCACCAAAAGGCAGTACTAAAGGTATTGAAAGATGCTTATGTGAAATCGGATGTCTCACTGGAGAGTATGGTGAATATGGTGGATCCGGTAAAGCGTGTTAATATGATCACTTTCTCAAGTGAAGAGATCGTATCACAGGCTAACCCACGAGCACTGTATATAACCCTTAAATGCAAAGGCTATATAATGCCCAAAGTCCTCATTGACGGAGGGTCGGGATTAAATGTTTTGCCGGCATCGACCTTGAGCTACTTGTCAATAAGCAAGGACGACATTTCACCACAAATGATGATTGTAAGAGCTTTTGATGGAGCGAAGAAAAACATCCTAGGGGAAATAGTGCTGCCATTGGAAATCGGCCCGAGCCGATTTGAGGTTTTATTCCAAGTGATGGAGATTGAGTTTGATTACAATATGCTGCTGGGAAGACCATGGATTAGCAATGTTGGTGTTGTTCCTTCAACCTTGCATCAAAAGGTTAAATACATTGAAAATGATTCAGTCATTACGATCCATGGAGAGAAGGAAATCATTGTATCTAAACCTATTTCACTTCCATATGTCGAAAATGTGGAGTTAGTGGAAAACAGCTTATGGCACAATCTAGAGGTGGTAGGGTTGAAGCAAGAACAGAACGAGCTCCCAAGGCAAGATGTCAATCAGGTAGTAGCTCATATCATGACCAAAAATGGTTATCTGCATGGCAAAGGACTGGGACCATGGTTGCAGGGTATCAAAACACCTATACCTATCTCGGGGAAGCCTGACCGATTTGGTTTAGGATATGAGGCATCATTGGAAGAGCAGATCAAGACCATGACTCTTGAGCAAAAGAAGCCAAAAGAGAAGATGAAGCAAATCCCTCATCTGAGAGACACCTTTCCTTATCCGGCTGAAGTGATGATGGTTGAAGAAGGATGTGTCCCTAGCTGTTGCCCAACCATCAATATGGTGGATGTTGAGAAGCCTGAAGAATGCAACAATGCTTATGCTGTCAACCACGATGTGATGCTGATGAATTGGGAAGCTGAACCAGTGATTGATGTTGTTACTTCAAAGTAATCATTTGGGATTATATTGATTGTATTTGCTTTTATGTATGCTACTTTGAGACATCATTTGAATGAACTTGCATGTTTATCCAGCAATTTTTCTCTTTACCATCCGTTGTTCTTTTTCTTTATCATTATTTCCTCAAACCATTAATTTGTGCCTTTTATTCATGTTTACCCGTTATTTGTCTTGGCATTCCAACCCACCGCAATTACTTTCCAGGTATTTAAGTATAAGAGTTTTGCCACATGAAAGGGATTTTGAAGGCCAATCAATTGATTCTCTTACTGCACTTGATTGTGATAGCTATGAGTCTGAAGAAGATAAAGAAGCTGTTGAGAAATTTTCAGGGTTACTAGAACACATGGATAAAGGATTTGACTTAGACAATGAGGTGGTCGAAGTAATTAACATGGGCACCGAAAAAGAGAAGAAAGAGCTGAAAATAGTGGAGAATCCTGAGCGAACAGAAATGATTGCTTTATTTGAAGAATACCTGGATATTTTCGCATGGTCTTATCATGATATGCCAGGACTGGATCCAGAGATTGCTTCACACAAGATCCCTTTGTACCTAGAAGCTGAGTCGAAAAAGCAAAAGTTGAGAAGAATGCGGCCTGACATGTCACTAAAGATAAAAGAAGAAGTAACTAAACAGCTAGAGGCCGGATTTCTAGAGGTGTCAAGACACACAGATTGGGTGGCCAACATCGTGCCTGTGCCTAAAAAGGATGGGAAGGTTAGAATGTGTGTTGATTATCGATACCTGAATAAAGCTAGTCCGAAAGACGATTTTTCACTCTCTCACATTGATGTCCTTGTTGATAATACAGCCAGAAACCACCGGTTTTCATTTATGGATGGATATTCCGGGTACAATCAGATTCTCATGGATGTTCATGACAAAGGAAAAACTACGTTCATAACTCCGTGGGGAACATTTTGCTACACAGTCATGCCATTCGGGTTGAAGAATGCCGGTGCCACTTACCAACGTGCTATGGTTGCGTTGTTCCATGACATGATGCACAAGGAAATTGAAGTGTATGTAGATGACATGGTCGCTAAGTCCAAAGAGGGAGAAAGCCATGTAGCAGTCTTACAAAAGCTGTTTAAAAGACTCAGAAAATACAAGTTGCGACTGAACCCAAATAAATGCATCTTTGGAGCTTCCACGGGGAAATTACTGGGATTCATTGTCAGCAGAGAAGGGATAAAGGTGGATCCGGATAAGGTGAAGGCTATACAAGAAATGCCAGCCCCCCGAACTGAAAAGGAAGTAAGAAGTTTTCTTGGGAGGCTCAACTACATTGCTAGATTCATTGTCAATTTGACTAGTACTTGTGAGCCTATATTCAAGTTGCTGTGAAAACATCAACCTGGAGAATGGAATGAAGAATGCCAAGAAGCCTTTGACAAAATAAAGACCTATCTAATGAAACCTCCAGTTTTGATTCCTCCTATGCCAGGCCGTCCTTTAATACTGTATCTCACAGTGTTACCTACTTCACTTGGGGCAATGTTGGGGCAATATGATGAATCCGGAAAGAAGGAACAGACCATTTATTATTTGAGCAAGAAGTTTAATGAATGCGAATCTCGCTATCTGGCCATTGAAAAGACCTGTTGTGCGTTAGTATGGGCTTCCAAGAGGTTGAGGCAGTACATGTTGTACTACACTACTTGGCTGATTTCTCGAATGGATCCATTAAAGTACATATTTGATAGTCCTCATGTGTCATTAAGAATGTCAAAATGGCAAGTGATCTTTGTCAATTTGATATCAAATATGTCACTCAAAAGTCCATCAAAGGAAGTGCAATTGCTGATCATCTAGCTGAAAACCCTCTGGAGGGTGTACAACCCACTATGCTTGAATTCCCTGATGACGAGGTGTTGACACTAGAAAGAGAAGATGAGGAAGAGGAGAATGTGTGGAAGATGTACTTTGATGGAGCAGCCAATATGAATGGATGTGGAATAGGAGCTGTAGTAGTCTCACCAGCTGGGAAACAGTACCCAGTTTCTGTCAAATTAGACTTTGAATGTACCAACAACATGGCAGAATATGAAGCGTGTGCAAATGGTTTGCAAGTTGCGATTGACTTGGGAATCAAAGATCTAAAAGTCTTTGGAGACTCCGCGCTCATAATCTATCAAGTTAATGGAGAATGGCGCACAAAGGATCCGAAATTGGTACCTTATCATAAGCATTTGTCTCAGTTAATTGAGCGCTTTGATGACATATCATTCTCTCATTTAACTCGGGACAAGAACCAGTTTGCGAATGCTTTAGCGACTTTGGCTGTGATGACTAACTTGAAGGTCCATGCTAATGTCCAACCCATCCATGTAGAAGTGCAAAGTGAACCAGTTTATTGTGGCAATGTGGAGATTGAGCCGGACGGCCAACCATGGTATCATGATATCAAACAGTACATTCAAAGAGGAGAATACCCAACAGGTGCAAATGAGGTGGATAAGAAGACAATTCGAAGACTAGCCATGGCTTTCTTCCTGAATGGTGAAGTTCTCTACAAGAGGAACTATGACACGACTCTCCTCAGATGTGTAGATGCTCATGAAGCTCGAATAATCATGATTGAAGTTCATGAAGGGATCTGTGGAACTCATGCCAATGGACATATGATGGCTCGCAAAATCTTAAGAAGCGGTTATTACTGGTCCACTATGGAGAATGACTGTATTAGTTATGTTCGAAAGTGCCACAAATGCCAAATATATGCAGATCGAGTCAATGCTCCCCCAGTTCAGTTGCACAGCATGGTGTCTCCTTGGCCTTTCTCGATGTGGGGCATGGAATTTATCTGTCCGATTAACCCCAAAGCATCTAATGGTCATCGTTTCATCTTGGTGGCGATAGATTATTTCACTAAATGGGTGGAAGCTGTTTCATATGCTAATATCACACAGAAGGTGTTTCTCAGATTCATCAAAAAGGACATCATCTGCAGATATGGAATTCCGAAAAGGATCATTTCAGACAATGCTCCTAACCTCAATGGTGCCGAAGTTCAGAAGTTCTTTGAGACTTTCAAGATCAAGCATCACAACTCAGCTCCTTATAGACCTCAAATGAATGGTGCAGTTGAAGCTGCAAATAAAAATATCAAGAAAATCATCGCCAAAATGGTTGTGAACTACAAAGATTGGCATGAAATGCTGCCGTATGCTCTGCACGCGTATCGTACCAACATACGATCAAGCACAGGGGCAACTCCTTTTTCATTGGTATATGGAATGGAAGCCGTATCTCCTATAGAGGTTGAAATCCCTTCGCTCAGAGTTTTGATGGAAGCTGAGCTGGAAGAATCTGAATGGGTGAAAGCTCGATATGAGCAATTGAACATGATCGAAGAGAAGAGGCTTACAGCCATTTGCCACGGCCAGTTGTATCAAAGCAGAATGGCTAGGGCTTTTAATAAGAAAGTTCGCCCTAGAGATTTTCATCCAGGAGATTTGGTTCTGAAGAAAATTCTCCCTAATCAAGAGGACACACGGGGAAAGTGGGCTCCAAGTTATGAGGGTCCTTACATTGTTAAACATGCATTCTCAGGTGGAGCGTTGATTTTGCAAAACATGGAGGGACAAGAATTGCCTAAACCAATCAACAGTGATGCAGTTAAAAGATTTTATGCCTAAAGCAGATACTTAAAAAGCCCGTTAGGTCGAAAACTCGAAAGAGCGACCTAAGCAAAAGTTAGGGCAAGGCAAAAAGGAAAAGCCTGTTAGGACGAAAACTCGAAAGAGTGACCTAAGCAAAAATTAGGGCAAAACAGCAAAACAAAAGAGCTCGCTTGGCTGAAAACTCGAGAGAGCGGCCTAGGCAAAAGTTAGAGCAGAAAAGATAAGCATCTTCGCTGGCAACTGAAACTGGGGCAATTTTTGATAGTCCAGCGAACCAAGCAGATAAGGGCTGAAACTGGGGCAATTTTGAAAAAGAATTTGAAGACATATCGTCGGATATCATGGCTATGGTGTTCAACTTGCTTTAAGAAGTCAATTGATTGAGCCACCAAGAACCTAAACTGGGGCAAAAATTTTGTGTCTCCCAAAATTTTATCTTTCGCATTTCTGTTATTCAAAGCATTTTGTCATCTAATACACCAAACAATGAAATGCCCATTCAGTTGATCCCTCTACCTTCCCTTTGAATGCATGTTTATTCATAATGTCTCAAGCAGGATAAATTTAAGCTTCAATTACGCAATCTAACAACGTTTACAGCGATACATCAATGATTAGCATCCCGATCCAGAAACTGCAGCTAAGCTTGACAGAAAAGTAATCAACCTTCTGAAAAGGAAATGGGAGAAGAATAAAAATGAGCAAGGTCACAGAAGAAAACAAAGTCTTGATTGTGCCAGAAGGTCCAATGCTAGCATTGTGAGTTTGATCGGTTAAAGTTCCCCTCGAGGCTTGCTCAATTGAGTTACGGTTAGTTTTTCAATATTGTATAAACTGAAGGTGGATAATTCAAGGCTTTGTGCATATGATTTGAAAAATGGAAAAGACTGTTTCTTTTCCAATTTACATTTTCAGTCGGCCTCAGTTGCCAATTTACATTCCCAAGTCGGCCTCAACTGCCAATTTACATTTTCAGTCGGCCTTAGATGCCAATTTACATTTTCAGTCGGCCTCAGCTGCCGATTTACATTTCAAGTCGGCCTCAGTTGCCAATTTACATTTTCAGTCGGCCTCAGATGCCATTTTACGTTTTCAAGTCGGCCTCAGATGCCAATTTACATTTCAAGTCGGCCTCAGATGCCAATTTATGTTTTCAAGTTGGCCTCAGATGCCAATTTACATTTCAAGTCGGCCTCAGATGCCAATTTATGTTTTCAAGTTGGCCTCAGATGCCAATTTACATTTCAAGTCGGCCTCAGATGCCATTTTACATTTTCAGTCGGCCTCAGCTGCCGATTTACATTTCAAGTTGGCCTCAGATGCCAATTTACATTTTCAGTCGGCCTTATTTGCCAATTTACATTTTCAGTCGGCCTCAGATGCCAATTTACATTTTCAGTCGGCCTCAGATGCAAATTACATTTCAAGTCGGCCTCAGATTGCCAAGTTACATTTTAGCTGGCCTCAGATGCCAATTCACGTTTCAAGTCGGCCTTAGCTGCCAATTTACGTTTTCAAGTCGGCCTCAGCTACCATTTTACATTTCAAGTCGGTCTCAGATGCCAATTTTACATTCCAGTCGGCCTCAGATGCCAATTTACGTTTTCAAGTCGGCCTCAGTTGCCAATTTACGTTTTCAGTCGGCCTTAGATGCCAATTTACATTTTCAGTCAGCCTCAGATGCCAATTTACGTTTTCTATCGGCCTCAGTTGCCAATTTACACTTTCAATCGGCCTCAGATGCCATTTTTAGTTTCCAGTTAACCTCAGATTGCCATTTTACATTTCCAGTCAGCCCCTTTGTTGGTTTTAAGTTTCGGTCAGCACCGCCTGCTTTAGAATCTTGCTAGCTTGTGCATTTGCATTTGACTTTCTTATATATGCATATCATCTTGCTGTTTAGATTTCGGTTGTTTATATTTCATGCATTTGTCGAACAAAATCGATGTTCATGTCTTTATTCATTCCTTATGAAGAAAATATAAAACTTAAGTTTTTCATATTCTCTTATAAGAAATGAATAAAGAGGGGCAACTGTGAACAACCGATTTTATTCAATCTTTTAATAATAAAATCAAACAGTTTGCACTTAATTTACCTCTTTTTTTTATTTATAATTTCAGTTATTGTTTATTAAAAATATAAAAAATAAAATAAAATTGAAAAGGAAGCAAAGGAGTTCACGGACTCCTGTCTCCTTGCCTGGCCGACGTGCATGTAGTCACGGGAGAGCCTGGGAATACGAGAAAAGCAGGAAAAATAAAAAATGGATGCAATGATGATGCCCTTGAATTTTTGGTTCCCCTTTCGGCAGAATGGGCAAAAATACAAAGAGAACAAGATAGATAAGGAGAGGGGAGATCATCAGAAAAAAAAAAACATCATCATAGACTAAAAAAAACACTCATCACACGGAGAACCTGCAAAAATTAGAATCTCAGTCCAGCAAATACAATCCAACAAAGAAGGCAAGATCAAGGTAAACAATAGAAGAATTTCATCATCATCATCATCATCAGTTTTTAAAAAAAAAAAAAAAGAGAGAGAGAGGAAGACGCAGGGGGCCACGGCCTCCCTTCACCGCCGCGGCCCCTCCCCTTCAACCCATCATCATCACTCCCCTCTCTTCCAACCGCCACTTTCTTCCATCTTCAACCCATCATCATCCCCTCCAACCACCACATGACCGCTACCTTCCCTCTCCCTTAGCCACCCTCGAATCACCATCATCATCACCGGTCACCATCACCCACCATAACCACCACCGCACTTATCAGACACAACACCATGAACCGCGGCCTCCATCCTCTCTCCAACCGCGGCCACCATCACATCGTCATCCTCCATTTCACTTCAACCAATAACCACCACCGCAACCTTCAAACCCGGCCGCCGCTCACCGTCCAGCCATCTCTACCCCATTTCTCGCGCACCGCCTCCCCCTACACCGACCGTGACGGGCGCTAACGCCTCCTCGCCCGCTCCATCACCACCTCGCACACCTTTAAAGCACCAGATCGCCACCACGCCTCACCACGCCATCGCCGCTTCACGACTTCGAGATCGTGGTTTCCCCCCCTTCAAGTTTGCCCGGCTCACGGCCTTCTCTAGTCTCCCCGTCGTGGTGGTTGGGCTCGACATCGTCACGCCATCGCTTAACCTTCGCGAAGCCATGACCGCCGCACTTCAGGATCTTTCCCCGCCGGCGGTAGCTCAGTCTCGCTTCCCTTACATGTGCGCGCCGGTCTTGGTCTCCACCCCATTTCTCGCGATCTCTGCCTCCCCTTCTCCAGATTTTTCTCAGCCTCTCTCAACTTCTCTCAATCTCATTCCATCTCTCTTTCTCTTCTGTGTGTGCGTGTGTTTATGAGTGTCTCCCGTGAGTGTGTGCGTGTGTATGAGCATGTGAGTGCGTGTGAGAGAACGTGAGAGAGTGCTGTGTATATGCGTGTGTGAGAGTGTATAGGCGCGTGTGTGTGTGAAATAGGGGATTACATGTATAGGTGAGTGGGTGGGATAATAGATTGGGGGAATTGGGGATTTTATTTTATTTTATTTTTAATTATTATTATTTTATCAGGTCTTGTTTTTATTTTGTTGAATAGATTTTAAATTTAAGTTTTGTGGTTGTGTTTGTAAGGTTAGTTTTTTTTATTCCTAGGTTAATTTGCTGGGTTTGACATTTTATAGGTTGGCTTGATTTGAGATTTGATTGTCTAGTTAGTTTTTTTTAGTCTTCGGGTTTGATTTAGTTTAGGCATAAATAAGATTTCTTTTTACTTTGAGTTCATAATAAAAATTTTGACATTTTGATTAAAAAGGGAAAAAGAATATTTGTAATATATTTTCTTTTACTCTTTTATTTGAATGAAATTAGGTAAATTAATTGTAAAAAAAAAGGGTAAATGATTCAATTCTTTTTTTATATTATTATTTCATTTTATTATTTTGGATAAATTTAGTGTTACTGTTTCTATTAATTGAAAAAGAGAGAAAAATAGTAATTAGGACCTTTGTTTTCTTAGTTTAATTTTTTTATATGTTTTGTGGTATGTTTACGTTTATGTTTATGAGTTAATTTTATTTTTATTAATTTTTATTTTTATGTTTTGATTGAATTAATTGCTTGATTATGCTTATTTTACTTTTTTAGTTTAAATATTTTGTGCTTATGTGTTTCGATCAAAATTAATTGTGTAATTGTAATATTTTGTATTTCTAGTTTAATTATTTTACATATTTTGTGTATTTGAGTTTGCAAATTACTTATTTAGTTTAGTTATTTTTGTTTTATGTGTTTTGCTTTAATTAAGTACATAATTATATTTATTCTGTTTCAATTTAATTGTTTTATATGCTCATGTGTTTTACTCGAATTGGTTGCGTATTTGTGTTTATGGGTTTATTTTCATTTTAGTTTTTTTTTTATTTTTTTATGTGTTTTGCTTAAATTGTGTAATTTTATTTTGTTCAACTTAATTAGTTTATGTGTTTGTGTGTTATGCTTAATTCATTTACATTTGTATTTATGATTTGTTTTTTTAGTTTAATTGTTCTATGTTTATGTTTATTTTTATTAGTTTAATTATTTTAAATGTTTATATATTTTATTTAAATTAATTGTGTTTGTGTGTATAAATTTTGTTTTTGTTAGCTTAATTATTTTATGTTATGTTTTTTTTTTGGTTCAAATTAACGGGGTATTTGTTTTTTATGTATTAATTTTGTTGGTTCCTATAAAAGTTAGAATTTTGTCTAAAAGAGAAGTTTTATCCATTTTGGATTCAAAATAAGTACTTGAGTGTTTTATTAAAATTTATTCACTCAATTTAGTAATGATTTGTATTAAAAAGGGGGTTAATTGAGCCGGGACGGTTTGTTAATCTCACATTAGAATGTTTTAGCTGTGGATATTCAAAGTCTTTTTACAAAAAATAGAGTTAATTTAACCGTGACGGTTTGTTAACTTTAAATTTCAGAATATTTTATTGTGATGACTTAATATTCTAAAAATTCTTTTTTCAAAATTAACTTTTCACCACTTAATTTATTTGTAAATAATTTCCCTAATTTTTTTTTCTACGTTATTTATGTATTTTGTTTTATTTATAAGTTTTTTTTTAATAATTTTATTTCAAGATCTTTTATTTAATTTTTGTTATTGTAGATAAAGAGTTAATTTAGCCGTGACGGCTTGTTAACTCGATATTTCGAACATTTGAGTTGTGACAGCTTAATGATTCAAAAATTTCCTTAAAAATGTTTGTTCTCTTTTATTATATTCCTCGCAAATGAAATAAAATAAATGTTTGAAAAAGGTTATTTGTTTAATTTGCACAGTTAATTAAAGGTACCGTCCAAGGACGGGTGTACTAGGGTGCGTGGGATTAAATTCCTGCCCTTCCCTATACATAACCGACTCCCGAACTCAAACTGGTTTCAAAGACTATTCTCTAAAAAATGGGTTTTTCCAACGTTTTCCCAATTTTAAATAAACTTGGTGGCGACTCCATAATTTTCAATAAAAATTTCTTTTTTCGCCGTCCCCGTCGCGATCCCGGTTGCGATAACAAAAAAAATGTATCAAACAATTTTGGATTAGTAGATGATCTAGAGCATATAAACTTTCAATCCAATGGTGAGTTTTGAAAGAAAATTCTTGAATAAAAAGTTATCAAAGCTATAAGATATACAGCAAGTCTTACACCAATATAAATGAATTATTTCTCATATAAAATATATAAATTCTTAATAATAAATCATTTATATAACTATATTCACATAACTCATACTCATACATTACACGAGTACACACACTAGCATATATTATTTAGACATTGGATGATTCATATGCAATTATAAATGTATTATTTAGTTTCTACGAAATAAATATTGCATCTGATTTATCCACGTGCAACGCTTCTAATTTGATTTTTATAGAAAAAACATTACCACTATTTTCCTTATATCTTATATCATCAAAAAAATTTATGAGACTAGTAATTAAAGGTTAAACTTAACACAACTTGATTGGTAAAGAGTTAAAATTTAAGGAGTTACACTTCACAGGAAAAGAAAATGGTTTTTCTAAGCAATTAAGTATTGCATTGTTCGAAGACAACCAATCCATACTAAAGATAATATCTAGTCCTTGTAATGGAAGACATATAAGATTTGCAACATCAGATTGGTTTTCTGAAGGCAATGGGGCAATTTAAGCATGCATGAGAGGACCTTTGTAGGAATTCCCATTTGGTGTCATTATTAAGAAACCATATGATAACTCCGATGTTACTAGTTCTATTTTCTTCACACAATCAATTGAAATAAAAGAGTGTGTGGCTTGATAATCAAATAGTGTAGTTAAAGGAAAATTATTAGTGAGGCACTTACCTTGTATCAGATTTAGGGACAGATTCGCTTCTTTACCACCAAGTGCAAACACTCTTCCCCTGGTTTTAGGTTCTGAGGAAGAATTTGCACCGTTTCTAGCTTTGTAGACTTTGGATATATGTACTAGTTTGCCATAGGTGTAGCACACTTTTGATAGGCGGGTATATTTATCTAGCCTTGTAAAAAATTACAGCAAGTTAGAAAAAGCACCTTTGTACCATGTAAAAGATCCAATGAAGTTACTTAACTCACCCATACATCCAAGAAGGAACTCAATCGATATTCATAGCCATTGATCATCACCAAATTGTATATTCATCATCATAAGAGGTGATTACAAAAATACTATATCATGCATGCCACTCACACTATTCACATCAAAGTGACAAAGGTGGCATGTTTACATACATACTTCATAAAGTCATAATAAAGCAACTTAAGGTATGTAGCACCATTATATTATACTATGAATAAGAAAAAGACTAGAGATGAATATTACATAAAAATTCAAGGTATTACATATTGTATTTCATAGCTAGCTATATAAAGCACTGTGAATGGTCACATTCATTTTTATTATTATTGGCACATATATACCTAACTTCGTTACATATATCCACTCATAAACAACCTCATACACTATCTTATAACTTGACATTCTTTACCGATCTGAAAACAATATGGAAAAAGTGAGATAACAAATCAGCAGGAAAACCAAGATAATAATTCAAATTCTTTAAAAACAAAAAAAAAATGTTATTTTTAGTGGTAACCAAAGTTATGGAAAACTCATTATTTCCATACTTATAAATTCAGAAAATCACTAAAACATTTAAGAGTAAAAACATAGTCTCTAGTTGATAGGTCTCTATGAGGCTTTCCATCCCCTTTTCTCTTAATCTCTATATCAAATGGTGAGCTCACACATAGCAAGGGCGTCCCCATTGCTGTTCTTTTTCTCTTATTCCTCGACCATCTTATATGATCCTCCTAGAGTGTGGGAATTATCTCTTATCTCTTAGAGATCATATTTCTCAAACCATGTTTGCCAACATAGAGGCACAAGCAACATACATAAGAAACCTGGGAATTAGTCAATTTAAAAACTAAATTTATCAAGAACAACATGGGAGGGTGATCATATCTTTTTAACAAACACGTATCAGGCATACTTGAAATTTATGAAAAATATAATTAATTTATATTATTTACTTTTAATTTAAAATTATTTAATTAATTATATGATAAAAAATGAAGTTAACAAAAAGTTATTTACTCTAGGTATCTTAGATTTATAGATAAAGAGTATATATCATCATTATCATCATCTATATTAATCTATTATAGTCAGACTCATTTTAAGAAAAATTTAACACGCGTGGTTTTCAAAGTTATTTAGCTCTAATTATTACAGTTTTTTAAAATGGCATAAATTAATGTTATTTATGTTTTTATTACTTCTAAAAGCACAACCAAACACACCCAATATTGTTATAATTTGTACTTTCATTCCAATAGTTATCACGGCTTAATAAAATATGAGAACATGTGAGACAGGGAAAGCCATGCATATGATGGTCTCTTATACAACATTGTTTTTTGGGTTCTGATTCCTTTTTTTCTTGGACGATTTGAAATAAAAAAGGGTACATTCTAGGGTATTTGACTGGTTAAGCCCAATCTAAACACGATCATAAAGGCCCAAACTTGGTAGGAACTCGTCAAACCTAAAGTTGCTTGCCTGTTCTTGACCCAAAAAACAAAACGGTGTTGCTTCCCTGTTCGACCAAAATCGAAAATAAGGCTGCATACCTTGGACGAGTCATACATATATCACTCCTAACTTCAGTAAAGAATATTCGGGAAGTAACCACCGTAACCGTATGCATTATATTATTTGTTCTGTTTCAATATGATCATTTTTTTTTTTGTAGTTTCAATATAATCATTTAATTTAAAGAGATTAATTTTAATGCTCTATCACTATTGGAAAAGAAATTAAACTGCCATAGGCTTCTATTTGGAATTTATAGTGTGAACTGTTTAATAATAAAAAAAGAGTATTGCTATTTAACACCTAAAAGTGAATGTTCAGTTGGAACACCTACTCAAATTATAAGTGGAGAAAGTTATAGTTGATGGTTGAGTCAATTACATTTTTTATGAACAAAAATTATGAGAGACATTGCTCTCACAATTCTGCAATTCTGTAAAACATAGCAATTAATGTTACTGTCCAATAATTTGTTAGTACATTTACTTTTACTTATATGTCAATATACACTTGTATATATTTATAAAATATTTTTATGTTAACAATGTAATAAAATTAAGAGTAATATAATTTATACACTAAAACTAAGTGCCCATAAATACCCACCCAAATTTTAGGGTGAAAAATACAAAATTTTTCTTCAAATATTGGTTATACAAAACTTAAATGTGATCAGTTGGGTGATGATAGGGATGAAAGACGTTAGAAATACATTTCTCATAACAGTAGACTCTAGCTCAAATCAATTATATTATTTCATCGTCTAAAAATATTATTTCATTATATTATTAAGATAGTTAGATATAATAAATAAATAAAAAAATAGATGTCACTATTATATTTAATAAAAATAAATATTTTAATATATATATATATTATTTCATGTTAGAATATCATTTTGAAATTCAAATAGCAACAAATTATGCCGTATGCAGCTGCGTAAAATCCTACATACATATCTGGCAAAAAAAAAAACAAATCAGACATACACGATTCCCACGATCTCGGGGCCCTCCACTCACCAAAATCCGATCAACAGTGCCATCCGTTTTTATCTCCAGTTCAAAACAAAAGCAAATTCACCCGTTACAGCCCCCAACGAAATTTCTAAATTCCAATCACGGTATTCACCACACCCCGGAAAAAAAAAAAATAAAGCAGCCTTTCCTCCTCCTTTACGCTCTCTCTCTCTCTCTCTCTCTCTCTCTCATAACTTGCAATAGTTTAAATAATTAAACGAAAAGAACCACCAACAGTAAGCACATAGCACCATCGCAAAAGCAGAACACGTAGATCCTTCTCCTCTCTCTCTCTCTCTCTCTCTCTCTCTCACCAACAAACAACAACTTTATTGAATTTGCGGGGAATAAACCGAAAACCAGAGTTGTGAAGGAAGGAATAGATAGAGGGAGATATGGCTGGGTACAGGGCTGATGATGAGTACGACTACCTTTTCAAGCTGGTCCTGATTGGCGATTCGGGTGTGGGCAAATCCAACCTGCTCTCGAGGTTCACCAGGAACGAGTTCAACTTGGAGTCCAAGTCCACCATAGGCGTTGAGTTTGCCACCAAGAGCTTGAATATTGACGGCAAGGTCATCAAGGCTCAGATTTGGGACACTGCTGGCCAGGAAAGGTACCTCTGCCCTTTCTTTTCCATTTTTTTTTTCTTAAAAAATTATTGATGTCTCGGGAGGGTAAGCCTCGACACAATGGTAAGGTTGTTGCTGTCTTATGACGTGAGAGAATAGGTTCAAATCCTGAAAAGAGTCTCTCTGCAAAGCGGGACTAAGGCTGCACACATCTATCCTTTCTGGACCCACCAGGTGGAGCCTGTGCATTGAGCCACCCTTTTTATTTATGCATATGGAGAATCATGTGTATTTGAATTTTTTTTTCCTGTTTTTTGTTTGAGCTGTGGTTGTGACTGTTTGTTGATTTGAAACCCTTGTTTTGTTGCCTTGGTGCTGGTAAAGTATGAACAGTATCTTTTGATTTTTAATGGGTGTCGAATCAGATTTGATGTTCTTCTTTGTTGGGAGTGGACTAGGTGTTTGTTTTTTTTTTAACTTTTTAATCAATAAAAGGAGCAAGAGTTTTTTGTTTGTGATATCTCTTGAGGACCATGGAATAATTGAATGGTATGAATTGTGTATTGTTGATGATTGACCCGAGGTACATATACAAGAGAAAGTTCCTGTAATTGGGGAACTGAAACGTGATAATAGGGAGCTAATTAGGTACAAGGGATTTGACTAGGAGTAGGAACATATCATAACAGATGTGACTAAATCAGTTAAGTTCAAGTATCAATGCTGATTTGGTGGAGTATCTGTGATATCAAGGATATCATTTCTCTTAAGTGATATATCAGCTTAACTATTCTGGTGAGGATGTTGATGCAGAGGTAGAACACTTGAATTTTGGTGGATAAGTATAAGTCATGACACACGGATGGATTTGTATGCTTCAGCTCTCTACTCCACATTAGAGAGATTTTTGCAAAATTATGATCCAAAGGCAAAAATGTGATGAAAATTCATTGTCTCCTAAGGTCAAAAGTAAAGTAAAATAAGATCTTTTAATACTTTCAAATCTTTCAATGGATGGTATATCCTGATCTTTTGTGGTCTCTCATGTCTTCAACAACTTTTCTGTTCCAGATCTCAGTTTTAGTTTTCGATGCTCATCTGGAATTGGAAATTTGGTCACTATTCAGTACTCCTGTTCTGTTATTAATTCTTTGTCATTTTGATTGGTTCTCCTAGTCATGGGAAACCTGCATGCGTGTCTGTGCACATGCAACAAGGAATCAAGGATCAAGGAATAGACAAATATAGAAAAGCTGAACTTATCTCTACTTTTACTTTTCATATTATTACGAAAGTCTGACCTTCTTAAGTACTGACATCATGGAGATTTGAATGTGGGCCTTGGTCCAATTATTTTCTTGGTGATTGTTTGCTTAGGTTCACATTATTCTGGATATAGTGTTCTAGTGGCTGCACATTTCTGATTGGGGTTGTGCTGTGGAGTTTGATGGTCTTCTTTTATGCCTAATAGTAGCATAGGTGATGTTAAATATTAGAAAATCAATTGATCGTGATAGTCCCATGGGAACTTCATTATGTTTTTGCAATTTTTGTGACTTAACTTTTCTGAGCACAAGAATCAATGAAAGAAAAAGTATCCATTGAACCTTTTTGAAGTTTTTTTTTTTTTTTGTATTTTGAAGTGACCATTTTGATTGAGAGCATTGCGACCATCAACATAAAACTTAAAACATATCCTTGTTCACAGTTGCTATCAAAGTGTAATTGCGTCAGCAGAAGGCTGATGATAAAGCTAAAATGTGGAGGGTCTGGTGCAATCCCTTATTGGGAAAATTTATCACTATGAAGTATATCATTTCATGCCAGGAAAGTGCTGATACAGTTTTTGGATGGGTGTTTAAGGTCATTAAGGGATGCACCCTACATTGTAACAGTAGCATTTGTTTCATCCATTATTGTGTCATGCAAATTTTATAGCCTTATGTTTGTGACCAAAACTGAGACTTTCAATTTAGAAGTGCTTGGTTGTTTAAGAGTTTCTCTGGAAAGATGACGTCTCATGTGTCTCATTGAGACTATTGTGTGAATCCACTGTATTGACTTCTTTCTTATTGACTTATTGCAAAGAAGTTGGTATTTCTTTATGCCAAATTCAGGCACAGCCCTGCTTCCCTTAGCGAAACTTCCACTAAGGTATTTTCAGTTTTACTCAAAGTTATGCGTCTACTGGGATGATTTCCCATATTGGTAAATTCTTAATCCATAAAATCTCCAGATGGATTATATTTTTAGACATACTTTCTAATTGGTTAAATTGGAAATGAGCATTTTAGGGATTTAGTGTCTACATTGTATTGATGAGGGTCTTGGTCCCTTTGATTTATCTGCAAATTAATCAGGGCTTTCCTTCTGCACCTTTTTAACTGCATAAGCTGATTGATGAAGACTGAAACTCATTTCACGTTTGCAAATCAATTGATATCAAAGTGATCCTACCATTATGAGTAAATCAGTTGTCCTTAAATTGTAAGCTGTTGCTGTTATGATTTATTCAGGTTTAGGGTTTCTTGTGAGATTTGCCCTTAAGGACCTTCTAATGGCATATCATTTTTAGAGTTAGTCACTTCATCCGAGACAACTGCAAGAGTATAGATAACACAAAGCTGCAATTTATATTTTGGTTTTCCTTGAATTTCGAATTTTCCTTGTAATTAGATATTTTTAACACATACATGTATGGGCAGCCATCAATGACCTCAATATGTCTGCCATTTGCTTGTGCAGATTATAAATTTTTTATATATGGTAATATGTGCTTCATACTGCCTTCAGAATGTGCGCTTCCATCTTGCAAACCTATCTTTACTAACCTTTAATTTGTGTATCCCCACTGTTCTTGTGTTTGATACCTACTTGGTGTGGAGATGGCTAGGATGCAGCCGGTTATTCTTTTATGTGTTTCCTAGCAAAATATTTATCTATATGAGGCACTAGTGTATATATGGAGGATAGAAGGTAGGTATGGTGCCAATCTAGTGCACTGGCTCCCTCTAATGGATAGGAGGTTCCTAACTTGAATTCCTCCTCATGTACAATCAGTGATGTAATATGGCGTAAAGAAGGGGGAAAGACTGAACATGATCAAGAAAATTGTTGGCTTTCCACCTTGGTTTAATTTCATATCTATTCATGGGTAGTCTTCCAAGGAATATTGTTAATTGTTTCAGCCAAACTGTATAATGCTGAGGTTGTTCTAATTTGTGAAGCAGCCTACCCTGATGGTCAACAAGAAAAAGAACGAGGGAAATATGCTAATATAGGAGACTGATTATCATCATAGCTGTATTTTGCAGCTCTTCGACATTTTACATTTTGCGAAGGTGTGTTTGGTTAGAGAGTGAAAATGGGCACAAAAATTTATTAGATGAGTTGCATATGTAAAATTACACATGAAACTTATCTAAGAATTTTTTACCCTCATTTTTAGTCTTCAAACAAATATGCACCCTCTGAAAATAACTTTAGTCAACAACTAGGAAACAGATAGAAAGATAAGCAAAAGTACCAACGATGTAAAATCAAAGATGGCATAAAAAGGAAACTAGTAGAAGTAGAGCTTTTAGTGTTTTTATTTTTTTTGCTCTTAGTTGCTTTTTTATATGTTTTCTTTTCATTTTGAATAAAAATTGATTAAATTACATGGATTTATTTTCAGTATCAATTAATATAGTTTACTAATTGTTGTCTTAAGTGTGTGAACACTAACTCCATGCAAAAATCATATTGTAAAATAGGTCCAATTTGTACCATATCTGAAATGCACAGTAGGTTAATTATGTTATAATTTATAAATTTGCTTAACTCCTTCTATATGTCCATGTGGATTTCTCTTGTAGATTATTGATTAATTATTATTTAAATACCAAACATATCATCTCAAGCTTTTAGTTTTTTTTTTGGCTCTTAGTTGCTTTTTTATATATTTTCTTTTCATTTTGAATAAAAATTGATTAAATTACATGGATTTATTTTCAGTATCGGATTTCTCTTGTAAATTATTGATTAATTATTATTTAAATACCAAACATATCATCTCAAGCTTTTAGGTTTTTTTTTTTATTTTTTGGCTCTTAGTTGCTTTTGTATATTTTCTTTTCATTTTGAATAAAAATTGACTAAATTACATGGATTTATTTTCAGTATCAATTAATATAGTTTACTAATTGTTGTCTTAAGTGTGTGAACAGTAACACTATCCAAAAGTCATACTATTGTAAAATAGGTACAATTTGTACCATATCTGAAATGCATAGTAGGTTGATTATGTTATAATTTATAAATTTGCTTAATTCCTTGTATAAGTCCATGCGGATTTCTCTTGTAGATTATTGATTAATTATTATTTAAATACCAAACATATCATCTCGAGCTACTTAGTTTGTGGAAGTTAACTTTACAAAGTGCAAACGTCGTACATGAAGAGCTTGATGGCATCTTTAATTCTTTTTCCCCTACGTATTTTGGAAACAGAAATATCAGCATTCTATTTGATGAAATGTCAACAGTGAAATTGAGTTGGTACTGAAATTTCTGGTGCATTGTAATTGTAATACAAAGTACAAAGTAATACTGTAAATACTGTATTGAGATGGTTATATATGTGTCTTTATTCCAGTGTCAGCTATTACTTTCAGTAACTGTGTTTTTCTGAAATAGGTACCGAGCCATTACCAGTGCTTACTATCGAGGAGCTGTTGGTGCCTTGCTTGTGTATGACGTAACACGCAGTGCCACATTTGAGAATGCTGGGAGGTGGTTGAGGGAGTTGAGGGATCACACGGACCCCAACATTGTGGTCATGCTTATTGGAAACAAATCAGATCTTCGACACCTTGTCGCTGTCTCAACCGAAGACGGAAAATCTTTTGCAGAGAAGGAGTCTCTTTACTTCATGGAGACTTCTGCTTTGGAATCAACCAATGTTGAAAGTGCATTCACTGAGGTTCTTAGTCAGATATACCGCATAGTGAGCAAGAGAGCGGTTGAGGCTGGCGACAATGCAAGTACTTCATCTGTCCCATCTAAAGGACAGACAATAAATGTGAAAGAGGATTCTTCAATTTTGAAGAGATATGGATGCTGCTCAAATTAGCTGGTTCGTCTGTTGCATGGTGGTTTTTATAGCCTGTGTCAATTTGTAAATGCTTACATGTGAATGGCGAATATCATTCTGTAGAATAAGGCTAGTCTTACATATTGTTTGGATAATGTTTACATGCATCCATATGCAGGATTTATGTTTATGAAACAGTCTTTCCAAAGACATATTTGAAACAAGTCTGTTTACCCAAATTCCATATAGGTGACCTTGGTTTGCAAGATTTTAATGTCTGCTATGCTACAATTATGTTGCAGATGGGTTTAGTTCCCTTTGGTTAAAGTTTTAGAGGACAGTGTGTGCTTGTAAAATTATTTATACAATAAGGATCCCTATTCATGATGAGACTACAAGCGTGGCCATTGCAAGGAATGAAAATTCAGTTTCATCATGGATATGATTCTTTATATACCTCTAGTGTTCTCAATGCTAAGTTTCATTCTTGAGGTTAGTCCTTTTTAATAAATGAAGTGCTCAACGGCCCAAAAGCGAGATGGGAGCAGCAAGTTTAACATAAGACAGTAGCAAGCCATAAAGCAAAACAAAGGCAACGGTCTGCACATGACGGCAGCCGCGAGAAGAAATTCTACAGGGCCGGAACGAAGGTGGTATGTGTATTGCTCCTAAGCCAGAGAATCAACAAGCAAGTTTTGTGTCCAACTCCCAATTCAGATTGAAATTATGAAAAACCAGAGGATTCCGAATTCACCATATAGACGAAACAATACGATCATGGATTTTCACTAAATATGATGAATATATTCAATACTATTGTCCTTTTTCCATTGCTAATTCTTGCAGGTGCCTGGATATGAAGTAATTATGTCACTTAACGTAACAGTCAAGACATGATGACAGTAATAAAAATAGTGTAATTCACGATTTACAATTTTTAAGGAGTAAAAAATTAATTTTTAAATTTTTAGAAGTTAAAGTGATTTACACATAATTTTTGGGATTAAAATTGATATTTAGCCAATTAATTTTAGTTAATTAGTGAAAAATTTTCATCCACACATGCGTAAGATGATTATCTACATCGAGATTAGGATTGGAGCATTGAATGTAACAAAGTATTGAAACTTTAAGGAAACAGATAAAATATCCCCAAAAAATAGGAAAGCTAGCTAGCAAGATTATGGATTCGCGAGTCCTTGGAGAGCAAGCAAGCAAAGGAGAAAAACAAGCGTAATGAGCCAATCAACATGAAGAATTCGTAGGTTGTTAGCAAGATTTATGACATAATTTATTTATAAATAAGAGCCCGAGGCTCAATTGTAGAGGGCATGCAATTTGATGCTCATGCACTAGGTTTCGGTCTCTAAGTCACTTGGCACATGTAATGTGTAAAATGGGCCTAGTAGCACAATTAGTTGAATTGAATTTAGTTAGTAAAATAATAGTATAAATAGATATGTTAGCAGTGGTAATGAATCATCAAATATATGAAAATGTGAATTGTGTTCCTCTCTCTTAAGTTATTCTCTCCTCCATCTCTCTAGAATTCCCTCTAATTCTCTATTCTCCCTCCAATTCTTTCTAATTCCCTATCTCTCTCCCTATCCAAATTCTTACTCCTAACAATGGTGCTTTCATTGGCCACCATGCTCGATTTCCATGGTGGTTTGTTGAACTCAATCTGGGAGCAAACCAGTACAATGAGTGAGTACTATCTTGCATTTATGTGATCTTGAGATATTAATAACTTGCTTTATCAATGGATTGAAATTCATATTCATAGAGAGGTTTTCTTTGAAAATCCTAAATCTATTTTCCATGCTCTTTGCTTAGAAAACTTTTACGAAAAAAAGTTTACAGATCAGATTCAACAAATTCAAGATCAGAGCTCAAGTGGTTCAACACAATTTCATCTACAACAACTTAGAAACAGCATTTCAGCTATTACAAATCAACAACAACAACCATCATGGTTCCAATTTCAGATCCAACATGAACATTTTAGAAATCTAGATCAAAGATGGAGATCAACCACAAAGTTCATAACAGAAACACTCATAAATGCAAATTCAATAGAAGGAGAAGGACGTTGCGCTTTAGTTGTAGACAGATTTTACCGATAAATTTTTTTCGTTGATATTTTCGACGGATTTACCGACGGAAAATGAGAAAATTCGAGATTTTTTTTTTTTGGTTTCAGTCATTACTGATGGAAAAATCCGTTGGTAAATTTGGCACCAACCAGAAATGAATATGGCACGCTAATTACTGATGGATTTTTCCGTAAGTAAATATTATGAATTAATTTTAAAGTTGAAATTAATTTTACCGATGGATTTTTCTATCGGTAATTTTTTAAGAAAAAAATTAAATTTTTGAAATTAAATCGACGGAAAAATCCGTCAGTAACTTTTATTAATTTTTTTTTTAAATAATTATCGATCGACGGATTTTTCCATCGGTAAAATTAATTTCTCCATAGAAAATACTTACCGACGGAAAAATCTGTCGGTACAGGTTAAAAGACATTTTTGGAAAAAAAAAGGAAAAAAAAGTATATTTTTTCAGATTACTGGCGGATTTATTCCGTCGGAAATTCAAAAATCCGCCGGTAATCTTGTTTAAAGAATTGATGCGGACTCTCTTTCTCTCCATCTCATACATGCACATTGTAACGCCCCAATTTTTACTGTAATTTTTTACTGTCATTAGAAATTACTCAATTACCGAATTACCGTAGGTAATTATTACATAAGATTTGAGGCCGAACAATCCTCAATAAAGGAATATCACATTAGAAGAGAGGTTAGGAACGATTCATGGGAGAGTCGCAAATCGGGAATTTCAATGACGTATAAAATGACCAATATGCTCCTGAAGTTATTTTACTCAGAAAATGAGGATCGTGGGCCCCACCTATTCTCAAGGGGATATTTTGAGGATAATAAGGGATTGTTTGTGCTATGTGTGTTAATAGAGCAGAAGGATCTCAATTTTGAGTTAGATCTTGAAATGACCAGCACGCCATGCGCTATTTTAACTCTGATGTGCATGCCGACTGAGCCCGAACCTCACTAAAATGTTTTAAAATGTGTTTTTAAGCCATGATTAACCATTGGTTAAGCTGGGGTGGCCTCAGCGCTTTTAAGTGAAAGTACGATTTTGCCCTGTTTTTGGCGAGTTTGCGAATTTTGGGATTTTTGATTCAGTATAATCGAAACCTAAGCAATATTAGGCTCAAATTAAAGCTTATTAAATTCTAAATATTAATCTAGAGTCAAAATTATGTATTTAGATTGATTTGGACCCAAAATTGCTCAAAAACACCCAAATTGCTTACTAATTCACTTAAGCCCTTAACCGTAAATTCTCTAAATTACATGAATACCTTGCCTACACCTAAATAATGCATGGAACACACAAATTTCACTTCTTTGGGCTGTAATGGACGAAATTATTGATGCCATTATGCAGCTGAATTATTGCCAAAAGTTGTACTAAAACAAAATGCCAAAATGTCACCATAAGAGACATAATTCCTTAATTTCATACAACTTTGTCTAAAATGATTTTTCCTCACTTATTTCTCCTGCAAAATTCCGTCTACTACCTCATCATTTTGGCCAATTAGAAGCCTCAAAATCTTCTATAAATAGGCTTGCTTGAGTGGTCTTGGAATGCTTGGTTCATAACTAGTTTTTAGGAGCACCAAAAACTTTCTTTCTTCCTCCTCTTTGGCTGAATTCTTTCTTCAATTTTTTCAAAGAGATTTTGTTTCATTTCACTTCAAGAAACCAAGTTCTCTTCCTCTTCTTCAACTCAGATTAGGTAGGGAGTAGTTTCTAAATTTATTTCTATGCTTTGAGGAGTTGTGTTTTTAGCTCAAAATGATGATATTATGAACTTACCTTAGCTTTTCATTTTGGTTTTCCTCTTCAATTTTTCTTTAACCAATTCAACCATATGGCCTAGGTGGAACTAAGATGATGGCTTGATGATGAGGACCTTGAGGGTGGGTTGTAAATCCATCACAAGTTAGGCCTCTAAAGCTTGAAAATTCCACTTGATGCAAAACTTTAAAGAATAATGTTTTATGATGCTAAAACAAAGATTTTTAGTTTAGAATTTGAAAGATGTATTTTCCTTTTATGTTTTATTTCTTGTTAAGATATGTATTGGGTTGAATTTATAATTCTTTTAAAGTCTTGGAGGAGCTCTAGTAAAGAAACAAAATGAATTTGCATCCATGATTAAGTTTATGCTTTGCATAACCATGTTTACCTTCTATGTCATCACTAAATTTTCAAGAATGAATAAATGAACTTGCATTTCTCATGTTTAAATTCCAAGCTTGTATTTCATGTTTATGTTTCAAGTCATCACTTAATCTTTCAAGATAATAAAGAGGTTGCATCTCATATTTAATTTATGCTCTTACTATATTTTATAATGGCTAAAAGAATCAACGCATGGCATGTTTATTTTATGCCATCACCTAAAGATCCTAGAGCTCAAAGACTTGCCCATGTATCACAAGCAAAGAAATATGATTATTGGAGTTAAAGAATTTATTCTTTAAAAAGTCTTGAGATTGAAGCTTAAAAAGATGTAATAATAATTCTCTTCTCCCTCTACTGGTCCTGTGCGGACTACCGCCGCTCCGGTTTCTTAATATTCTCTTCTCCCTCTATCGGTCTGTGCGGATTACCGCGCTCCGATTTCTTGTATCATGTTTATATTTCAAGTTCTTGCATCATGTTTAATTTTCAAGTCATCACCTTAAATCTTAAAGATAAAGAAATGGAATGGCATATCATGTTTATGATTCCAAGCTATCACCTTATAAAGATAAGATTAAAATAAGGTTGCATAGCATGTTTATAATTCTAAGATGTCACCTAAATCTCTAAAGCTCAAGACTTACTCCTTTTATCTTAAGTGAGAAGTTTAATTGTGAAGATCCTCCCAAATTTGACAAAAGAACTAGTTTCTAAATGAGTTTTAAGGCTTTGCAAAGATTTTACGGGAGACTAGTATTTTATATGCACTTAAAATATGATTCTATGTAATTGCATGAGGTTCATGATTCGCCACGATCCGAGTTTAGTATCAATGTGTGATAATGATTTGATATGATTGAAGTTGTGATAATTATGGTTTATTGTTAAGAGAATGATTCATAATTGGTTTAGTAACTAATTAGTTCTATAATTGATAATTCTATGTAAGGATTAGATGCTTATTAAGTACTTGATATCATTGAATGATTTCCTGGCTTGCATGTTATAGTTGCTGTTGCAAATAATGAGAATGCTTATACATGAAATGTTCTTTATTATGTAAAATTTACCTTTGTTGCTAGAAGAAAGTGTATCATTGTAAAAGTGTAATTTGGAAAGGTTCGCTAAGGAAAGACTTGGTATTTAAGCGTGTCCATTGTGACCCACCTCTCTTTCCTGGGAATCTCCCACATGCATGATTACAGTTGATATATATTATTCTAGCTTAAGACTATAAATGAGAAAATGTTATGATGTTTATGAATTATATTGTGATATAACATGCAAAGATTTAATGGTGACTTAAACTTATAAGAAAATGATCCCTTGGAACCATCAGACTATAGGTGGTGAAAATGTGATTTTAGCCCCCTAACCCGTTCTCTCAAAAGGGTAGAGTCGGGACTTTAGCTTATCAAAAGGGATAAGTATATGCTAGTGACGACTAGTAAAGTATGAGCTCATAACCTAAATTACTCCCAAAAGGGTGGAGTATAGGGTGGCCCAAGGAAAATAATGATGATGATAAGATTTTAAGTCACCTAAGGCACTAAAGAAATGAAATATGTGCACTGTGTCCATGTGTAGCTAATATTATATGACGTTCTTTTATGCATGTTATTTTGATAATGATGATGAGGAATACGATGTAATGATAAAGGAAAAGTTCATTGTAAACATGACATGTTAAGAATATGATGCATTATAAGACGCATGATTAAAAATTGATGAACCTCGGTTAAGTATTTGTCCGAACTTAAAATGAATCTTTGCATGCTCACTATTTTAGAATAATCCCGAGGTTCCTGGGGACTTTGATGATGACACGGTAGAAGGAGGTACCCTACTGAGAATTCTTTAGCAAGATTCTCACTCCCTTTTCTTTATTTCCGTCATTGTCTCCAGATTCAAATGGCGACATTCGTCCTGTTCGTTGATACCCCTACTTGGGAATTCCACTATGATCCGGTGCATCGCGCGTATCATTTTGAAGGGAGGTGCGCAGTTCGTGTTTTTATTTACATAGGTCGTCCATTTGCACATCCTGTCCCTAGTTATCGATTTTCTCCTACTTCTCCCTATGGCGATGAAATGGTTTTCGAACATGCACGTCCACTTGATGAAAGGATGTTACGTTCTTATCCCGCTTCATCTGCTGTCCATGGATTTTCAGAGTATGTTGCCGAGACGAGATATTCGAAACTGATCCTTCAGAGGACACTCCTACTCATGTATATTACGAGAGCTCGCTCCTACTCCCACACGTATAAGAGAGGGTAGTGAGGAAACAGCTTGTTCACCGAGGTTAGCGAGAAGGCCGTCCATGCGACCCGACTGGTGCATCTCGTGTGTCCCTCCCGAGCGAGCTCATCAGTGGATCGGATTTATTCCCCCATTTCCAGGACAGTGGCTATAGAAGGTTCTTAGTAGATTTATGTGTGTTCATGCACCCTAGTTTTAGGATAACCTTCCCGGCTTATGGAGTTATCTAGTTTAGGGGCATGTATTTCCTTACGTATATTTTTCTTTTATGGGTTTGCATAAGATAATGATGTATGAACATAACCCACCCTTTGAGTGAGGTTATTGTATGTAAATATATGCTATAATGTGTTTATGGATGTTATATGATGGAGCCTAAGTGATATGATGTGATATATTCTTAAACGTCTTATTATACTCCGCTTACTCGTTCACGTTGTACTCGGCTCACGTTTTCAATTATGTGTTTAAAAAAAAAAAGGCTCGTAATTTCACTAAGTATTTTCAAATTATGAAGAAAGAACCAAAGCAAGGAGTAAAGTCTAGTCATTAATCAGATTCAACCTAGGTGTATCTGGTTAATTACTAGGGTGTTACACACATACACCCACTTGGGTTTACTCAAAAAGTGAGAATGAAATTGAGGGGGAGAGAAAGCGTGAGTGAGAGACAGAGAGCAAGGGAGTGAGAGGGAAAGAGAGATAGAGAGCGAGAGAAAGGGGGAAAGAGAGGGAAATCCGGCGGGCTGGGTCCGGCGGAGCCATGGCACCATGGGAGGAGGCGCAGTGGCTGGGCGGTGCTTGTGAAGGAGAGAAATGGAAGTCCTTAGGCTGAGGTCGTGGCAACTCTAGTGGTGGCTTTAAAGCAGGCTGATTCGCGAAGCTTGCGATGGTGGTGGACGCGGCGCGGCCAGGTGGAAGCCGATCGGTGATGGCTTTGAGCTTGGTGGCTCACAGTCGGGTAAAAGGAAGAGGCAGAGGTTCCTGGTTGTAGCTTAGCGCTGTGGTTTGGGTGGTCTGTGAAGGGGCCATTTTGGTTCACCAGGTGAGCGGCGGAGAGGTTGCTAGAGGTAGCAGGGGAGGCAGCGCAAGGGGGCTATTTCGCGTGGTCCCAGCGGAGGGTGAGGACTGACCCAGGTAGCGGCACTGCTCGGGGATGGCAGCCATGGCTTCGCTCCCTTTTTCCTCTCCTTTATTTTTTTTGTTTGTGAAGGTTTGATTCTTGGCTATAATTTTTGTTTATGTTTGGAAATAGAATTGCTTGGTTAATGATTGTTAGGACCTGCTGTGTTTTGATTTGCAATTGTATTGATGATTATGAAAATGGTGGTCGTTGATGGAGTTTTGGTTTGAAATGGTGGTATTTGTTGGCGGAGGATAGTGGCTTGACTGTGATGGTATTCTAGTAAGGGTTATGATGGGTATGATTTTTAGTTTTTCATCTTTGTGTTGTTGGTTTCTCTTTTGGTGGGAATGTTGCTATTGTTTGTTGTCACTTTTGGTTGTGATTGGGGGATTGGAATTTATGTATTAGTTTAGAGGTGGTTACAGTTATGGTATGGGGAGAATGATGATGTTGATGAGCTAACAAAAAGGAAGAATAATGCTTAATATTGCTTCTATCTTTGATATTTTTCGTTGATGCTTCCTCCTGATCATCTGATGGAGGGGTGAAGCTGTATTGGGGCATTGCAGCTGATAGATCTATTGTGATCTCTGATGATCTAGAAGTCATAGAAGAGGGTTGTGCCAAATCTTTTGCTCCTTTTCCAACAGGTAACGTTCTTTTGCTAAGAAACTTGTTGAATTTGAGCCCTGATGTTGATGAGGTCCCTCAGCAGAAATTGCTTTCGCTGGTTGCTGAACTTTTAATTGATTCAAATAATAATGTGAATGTAAGGAATGCTATGTTGCTGGTTATGTTGAAAATCGACAACATAATATAGCTAATGCAATTGAGTTGGTCCCTAGGCTTGCTACTAGGATTGATGTGAATATAAAGTTCAGGAGGTCAGTTCTGCGTATTTATTAGGCAGTTATGTGCATCCATAATCAATTATGAAGTTTTTGAATTAAAAAATTGCATAGTAATTACAGAATAGATGATTTTGAGTTCATTCCAGAGTGTTTGATATTTGATCTGCTGGATATCCCTTTGTATCGTGGTTGGATAGTTCTAAATACATTCTATTAAAATCTCTGCAATTTGTTCATGCCATCGATTGGCTACTCACCTGGTATCAAAAGCTTATTTTATGTTCTTTTGGCAAGAACACGGATGCAAGACAAACAGGTTGGGGGTCAACTTTATTTCTTGATGTGCAACAAATTCGAATTTTATTTTTCTTTTTTGCTACTCACTTGTAAGAATGACCAATAGTTAGAAGATTTTACATGTATTCTACATAGCTAAATTTATTTTGGCCATATTATTGATGTTTTCCTTATGCGTGTTTTGGCTAAAACCATTAGATCATAGTTAAATTATAAATTTATTTTACTTGTGTCAAAATAGCTAATCATTTTATCTTTTCGCTTTAACATTTGGAAGTTATGCATACTTAAGAACTACACACTACTTTCCGGCCTTCCTCTTGGCTCTTAAAAACTATAGTTGTAGCTTATAACTTAACTGTAAATGAATTTCAAATCATGTTTTAGAATCATAGTACATAATTTGCAATCTTTTTTGTTTCCTTGGAATTTGTGTGATTTGACATTTTTTTGTATCATGTGTTTGATATGTATTGATGTTCATTTTTATTCTATGTATAGGTGAAACAAATAGTGGTGACCACTCTAGTTGAATCTGGCATGAATCTTTCAGATGATGTGATTGAAAGTATGATTGAGGAGATTAGTTTCTTCATTTGTGATTGTTTGTACAATTTGTAGCTAGTCCAATTTTGTGGATTGTTTTATGAGTTACCTTGGTTTTGTAGATGTTGATTTGATGACATTGGCATTGGCCATTTTCTTTATTTATTATATGTTGACTTTTTATATTTATGTTTATAGACTTTCTTACATTTACATTTATTTTATATTTTGAACTTAAATTTGTTGCGTTTTTTATTTATTAAGAATTTTTTTATAATTTATTATTATTAAATATATTTTATATATTTATAATTGGTGTTATAAAAAATAAGCTTTTAAATAATTAGGTAATAATCAAATTACAATACATTTATATACAAAAAAAAAAATATCGATGGATTTTTTCGTTGATAATATAAATACAAAAAAATTAAAAATTATCGACGGAAAAATCTGTTAGTAAAATAAAATACAAATTTAAAAATGTAAAATTCAATAATTACTGACGAAAAAATCCGTTAGTAAAATTCGGATATTAAAAAAATGCAAATTAAATTAAAAATTACCGATGAAAAAATCTATCGCAAACTAAAACAAAAATTTTAAAATGTAATATTCAATAATTACTGACGGATTTTTTTGTTAGTAAAATTCAGATATTTAAAAAATACAAATTAAATTAAAAATTACTCATGAATAAATCCGTCAGTAATAATATAAATTCCGTTGGTAATTATTAACCTATGATAAATTTGTTGACGAATTGTGTCAGCGCATTACCGACGGATTGTTAAAAAACCCGTCGGTAATTCTATTGGTAAAAGTTATTGAAGGATTTTTTCCGTCGATACTAATTTCTGACTGCGTTATTACCTATGGTCAAAATCCATGCAAAAATCCATAGAAAATGAATTTTCTGTCCGTAATAGTAAAAATCTGTCGGAAAAATCCGTCGGCAGCATTTTTTCTCGTAGTGGATAGTGGTATTCCGAATTGAAGCTTCAACGATCTAAGCCCATGCATGGTGGTAGCAACCGTATCGAACCTGCTCACAGTGGAGGTGTCATCCAGCAGCGGAGATGAGGCAGTGGAGAAGGGGATTCCAACGGTGACGAAGCTTTATATGAAGGAGGCAGATCGGACGATGGAAAGGCGATGATGACCTGACGGCGGTCGGTGTGGCCCCTCATCTCTTCAGTGGCGGGGACTCACGCAGCCTTGATCGAAGCACCACCAGCAGTGTCGAGAATGAGAAGGATGAGGGAAAGAGGTCGAGCAGTGAAGCTTCTCATGTACGCGGCAGCCAGCGAGGGTCTCGGCTGGTGGAGGTGGGTGGAGCTGCGGGGAATCCGGTGCCACAAGCAGCGTCGGAGGATGGAGCATGGCGTCGCGTTGGAGGGCACCGTGAAGGAGAAACACCTTGGCTCTTGCGACAATGGTGGTTCAACAAGGATGCCTCAACCACGCTCGACAAAGGCACGTTTGTGGCTGGGTGACCGGCAACAGTGGCAACGCTACCTTGGTTTTGCCAGAGAAGCTTCTGGAATAGTGATAGGGTTGATGGAGCATTGGGGCTCAATGTGCAAGAGATGGTCCCTACCTTATTGGGCCTAACCCATTTCTGCAACCAGCCTTGCATTTCTTTGAAGGAAATTGAATTTTTGAGTTTCACAAACCAAGGCCAACCTGATTCAATTTGTGAGGACAAGTAGGGGTATTGGGTCATGGCTAATGGGCTTAATTTCAAGCAATGGGACCCTAGTGGCATTTTATTTTTCAGAAGTAGAATAATAATAATAATATTATTATTATTATTTTTGGATTATTAATTGTTGTTTTCGTTGTAATTAGGTCCTCTAAGTGCATTTTTTACACCAACCTTGAGGGCAAGGTTGTCTTTAAGGAGAAAGTAATGTAATGTGTAAAATGGGCCTAGTAGCCCAATTAGTTGAATTGAGTTTAGTTAGTAAAAGAATAGTATAAATAGGTATGTTAACAATTGTAATGAATCATCCAATATATGAAAATGTGAATTGTGTTCCCCTCTCTTAGATCATTCTCTCCTCCATCTCTCTAGAATTCCCTCTAATTCTCTATTCTCCCTCCAATTCTTTCTAATTCCCTATCTCTCTCCCTATCCAAATTCTTACTCCTAACAGCACATATGGAGCAATCAACTTTAGTTTAAGAGTGAGGATTGTTTCATTTAACTTTAATTAATACAATTTGTCTTTCCTTGTCAAAATTTACACTATTTTGTTTATTGTCTTTATGCATTTGTTTTTTAGAGTGTATTCATGAGTTTGGTTTAAAGGGGAAAAAGAGGGAAGAGAATTATTTAAGGAGATTTGAATGAGTTCGTGAGTTTTATTTTTCGAAAAGGAAGATATTTGCTAACCCTCCAAAATCCATATTTTGTAATTCCCCTAACTTTGAGGGATTTTAAATCGATTATTATTTAATTTACTATATTATCCCTATTAAAATATTAAAATACTATTTATACCAATATTAATATAAAGCATATTAACTACACTAAATTAATTTAATGAAGGATAAATTGTAAAAATACATTATAAACTTTCCATTTCTTTTCCCTTATCCATTTTAAACTTGTTAACAAAGTTGGTTAAAATCCTTAGTATAAAGTCTTCTATCTTCCTAGCTCATCGCTTCTTTTGTTGCGCCAATTTCGGTACATCATTGCAACTATAATTCATTTAAATTTTTTTAGTGTTTTCCATCTATAAATATGAGATGATGGGACAACTTCTTTATGCAGATTATTTCCTGATTATTTTTCCTATTACTGTGCATTTCTTTTTCAAGTATTTGGCATTACCAGGTCGGCTACCACTCTATTTGACTCTCTCTCCTTAATATTTCTCCTGAAAAAATAACATGGAAAATTGTTATTTGTGTCATTAGATTGTGAACTGCTCCAAGATACAATCATCATGGTGAAATTAATAGCATTGAAATGGTGTTGACGAAAAGAGGTAAAGTCAATTTTTTATTCATCACTTAAAAATCTTATTAAGTGTTCTGATTTGAACTTGATGATTTCATTTTCCATTTATTTGTTGGTTGCACGTTTGGGTTATTACCTCCCAATTCTTTTCTGATTGTTTGATAATTTTTCAAAGGTATAATGATTCATGGTCATATTAAGGGTTATTTCATTATCGTCTTCCTTTTCTAGGACAGTAGTGTTAAACACTTCTTCTTCTTCTTCTTCAAACCTGACAATGTAAAATTTTTTGTTGCCATTCTTCATAATGATGATTCTATATTTCTTAATGGAGAATAGATCCTTTCATGTGTAAATCACACTTAAGAGGGTCATGTTCTAATCCGAACCCTTGATTCTTTAATTAAAAATGAATGAAAAAGTACATTAAAAAAAATAAAGGGTGAAAATTAGTACATGATCCTCTTATGTGTAATTTACACTTAAGAGGATCCACTCCCATCTTAATAGGATAACTCTCAAACGTTTAGGTCTTCTAGGGTGTCTCAATCTATTAAGTTATCTAATAATTTTAGTAAGGTATTGACGAACTTTAATGTGATTACTGTATGTTTTGGTATTTCATATTCTAATCATATTATTTCATTTGAAATAGGATTCAATTTCTATTCTTGGAGATAACTTCCATTCTAATGAAGATTTGATGGCACCTGCCAAGCGAAGCATTAGGGATATAATATCTAAATCTGATGGATGCTCTTTCGGTAGCCCACATGTTGAAACCAGTATGTCCACCACCAAGCTTCAAAAGCAAATTAAAGTTGAAAAAGAGTGCTGTAATGCGTTGGATGAGTGAAACATTGATGTTTAGATGCTAACTCCTTTTGGAATTTCTTATATTTTGCAAGTTGTTATTGTGCTTCTAGGTTTTCATTTTGTCATCGTTTTTGGTCTATGAACAATTGCAGTTTTAGCAATTTGAAGTAGTTAATCAATATAATATTGAGCTCATTTTCGAATCAAAGAGCTATTTATATATTGCCATTTCACATCTTTCCTTTTGTAGTTCTAGCTTCAAATTTTTTAACTTAAAATTCAAAATTATATAAAAAACACAAAAACAGAGAAAGGATTAGCACTTACAACAGGATTAAGGAATTAATCCTTAATGTACAAGACAAAAGCACAAAGGGGCATTGGATCAAAATAGGAATAAAAAAGTTTAAAAAGGGAAAAATTGAGGAAAATGTGGCTATGCATCAAAGAGATCATTGGGGGAAACAATAGAAGATTGCATTCTTTGTTTGCTTTATGCAATGTGGCATTGCAGGAACAAAGTTATTTTTGAGGAGAGGGAGATAAATGTAGACAAAATCATTATAATTTTTGTTCTCTGGTTTAACCACGGCTATTGATGTGAATGGACGGTTAATCGAGAGTTTCCAATCCTAGAATGAGATTTGTGCTATCAAGTGTTGCTATAGATGAATATCCCGCAATTATAGGAGTTATATAGAGTTAGGCGATTATTGATATTGTGAATAATAAAGGATCAATTACTACTATGGTGCTACTCGTGTGCTTTTGTTTTCTCAAATTAATTATACGTGTGACGCATCCTTATTGAGTCGCAGAAAAAAATTGAGAACTCCGGGCTCCATTATGGCTTATGAGGTGTCAGGATTTTCAAGTTTCTGATGAGGCATCAACAAAGAATTTGCTGTCCAAGACCAAAACGAAAAAATCTCCATTAGCAAAACTGAAATTTTGTGAACGACCCAAAGAAAACAATAATAGAATTTGTTTAGTATTTTCTAAATGAAAGTTTTTTTTGGTTCCATGACCAAGAGTATTCATCGTCGATCACAGTGATTAATCCTCGCACCGACTTGTTAGGCATCTCGAACGGTGGGACAACTGGCTTGGAGTTTGAAAGTAAATGAAATTTTGCTTAGTTTCATCACACACACACACACACACACACATATATATATATATATATATATATATATATATATATTGTTAGCTTCAAGAAAAGGATTCGATTATATATATTTAGAGTAATGTTATGTATACAATAAATGTACGCCATATATCTTACTATCGTTAGATGTGATGAGTGGTCCCCGTTCATTCAACTCACTGATCACATTTAATGATGATAAAATCTATATTGTACATTTGTTGCATAGGCAAATTCTTATGTGGTCTCTTTTCAGTTTGAGACCACATGATGACTCTTAATAGAAAAAGAATATAGGACAAAATTATAATTTTAAAAGTTGGTTTAATGATAGACATCAATGTATTTTTTAGTCAAAGTGAAAACGGGAATAATGAAAAATTAAAGGAGCCCTGAAATAAAAAAAAAAAAAACATCATCTGCAGAAACTTGACCCAGTTCAGAGAAAAAATGTGTTCCTCACACCACGAACAGCTACATTAGTGGTTATGAGTGATGGATTCATGAGATCCAAGAAAAACAACGTCACTATTAACCCAGCCTCTCTCTCTTCTTTGTTGGTTGTTGCTGTAACATCTCCCTCTTCTTGCTATTTCGATTCTGTGAGTGAGGGCTCAATATCTGAAGCAACGGGTTGCATGCTGAAGTGTCTTCCCTCCCCCTTTGCATTGTCCACAAAAAATGTTAAAATCACCAACAAAATCACCCCACTTTGCTCCCACACGGTGCCATCATTCCCTCATTTCCTCTCACTTCATCAACAACAATGTAGACTGAGGAGCACTGCACGAGGAGAACTTGTTCGCCATCTTGGTTGCAAGCAGAATCCACAGAGAGGAAGGGGGTGATTCTGAAGGTTTGTTGGCGTTGGGCAAACATGTGGGCAATCTGTCATTTCCTAATTTTTCCAATCAAAATTAATCTCTTGCTAATGATCGACAAATCTATGTACATAATAAATGATAAATGATGGGGTCAAGGCACAATCCTGGTATTTTATTTGTCATATTTATAAAGGTTACATTTACAATATTAAGAAGAACCAATTCATCTCAACCATTGGAATTGATTTTCGAAGGTCCAGATTCAGTCATCACCGTGGTGACAAAGTTATTGTTCCCATATAAGAGAGTGCCTTATTATATAATTTTATTGTACAAATAATATAATTCATATATTTATGTAAACATTGATTTGATACAAATAGGAAATAGATATGTAAAAATAATTTATATAAATGCCAATTGTGATTAATTGAGTTTTGAAGTACACCAAACGTTCCAGCTAGTTTAGTGCAATCATATTATTTCCAATACATGGGGAAGTGGCTATTGCCAATTCTAAATGTCTAGTGCCACTCCCACTATAAATTTTTTTTGCTTGATTGGTCTAGGATACCCTTCTTCTTATGTTCTAACTTGTCCATTATTAATCATGATTTTTTTTTTTTTGTTTTCAAAACTAATTGAATCTTAATTATTTATTATCACTCTTTATTTATTATTGTCATTTTTTATATTTCTAAATACATTTAATTAAAGTTTATTTGATATTTTTAATATATTACTACTATGATATTTTAAATTTATATTTAAGAATATTATTAATTAATACTAAACATAGAAATTAACTGTAAGTAAACTTTTAGCATAACATAAAAAATTTCTAACTTAAGTCTAACGTTTAACTTGAATTAAATAAACACAGTGAAAGAAAATTTAATCAAATATAAAATGTACAACTTTTTTCAAGACATATTTGCGAAACATTACAAGAAACGCGTGGTATTCTGACGACTTTACCGACGAGTTTTTTGATGGTCACCAATTTTACTGATGGCCTTACCAACGGGTACGGAGCCATCGGTGACGAGGTTGTTGATGAATATTACCGACAATATGGGAAAACCCATCGGTTATTATCGACTCTTTTACCGACAAACATATGGATTAATAGTGTCGATACAATTAAATAAAAGGCGTCAGCACATCCGTCAGAGACATAATTTTACCGATGGTTATTATTTTATTCAATTTGATTTTTTTTTTATTTTTACCGATGGGTTTACCGACAATTTTTTATTTTTTTTTCAATTTTATTATAAATAAATAATCCATATTAAGAAACGGCTATACCCGTTGGTAATAAATAATTTTTTTAAAAATAATTTTCCTTTTACCAATTTATTAATTATATATTTATTTATATATAATTACCTAATTATCAATTAAAATGATATTAAATAAGAAAATAATAAATTGATAAAAAGAATAAATTAAATTGATTAAATAAAATATCAAATTATGACAATTAAATATACACAAATCATAATAAATGTAAAAAAAAATCAGAATGGAACAAAAATGAAGATAAATAAAAACTAGCTAAAGTCCTGGACGTTGGCATCGTTAGCGGCATCATCATCATCAGAACCATCATCATCATCCGCCCTACCCAATCGTGACTAGCCCTCATTAATGGATAGGAGTGGGACATGGGGGAATGAGGTCTGGGGGAGCGTCTTGCCGGAGTTGGAGGATCCCGAAGCCTGTATGCCCTGGAAGAAGCTCATCACATGTGCAGTGACCTGCTGCTGCATCTTCTAGAACTAAGCCTTCTTCTTCTTCTCTATCTCCTGCTGCTGGAGCTCTAAGGAGAGCTTAAGCTCTCGGATCTCTCCCAACTCTTGCTTTAAAGTTGTCCGGCCTGCCTGTTGCTCCTGGAGCTGCTGAAGGAACTGTGCTTGCTATTCTTACTGCTATTGCTGGACCAACCATGATTGCTGCTTCTGCTGCTACTGGATGAGTTGTGCCTGCTGTTGTAGCTCCTGGTTGAGGGCATACACACACTTTCTTAGGGCATCATCTCTAATAGCTGACCTAGTGGCAGAGGATGGGGATATACTCTCAGGGTAGTACCCCATCCCATACATGCGGCCTTTGTAAGGGCCACCAATCTCCTAGGCCCAGACATCCTCCTCGGTTGGAGGAGGAGGAATGTCAGCATCAGACTCAGTCTCAGCCACTTGGATTTGGTACTGGGTCTGTACCTGCTCCCAGAGGTTGGAAAACTCACGCTGCAAAGGAAAAAAGATAAAACACATTGTAAGTAATAATTATGACAAATGGAAATAATAATAAAAGTTAAGTTATGTACAAATTCAAACTTACAAAGGTCGTCTAGGAGCAAGCATTAACCCAAACCTTTCTAGGCTCATCATCATCCCTTTGCACACCCTTTCGAGTGTGGGTCTCCCAAAATAGCTCACCCTGTGTCAGAGGGCAGCTCAACTCCCTTGCCTGCACAAATAAGCACAATAAAGTCATATACATATAGTATTTGCCACAATTCAAATATAGTAAATATTATTATAAAATTTATAAAGATTAAAAAATTACCAAACGCTTGTGGGTTCCCTTTGGGTGCTCGACCCACCGGTGTGCAGCGACCCGCCTTTCTGTGAGGCTCGTTTTATCTTTCCCTCAGTCGACCTATTGATAAAGGTCGGGTCGCTGGCCCAGTGGCGCTGCAGTTCACTCTGCGTGGCATCCCCCAGCCACGAGCTGTAACATCCTAATTTTTAACCCAATACTCTAGAACATACTTAGGTTAATCATTAGTCTGTTACTTCATAGTCCTCATTTTTACTTAGAAATACTTAGCGGAAAATACGGGTAAATTTTTTTTTTTTTGAAATACAAAGTGAGAGCCGCGTGATGCGATATATCATGTAACGAACAAAACATAGATCTCATAACGTCATAGCATAAGGCACACCATGAATAACACTGAATATCATCTCATATATATATAACTTGCCCACTTATAAGTGTGGGACTTAATTTTAGTACAAGGGAATATATGAAAGAAAATACAACATAAGCATAAACATAAACTACTCCTGTACCCGAGTGCACCTAATGGGATAACCCCTAAACAAAAGAAGGTTTATCTCCATCTAAGTGGTGTGTGCTCTATCTCGGCCATCCACAGCCTCCTACTGGCGACTATCCCTCGAGCGTGGCATGTAACCAGGAAACTGAGCAAGCTCCTCCGGCGTGAATAGAAGGACAGTGGCCTTTGGAAGTGACCTCCATGGCGTGGCCTCATCTGGTCGTCGTGCAAGCCTCGGCCGAAGTCAAGGAAGGCTCGCTACCCTCCCAGGTCCATGGATATGGTGGGGAAGATCTCGGAGGGTACTGGGTTGCGAATCTCGGAAGGATCCATCTCCGAAAAGGCTGAACAGCAGGGCACATATCGGGTAGCCTCGGCGGACGTGGGCGGTGGTGTGCACAAGCCTCTTTCTAGGGACGGCGTGCGAACACCAGAGTCATCGCCAAAAGGTGAGGCGGGGGAGAAACGATGGGAATGAGCAGGGAGTGAAGGGTCGACCCATGAACATGAATACTCTAACCGCAGGCATCGACCCACAAAATGGAACGACCCGTGGTCCTGGGTCATGGTGCACCTTCCATGTCCGTGTCCACGAACACTCTTAACGTCGCCATCTCAAGACGTGACTAAGGAAAGAGATAGAGAGTGAGAATCTTGCTAAAAAAGAATCTCGGTAGGGCCTCCTACTACCTAAGTGTCATCATCTACGCCCTCAGGAACCTTGTTTAATTACACAAAAATGACTGGACATGCATTAAGTTCATTTTAAACTTTAAAATATACTTTAGCCAAGGTCCATTCATTTTAGGATGATCTTAATGTCATGAATGCAACATAATAAAAGATGTATGCATGACACTACCTAATGCACATACATAAAACATAACATCAAGCATCATCATACTTAGTGGCATAATGTGGCAATAGTAGCGTTCATATGGGACAAACTTAGTGACATAATCATAATCATGAAACATCTCTTCCTCATGGGCCACCCTAAAAGACAATCGGCTGGGGTGCTCGACCAACTGGCTGTCACCTAGAACGTGTCACATATCTAGGTTATGAGCTCATACCTTAACTAGTCGTCACTAGTTCTTACTTACCACTTAACGATAAGCGTATCATAAATCATAAATCCCGACTATCTGAGTACGGGTTAGGGGGCAAACCTCTTAGGGGTGCTCGGTCGAACCGGTGTCACCTAAGAGTATAAAATGGTACCGATGTCACATGAGTTCTATGGAGGTGCTCGGCCAAACCGGTGTCATCCTAGAACCCATCTTAGTACCTTAATTTTCAAAATCTCTTTAAGTCCCCAAATTTGTCGGGAATTTGGCGGCACAAAGGCATTATGCCGAATTCCTTCCAAATTTGCTTTATGCCACATAAACATATATCCTCATGAATTTCTCATATGAATAACATCATCATCATTTACATACCACATGCATCATCATGGAACATTCAACCGTTTATCCTTACGGCAGCTTATGCTTTGACCCTTACAGGTCTTACTCATGAGATATGGTTCTCTAACATCCGTCGCTCATATTTTATGCACCTAAGGGCTCATAATTAAACATCATTCATAGTCCTCATGTTCACACTTAAATCTGAATAGCATAGGGCAGAATTCCTAACTTGTGATTACGGGGTTCTAGAACTTACGTTTTAGACCCTTTCTCGGTTCCGTCTTCGCCTAAGGCGCTATGAATTAAATCTAAATCAATTATGAGGAATTCCTATGCTTAAGGATTAATTATTAATCACGTTTATCATGTTGTAAGGGTGCTGGGCAGAATCCAGAAAAATAAATGTTCTAAGAGTTCTAAACTTGCACTTTTACGGTTTTCTAGTTACTAGTTTCCCTATAGGTGCTAGAATTCGATTCTAATCCAAATGTTACCAAGTTTTTCATGTCTAAACAATCCTAATCTGATTATTCTCCCATTAAAACAGTTTGGATAAGTTCCATAAACAAATGGGTCAAAACTATGTTAAATTCTAGCTTTACGGTATTTCTAGTTAGCTAGTTTCTTACCTATTATATATAGAATCATTTCTACATCATCATATGATATTTTCACACATTCTAACACATCAAAACATCACCATACAACACCACATTCATCATATCAGAACCGAAAACATTTAACTTCGGTAAAGGATTTAAATTGACATTTCTAGGTACATAAGTTAACTAGTTTCTCTTGGGATCAATTTAAAATTTCTAAAACTCTTTGCAAATCATTTTAATTCATCAAGAGGCTAAGAGAAGCCTTAGATCAATGACCAAGATATATTTCATCTTCTAAAAAGGAATAAAGTCATCTCTCATGATAACATAACCTTGAAAAGCTTTGTAAAGCTTTAAGGAAAACTTAGAACATAGACTATTGGTCCTTGTAGCTAGATGAAAACTTATTGCAAGTTCATCATCACTACTTGGCCGAAACATGCATTCAAGAATGGTTTCACATTAAACTTTAACTTGGAACGAAATGGGCAAGTCTTTGAGCTCTAGGTTCTTAAGTTATGGCATAAAATAAACGTGCTCATGCTTTCCATTTTAATCTTTGCTTACAAAATAATGTGATGACGTGAGATAAATATGCAAGGCATAAACTTTAAACGTGCAAGCTTGAAAGTAAAGATGCAAGGTTCAATTCTTTATTTTAGTGCTCTTGGCCCAACAACAATCGACTTTGAGGCCGAAATAGATAGGCATTCGAGAGATTAATTAGGTGATGATGCAAGTTCAATTCTTTATTTTAGTGCTCTAGGCCCAGCAACAATCGACTTTAAGGCCGAAATAGAAAGGCTTTGAGAATTAAATTAAGTGATGATGCAAGTTCCATTTTAATCTTTATGTTCTTAGGTGATAGCTTGAAAGTAAAGATGCATAACAAGAATGTAAATATGAGTGCAAGCATAAGATAAATTATGCAAGTTCATTTTATCTTTTTAGAGCTCTTAACAAGACTTTAAAGGAACTTAAACCTCAACCCAACTCATCAAACCAAGAGAAAGTAAAGTCTAGAGTTCTTAGAACTCAAGACAACATTTTTTAGAAAATTAAAACATTGAACCATGTAGAAGAAAGGAAATGGCCGAAACATTCTAGGAGGAAAAGGAATATTTGAAAACTCTAGAGTCCATGATCTTGGTGATATATTAACACCAACACCATGAGTCCTCATCATTGAGTTCATAGAACCATTTTAAAACACCATCAAAACTAAAGTTCTCAAGAGTTCAAGAAAGGAAGAACTAGAAACATTTTTGCTCAAGAACAAAGATCAAGCTCTAGAGTTTGTTTCAAGTGATGAACATCACCATGAAACTCTCATCATCAAGCTCTCATTCCTTTGTTCTCCAAAGCCTATGGCCGAAAATGAAAAGGAAAAAAAAAAAGGAGTGGAAGAGAAGTTCTAAAAAGAAACAAGAGAAACTATGAACATCAAGCTTGAAACAAGAACTTTAAAGAAAAGAATACATGAAAGGAAATCCCTACTTGGTGTAGTGAACTTGAAGATGGAAGAAGAAGATGAAGATGATGAAGAACTCCAAGAACTTTTGAGAGAAAAAGAAAAGTTTTGAGTGTTCCTAAACTTAGCAAATGATCTAAAAGTGGTGTAAGCTTCTTAAGGCATTCTATTTATAGAGAAATGAAGCAAATGGAGGGGGTAAGGGGCTGATGTGTTTTCGGCCAAGGGGAGTGCAGCCCATGAGTTCCATGAGGTGAGATGTTGTGGTCTTGAAGCATGGTGAGGTATGGTTCAAAGCATGGTGAGGTATGGTTCAAGGTATGGCTCAAGCATGGCTTCAAGGAGTGAGAAAACAATTCAATCATGTGGCCAAAGAGGGCATGGCTGTTCGGCCATGTTACAGCCAAGGGGAGGTTTGTTTTGCAATTTAATTATGATTTAGAGTTGTGTTTAGGTGTATCTTTGATTATGCTTAAGATTAGGAAGTTGTAAGAAAGTGTTTAGGTAAGGAAAATGGATAATTAGGGTGGTCTAGACATAATTAAGGAGTGGTCTTGCACCATTAGTGAGTTAGATCCTCAATTTAGAGTCTAAACAACTCTAGACACACTTCCTTGATTTAAGGAATTGGAGAGAGAAAATACTATTCAAGATTCCAAGACTAGGAATCTTAAGTTCTAAAAAGGGGATTTAAGTTTAATCTAAGCAATTTTAGGTTCTAATTAATTTTAATAAATTATTTTGACTCTAGATTAATTAGGAAAATTAATTAATCTTCATTTAGAGCCTAATATTGCTTAGGTTTGCTTAATTACATTATTAAGCTCAAAAACACTATTCTAGGGGCAAAACCGTAATTTTACACTAAAACTGCCCGGGACCACCGGGACTTGAACAGAGACCTCTAGACACATGAAAACATGTTTTTAAACCTTCAGAAAGTTTCGGCTCAACGGCACTTCTACCCGCATAAAAACGCTATAGGGGTATTTTGGTCATTTTGACCCGAAACTGCGGAAAACGAGATTTTCGCTTCCGGAAGCATTCAAAGGCCATTCAATCCCCTTCAAACATTGAGTTGAAGCTTCGAGGACGACCGAGTTGGTTATCCTCGAATTCGGATCAGGAAATGACCTCAGGGGCATTTTGGTCATTTTCCTCAGACAGAAAAATCGGGGTGTTACACGAGCTACTCATCTGCCCCTTCTGGATAGCATGAAACATATTCCGCAATTGCTTAGAGGACATAATCTTCCAAGCCCTCTTCACTATGGGCTCATGCTCGGGGTCAATGCAAAAGGATTTCTGCATACAAAATTCACAGCATACAAATTATTATATATAAGCATACAATTAAATAATATAAACATACATTTTAATAAAAGCAAATAAATCATAGAATTATCTTCCAGTCCTCCCAAAACGATTCCCTGGTGGTCTACGGGATGTTACTCCATGTAGGCCGTGGATGGTTATACCGACTCTGTATAACCTCGTGATCTTGTGGTGAGCCGACACAAACAGCTCAAAACTATTACATAGATAAAATAAATCACAAAACAATCAAAATAATTTAATTGTTATAAGCAATGTAAAACTATAATGTAATGAAAAAACAAATTCAACTTACCTATCTTTATCGTCCGGCTTGATCTGGCGTAGCGGTCTACCATTAGTCCCAAGTGGCCTGCCATCAGGGTTGAGGGGCCTCCCATATGCGTCCCGTGCCTATGACCCAGTGGAGGAATGAGGAGTCTGATCAGATACAGGATTGGAAATAGGGGCAGTGGTAGGGCTAGGGGTAGTGGGAGGGCTAGGGGCAGGATTATTGATGCGAGTAGGCCGTGGGTGTGAAAACGAGGAAGGTCGGGGCCTGGCATACCCAGAAGTGGGCATCATCCTAAAGCCTGGGGTGCTAATGGTAGGGATTGAGGTAAAGGTAGTGGAAGGGGAGGTGGTGGGAGGGACGGCGGCGGAGGTGGTGGTAGTGGATAAACCGACCTTCCGAGGTTGGCCTCTGCCTTTACTAGCCATACTAAAACAATTAAAAAGTAGTCAATAAAAAAATTCATTAAATTAGAAAATTATTATAATTTCATAATAATATTGCATATAATATTAAACACCTCAGTTAATCTGAAAGTGCAGGGCTATTTTCATCATTACTTTGTTGTTGATCACTAGGTGAATCATTAGCACTACTAGCACTTATTTCATCTTCATGATTTCTAATTGGGTGGTTACTCGTGCATTCAATTATGTCAACTTCCCTAGTAGTCAACGGAAGAGGGTTTCAGGATTGTTTGCATCGATTACTACCACTAAAGTGGGTGGATCATCTATTTGATAAGCATTTGTACTTGTATCTTCCTTTATTTTAATCCTACCTCTTGATTTTATCTTGTTCACAACCCTCCACTGTGACCTACTTTTTCCAGGATAAGACATATAATATACTTGTCTACCATTTTGGGCTATAATGAATGGATCATAACTTCTATATCTTCTGGTGTGGTTGATTTCAATGAATTTGTAATTGTTGTATTGTCATGTCCCAGCAAGTTAGGTAGGATCATACCATTTAGATTTGAATAGAACACGTTTATTTGCGAGGTCACCAACGTACTCAAATTCAAGGATTTCTTGAATGACACCATACCAATCACATTCTCCATCCCCAGTATCGCCTTTAACACAAACATCGGTATTGTTAGTTTTTTTCCTCGCACCCCAATCAACTGTGCGAAACTTGTACCCTTTAACATAGTACATGGGCCAACTTACTACTTTATTTTTTGGCCCCCAAGCTAAATTAAACAAATGGGGACATGTTACACCATTATTTTTATCATGAACCTACATACATAAAGTTTGAAGTGTCAATTAGACTTATATCAAACAAAATTATCATATAAGATTATATTGGGTTATATAATCTTAAACAAGTGGACTTACATGTAATCTAAATTAATCTGGAAATTTTTGAAGGGCATCTTCACCGTGTAGTTGCTCAAAGTATCTGTTGTTAAAAGTATATTTTACGTTATTATAAAAATGCATAACATCAAACTTTCACTAAAAAGGAATTGTTGACTTACAATCTGAATGGTTGTACCTCATCACAATTTATCAGAATATGTAAGTGTGTAGAATTCCAGTCCTGGGAAATCAGCCATCCAGCCATGTTCTTTCTAGCTGGTCAACCAGGTTAATTGAATATAAACAAAGTTGGTGGAATAGAACACTCCCTTCCATCGTCGTTACGACCAACCCAAGTTTTAGATTGAATATGTGACTGAAAGTAAAATGAGCAGAAATTTGAAGTCTCTTTTGCTAGATAAGCTTGACATATTGATCTTTCCACTTGAGACCTGTTCTTCACGGTTCTTTTAAACCCTCTTATTTCCCTTTCAAATGGATACATCCACTTGTATTGAACCGATCTACACACCCGTCTTCATATGCCAAATGTATGGGCAAGTGTTCCATTGAGTCAAAGAACCCAGAAGGAAAAATTATCTCTAATTTGCAGAGAATTATGGGAATATTTTTTTCCATGACAAGTAGATTATCAACCCTAAGAGTAGAAGAGCATAAATCCTTGAAGTACTAACTAAGCTAGGTTAGGGGCTTCCAGACAACATCAGGTAGCTTTCTGAATGCAATTGGAAGCAAACACTCCATGAAGACGTGACAATCGTGGCTTTTCATGCCAACAAGCTTACCTTGGGCAACATTAATGCACTTACTTAAGTTAGAAGCATAACCATCGGGCATTCTCAATTCCTTCAGCCACTGACAAATAGCTTGTTTTTTTTTTATTAGAACTCAAAGCATATTTGGCTTTTGGTCTATAGAACCGACCATCTCTTAATTCTTGTAAGTGCAAATCAGGCTACATGCAATACTTAGCTAGATCATGCCTTGTCTTGTCATTGTTTTTGGTTCGATCTGTATCCAATACAATATTCATAATGTTGTCAACCACATTTTTCTCAATATGCATGACATCTAAACAATGACATACCAAATTATCCTTCTAATACGGCAACTCCCAGAAAATACTTTATTCTGACCAATTATGGTATACCCTATACCTTGGCATTTGCACTACCTTTCCAACTTCTGTTATTTTTGGGAATTCCTTAACTCAATCCAACGTTTCGTGGCCACATAGTCTAACTAGAGGCTCATCATGCTCAACACAATTTCATTTAAAGCCATATCTACTTCGCCTATATGGATGATCAGAATCTAAGAACCTTCTATGATAATCAAACCAAGAGTTCTTTCCTCTATATTTCAAGGTGAATGCTTTAGTATCCTCCATGAAAATCAGGCATGCTAATTTGCCTTGGGTCATCCATCTAGACAACATTCCATAAGCTGAAAAATTATTGATGGTCTACATTAATGCAGCTCTCATCATGAAATTCTGCTTTGTTAAGATATCATAAGTAAGAACACCTGACACCACAACTCATTCAGTTCATCAACTAGGGGTTGAAGATACACATCAATCTTACACTTTGCATTATCAGGGCCAAGGATTATACATGTTAAGAACAGGTAATGATCTTTCATGCACATTTCAGGAGGGAGATTATAAGGCATAACAACTATAGGCCAACAAGAATAGGGTTTGCTAAATTGATTATTCGGAGTAAATCCATCTGAACAGAGTCTCAATCTAACATTTCATGGGTCACAAGCAAAATCAGGATACTATTGATTGAACTTTTTCCATGCCTCACCGTGTAATGGATGTGTCATCACACCGTCATCCCTCTAATTTTCACTGTGCCACCTCATACGAGAAGCAGAGCTCATTGACGCATACAGTCTCGTGAGTCTAGGGATTAAAGGCAGATAATGCATTCTTTTCTAAGGAACATCCTTATACCTTCCATTTCCACGTCTCTTGGGTTTAAACCTAGGTTCTTGGCAAAGCTTACACTCAGTCAATGAAATATCATCTTTATAATAAAGCATGCAACCTTTCAAGCGGTAATCAATTTTTATTTCCTTCAACCCAAGTTTAGGAACTAATTTTTTAGCTTGATAAAAATCTTTTGGAATTACATCGGGGTTTGGACTTAGCTTACTTATCAGTGCAGTCGACTAATCAAAAGAACTTTGGCTTTGATTCCCTTCGGACTTAATGCTCAACATTTGAACTGCTAATGACAATTTAGAGTGTACACAATCCTCCCACAAAGGTTGATTGGCTGCTTCTATGAGACTACAAAACCGAACAGCATCTTGGTTGGGCTCCTCGACTAAAGGCTGCAAATAACAAGCAACAAATTCAGGCCCAGCAGCATCAAACACCATCTCTTGATGCCTAGCCAAGTTATCCTCCCATGGCATATTACCTACATTGTTCTGAGTTATATGGATCCCACCATAACTACTTCTAGTTTGAAACACACCCACTTGATTCCATGCACTGGGGACCTCCCCATGCTCGGTCCAAACCCAATAGTCAGGCATGGATCCCCACTTGTACAAATGAACCCTTATTATATCATCATCTAAATATTTTTTACATTTGCACTTATTACATGGACACCTAACTTTTTCCTCATTAATGAACTGTTGTGTTTGATATGCTATCCTCATAAATTCTTGAACACCACTATAAAACTCTGACTTAATCCCCCCTCTATTAGGATGAAATCTATCGTACCTCCATGACCGGTTTGAAGGTAACATTGCACTTGTGATAAACTAAAGACCCTACAATTTTTTAAGGATGTCAAATTACTACTATTAAATACAATTTTAATTTATTATTCCCACATAAAAATTAACAAAATTTTGACAACACTTCTCCTATAATTAGGAGCATCCATGGTCAGTTATTTACTGTATTTGGTCTTTAAAACGTATTCAATTGGTTGGTTTTTAACTTTTATTTAACAAACTCAAATGGCTTTTAAGTTTTTAAGCTTTTCTTAATATAGTTACATTTTTTAATCTATTATTCCCACACAAAAATTAACAAAATTTCAACAGCACCGCGACTATAATTAGGAGCATCTACTGTCAGATATTTATTATATTTGGTCTTTAAAACATATTCAATTGGTCTCTAACTTTTATTTAACAAACTCAATTGCCTTTTAAGTTTTTAAGTTTTTCTTAATATAGTTACATTTTTTAATCTATTATTCCCACACAAAAATTAACAAAATTTTGACAACACCTTTCATATAATTAGGAGCTTCCATTGTTAGATGTATCAGTCGATTCAATAATTATAGATATTATTATAAAAATCAACAATAGAATAGAAATAGTGAAACAGTTACATGTTAATAATTACATACAATTCACATAATCCTAAAAACCGTTCTATTGCGCATCCCCTTGTAACTCCACAACATACATCCTGCAATCTCCATAAACACAAAGAATCCCATAGCAAACAAATCAAACAAGTCAGGGAAGGACCTTTATGCCCTTCCCCCCAGTCATACAATCCCCATTTCCTATAACTTTATCCTAGAAAATATAAGTCTCTATATATCATACATATATAATAAATCATTAAATGATATAAATAATAAGGATTCAACAACTAACCTCTATAGCAGTAAAAAAATAAAAAAACTAAAATATAGGGAAGCTCTCCGCGTTCAACCAAATCCAATCCTGAAAATAGAACATTATAAATTTCAATAACTACAATTACATACATACAAAACATAGACTCATTTAAAGAAAAAGAATAGCAAACCGATCCCAAAGTCGATAGTCGCTATGAACCTCAATCAAAACTCCTACATTAACAAATTAATAACAATAATTAATCACTAATGCAACAAACATATAACACTATGGGCACCTATAAATGAACAGAAAAATTTAATCAAATTAAAAAAACTAAATCGATTAAAATGCTCCCCAAAGCGTAGGGACCATAGAGGTGGCCTCCATTTCTCAAATGGAGCTTCGGTGGCGGCGAACGGAGGGGAAAATCACGGTGGCGACGTACAGCTAGAGAGAGAGAGTGTGTGAGTTTAGAGAGAGAAAGAGAGAGAGAGAGTGAGGTTTTCGAGTGAGGAGGCAAAAGGGTCTCAGGGGGCTAATAATTCACAGATTACCGACGAGTACGCATTTAATAAAACGCAACGTTTCATTAAACGTACTTACTAACGTGTTTATCGACGGGCTAATGGAAATACTAAGGGTTTACGCGGCAAGATCAGAAATTTCAAAAACCCATCGGTAAGTATTTTTAATGAAATGTTGCGTTTTGACTACCAGTCGGTAGACCAGTTGGTAAAACAATTAATAATAATAGCTATTTAATATAATATCTACCCAACGGTAGGCCGTTGGTAATTTAATTCATATAATTAACACATTACATCACCGTCGGTAGATTCGTTGGTAAGTTATTTACTAAATAATTAATATTGAATATGGTAATTACCCATCGGTAAAATCGTCGATACACACAACGATTTGTTTTGTGCGCCAACTGGGGCGTAATTTGCCAGCATTTACCGACGGGTGCTTGCAAGTATCATAATTATTTCCAATAACGCATTAAACCGTCGTAAAGTCCATCGGTTATTACTGATGGGTAGGAACTCGTCGATAACTGTGTCGGTTTTCCACGTGTTTCTGGTAGTGAAAAAAATAATGCATAATCAATCTTAATTTAAATATTGCTATTCTATAAAAAATAAATTTATCAAAATTCTTAAAGTGGTATTTGGCATCACAATACTGAATATATATAGTAAAAATTATGATTAAGTTGATTAGAAGACATAACACACAATATCAAACATATTTACACTCGTAATGCCTATTGTCACTTCCATTATCAACAACTTTTTGTAGAATATTTAAACTAATATTTAAACATTTTAGTTTAAGAAAATAATATATAGTTGAATATCAGTGCTTTTTTATACATATAAATTAAATTCTTTATATTTTTATTTGTTTATAAGAAAATTTTGAAAATGATAAACTATTTTTTGGGTACATGAAAACGGTAAAATATTATTACAATAACATGTCATCTCGGTGCAGACTTACGATAGAAAGCATTCATATTCATTAAGAGTGGCAATGGACATTAGGAGTGTAAATATATTTGATATTGTCTCGTGTGTCTTCTAATCAACTTAATCATAATTTTTACTATGATAATTTTTTTATAGAATTGCAATATTTAAATTCAAGATTGGCTTTACATTATTTATTTCACAAATATGTCTTGAAAAAAGTTTTATATTTTATATTTGATTAAATTTTCAAGTTATTTGAATTTTATTTCACTGTCTTTATTTAATTCAAGTTAAGTGTTAGATTTAAGTTAGGAATTTTTTATATTATGCCAAAACTTTACTTAGAGTTAATTTCTATGTTTACTATCAATTAATAATATTCTTAAATATAAATTGAAAATATCAGAGTAGTAATATATTATAAATATAAAATAAACTTTGATTAAATATGTTTAGAAATATCACAAATGAAAAAAATAAATAAAGAATGATAATAAATAATTGAGATTCAACTAGAGTTGAAAACAAAAAAAAAATGATTAATAATGGACAAATTAAAACTTAAGAAGAAGGGCATTCTAGACCAATTAACTAAAGATTATTGATAGTGGGAGTGACATTAGGTATTTAGGAGTGACAATAACAACTCTCTAATACTTGATATTAAATTGCATCCCCGTAATGATAGAAAGTTTTTTCCTTTCCCAAATCTTTTAGATTTTCTTATTCCTCTATCAAGTTTGCTGATCAACCCAAAGAAAATAATAAATGAGAGCGAAATTAATTTAGCAAATAAGGGATTAGAACTATCACCCACGACAAGCATTAGTTACCACAATTGTCGGCTTTTTTTTTTAATAAAAAGTATGTACTTAATCAAATTGTTAATAAATCCTGGAAAAAAATTGTTAATAAATCACCTCCATCTATTGAGTGGTCAAATATCAACAACTATTATTGCCTAAAAAAAATATCAACAACTGTAAATTTATATTAATAAGGTCATGTATTTATTTTGTATTTTTAATGTTGTGTGATTAATACCTTTGAATTTAATTATAAAAATTAATTGAATGTCTTATAGATAAAGGGTTTAATAAATTTAATAAATTTTAAATTAATAATTTTATAAATTATTTTTACTTGTGAAGCTGAACGCATTTGACACTCCAGTCGCTGCGAGGAAAAAAACACTCGTTTAAAATTAAAAAAATCATTAATTATGTGAATAAATAGAAAAAATATTAATTACATATATGAACCATTTTTAATGTACATGATTATGCATGGGCTCTTCGTGTATGCCAAATGAATATAAATATGCATGGGCCCCATGCGTATTCATGTTAACAATGGATGTTTTCCTGACAATGATAGTTATTTTTTTTGCTTTTCCTGACAATGCTTGCATGGAATATAATCTATGGCAGGCAAGGTTTTGGGAGGTTGGCAACTTTGGCAACTTCCACTATGACTCAGCACTCATCAGTGCACTTTGGTAGAGAAATGGCATCCAGAGACACAAACATTCCATCTTTCATATGCAGAGTGTACTATCACTCTACAGGATATGGCGTTGCTATCATGGGCATATTATCAGATCTCCTCACTATATTCTGGACACAATCAGGGCCTTATATTTCCATTAATCGTGGGATATATATTTTATGATGCCAATCAGTTATTTGTATATTCATTTTGACATTTGTATGTTTGAATGTCATTAATTACTAAATGGTTTTTTTATTTTAGATGGGGTGGATTAAGGATTCTATCAGGCGGGAATAACCGTCGTTTGGTGGACTTTAGGGCACGTCTTGATGCCATACCCATTGATGGGGTAAGTGACACTATGTAATTTAATTATTTAAATTCCATATTTTATGGTTATGCATAAAGTTTAACTTAAATTGTCAATCATTGCAGTTTTAGTGGTCACCATATGAGGACACGAGTTTCGTTGCTCTTACACTGACCTATGTGCATAGAGGTGCTGATGTGTAGGCTTTGGTTATCGCACTCATTTGTTTCGAAATTGTGGAGTGACACTAGCCGGATCATGTCATGCGACAATACCAGTGCATGCAGTCTATTCCACATGCCACATAAAAACAAAGAATAGTATGAGCATGAATACACAAGGGGTCCTTGCGTAATCCGTTTATACATGAATACGCAAGGGGCCCCTACGTATTCAAAATGAATATGAATACGCAGGGGCCCCATGCGTATTCATATGCAAACAAGTTATGCAAAGGCCCTTTGTGTATTCGCGCGCATAATTTTAACTCATTTCTGTACCCAATTTCTTTTCCGTTTATTTTCGTAAATAATATATTTTTTTTATTTTAATAAAAGAGCCTCGCTGCGACGCTTACACACATAAAGTCACGGAAAACAATCACACATTTCAAGGTTGACACTTTAGGATAGATTATCGATCTCTTGAAAATTGAACACTGTTTTTCTAATAAATAAAATTAAATACTATTTTCAAAAGTAGAAAACCTGAATGGATAGATTTGCGAGTGTCTATCAATCAACTAATGTTGATTACATGAATAGAACTTACATGGATAGAACAATGATATACAACAAATATATATATATATATATATATATATATATATATATATATATTTGTAGTATACTGGAAACATGAATTTTTTATGGAAATAAATAAAAAAAATAATTATGTAGACATTTCTCACATTTTGAACTTTATATACAATATGTACATTATTTTTTTTTGGTTAGAAAAATCAGTTAACTATGAGTTAATTTTAAAATGGAAAAATACAAAGAAAATGGTTATACCTTGACCAATTTTTGTTCATCAATGAACCCAAAGAAATCGATCAAGTCATGGGTGATTTCTAGGGAGAAATCGGTCAAGGCTTAACCTATTTCTAGCTTGACCGATTTCCTTACATTTCGTCTCCTCCTCCTTGTATATATAATCACATCACTTGTATCAGTATACTTGCTCCCTCTCTCACACAATTCTCACTTCTTTCAGTCAGTAAGGTCACATCTATTCAGCTAAAGTTTTGTGAGAGTTTTTAGGAAGAATGACACTTAGAGATTATATTCTTGTTCACTATAATTGTGAAATAATCTAAAACATGCAAGATGAGGTGAAGTTCTATTGTCCAAATCCAATACCTATAAGTATTTATTCTTCCATGACTATTTCTGAGCTTCATGAGAAAATTGTTCACAAGTTACGCCAGTAGAACAAGCAAATAGTGCAGATTTTATATCGGCTGCCATTGTTGGTATTGGAAAAAAATGACTAGAATAACATAAATAAAATTAAATAAGATAAGAAATAACTTGACATAATATAAATCATTTGTTACAAAAATTATAAAGCTAAATATGACAAATAAATAACACAATTAAAACAAAATAGAGAGAATAGAGTTGCTTATTGATCATTGGTTGAGGCGTGCTAGGCATTAAGCTTAAGAGTATTTTGCCACCACGAATCAATTACTCAATGCGGATAGTCTTCACGGCTAATACTCCCAAGGATATAACAGTCACTTTTCACTAATTTTGCACTTGAATTAATGAGGCTATACAGAAATAACTTTATTGGATTTGCTCATGAGAACCAAGAATTTAATAGAGTAAAAGAAAGTTCTATGTGTATATATAAAAAAAATAGTATGAGAGCTTTCTGTATCCACCAACTATATTGTACAAGAACACTATTTATAATAGAAGATAACCAAGAAGCCGTTGAAGAGTCACTACCTCAAAGAACCAAGGAAAAGAAAGAAAAGGGCGGAGGTCTATATGAGGCAACATTGTAACCCCTAACGTTAAAGTAATATCCAACATTCATGAGCTATATAAAAAAAAAGAATAAAAGCATTCAGTTTGTAATAGCATAAAAAGTTGCAAACATTGAAATACTATTTAAGATACAATAATGAAAGGTTTGATTGTACGTTATAACATAGTAAAGTGAAAGTCTATATCTAAAAACCAACGGACACATACATAGAATAATTAGTAAATATTATTAAATAATAAATTAACTTTGTAATCTAATAATATTAATAAAAATATAACAGTTGGTACGACAAGGTACGTTACGCATCACAAGTTGCTTGATTCAAACTGACGATGACATTAAGATGATGTTCGATTGTCATGCTTGATTTCCCAATCTTAGTGTTGTGAAAGTATTCGTAGCTCTGGGTGACTTGAACTTAAGCTCTAGCGGATTTGCTCTTGATCCTGCATTTGTTGAAGGGTCACTAGCCTGGCATTCTCCAACGTTAGTAATATCAAATCCAGTGTAGAATGAAAATTTTATGCCTAAAAATAATAATGACTTGGTAGGTGGTCAAAGTTTTAAAATGAATATTGGCACTGATGTGGCCCAAATTGGACCAAATTCGAGTTATGATAATATTTCTAATGAGGAGGATTCTGAAGAGGACCCGAATGAAGGTAATAACTCAAACTCCTTTTATTACACCTTAATATTTGTAATATTTGGAATATTTTATATTTAAGTAAAATATATACATATTATTTATTAATAACATTTTCTTGAAATATTTTACTTATGTAACATTTTCCCTATTGAATGAAAATATTGATTATTTAATTTTCTTATGAAATGCATCATATAAATACAAAATAAAATTACATAATAAATTGATTCTCTTAATGTTAGTAACAGCTTGTAAATTGGATTAAGATTTGAACTTTTATTTCAGATAAACTTGTTCAACCATAAAAATATTTTTGTCATTTTTATTTTAATATTCTATAGATATGACCAAAAATAAAATTAAGTTAAGAAAATGTTACATGATAAATGTTCATGAAATGAAAAACTTATCACTAATAATTTTAGTATTGGTATGTTGTTATTTTAGTACTACAAAATTTTATATAAACTATTAAATATACTTTAAATTTTACAGAGTTATTCGAAGATGAGATTGACAAGGAGATAGTGCCTCTTACCTAGAGGCAATTGTCAACAACACAAGCTCAATCACAATTTGAAAGTCAATGAGTTGGTCACTATTCAAGTTTAAATTTTGAAGGAATAAAAATGAATCAGTTGGATGATAGCTACCCAATGGGATTACATAGAGTGAATCAATTGCATGAAGGCCAGCAATTTCTAAATAAAGAATCAGTGCTACTTGCGATAAAGAACTATAGTATTCGAAAGGGAGCTAAGTACAAGGTATGTCGGTCAGATCATGTGAAATTTCAGGGGCAATACAAGCACTTTGGGAGAGGTTGTGATTGGAGCATTCATGTCATATATCGACGGAAGCAAGGACTGTGGGAGGTTAAGAAGTACAATGGGGAAAACACTTATTTGTCCACCAGAATTTCTTAGAAATATTCTCAGCTAGATATTCATGTCATCGCTGCTAGTATCCATCCTATAGTTGAAGTTGATCCAATGGTTCCTATCAGGACATTGCAGGTCTCAGTTTATTCAAAGTATGAATTCCAGATTTCATACAGGAAAGCATGGCTTGCAAAGCAAAAGGCCATTGCCCGAATTTATGGTGATTGGGAGGACTCATACAATGAGCTTCTGAAATGGCTATTGGCTTTGAAGTCATTTATGCTAGGTACAAGCATTGAAATTTCAACTCTGCCTTATTAAGTTGGTGATTTGGTTGACCACAGCTGTGTCATGTTTCATCGTTTATTTTGGACATTCTTGCTATGTGTAGAGGGTTTTAAACATTGTAAGCATTTTGTAACTGTTAATGGAACGCATTTGTATGGAAAATATGGTGGGAAACTACTAATGGCAACTGCACATGATGGTAATTCAAACATATTCCCTATTGCATTTGCTGTGGTTGAAGGGGAGATGATAGAGGCTTGGTCTTTTTTCTTAACAAATCTTCAGCACCGCGTGACACTGCAAGAAGGAATACTGATAATTTTTGATAGGCATGCTGCTATCAAAGCAGCATTAGATGCAGAAGGTAGTGGATGGCATCCTCTACATGCTTATCATGCTTATTGCATTCACTACATTGCATCCAACTTTGCACTAAGATTCAAGAGCAAAGATGCAAAGCGAGCTTTGATCAATGTAGCTTATTCAAAGACTCGAAGAGAGTTTCTTTATTGTTTTGGCTTGGTGAGAGGGGAGGACCTAGACATGGGTGCATGGGTTGATAGGATTCCTTTAAGAAAGTGGACGCAGCAGCAAGATGAAGGGTGCAGATATGGTCATATGATCACTAATATGTCTGAGTGTATAAATGCTATCTTGAAAGGTGTCTGTAATCTTCCAATAACTGAATTAGTGAAGGCCATTTACTATCGCCTTGCTGCATTATTTGTCAAGCGGGGAAAGTAAGTAGAGGCCCAACTAGCAGCTGGTTGGGAGTTCTCTGAAGACTTGATGCGAGCATATTACAAGAACAAGCAATCATTGGGGACCATGTTTGTTACTAATTTTTCATGATCAGATGAGTCTTTTGTTATAGAGGAGACACATCTTATAGGGAATTGGAGCCAAAGAACTTATAGAGTTAGACTTGGGGCTCAATATTGTAATTATGGAGAATTTCAAGCATCACATTATTCTTGTCGTCATGTACTTACTACCTGTGCACATACTGAAGCACGAGTGGAATGGGGTAATTATGTTGATAATGTCTACCGTATGAATACTGTTATGGAAGTCCACAAAGTGGAGTTTGCTCCAGTTGCGAACAAAGCATATTGGCCACCATGGTATGGTCCTCTAATACGACCTAATCTTGAGCTTGGGCAAGCCAAAAATGGCCGACCAGTGTCAACTAAAATTCAAAATGAAATGGATGAAGTTGAATCTGGACATAGTAAGAGATACAGACTATGTAGGCAGGAGGGTCACACAAGGCGGTGATGCCCCACCTCAATGCCCACCTCCTCAAATTAGGCAGGTCCAAGCAATTAGAGAGCATATCAAGTCATATGGTGTGTTGTGTGTTTTTTAGTTGTACGTTGTAAAATTTCATGTATCAGCTAATTTGACGTATCATGTAGTATTTATTTTGTATCTTGTAAGCAAGCATGTAGAAGATCATTTGGTGTATTTCTTAGTTTTTTATTTTGTAAATGATCATCTAGAAGATCATGGTATATGTAATCGCCTAAACATATATGAATAATTATATTTAAATCATAATGAAGTATCGACTTAAATTAAGTTACAAGAACAACATAATCACCTAAACATATATGAATACCTGATACTTCATAGCCTATAACAGTAATAGCTATTTACATCATTCCCTACTCGGACTAGTGATCTCGCTGGTTGCACTGAGCTCCTATCAGATGGCCACAGGTTGCGCAGCGGGTAGGTCGAATCTGCCGTGACCCAGGGTCTTCACCCCATGCTCATCTCCCCCATGATCCTTGCCTCCAATCTCAGGCGATATGTGTGTAGTGGCGAATGCTGATACAGGAGTCCCACCCAAGAGATCAAAGGATGGAATGTTATAGCTTGTGGTCATGGGACTCATAGTAGTCAAGGACTGATGGTGTAACGCAGACGGGCCGTCTGGATATCCCTATGCAAGGCTGGAATATGGACCTGGTAATGGGTCTAGTCTAGAAAGCCCTGACATGCAGCATGGTCTATCTGATCAAGCAGCGGGCTCAAACGCAAACTTGGATTGGGCAAGTATTCATGAGAATTAGAACCGGGTACATAATCAACCACTATTTGTATGCTAGAACCAGCAATGTGCTCCTGAGTATGAGCACCCATGCTATGCCTACTAGAACCGGCCATGTGACTTCTAGACTCGGACATCTCTGAACCTACACCAGCATCATCATCATCATCCTCGTCATCCTCATCATGGTTTTCCTCCTGAGCATGCATACGTCTGCTGCGAGTCTCTGTTGGCATTCGGCGAGCCCACCGATGTTGACTTGGAGCATGAGGAGGAGTAGTTGCAATAGGCATCGGTGTGGCACCAGGCGGTCATCAGTTGGTAGCTGCACATGACGGGGGTCACGAAACACTTGCTCACCTGACAAAACCCTCCGTGCAACACGATTGTACCAGTCAAAATACTCTGGTGAAGGCAATTGGATTGAACCAGGAGCACAATGATATGGACCTACCCATTCTCTTCGTTGATCCCATAACTGGTGCCATGTCTTTTGATAATCTGGCCATCAAGTGCACTCCATTCCCCGTGCATCCCTCGCATGCAGGGCATCAATGGTCAGCGGATCAAATGGAATGGGTTGCTCAGCCCCAAATTGTCTAAGGACACGATCGATGTAATGCCCCGATTTTCTGTCTGAGTGGAAAATGACCGAAATGCCCCTGAGGTCATTTTCGGCCCGGAATTCGAGGATGGCCGACCCGGCAGTCCTCGAAGGGCCAACTCAATGTTTGAAGGGGATTGAGTGACCCTTGAGTGGTTCCGAAGACGGAAGTCTCATTTTCTGCAGTTTCGGGTCAAAATGACCAAAATACCCCTATAGCGTTTTACGTGGGTAAAGGTGCCGTTTGAGCCTGAAACTTTCCCCAGAGGTTTAAAACCATGTTATTACATATTTCAAAACATCTTTTTGAGTCCCGGTGGTCCCGGGCAGTTTTAGTGCAAAATTACGATTTTGCCCCTAGAATAGTATTTTTGAGCTTAATGATGTAATTAAGCAAACCTAAGCAATATTAGGCTCTAAACGAAGATTAATTAATTTCCATAATTAGTCTAGAGTCAAAATAAATTATTGAAATTAATTAGAACCTAAAATTGCTTAGATTAGATTTAAATCCCTTTTCTAAAACTCAAGATTTCACTCTTGGAATCTTGAATAGTGTTTTCTCTCTCCAATTCCTTAAATCAAGGAATTGTGTCTAGAATTGTTTATACACTAAAATGAATTTATAACTCACTAATGATGCAAGAACACTCTTTAATTATGTCTTGACAACTTTAATTACCCATTTTCTCACCTAAACACTTTCTTACTAGTTCCTAATCTTAATCCTAATCAAAGATACACCTAAACACAACTCTAAACCACAATTAAAATGCAAGAAATCCTTCCCCCATGGCTGATGAAGTTTCGGCCACCTCCTCCCCCATTTGACCACATGTTGATTTGTTTTTTCACTCAAAGGATCATGCTTGAGCCATGCCTTGAACCATACCTCACCATACTTGAACCCATAACTCACCATGCTTTCAACCATGCCTTGTAAGAGATATTTTTCTCCCCAATTCTGCACACAATGGCCGAAGCCTTCATCACCACACACACCCCTCCATTTTCTTCATTTCTCTATAAATAGAATGCCTTGAGGAGCTTGCACCACTTTTAGATCATTTGCAAAGTTTAGTTCTCTCCAAAGCTTTTCTTTTTCTCTCAAAGTTCTAGTGTTCTTCAAGCTCTTCAAAGTTCTTCAAGTTCTTCATCTTCTTCTTCCATCTTCAAGATCATCACACCAAGTAGGGATTTCTTTTCATGAATGTTCTTCTTTAAAGCTTGATGTTTATGGTTTCTCTTGTTTTCTTTTTAGAACTTCTTCTCTATTCCTTTTTCTTTTTGTTTCGGCCATAAGCCCTTGAGAATAGAGAAATGAGAGCTTGATGATGAGAGTTTCATGATGATGTTCATCACTTGAAACAAACTCTAGAGCTTGATCTTTGTTCTTGAGCAAAAATGTTTCTAGTTCTTCCTTTCTTGAACTCTTGAGAACTCTATCTTTGGTGATGTTTCAAAATGGTTTTAAGGACTCAATGATGAGGTCTCATGATGTTGGTGTTAATATATCATCAAGATCATGGGCCCTAGAGTTTTAAAATGTTCCTTTTCCTTCTTGAAGTTTCGGCCACTTCCTTGTCTTTTACATGCTAAATGTTTTGACTTTCTAAAAATGTTATGTTGAGTTCTAAGGACTCTAGACTTTACTTGATCTGGGTTTGATGAGTTTGGGTTGAGGTTTAAGTTCCTTTAAAGTCTTGTTAAGAGCTCTAGAAAGATAAAATGAACTTGCATAATTTATTTTATGCTTGCATTTATATTTACATTCTTGCTATGCACCTTTACTTTCAAGCTATCACCCAAGAACATAAAGATTAAAATGGAACTTGCATCATCACTTAATTTAATTCTCAAAGCCTTTCTATTTCGACCTTAAAGTCGATTATTGTTGGGCCAAGAGCACTAAAATAAAGAATTAAACTTGTATTATCACCTAATTAATTTCTCGAATGCCTTTCTATTTCGGCCTTAAAGTCGATTGTTGTTGGGCCAAGAGCACTAAAATAAAGAATTGAACCTTGCATATTTACTTTCAAGCTTGCACATTTAAGTTTATGCCTTGCATATTTAATTTAAGTCATCACTTTATTTTGTAAGCAAGATTAAAAATGAAAAGCATGAGCACGTTTATTTTATGTCATAACTTAAGAACCTAGAGCTCAAAGACTTGCCCATTTCATTTCAAGTTAAAGTTTAATGTGAATGCATTCTTTGAATGCATGTTTCGGCCAAGTAGTGATGATGGACTTGCAATGAGTTTTCATCTAGCTACCAGGGCCGATAATCTATGTTCTAAGTTTTTTCTGAAGCTTTACAAATCTTTATAAGGTTATGTTATCAAGAGTTATAATTTTATTCCCTTTCTGAAGATGAAATATATTTTGGTCACTGACCTAAGGCTTCTCCTAGCCTCCTAATGAATTAAAATGATTTGCAAAGAGTTTTGGAGATTCTAAATTGATTCCAAGAGAAACTAGTTAATTTATTTACCTAGAGATGTCAATTTAGTTTTCTTATTGAAGTTAGATGTTTTCGGTACTGTCATGATGAGCTTGTGGCTGTATGATGATGTTTTGATGTGTTAGAATGTGTGAAAATATCACATGATGATGTAGAAATGATTCTATGCATGATAGGTAAGAAACTAGCTAACTAAAAATACCGTAAAGCTAGAATTTAACATAGTTTAGACCCATTTGTTTTTGGAACTTATCCAAACTATTTTAATGGGAACATAATCAGATTAGGATTGTTTAGACATGAAAAACTTGGTAACACTTGGATTAGAATTGAATTTTAGCACCTATAGGGAAACTAGTAACTAGAAAACCGTAAAAATGCAAATGTAGAACTCTTAGAACATTTAGTTTTCTGGATTCTGTCCAGCAACGTTACAACATGATAAATGTGATCTATAATTAGTTCTTAAGCATAGGAATGTCTCATAATTGATTTATATTTAATTTATAGCGCCTTAGGCGAAGACGGAACCGAGAAATGGTCTAAAACGTAAGTTCTAGAACCCCGTAACCACAAGTTAGAAATTCTGCCCTATGCTTTTCAGATTTGAGTATGAACATGAGGATTAGGAATGATGATTAATTATGAGCCCTTAGGTGCATAACATATGAACGACGGATGTTAGAGAACTATATCTCAAGATTAAGACCCGTAAGGGTCAAAGCATAAGCTACCGTAAGGGTAAGCGTTTGAATGTTCTATGATGATGCATGTGTTATGTGAAGGATGATAATGTTATTCATGTGAGGAATTCATGAGGATATATGTTTATGTGGCATAAAGCAAATTTGGAAGGAATTCGGCGTAATGCCATTGTGCCGCCGAATTTCCGACAAATTTGGGGACTTAAAGAGATTTTGAAAATTAAGGTACTAAGATGGGTTCTAGGATGACACCGGTTCGGCCGAGCACCTCCATAGAACTCATGTGACATCGGTACCAATTTATACTCTTAGGTGACACCGGTTCAGCCGAGCACCCCTAAGAGAATTGCCCCCTAACCCGTACTCAGATAGTCGGGATTTATGATTTATGATATGGTTATCGTTAAGTGGTAAGTAAGAACTAGTGACGACTAGTTAAGGTATGAGCTCATAACCTAGAGATGTGACATATTCTGGTTGACACCGGTTCGGCTGAGCACCCCCAGAGTGCTTGTCTTTTAGGGTGGCCTATGAGGAAGTTATGATGATTATGTCATAAAGAGAATTTATTTGCCACTTTATGCCACTACTATTATGATGTTCTATGTATATGATGGTTATTCTTGCATTAAGTAGAGCCATGCATACATTCTTTAATATGCTTGCATCCATGTCATTAAGAACCATGCTAAAATGAACGGACCTTGGCTAAACTATGTTTTAGAACCTAAAAATGGACTTAATGCATGCTCACTTATTTGGTATAACTAAACCCAAGGTTCCTGAGGACGTAGATGATGACACCTAGGTAGTAGGAGGCCCTACTGAGATTCTTTAGCAAGATTCTCACTCCCTCTATCTCTTTCTTTCCGTCACGTCTTCAGATGGCGACGTTCGTGGTTTTTGTGGACACCCCAACTTGGGAGGTACATCATGATCCGAATCACGGGTCATACCATTTTGTGGGCCGCTGCGTTGTCCGAGTGTTTATGTTCGTTGGATGGCCCTTTAATCACCCCTTACATAGCCACCGATTCTCTCCTGTCTCACCCTATGGCGATGACTTCGTGTTCGAGCGCGCACGTCCTCGAGAGGAGTGGATCCGCCGCACACCACCGACGGCCTCTGCCATCCGGGACTACCCACAGTATGTACCCCGCTCGCCCTCATCATTCTCCGAGACGGACCCTTCGGAGGATTCTGCCACCCAGGTACCTTATGAGGGATCCTCCTCTACTGTGTCGATGGATGTTGGGGAGGGTAGCGAGGCTTTCGTCGCTCAGCCAGTACGTGGAGGACGGGTGAGGATGACTCCCCGCCGTGGAGCTCACGTCCTACCGATGCAACGCATTGCCACCCCGGCCGAGGTCGCCCAGTGGATCAGGTACGTCCCTCCTTTCCAGAGAGGCCCGCAGTAGGAGACGACCGTCGCGGTTCTGGTGCTCGAGCTTTGACTAGACTAGGATAGCCTTCTTTTGCCTTTGGGGCTATCCATTTGTAGGCGCACTAGAGTTAGGAGAGTTTCTTTTATCGCCTTTGTTGTACTTTCATTTCCATGTATTTTCATTCCAGTTGTACTAAACTAAGTCTCACTCTTTATGAGAGAGCATATCATATATATAAATATGCAGTTCAGTGTTATTATGATGTGCTTTTACTTGCTTATGTGATGTTGCTATACGATGTTTGTTTTATTATCTTTCGTGTATTACTAGTTAACGTGTCGCGCGGCTCTCACTTTGCTTTTATAATTTTCAAAAAAAAAATTTACCAGTATTTCCGCTAAGTATTTTAAAGTATTGAGAAAGCTATGACGTAATGGACTAATGATTAACCTAATTATGTTTTAGAGTATTGGGTTAAAAATTAGGAAGTTACAATCGACGTGATGCCACTCAATACATGGGAAGCAAATTAGTGGTGTAAGTGATGCCCAAATTTTAGACTCAGAGATCACCAATGCCGATGTAATTTCTTGGATCTGTAGGATATCATAGGGTGTCCACACAAACTGTTCAAGAAATTGATTAGCTTTCCACTTATATAAATATAGGAGTTAATCTATTAAATAATATTCATGAACTTACATCTGTATAGTGGAGCTAATCAATTTGTGCCCTAAGAATTGGCATGGGTCTCTCATGCACATCAGGCGGCGCTATAAATCTGATGCACTTGAAAAATATACATTTGTTGATAATTTGTGGCATTTTAATAGTAAACAACATAATTGAAATTGAAATTATTAAATTTTAGTGTAGTGATATACCTCCTAGCCAATGGAAACCTAAAACTGAGGTGGTCAACTATAGGACTGAGTGATGACACTTTGTATCATATCCATGACTATACCAAGACAAGACACCGAGCAAGATTACCTACTGAGATTTTAATTGCACGACATAAACCATGGTATAATGTCGATAACATAGTGGATCCCAAGCTGAGCCACCCAGACTCTTGAAAATCATGTAGAAGAGGCAATCATATCAAATGAACTCTAGCTGCTGACTTGTCTACAAATAGCATCCCCCTAATCAGTAGCATAATGTAAACTCGTGTTGCTTGCATGACTTGAAGCTGAGTCACATTTTCTTCAGAGGTGCAAAAATGTTCTTCAGCAGTGCCAATGTCACTGTACTACCATTTCTTTTGCACTTATTCTCAGGTGGTACAGAACCAAGGAATTCGTGGCACATCTCCTAAATATTCTACCCACAGAACCTATTCCATGATCCTGTCCAGCCACTAACAGGAGCCCCATCCACTCGTAGCCCCAACTGAAATGCAACATCCTGAAGTGTTATGGTGCACACTCCATAGGGCAAGTGAAAGGTGTGAGTCTCGAAGCACCACCGCTCCACAAATACAGACAGCAAAGTATTGTCATACTCGAACAATTTTATTTGTGCAGCATGCCAAAAACCAGTCTGTTCTAAATATGGCCTCATGCGGAGATCTAACCTTTTCATGTGATCTCGTCTACCACGCAACACACGAGCCGGCTGAAGAACAAAATTGAAAAAAAATTATCATGTTAAATAGATTAAAAATGTACCAATCTAATTAAATGAGAACTAAGCTAACCAAAAAATTAACTAACAAATCTAATTAAAAAAAATTACTATTCTAAATAAAATATTTTTTTACATCTAATATTTATATTGTAATCTAAATATAATATATACTAATCTAATTAGTTTATATAACTAAAATAGGTTTACGGTGCACTAATCTATCTAAAACAACTATGAAATCAAATTAAAATAAACAAATTTGCTAACTATAATATTTATTGACTAATTTCCTAAACATGTTCATCAATCTAATTAAAATATTTTATTTACAACACATGTTACAGTATAATCTAACAATAATATTTATTAGTCTAATTAAATTAAATATTTAAGGTGCACTAATATCCCTAAAGAAACTAAATAGTCAAATTAAAAAGAATTTCTAATCTAAGAAATTTAAGATGCAATATTTACTAAACTAAAATTTCTAATCTAATTACAAAACATAATTATACTATATTTACTTAAATAAAATATTTCAATAAACTAATTAAATTGTATTTTTTTCCTAAATATGTTCATCAATCTAATTAAATTTTACATTATATACTAGACATTTTTTTTTTGTAATCTAACTACAATATATACTAATCTAATTTAATTTTACAACTAAAATATGTTTAAGGTGCACTAATCTTACTGATGCATAGATTTTACTTTCCAGTATCACTAAACTAATTAAACATACTTTTTCCTAAACTTATTCATAAATCTAATTACAATATATTATTTACTGAACAAATTTATAGTATAATCTAACTACAATAACTACTAATTTAATCAAATACACAACTAAAATAAGTTTAAAGTGCACTAAGCTAGATTTTAAAAAATTATTAGCTTACACAGCCAAACTAGATTTAGAATGCAATAAACTAAATTAAAGAACTATTACATGTAATTAAAAAATAATGATGGAATATAATTTCCTTGTGCATCCCTCGCATGCAGGGCATCAATGTTCAGCGGATCGAATGGAATGGGTTGCTCAGCCCCAAATTGTCTAAGGACGCGATTAACGTGATGCCACTCAATACATGGGAAGCAAATTAGTGGTGTAAGTGATGCCCAAATTTTAGACTCAGAGATCACCAATGCCGGTGTAATTTCTTGGATCTGTAGGATATCATAGGGTGTCCACACAAACTGTTCAAGAAATTGATTAGCTTTCCACTTATACAAATATAGGAGTTAATCTGTTAAATAATATTCATGAACTTACATCTGTATAGTGGAGCTGATCAATTTGTGCCCTAAGAATTGGCATGTGTCTCTCATGCACATCAGGCGGCGCTATAAATATGATCTACTTGAAAAATATACATTTGTTGATAATTTGTGGCATTGTAATAGTAAACAACATAATTGAAATCGAAATTATTAAATTTTAGTGTAGTGATATACCTCTTAGCCAATGGAAACCTAAAATCAAGGTGGTCAACTATAGGATTGAGTGATGACACTTTGTATCATATCCATGACTGTACCAAGACAAGTCACCGAGCAAGATCACCTACTGAGATATTAATTGCACGATATAAAACACGGTATAATGTTGATAACACAGTGGATCCCAAGCTGAGCCACCTACACTCTTGAAAATCACGTAGAAGAGGCAACCATCTCAAGTGAACTCTAGCTGCTGACTTGTCTACAAACAACATCCCCTCAATCAGTAGCATAATGTAAACTCGTATTGCTTGCATGACTTGAAGCTGAGTCGCATTTTCTTCCAGAGGTGCAAAAATGTTCTTCAGCCATGCCAATGTCACTGTACTACCATTTCTTTTGCACTTATTCTCAGGTGGTACAGAACCAAGCAATTCGTGGCACATCTCCTAAATATTCTACCCATAAAACCTATTCTGTAACACCCTAATATTTAACTCAACATGCCTAGGACGTATTTAAGTGAAGTATTAGTTATTACTCTTTTGTTTTAGTTTTTGACTCAAAAACTTCTTGAAAAATACTTTAGTGAAAATATGGGTAAATTTTTTTTTGAACTTTAAGTACCAAAACGTGAGTCGCACATACTAAATATCTAACATCATTTATCTTGCCTGCATAAGAGAGATGTTAGAAACAAATAACAGATAAATATATAATACAACCATGGCATAACATAACTCAAATAATAATAACATATCAATAACTGTATCATAATAGTGATGTCTTGTAAACTTAAGGACATTAATATATATCTATTAATAGAATACAAACTAATATATGAGATACATTCACTCTAAAGGCAAATATCCAAAGGAAAGTTATCCCCTTAGCTCTTCGTCCAGTCTCAAGGTAAATCACGAACTACACCATCATTCATGTCTGGAGACGACACGGAAAAGAAAAGGGATGAGAAACTTATATAAGAATCTCAGTAGGGCTTCCCGACTCTAACACAAGTGTCATTGTCATCGTCCCCAAGAACCTTGGGTTTAATTATGTAAGTGGTGAACATAGATATAAAATTCATTTATTAAGTTTTAAATACCATTAGTCGAGGGCCGTATCTTTTAGCATGAATCTTAATGTCACGAATAGAACATATTAGTCATGGATGCATGTCAATATCATAATATCATAAAATTCATAAAACAATGCATATGATATAAAGAACATTATGATCATCATTCTTACAGGTGACTTAAACTTCTTATTCTTTTTTCCTTGGGGGTCACCCTATATTCTCTCTTTTCTCGAGAGTTCTAGGTTATGAGCTCATACCTTACTAGTTGTCACTAGCGTAATCTTATCCCTTTTGATAAGTTAAATTCCCGACTCTTAAGGTACGGGATAGGGGGCATTAGGATCACCTTTCATAACCTTTAATTCGGGGAGTCCAAAGGATCACTTCCTATTCGGATCACTTCTCATAACCTTTAATTCGAGGAGTCTAGAGGATCATTTCCATGTGTTTTATGTCACCTTAAATCTTAGTATGATATATATAGATGCAAACATGAATAACTCATTATTAATATTTCATGCTCATACACTTCACGAACTTATGCATCTCAATGAATTAGACATAATCGTAACATGCCATAAATCAAATCACATAAATATGCATCATATTTCATTGCATATATCCATAAGCCATATAAATCTCAATATATGAACATAGCCATCACAAGATATCAATCACATTCATCTCATCAAATTATCAATATTTACGTTTAAGTCCCAAAGGGTCAAATCACAATTTCTCAAAGGTTACGGGTCAAAACGTAATTACCCCTTTTTAACAGCTACTCATAAATTAAAGACCTTTAACTTTAACCAATATATTTCAAGATACATATAACTAAAAATCATTCAAACTCATCATAAAAACCTTTTAGGGCCATAGACTAAATTTAACATATTTTAGGGGTCAAAGTACAAAGTTACTTATTTTTGACACTTATCAAAAGCCAATACTTCTAAAACTTTCTCTAAACATCATAAATGGTATTCTAAACACATATACACATCAGATATCATTATTTACTCTAATTAAAATCCTTTGAATCAAAAAATTACATAATTGATAGTCTAGGACACAACTTTCTGCATTTTATGAATCGGTCAAAACTAATACTTGTAATTATTCTTTTCAACCTCTAAGATACCAAAAACAATTTATACATCAAATACTAATAATTCTAATGTATATAAACCATAAGATCAGTATCAAATTAGTGAGCAATTAATCTAGAAAATTCATTGTCTAAAGCTTTATAAAATTACGATTTTGATCCTTTCTAATTATTAGTTTATCTCAAAAATGCTAAAAAAAATTCTTACATCAATTATAAGTAATTTATACACATTCAAACCTTATAAAATAGTATTCTAACTATTTTATTTAAGTGAGGTCAGTAACATAATTTTTAAATCAAAAAGCTTGAGAAAAGCACAATCTTTAACATCTTTGGATTTCTAACTCTAACAAGAATTATTTAAGTAATTTAAAGACAAGATCAAAGCCTTAAAAAAAATAAATGAATCTTAATACCAAGAACATCAAGAGGCTGAAATTAACTTAATTTAAGTATAAGAATTTCTATTTAAGATTAAAGAGGTAAGTTTTGAGCTTTTAGAGATTTAGGTGATAGCAAGAATCATAGATATGCTATGCAATCCATTTTTAATCTTTGTCATTATAAGGTGATAACTTGGAAATAAAAACATGATATGTAATACTTCAAATATAAATATGAAGATGCAAGTTTATTCTTAGATCTTCAAAGTTTAGTGATAAATTGAAACATAAAATGCATTACTTGAAATTTAAATATGAGAATACAAATTCATATTATTATCTTCAATATTTAAGGTGATGACTCGAAATTAAATATGATTATGCAAGGCTTGAAATTTAAATATGACATGCAAGAGCATGAAACATAAACAATGGATGCAAGTTCATTTATCATCATGTTAAGCTCAAAACTTTTAGAGAATTAAACTCTTTAACCTCAATTAATCTTAACAAAGGAAGTGAGCATTAGAGTCCTTGATTATCATGGTTTCAAGAACCTTATTTTATGGTCTCATCATTAAGCTCATTGAAAGTTAAATTATAAGCAAAGAACAAGGAAATAACATGAAATAAAATCCCTACCAAGTTGTTTCTTGTTCTCAAATGTTAAAGTAAGAAGTAAAGAGAAGAAAATCTCCTCTAGATGATGATGGTAACTTTGGCCAAGTGATGATGGAATGGTGAAAGAATTTTTGTTGTGTTCTTGTGTTGGATAATGGAAGGGTTATGTGTTTAGGAGTTGATTTGTGGTTGGAATGTGTATGCTTGAGGTTTAGAGCTTGGTTAGAGGTTGGGAATGGAGTCTCTTGAGTGTGACTGAGGAAGAAGAAGAAAGCTTGAAGTATTGAGAGAATTAGAGAACTTTGAGCAAACTTTGAGTAAGAAAACTATCAAGTAAGAAAATACTAAGGCTAGGAATGTTTGTGTGTGCATTTAGGCAATGGAAGAGCTCATATTTATAGGCCAAGGAGGGTTGTATGGCAGCTGCCTTGTGGCTGGAAAAATGAAGTTTTTAGTTCATTTTCAATTAAAGAAAACATGGAAATAGAATGTTTTTATTCTTGTAATAATTTGGTTCATGCATAATGGATGAAAACACTAAAATATGATGCTAATGGGAGACATTGTTACTGATCACATCATGGCTGAAATGGGTGGGTTTTCTTTTGAATAAACATAGCCAAAAATAATGCAAAAGAAAGCTAAAGGTATGGTGTTATGGTTGGATATGTTTCTTTGTTGGAAAAACAATTAAAATATGGTGAAAAGAAGACAAGTTGGCCACTGGTTTCTGATTCCTTTAGGATCAGATTGGTAATGTTTTACAAGTGGTAAATCATGTATTAGATGTGTATTTACTTAGGTAAAAGATTAGGAATTGATAGATTAGTGAAAATGGTAAAAGGTCAAGTGTTTAGGTCAATACAAGACAAGATAAAAAGTGAAATCATATATTAGTAAATGAAGTTAATTTCAAATGAGTAAAAAATTAATTTGTAATATAGGTTCTAAACTTAGGATAAGAAAATGTAAATGTACAATATTTTACCTAAACCGAAATCTTAACTTTGATCTCAATTATCACTAATTTTATGAGCTTTCATAATTAAGGAAAGATAATTTAATTTTACCTTAGGTAATTTAGACTCTAATTACCTTAGTAATTATTTTTAACCTTGGGTAATTAATTTTAAACTCAAGGTTAATGAATAAAATCAATTTGAGTTCAAATAGAGCTTTAATATTATCTTAATTACACAAGTAAACCTATTTATCACAACTAGGGGTAGAAAGGTAATTTCACATAAAAACTCCCTGTAAGTACTGGACAATATCAAATTATACTTAAAATAGTCATTTTGAACCTTTGGGTGAAAACCGAATTCAAAGATTATATAATTTCATGAAAAATTACTACAGGGGTAAAACGGTAATTTTACTCATGATAAAAATTGAGAATTGAGATTTTTACCTCTAAGGCACATATAATCCTCATCAGGCATAAAATTAACCCCTCAAAGATAATTTAGATTGGTTATCCTTGATTTCTAGGTAAAAATGATTTCAGGGGCATTTTGGTCATTTTACACGTACAAAAAAATTGGGGTTTGCGACTTTCGCACGAATCGCTAGTCAAGTCTCCTATGATATTTCTCTAATATCATATTCCTTTATTGAGGATTATTTGACCTCGAATTATGTGTAAAAATTACCTAGGGGCATTTTGGTAATTTTTATGTTACAGTAAAAGTTGGGGCGTTACATATTCCATGCTCCTGTCCAGTTGCTGATAGGAGCCCTATCCACTCGTAGCCCCAACTAAAATGTAACATCCTGAAGTGTTATGGTGCACTCTCCATAGGGCAAGTGGAAAGTGTGAGTCTCGGGGCACCACCACTCCACAAATACAGACAACAAAGTATTGTCATACTTGAACAATTTTATTTGTGTAGCATGCCAAAAACCGACCTATTCTAAATATGGCCTTATGCAGAGATCTACCCTTTTCATGTGATCTCGTCTACCACGCAACACACGAGTCGGCTGAATAACAAAATTGAAAAAAAAATTATCATATTAAATAAATTAAAAATGTACCAATCTAATTAAATGAGAACTAAGCTAACCAAAAAAACTAACTAACAAATGTAATTAAAAAAACTACTATTCTAAATAAAATATTTTTTCACATCTAATATTTATATTGTAATCTAAATATAATATATACTAATCTAATTAGTTTATATAACTAAAATAGGTTTACGGTGCACTAATCTATCTAAAACAGTTACGAAATCAAATTAAAATAAACAAATTTGCTAACTATAATATTTATTGACTAATTTCCTAAACATGTTCATCAATCTAATTAAAATATATTAGTTACAACACATGTTACAGTATAATCTAACAATAATATTTATTAGTCTAATTAAATTAAATATTTAAGGTGCACTAATATCCCTAAAGAAACTAAATAGTCTAATTAAAAAAGAATTTCTAATCTAAGAAATTTAAGGTGCAATATTTACTTAACTAAAATTTCTAATATAATTACAAAACATAATTATACTATATTTACTTAAATAAAATATTTCAATAAACTAATTAAATTATATTTTTTTCCTAAATATGTTCATCAATCTAATTAAATTTTACATTATATACTAGACACTTTTTTTTGTAATCTAACTACAATATATACTAATCTAACTACAATATATACTAAAATATGTTTAAGGTGCACTAATCTTATTGATGCATAGATTTTACTTTCCAGTATCACTAAACTAATTAAACATACTTTTTCCTAAACTAATTCATAAATCTAATTCATAAATCTAATTACAATATATTATTTACTGAACATATTTATAGTGTAATCTAACTACAATAACTACTAATTGAATCAAATACACAACCAAAATAAGTTTAAAGTGCACTAAGCTAGATTTTAAAAAATCATTAGCTTACACAGCCAAACTAGATTTAGAAATGCAATAAACTAAATTAAAGAACTATTACATGTAATTAAAAAATGATGATGGAATAGAATATATAACTCTAATAAATTAATAAAAATTTACCGGCAAATGAAGATTTGCTGCAATATATCCAAAATTATCATAGCGCCTTAAATCATTTTGTGTCATCTCTTTTGCTCTTTTTTTCTTCTTTTATACAACTTTCCACTTATACTATAATTGATTTTTTTTTATTTTATTCAAACTCTCAGATGTTCTTTTCTTTCACTCTCAGTATGAAAAATTTTGAATAAGGAAGGGTGGAATCGGTTGAGTCTCAGCCGTTGCACACAAATACATTTATAGAGACTTTTCACTAAAGATCGGACGGTTAGGGTGAAGGGGTAGGTGGATTATGTGGCTAGGAGCTTGATTTTGCCCAGTCCACTGCATGCATGACACATGGCAAAATCGGTTGAGTGCCGCACGATCCACCTACCCTTCACCCCAGCCGTCCAATATATCTAGATTGGAATCACCCATGACTTGACTGATTTCTTTGGGTTCATTGATGAATAAAAATCGGTCAAGCTTTAACCATTTTCTTTGTATTTTGCCATTTTAAAATTAACTCACAGTTAACCGATTTCTCTAACAAAAAAAAAATGTACATACGTATATAATGTTCAAAATGTGGGAAATGTATACACAATCATTTTTTTATTTATTTTCGTAAACAAGCCCCGGAAACATCTAGGCCTGAATGGAGTTTATATTCAAGTGTAGACAAATTGTTAAATACTGATATCCGAGTTTGAGAAGATTCATTATCATTGAAGTTTAATTTTTGTATGCTGATAGTGTAAAATTATTTTATATTATCAATCAACAAAATTTTAAAAATATTTCAAATCATGATGGGTAGTTATCTAGAATGATTTGAGATTTTCTTGAAATTTTATTAGTTGATAGTGTAAAATTAAATAGAAATTAAACTCTATTATCAATTATACATATTTTATTGAAATATTTTTTAGACTTGAATATACTTTTATTTCTTGAAAAATGAGTAAATTTTAATTATATTCTTTGAAAACAAATTTTTTAGTTTTGATTCAAATATTTCAAAAAATGTTTGATTTTAATCTAGAATGTCTATGTTAATTGCTGAACTAATTCAAGAACAGGTAATTTCCCTAAATAATAGTGAGTAATCATGTGTACCAAAGACTCAAACCATTTTTTTTTTTTAAATATGTATACAAATCATTTTTTTTCAAAAACCAAAATAAAAATTTACCTATTGTTTTAAGAACTAAAAATATATTTATTTTTTTAAAGAGTGCTAGAATGACAAGTATACGAGGAAGCACTAAAGTAAGCATCAGAATACTGGGAGTAGGAAGTCATTCTACATTGTCTAATGTGACTCCCACTTAAACTTACTTTTGTTTAATATCCTAAAACACCCTTCTTTATTTTTCATAACCAATAATTTATTGTTACTTCAATATGGGGATGACTCACATAAGAGGACATATTTATTGTGAGCGATGAAAGGACTTGGTGACAATCTTGAGATGAAAACTAATGATCAAGATTAAAACATACTAAGTAATGACCCATATGCTGCATTTTTTACCTTTTTTCCTTGTTTCTTCATCGTGCCTCTATATTTTTTCTTGACTGCTTTCCTCCCATTGCATAGAAGCTACCTTGTTTATCTGCATTGGCTTTAAATTTTCCATTGATTTTATCATTAGTGGCATTAGTTTTCTTGTAGGGATGGCAAAAAAAACCCGCTAAAGCGGGTACCAGCAGAAATTACTGACAATGGGGGCAGGACAGGGACAAGTTTGGTCTCTGCGAGGATGAGGATGGAGTCCCTATTTATTAAACGAGGTGGGGACCAGGAATAAGATACCCATCCCATGGAGACCCCCTAATTTCTCATTTATATAAATTATTCAAATATTCAATTATATATATAGTGAAAAAAATCTAAGCATTTCTCATTTTTCAAATTATCTTTATTGGATTTGTATTATATATGAAGTTTTATTTTTAATTTAGATTATATTACATTAATAGTATTTGTTATTATGAATATTTATATGTCAAATTTCAATTTTTTTCATTTTCTATTTTTTGGATTTTTTAATAAACCCATGAATACTCATAGGAATTCAACTGCCTGCGAAAAATGGGAAATAAAAAATGAAGACTTGTGACAAGGATAGGGATAGGGACAAGAGGCAAAATTATAAATGATGACAAGAAGTAGGGGACATGTCCTTACTCTTATGGATATGGTCATCCCTGCCATTGCCATGAAATTTTTGGATAGTACATGACATTATAATTGTTTGTATATTGTTATCGCAATAAGAGTCACTCCATATGTGAGATAAATTACTCTAATATAATGTTTTCATATTGCTATTTCTATGACCCATTGAAGATGAAATATTCCAATGAATTGATGTTTGTTTTCTCTCTCCTAGGCGAGGTGCAATGTCCTACTCATTGGACAGCCAAATGCCAGAACATATCGACAATGAATTTAGAAACAAATTAATAATATACATGAATGGCTTCTCACTGATTGTCATTGGTCTCTGTCACGATTCCTAGTACAAACCAAACAAAAGTTGCTATGCGAAGGGGCATGATAACAGAGAAAAATAAAGAGGGACATAGAGGCTAGATGAAGAAATAAAAATAAATAAATAATAACAATAATAATAAAGAAAAAAAGGAAAAAAAAAGGTAAAAGAATGAGGCATAGATAGGGGTGTAATCAGGTCAATTTGATTTGGGTTTGAAGGAAAACGAATCCAAACTAATCATTTTTAATTCGGATTGATTTGGTTTGTGTTAGACACTTTTTCTGAACAAAACTGAATTGAACCAAACCAAACCAATTCTAATTGGTTTTGTTCAATTTGGGTCTTGGGTAAGATTGATAGAGTTTTTTTTTCCCTCTCCTGAACCTATTCACCTTACTTAACAATTGAAAAAGTTTTAATATCACAAAAAAATTAAATTTTTTTAAAAAAATCTAGAAAACTTAAAATCAAAGTCTGTAGCAAACACCAAAAAAAAAAGGGCAAAGATTTGTGAAATAATCAAAACTTCATATTTCATAACCCCAACATAAAAGTTGTACAATTTTTTAAACAAGGCTATAAATATTAGAAAGGAACACAAGAAAAACAATGAATTTGGGTATTCTTAGTGATAAAAATTTGGAAGATTTTGAAATTATAGCACCCATAATCCACAACCATTAGAACCCACAACCCAGAACCCTGCATGCTTATGTGTTTTGAATGACAACCAAACCAATTCAAAGAAAATACTTTGAAGAACAACTGATGTTTCTCTTGAGTTTCTTGTAAGATTATAACAGATATCTATCATTTAGCAAGAGTAAGGCTTACTCAAATGAGTATGTATATTTCACTATGCATGTGTAAACATGTTACAAGATTTGTTATAAAATAGAAGTGAAATTATATTCTTATCCAAGCTGCTGATAGCTGACGATCATAGGTAGGCTACAACGCTACAAGAAACCAAGTTCAAGGACTTCATAAAGTAGCACGAGATATCAAAAAGTATACTCAAGAGGAAGAAATCAGAATATGTCCATATGAAACGTGTTACTTAATCTTCAACCATCATATCACAAAGAAATTATCATCAAGAAGATTTGATTGAAGATCAAAAGTTTGAAGAATCATCAAGGAATCTATTATGCACTTCAGAAAGCTTACATTTGTATGGAGCAAAGAACGCTACAAGAAAAAGGAGGGAAAATTTGAATTTTGAAATTCAAATTTCAACTCAAAGTCAAACCCAGTTGTCAAAACTATACGTCATCTCTTTGCCAACTTGATCAACCAACCTGGCTTCATGAAAAAGGAGTTCAGAAAGCAAGCTCAGGCTGTAAATGTTAGAAGAACAAAAGATTTCAGTTGATGATGGTGTGGTAGTGGTAAGATGGGGGTTGTGTAAGAATCATGGAAGAGAAAACCAGATTGGACCACCCAGTTCGATGGGGTTAACTGAGAATCGGTCACCTAGCCGGTCTAGTTAAGCTCCTAAACCAGGGGGAGGGGTTCAAAACCAATCAAAACCAGTCAAGAACTGGTCAAATACAATGGAAAATTGACAAACCGAACCAGTTTGGAACTATTGATTTTTTGTTTAAAACTTAAATACTGACATCTTGTGATAGCCACGAAGTAAAAATAAAAACAATGGGATCAAAGAATGCCACTAACAAAGATTGTTGGGTTTTTCTTCTTCTCTCTTCGTCATTTATAGGCTGCTCACCATAAACCTTGCTAGTCACTAACAAATATTTTTTTAAATGCTTTGTGAACATATTATGAGGCTGAGACTAAAGTAATTTTATGTGGATTATGTTAATGTTAATAATGTAATATATTTTATTATACTCTGATTGAACCCTTATTGAACCTGTTGGAACTCTAAACCTTTGAACTAGTACCTTGGTCAATTTGATGTCCAGTCCATTTTATCTTGCTTGGTTAGAATAGAAATGGTGTAGAGAAAGGGATTGGCAATCATAAAAGTTTGTGAGGTAGGCTATGTGAGAGAGTTGTGAGTGTGTGTAAGTGAGGAGAGAGCTTACGTGGGGGTAGGTATGTGTATGGGCCTGTGTCTGAAACATGTGATAAGATAAAAAAGAATTGGGTCTTCAAGATGTCGGGTTAGTTTAGTTCTAAATTTTGAGAATCTGATACCCAAATCAATGGATCATCGATTTTATTGGGTTTGACCCAATCAAACTTGATGACTCAAACCAAACTGAACCAAACCCCTCGGTTTAATTTGCTCGAGTTGGACTAGTCTGCTTGCACCCCTAGGTGAGAAAGTCATTAATTAGTGACTTTAGTCTAAAGGTTGTCATTGAGTCTTCTCATCTCTCACAATAAACATTTATTATTATTAATATTTAAAAATTAGTATTTTAATATTTACTTATTTATTTCTATAATTTGTTTGGAAAAGTTTTCCATAATAATTTTGTATAATTTTATTGTTAGACCAATTGATTATTAATTTAACCTAAAAAACTTTAATGTGGATTATATTTTTATGTTACTACTAAATAATATAAGATTACAAGTACTTATAATTTGTGTGTTTAGTATGTGTGGGTGTATCTATAAATATTAAATTAACTTTTAACAATTTTAGAAGATATTAATTGTATAATAATGATTGTGTAAAATAAAAATAATAATAAAAAGTGAACAAATAAATTCTTATAGATAATATATATACATATATACCCAAAATTATCATGTTCTGAAAATTGGACCGAACTGACTGGTCGGACCGGTTGAAGCGGGAACCAGCTTGCTATTTGGTCCGAGTTGGACCTGAAAACTGCCCTACAAAGAACCGCTCGAGAACTAGTATACCAGGTAGACTGAACCAGTCCATGTGATCTGACAGTTTTCTTTAAAAAAAATGCAAAATGACATTATCTTGGGTGGTAAAAAGAAAAAAAGTTGAGCAATGTCAGGTTTTGACAATTTGCCCTTTTTCCTTTCTAATACCAAAGTGCCAAAGCCAAAACTAGTTTCCAAAGCAGCCCCTTTCCACTTTCCATTTCTAGTGAACAAAAGAAAAGGACCAGCCATTGCCATGAGCTACATACTTGCCGTGCCGCCTCCCTTGCCCATGCCCATGCTGTTGCCATCAACTCTGCCCTGCTCTGCATCAGCTTTTGGCTCGATCTGCTTTTGCCTGCATCTTGTTTGCATCTGTCGTGCTGCATCGCCCTGCCATGCTGCGTCATCCCATTCGTCTACCATGCCTGCATCTTCGTTCATTCGCTGTGCTTGAAGATAAGCTTGAAGCTTCCACCTCCTACCTCCATCTTTGCTTTGAAAGCTTGAAGCTTGAAAGCAGTCACCACTATTACTTTGCATTGAAGATGCCTTTGTTTCCTTTACTGTTTTTAACTTTTTATTCTAATTTGTTTTAGGAAATTTGTTTGTTGTAATTTGAAGCAAATTTTGGACTTGATTATTTGAAGCTTAGTAGCTAATTTGATTTGTGGCTTTGTGCTGGATTATTTATTTTAACCTGATTTGTTTGTTGGATTTTGATGTGATTATGTGAATTTAATTGTGTTTTTTTTCTGTTTGTTTATTTGTTTATATTTAGATATGGATGCTCCTATTCCTAATTAGTCTGTAGAGGTTTTGGATGATGGGAAGAGTCATGAGACTGGCCAATTTGATGCTACTATGCCTTATGGTTCATTTGGTCATGATGAAGATGAAGATAGACGTGAAGTATTTGATGATAGGGATATTCAGCACATTAATGTGGACTTTGATGATCCTATTTGATTCATGAACTTTATGTCTTTGATTTTTTCCTTGTGTTATTGACTTATTATTTGTTTTGACTTATGAGTATGTGAACTTAATGTTATGTTTTGATGATCCTATGGATTGTGTTGATGTCTAATTTAATTATTAGTTATTATTGACATATATTTCATTTTATATTTTTATATAGTTATATAAATATAGGTTTTATTATATATCGGTTATATTCCTGTTGGACTCTTGGTTGAAACCGGTTGAACCACTGAACCTCTGAACCCTTACCCTGATCAGTTCAATATTTGGTCTAGTTTTCAGAACTTTGCATTTAACACTCCCATAATTTAACCAAATATTAAATAAATATAATTGAATCGAATATTGAAAAAAAAATTATACTAAAATGTGTTGTATAAATCACTTAACTTGTTAGAAATTGGATATAAGGAATAGAGTTTTTTGTAGGGTTTGAGGCGTGAATTATTTCTCCCTTTAAAGAGATATTGCTTGTACACTCTTTAGGGAAAAGATAGAAAAGTTTCTTTTAAGGATACAACAAGTCCTCTAAACTCTCTTAATAATTGTTCTAAAATTTTCTACGCATCAAATGAGATGAATTTAGCACTTATTTATAGAGATATTTAGACTACTTTGATTACAAGTGGTTACTAACACATCTCTTCAAAACAAAGATTGAAAATTGTCGATACAGAAGATGCAATTGCATCCGTTCAATTCAAAAGGAAAAACAACGTTAATGTTGCATCTCTCCAAATTGAATTTGAAAAGCAGCAGACAGTGCATCATTTAGGGGCACATTCCTTGATCATATTATAATATAAAATAATTACAAGCTATTCAACAATCCCCTACTAGTTTGTAATATCATCCATAATATCATGGATAATAGAAAGTATTATGGATTTGAACTTTCTATTAGTGTGAATATTTTAAGATTAAACAAAGTTATTGGTATACAAGTATTTAACCACAACTCATGTCAAATTGAAAATATTACACACATAATATTATGCAATTATTAAGAGGTTTTAACATAAAGCTTTTAGCACTTTTATGGCCATGCGCTTATCCTATATTCATAAATATTTATAAGAATAAACCCTTTAATCCTTGTTTGAGGTGCCACCATCTCAATATTCATATAGGTGAAATTTGTCCTTATGTCCCTATTACTATAGACATTTAACAATTTCATTAGGACATGTAGTCATCTTCTTCATGAGCAGTCCAAATTGAACATCATAGAATGGGACTTTCAAGTAATCAGTGTCTAGTCCAATATATAATGACTTGTTTTTACACATCAAACTTATGTTGTTACAGTTTCTAATGCACAGTTGGGTTTCCATTGCTTGTGCATTTTAATATGAGGGTTTCAGCCTCATTCTATTAGGATACAATTGTAATGCATCTCTTGGCAGTGCTTTTGTAAGCGGATTAGCCAAATTTTTATTTGATCTCACAAAGATTAAGTTAAGACTTTGCTATTAATTAATTCTCTTACATAGGCATGTTGCAAACTTATATGTCTAAACTTTCCATTGTATATCTTATTGTGGGCTAAACACATTGTTGCCTCACTATCACAATATGTAGGAATGGATAGCATTGGTTGTGACCACAACTTTAATAACATATTCCTCAACTATTCCACTTCTTTTGCTGCAGTTGTTAGTGCAATAAATTCAAATTTCGTAATGGAATCTAAAATGCAAGTTTGCTTTTTGGATGCCCAACTAATAGCACCATCTCCCAAAGTAAATATCCATCCTTTTGTGGATTTATTATCACCAATATTGGTTATCCAACTAGCATTTGAATGACCTTCCAACATAATAGGGAAACCATTGTAAAAAAAATAGACACATTTTGTGTTCTCTTTAAATAGTCAAGCACTCTAATAATTTCTTTCCAATGATCATTGTTTGGCTTACTTGTAAAAGTAAAAAGCTTACAAAATGCAAATGCAATATCCGGTCTTGTACAATGCATTGCACACTTCATACTGCCTATTACACTTGCATATTGTAATTGTGCAACTATCCTTCCTTCATTTTCTGTTAACTTGACACTACAAACATAAGGAGTATTAAATTTCTTAATTCCCAAATGACTATATAAACATTTTCTCAATATAATGAGATTGCATCAAAATTACATCTTTGCTTTCTATTTTAATCTTTTTACCCAAAATAGTATCCACCTCATTCATATATTTCATTTTGAAAATTGAAGATGCTTTTTGGATTAACAAATCCCAAGCATATTTGTTCTAAACAACAATAGATAATCTACATAAAGGTAGATAATAATGCCATATTCTTTGGTGAACTTAGGATAAATGTATTTATCTACACTATTGTGTATAAATCCATTTGATAATATAACACTATCAAATTTTTCATGTCATTGTTTTGGCACCTGCTTTAACCCATAAAGAGATTTTATCAACTTGTAAACTTTAATTTCATTTACAAGAAGAATAAATCCATCTGATAGTTGCATATAAATCTCTTCACTCAAATCTCCATTTAAGAAGGTTGTTTTAACATCCATTTGATGTATAATTAAATTATATATTGATGCTAAAGCTAATAGTGCTCATATGGATGCTATTCTAGTCACAGAAGCATAAGCATCAAAGTAATCAATGCCTTTCTTTTGTATAAAACCTTTTGCTACAAGTCTAGCCTTAAAAGTTTGGATAGAACCATGTGTATTATACTTTTATTTAAATATACATTTACATTCTATAGGTTTTCATCCAGGAGGTAGATCAACAAATACTCATGTATTATTGGACATAATAAAATCCATTTTATCCTTGATGGCTTCTTTCCAAAATGCCACATCTCTATAAGTCATGGCTTCTTAAAATGTTTTTGGATCATCCTCAATGCTCATTACAAAGGATATTTTACTAATGATTTTATCTCTTCTTTCTTCTACAAGAAAAACAATAGATTGTGAAAAGATAAAATCAGAGTCAAGATGTTTTTCTTTTCTTAATCTTTGGCTCTTTCTTGGTTCTAGTTGAATATCATTAAATTTTCTTTTCAAACTTTTAGTGCTAGAATGCACATTTTGTTCATGCATAGAATCATTACTAAAAGAATCATTTAAAAATTTATTTTCAATGAATTCTATAACACCCTCCCAATTTAAGCCATGACATTAGACTTGGGATTTATTACTTATAAATTAGCGGACCTTGCTTTAGTATCTACAGTGTATTCAAGCGAGTCAGATAGTAACTATTTTGTAGTTCTACTTAAATATATAAAAAAATAGAGTAGTTAGAGAATAAATATTCGAATACATGAAAAAGCTCTTATATGATTCTTAATATTCATCTGTCTTAAAAATTTACAGGTATATATATAACAAAAAGAAAACTGATAGTGGTCTATGATGACAACTTCATTGTTCTTTTGAGTAATCTGGAGATGACACAAGAACACAAATATAAGGGTGAGGATTATGAAATTCTCAGTAGGGTATCCCTAAATACACAACAATCAAGGTTATCATCATCGTTCCAGCCACTTTGATTTATAAAAAAAAATGTGATCGTGCATTAACATAATAAAGTTTCATTTTAAAGTTAAAAATCATTCCTTACGAAGTGGGTTTCTTTTAAAATTCAATTACTTAATTCACATATATCATAACATTCAAACTCATAGGAAATCATTATAAGCAAATAATTCAGAATAATATAAGTATGCACATGATAAATGTAATGACTTTCTTCATTTTTGTAATTAACTTCATTTGCTTTCCTTTACTTTGATATCTTTCTCAATTTTATGTGCCCTTGACATAGGTGGCCTTGTCCACTCTAGGGTCGTAGTTTGTTTTTTAGGATTGCACCCATTTCTATACGTGATTATTGAATTTACTTTCTTTGATCATATATAGTACTATTCCTAACCAAATTTACTTTTCTTAACTTAGTGTCAAAAGGGATCTCATAAGTGATCAAGCTCACTCTCATTGACGATTAAATCTTTACAAGTGGCCAGGTTCACTTTCCTTGGCGATTTAATCTTTAGGTATATATTCCCTAATGATTTAGTCTCTCATTTATTTTGAAATATTTTGACATCTCATGTTTCATTCTGTATATTATATGCACAAGCATCATGATCATGTATGCTTAGCATCATCACCTAAATTACATAGTGTACAAGACACAAAATCATTAACATATTATTCCTCATAATCATAATTCAGCTTACACAGCATTGTCCAAAATTTCAGTTTCATAGAAAATTCTAGTTAATTAATCAAACATCACTAAAATAGGGTGAAATAATTCACAGATATTATTCGACATATCTATGTTAACCTATAAGACATTTGACTCAAAAGGAGATTTCTGGCTATGTTAAAAAATTATATAAAATTAGTGGCCAAAATATACTTTGGCAAGAAACTAGTTAAATTCTATAAAATTTTAAACTAGAAAATAAGCTAAAAATCTTTAAACAAAAAAATTTAAGCATAGACTTCAAGATGTCCATAATAACAAAAAATTTCATCTGAAAATCCCCTCATTTGATGGGATATAAAAAAATAGACAAATTCAATGGTAAAAAATATGTCATCTAGATAGAATAAGGTTCAATATGGTTTCATAATTTTGAAAATTAGTAAATATTCATAAATAAATCTAGAAAAATTCAAGAAGGTATTTCCATTTGTTATATTCTACATAAAACAAATTCAGCTGAAAATGGTCTTCAAGTGTGTTTTAAAAATAATGCAAACTTACTGCTAGTGAAAAATCCATGTTTTCAATAACTCAATTTAAAACTTGTTTTGACAAAATGATATTCTAACAACATCCGACTACTCCACCCATGAAAATACATCAAGATCTATGTGAATAAATACAATAAAATAAAAAATATTAAAATACAAAACCTCAGTAATTTTAGAAATAAAAATTTGGAAAGAAAATGCCACAAAAAACTTACTCTTAAAGCTTTAAGGATTTTAGCTTAAAATGATCTTCCCAAAATGATTTCTTTACTCCAAGCTTTTCCAAACAGCCCTTAATCTTTCTTTCAGAGTTTTGTTTGATAGCTCAAGGTGGAGGATGGTAATGAATCAAAATTCTAGTCGATTAGTTTTATTGATTTTGAAGAGTAAAAGAAGTTTGGTGAAGAAAACTTGTGGTTTTAGAAGCTTTAAGTAAGGGTTTTGGGACTTAGAAGCTAAGGTTAGGGTTTGAAGCTTTTTGATCATGGAGGGGCTTTGTTTTCCTACAGCTAGTTGAAAATGATGTAGGTGACAAAAGGGTGGTGGTTGTTTTAATCATATCTTAGGTTGAGTGTAATATTTATCTAGTTTTCTTTCTCTAGATTTCTTTCTTTTTGAAAATGAAATGAAATAAATGGCCATGATTTGTGTTTTTTTTTTTGGTCAAGAATAAGTCTTGGCATCCACTTGGTTAAAGAGAAGTGGATCATTGAAACTTGGTGAGCAAGTTACTTTATTGCACATTAAAATTTTACCAAACAGAAAGGATGTTAGCCCCGGGTGAAATTAAAATTAATGAAATGCCAAGACTAAAACTTTCTTGCCAAGTTTTAATCCATGCCATAACTTGGTAAGATGTGGTTTGTAGTGGTTACTTGGTCACAAAGTCACTTTCTTAGTGTTGAAGACCTCAGATCAAAACTTCATTAAAGAGGTAAAATATCTTTATCAGAACTTAAAAAATCTTTACTCGAGTCTCGGGCCTAATACTCTATCCTGACATCTGAGTATAAGTTGTCCCATCCCTGGACATCCTTGGTACCGGCTCCAAAGTTACTTTTATTAGTGTGCCTAGAAATCACTATTCATCCCCAGTTCGAATGTTTTTTACTCATCTATTGAGTTATCCTCATTACAACTAAGTCTGTCAGAATACTAAAATTCTCATTAATAAAGTTTAAATTAGTTTTTGAATAATTTCAAGATGTTATAAATTCAACATGTATGGATTCTGCAATAACATTGAATTCTATATCTAAAAGTTTGCATGGCTTTGAATGTTATGCATAACCCACAAAAATACTTTTGATTCATCTTGGTTCCTAGTTTTGTTTTTTGATTGTTAGGAAGTCTATAAAATACACTACACCCCCACACCTTTTAAATAATCTAAGTTGAGTTTTATACTATTCCAAAGTTTATATAGAGAAATTTTCATAACTTTTGAGGGCATTCTATTAAGTATATGATATGCAGTTAGTACTATTTCACCTCATAAGTTATGTGGTAAATTTGCATTTGCTAATATAGCATTAATCACTTCCACTGAAGCCCTATTTTTCCTTTCAGCCAAACCTTTTTTTGTGTGATGTATATGGTGCACTCTTTTAATGTATTAAACTTGGTTCTTTATAATAGTTATCAAACACATTAAGGAAATATTCTCCTCTTCTATCGTTATGAAGTATTCTTACTTTCCTATCTTTTTGATTTTCTACAATAGATTTATATTCCTTAAGCTTTTAGAATGCTTCATCTTTTGTCCTAATCAAATAAACATATGTGAATCTTGAATAATCATTTATAAATGTGATAAAATATCTCTTTCCTCCCCTAATTAATTCCTTATTTAACTCACATATATCGAAATGTATAAGTTCTAGCAATTGGGCATTTCTTTCAACACTAGTGATAAGTTTCTTGGTCATTTTTTATTGTATACAAATCTAACATTTATCTACTTGTTTATCTTTGCAAAAAATGTTTCCATTTTTTGACATAAAATTTAAAGAACCAAAATTTAAATGACCCAATCTAGAATGCCATAAAAAAGAATCACACTCAATAATATAAGTAGAATCCTTATTTATTTTATTAATACTTAATTTAAACATGCCATCACATGAATATCCTTCTCCTACAAATATAGAACTCCTAGAAATTATTACATTATCAGACTCTATCACAATCTTAAAGCCCTTCTTTGAAACCAAACTAGCATAGACCAAATTCTTTCAAATTTTCGGAACATGGAACATGTTCGGTAGTGTTAACCTTTGTATTGAAGTGAAATTTAATTTAACAATCTCCTTTTCTTGTGCTTTGGCAGTAACATGACTACCTATCAACACTTCTTCATTCTATTTCAACTTCACATAGTTCTTGAATTGATTTTTTTTATTACATATGTGAATTTTTGAACCAGAATATTTGAAAAGAAAAGTGGATAAATAAGGCCCTACTTGACTCTTGTAACTCTAGTTGTTCTTCTTGGCTTCCTTTAAAACTTTTGTGACCAATTCTTGATCTAATCCAAGTGAATCCTTCTTTAGAACAACAAGAACAACAATATAATTGATGATATGGGGTATTCTTATAGGGGTTGATTTGAGAGTATCAAGAACTAATATGTGACTCATGCTTGATTTATTGGATATTTGGTGTTGTAGCTCAAGTTTCTTGGCATGGTTCTGAGATTTTGATGATGAAGAAGAGCAAGGAAGGCTGTATGAGAGAGACAGCCGAGACTTCTTGAAGGAAAAAGGTAATTTGGTTTGTCTTGTGCTTTTATCACAAGACACATGTAAATCTTATATTATAATATATATATATATATATTAAAGATAATTTCATGAATTTTGTAACATTCGCATTGGCCCTTGATAAAGACAATGGGATGACTAAATCCTAGCCATACACTTGTCAAAGATAGTGGTAAAATTTGCACTACGAATTTCATACAGCGTAAGAATTGCACATCAAAACTTTACTGAATAGATGAAATATTAGCTCCTAGGTGATTTAAACTTACTTGACAAATTTTAACCTATGTTATCTATCTAACTCAACATTATTGGTCCACTTAAGTTTAGAGAGCAAGTTTCCTTTTTCAGTGTTAAAATTGCATATCGATATTTCACTAAACGGGTAGAATACCGTATTAAAGAAAATAGATACTATCCTAAATTTAATTTTGAGTCTAGAATCTTATTTTAAAACATGCCATTCTTCATCCTATCATACCTCAACCCTGGGCATATTCTGATCCCGGTCCTAGAGTTTCGACTGTCTCAACAGGTTGTGGGACCCACAAGGTTACTATTCATTTTTCATTTTTTTTTACTGGGTCATCTTTATTATTGTAACATCCTAATTTTTAACCCAATACTCTAGAACATATTTAGGTTAATCATTAGTCTATTACGTCATAGTTTCCTTTTTACTTTAAAATACTTAGCGAAAAATACTGGTAAAATTTTTTTTTTGAATTATAAAAGCAAAATGAAAGCCGCGTGACTTGACGAACAATGAAGCATGAAAGGAATAAAACACAATCCAAATAAACACATTATAAACATCTGATCATAAAACATGTAAATGCACAGAATAATTAGCAAACTGCATAAGTAGATATATATATATATATATATATATATATATATATATAATGCCCACCTAAGAAAGGCGGGACTTAGTTTAGTACAATAGCAATACATGGAAAACGAAAGTACAACAGAAGACATAAAAAGAAACTCTCCTAACTCTATTGCGCCTACAAATAGATGGCCTTAAGACAAAAAGAGGCTATCCTGGTCTAGTCAAAGCTCCGGCACCAAAACACAATGGTCGTATCCTACTGCGGGCCTCTCTGGAAAGGAGGGACGATTCGATTCATCTGGCTATTCAGTAACACCTAGTAATTAACCAAATACACCTAGGTTGAATCTGATTAATGACTAGACTTTACTCCTTGCTTTGGTTCTTTCTTCATAATTTGAAAATACTTAGTGAAATTATGAGCCATTTTTTTTTTTAAAAAAAAAACATAATTGAAAACGTGAGCCGAGTACAACGTGAACGAGTAAGCGGAGTATAATAAAACGTTTAAGAATATATCACATCATATCACTTTGGCTCCATCATATAACATCCATAAGCACATTATAACATATATTTACATACAATAACCTCACTCAAAGGGTGGGTTATGATCATACATCATTGTCTTATGCAAATCCATAAAAGAAAATATACATAAGGAAATACATGCCCCTAAACTAGATAACTCCATAAGCCGGGAAGGTTATCCTAAAACTAGGGTGCATGAACACACATAAATCTACTAAGAACTTTCTATGGCCATTGTCCTAGAAATGGGGGAATAAATCCGATCCACTGATGAGCTCCCTCGGGAGGGGACACATGAGATGCACCAGGCTGGGGTCGCATGGACGGCCTTCTTGCTAACCTCGGCTGAACAACTGTTTCCTCACTACCCTCTCTTACACGTGTGGGAGTAGGAGCAGAGCTCTCAGAATATACATGAGTAGGAGTGTCCTCTGAAAGATCAGTTTTAGAATATCTCGTCTCAGGAACATACTCTGGAAATCCATGGACAGCAGATGAAGCGGGATAAGAACGTAACATCCTTTTATCAAGTGGACGTGCATGTTCGAAAACCATTTCATCGCCATAGGGAGAAGTAGGAGAAAATCGATAACTAGGGACAGGATGTGCAAATGGACGATCTATGTAAATAAAAACACGAATCACAAGCACCTCCCTTCAAAATGATACGAGCGATGCACCGGATCATAGTGGAATTCCCAAGTAGGGGTATCAACGAACAGGACGAATGTCGCCATTTGAATCTGGAGACAATGATGGAAATAAAGAAAAGGGAGTGAGAATCTTGCTAAAGAATTCTCAGTAGGGTACCTCCTTCTACAGTGTCATCATCAAAGTCCCCAGGAACCTCGGGATTATTCTAAAATAGTGAGCATGCAAAGATTCATTTTAAGTTCGGACAAATACTTAACTGAGGTTTGTCAATTTTTAATCATGCGTCTTATAATGCATCATAATCTTAACATGTCATATTTACAATGAACTTTTCCTTTATCATTACATCATATTCCTCATCATCATTATCAAAATAACATGCATAAAAGAAGGTCATATAATATTAGCTACACATGGACACAGTGCACATATTTCATTTCTTTAGTGCCTTAGGTGACTTAAAATCTTATCATCATCATTATTTTCCTTGGGCCATCCTATACTCCACCCTTTTGGGAGTAATTTAGGTTATGAGCTCATACTTTACTAGTCGTCACTAGCATATACTTATCCCTTTTGATAAGCTAAAGTCCCGACTCTACCCTTTTGAGAGAACGGGTTAGGGGGCTAAAATCACCTTTTCACCACCTATAGTCTGATGGTTCCAAAGGATCATTTTCTTATAAGTTTAAGTCACCATTAAATCTTTGCATGTTATATCACAATACAATTCATAAACATCATAGCATTTTCTCATTTATAGTCTTAAGCTAGAATAATATATATCAACTATAATCATGCATCTGGGAGATTCCCGGGAAAGAGAAGTGGGTCACAATCGACGCGCTTAAATACCAAGTCTTTCCTTAGCCAGAACCTTTCCAAATTACACTTTTACAATGATACACTTTCTTCTAGCAACAAAGGTAAATTTTACATAATAAGGAATATTTCATGCATAAGCATTCTCATTATTTGCAACAGCAACTATAACATGCAAGCCAGGAAATCATTCAATGATATCAAGTACTTAATAAGCATCCAATACTTACATAGAATTATCAATTATAGAACTAATTAGTTATGCACCTAAGGGATTTATTACCATCCTTACGATTATTTATAGGCCTTAAGAACACTATTAAATCAAATGGGGTAGCATAGGTAGTAAGTTGTTCCTAAGGTTTTACGATATGCTAGAAGTTATGTTTTAAATCCTTTCTTGTTACCAGCTTTCCTTATGATGCTGAAATTTGTTACTAAACCAATTATGAATCATTCTCCCTTATTTAAACATAATAAAACCTGGTTCTTATCGTTGCTAAAGATTCTGGATAGAATGCATAAATTTCATTCCCTAGAGTTCTAGAAATCTTGTTTTTACGGTTTTCTAGTTGCTAAGTTCATTTTTAGTGTTCGGGATCAATCCTAGTCTAATTGATTCCAAATTTTTCGTGGTTAAATAATCCTAGACAGAATTATAACATACTAAAACAGATTTGGCATTGGCTAAACTTAAAGGGGTCAAAAACTAGGTAAATTCTAGCTCTTCGGTTGTTCTAGGGAGCTAGTTTTATCTCTAACATGTAGTGAATTATTCTCTTAACAATAAACCATAATTATCACAACTTCAAACATATCAAATCATTATCATACATTGATACTAAACTCAGATCAGTGGCCGAATCATGGACCTCATGCAATTACATAGAATCATATTTTAAGTGCATATAAAATACTAGTTCCCCGTAAAATCCTTGCAAAGTCTTAAAACTCATTTAGAAACTAGTTCTTTTGTCAAACTTGGGAGGATCTTCACAATTAAAATTCTCACTTAAAATAAAAGGAGTAAGTCTTGAACTTTAGAGATTTAGGTGACATCTTAGAATTATAAACATGCTATGCAACCTTATTTTAATCTTATCTTTATAAGGTGATAGTTTGGAATTATAAACATGATATGCAATTCCATTTCTTTATCTTTAAGATTTAAGGTGATGACTTGAAAATTAAACATGATGCAAGAAACTGGAGTGGCGGTAATCCGCACAGGACCAGTAGAGGGAGAAGAGAATATTAAGAAACCGGAGCGACGGTAGTCCGCACAGGACCGGTGAAGGGAGAAGAGAATTATTATTATATCTTTTTAAGCTCCAATCTCAAAACTTTTTAAAGAATAAATTCTTTAACTCCAATAATCATATTTCTTTGCTTGTGATACATGGCCAAGTCTTTGACCTCTAGGATCTTTAGGTGATGGCATAAAATAAACATGCCATGCGTTGATTCTTTTAGCCATTATAAAATAAAGTGAGAGCATAAATTAAATATGAGATGCAACCTCTTTATTATCTTGAAAGATTAAGTGATGACTTGAAACATAAACATGAAATACAAGCTTGGAAAATACATCTTTCAAGTTCTAAACTAAAAATCTTTGTTTTAGCATTATAAAGCATTATTCTTTAAAGTTTTGCATCAAGTGGAATTTTCAAGCTTTAAAGGCCTAACTTGTGATGGATTTACAACCCACCCTCAAGGTCCTCATCATCAAGCCATCATCTTAGTTCCACCTAGGCCATATGGCCGAATTGGTTAAAGAAAAATGAAGAGGAAAACCGAAATGAAAAGCTAAGGTAAGTTCATAATTTCATCATTTTGAGCTAAAAATACAACTCCTCAAAGCATAGAAATAAATTTAGAAACTACTCCCTACCTAATCTGAGTTGAAGAAGAGGAAGAGAACTTGATTTCTTGAAGTGAAATGAAACAAAATCTCTTTGAAAAATTGAAGAAAGAATTCAGCCAAAGAGGAGGAAGAAAGAAAGTTTTTGGTGCTCCTAAAAACTAGTTATGAACAAAGCATTCCAAGACCACTCAAGCAAGCCTATTTGTAGAAGATTTTGAGGCTTCTAATTGGCCAAAATGAGGAGGTAGTTGGCGGAATTTTGCAGGAGAAATAAGGGATTATGTCTCTTATGGTGACATTTTGGCATTTTGTTTTAGTGCAACTTTTGGCAATAATTCAGCTGCATAATGGCATCAATAATTTCGTCCATTACAGCCCAAAGAAGTGAAATTTGTGTGTTCCATGCATTATTTAGGTGTAGGCAAGGTATTCATGTAATTTAGAGAATTTACGGTTAAGGGCTTAAGTGAATTAGTAAGCAATTTGGGTGTTTTTGAGCAATTTTGGGTTCTAATCAATCTAAATACATAATTTTGACTCTAGATTAGTATTTAGAATTTAATAAGCTTTAATTTGAGCTTAATATTGCTTAAGTTTCGGTATACGAATCAAAAATCCCGAAATTCGCAAAACTGCCCAAAAACAGGGGCAAAATTGTACTTTCACTTAAAAACTGCTCGAGGCCACCCGAGCTTAACCAATGGTTAATCATGGCTTAAAAACAAATTTTAAAACATTTTAGTGAGGTTCGGCTCACTCGGCACGCACATCGGAGTTAAAACAACAAGCAGGGCGTTTGGTCATTTCGCGTCGGAACTCAAAATTGAGATCCTTCTGCTCTATTAACACACATAACACAAACAATCCCTTATTATCATCAAAACATCCCCTTGAGAATAGGTGGGGCCCATGATCCTCATTTTCTAAGTAAAATAACTTCAGGGGCATTTTGGTCATTTTATACGTACAGAAATTCGGGATTTGCGACTCTCGCATGAATCGCTCCTAACCTCTCTTCTAATGTTATATTCCTTTATTAAGGATTGTTCAGCCTCAAATCTTATGTAATAATTACCTACAGTAATTCGGTAATTTCTAATGACAGTAAAAATTACAGTAAAAATTGGGGCGTTACACTATCTCTGCCGGGGTGGCTATATGCTGTATTAGTCGGGCATGAGCTCCACGATGGGGAATCATCATCACCTGTCCTCCACGTACTGGCTGAGCGACAGAAGCCTCGCTACCCTCCCTAAAGTCCATCGGCACTGTGGGGGAGGATCCTTCGGAAGGTACCTAAGTGGCGGAGTCCTCTAAAGGGTCTGTCTCGGAGAATGATGAGGGCGAGCAGGGCACATACTGTGGGTAATCCCGGATAGCAGAAGCTGTCGGTGGGGTGCGGCGGATCCGCTCCTCTCGAGGGCATGCGCGCTCGAACACGAAGTCATCGCTGAAAGGTGAGGCAGGAGAGAATTGATGACTATGTACAGGGTGATTGAAGGGCCGTCCAACGAACATGAATACACGAACGACACAGCGACCCACAAAATGGTATGACCCGTGGTCTGGATCATGATGCACCTCCCATGTCGGGGTGTCCACAAAAATCACAAACGTCGCCATCTGAAGATGTGACGAAAAGGAGAGATAGAGGGAGTGAGAATCTTGCTAAAGAATCTCAGTAGGGCCTCCTATTACCTAAGTGTCATCATCTACGTCCTCAGGAACCTTGGTTTAGTGTACAAAATAATTGAGCATGCATTAAGTCCATTTTTAAGCTTTTGAAACATAGTTAGCTAAGGTCCGTTCATTTTAGTATGATTCTTAATGTCATGGATGCAACATAGTAAAGAATGTATGCATGACTCTACTTAATGCAAGAATCATAATCATAACATTAAGAACATCATAATAGTGGCATAAAGTGGCAATTGAAATCTCATATGGTAAAACTTTGTGACATAATCATCATACTTTACTTCCTCATGGGCCACCTTAAAAGACATTCGTTCTGGGGGTGCTCGGCCAAACTAGTGTCACCCAGAACGTGTCACATCTCTAGGTTATGAGCTCATACCTAACTAGTCGTCACTAGTTCTGACTTATCAATCCCGATAAGCATATGACAATCATAATCTCGACTATCTAGTATGGGCTAGGGGGCATTTCTTGGGGGTGCTCGGCCGAACCGGTGTCACCTAAGAATACATCTTGGTACCGATGTCACATGAGTTCTTTGGAGGTGCTCGGCCAAACCGGTGTCATCCAAGAACTCATCTTAATACCTCATATCTCATAAAGAAAATCTCATAGGTTTTTCAAAAACTTTCTAAGTCCCCAAATTTGTTAGAAATTCGGCAGCATAATAGCAGCATGCCGGATTTCTTCCAAAGTTACTTTATGCCACATAAATAAATAGAACATGCATCCTTAATCATAAATTCATATGTTGACATAATCATTCTCAAATAGAACATACTTTCACATGTAACATTGAAACTCATTATGCTCTCGATCCTACGGTATCTTATGCTTCAACCCTTACGGGCCTTAAACTTGAGATGTAATTATTCTATCATTCTCTATCAACCTCTTATGCACATAAAGATTCTCTTCTAACAAATCTTACTATCATTTATGCTCTTTAATAAATCTGGGCAGCACCATCCTTCAAGGGCAGAGTTATACATTTATGATTACGGGGTTCTAGAACTTATGTCTTAGACCCTTTCTCGGTTCCGTTTTTGCCTAAAGCGCTATAAATTAAATCTAAACCAATTATGAGGCATTTCTATGCCTAAGAACTAATTATAAACCATGTTTTCCATATTATGAGGTTGCTGGACAGAATCTAAAAGTTAAATGTTCTAAGAGTTCTAGGATTTCACTTTTTCGGTTTTCTACTTACTAGTTTCTCTATAGGTGCTAAAATTCAATCCTACTCCAAAAGTAACCAAATTTTTCATGATTAATCCATCCTAAACTGATTTTTATCATACTAAAACAGTTTTGGTATTGATTAAGATTGAGGGGGTTAAACACGCGTTAAATTCCAACTTTACAGTTTTTCTAGGAAGCTAGTTTCTCCCCTAACATGCATAGAAGTATTCCTACCTCATCATATATAATTTTCATACATTCTAACATATCAAAACATCATCATACAGCAACAAAAACATCAAGGTAGAACTAAATTGTTCAAGTCCAAAAAGACACATAATTTGACATTTCTAAAGCATATAAGTTGCTAGTTTCCGTTGGAATCATTTTAGAACTTCTAAAACTCTTTGCAAACCATTTTATTTTATCAAGAGGCTAAAAACAACCTTAGGTCGGTAACCCATTTAATACTTCTTTAGAAGAGGATTAAAATCATAAATCTTGTTGGTCATAACTTTATAAAACTCATCAAGCTTAAAGAAAGTCCTAGAACATAGGTTGTTGGCCCTTGTAATTAGATGGAACTTGTTTCAAGCTCATCATTATTACTTAGCTTAAATTACACATTCAAAGAATGCTTCCATATTGAACTTTAACTTGAGATAAAATGGGCAAGTCTTTAAACTCTAAGGTCTTTAAGTGATGACATAATATAAACATGCTATGCACTTCATTTTTATTCTTCATTACAAAGTAAAGTGAGAACTTTAAAGTAAATATGCAAGACTTGGAAATAAATATGCAAAGCTTGATATTTAAATATGCAAGACTTGAAAGTAAATATGCAAGGCTTAAAATTTAAATATGCAAAACTTGAAAGTAAATATGTAAGGCTTGAAATTTAAATATGCACATGCAAGTTTATTTCTTTATTTTAGTACTCTAGGCCCAGCAACAATCGACTTTAAGGCCGAAATAGAAAGGCTTTGAGAATTAATTAGGTGATAATGCAAGTCTTGTTTTAATCTTTGAGTCCTTAGGTGATGACTTGAAAATAAAGATGCAAAGCAAGAACATAAACATGAGTGCAACCACAGTAAATATGCAAGTTCATTTATATCTTATTAGAGCTCATACAAGACTTTTAGAGGAACTTTAACCTTAACCCAAACTCATCATGACAAGATAAAGTGAGGTCTAGAGTTCTTAGAACTCAAGATAACCTTCCTTAAAAATATAACCATAATGAACTTTATAACACCTTTATGAAAACTCAAGCTTTAGAGATTTCTTTGTAGTGAACATAAAGTTACCAACTAGAACTCTCATCATCAAGCTATCATGTTGGACCACCCAAGTTGGTTGGCCAAAATTTTAGAGAAAAAGGAAAAGAAAGAAACCGAATCTTAAGAGCAAGAAAGAACCATTTTGAAACTCTAGAGACCATGATCTTGATGATGTATTTTCACCAACATCATGAGTTCTCATCATTGAGTTCGTGTAACCATTTTAAAACATCATCAAAGTTAAAGATTTCAAGGTTCAAGAAAGAAAGAACCATAAACATTTTTAACTCAAGAACAAAGATCAAGCTTTAGAGGTTTGTTCAAGTGATGAACATCATCATGAAACCCTCATCATCAAGCTCTCATTCCTTTGTTTTCAAAGGCTCATGGCCAAAAATGAAGAAGGAGGACAAGAAGAAAAGAAGTTCCAAAAGGATTCAAGAGAAACCATGAACACATAACTAGATTAAGAACTTAAATGAAAGAAACACTTGAAAGAAAATCCCTACCAAGTGATTGGAGGTTGAGATGAGTGAAGAGAATGAAGAACTTGAAGAACTTGGACACTTGAACTTTGAGAGAAAAAGAAAACTTTGAAGTGCTCTTTGAAAACTTACACTTAGCAAATGAACCCAAAATGATGCAAATTCACCCAAGCATGCTATTTATAGAGAAATGAAACAAAATGAGAGGTGTTCAGGGGAGGGAAGGCTTCGGCCATTACGGCACAAGGAGAAGAAAATATCTTCTCCAAGGTATGGTTCAAGGCATGGTGGAAAGCATGGCTAGGTATGGGTTCAAGTATGGGTACAAGTATGGGTCAAGTATGGTTCTTTGAGTGAAAAATAAATCAACATGTGATGTAAATGGGGGAGAGGTGGCCGAAACTTGCATCAGCCATGGGAGAGGATTTCTTGCATTTTAATTGTGGTTTAGAGTTGTGTTTAGGTGTATCTTTGATTAGGATCAAGATTAGGAATTTGTAAAAATGTGTTTAGATGAGAAAATGGGTAATCAAGGTTGTCAAGACATGTTTAAGGAGTTGTCTTGCATCATTAGTGAGTTATAAACTCATTTTAGTTCATAAACAATTCTAGACACAATTCCATGATTTAAGGAATTTGAAAGAGAAAATACTATTCAAGATTCCAAGATTGGAATCTTGAGTTTTAAAAAGAGATTTAAGTTTAATCTAAGCAATTTTAGGTTCTAATTAATTTTAATAGCTTATTTTGACTCTAGATAATTATGGAAATTAATTAATCTTCGATTAGAGCCTAATATTGCTTAGGTTTGCTTAATTACGTCGGTAAGCTCAAAAACACTATTCTAGGGGTAAAATCGTAATTTTGCACTAAAACTGCCCGGGAGCACCGGGACTTAAACAGACGCTTTTAAACATGTAAAAACATTGTTTTAAACCCTCAGAAAAAGTTTCAGGCTCAAACGGCACCTTTACCCGCGTAGAAATGTTATAGGGGTATTTTGGTCATTTTGACCCGAAACTGCAAAAAATGAGATTTTCGCCTCCGAAACCATTCAAGGGCCATCCAATCCCCTTCAAACATCGAGTTAGCCCTTTGAGGACTACCTAGCTGGCCATCCTCGAATTTCGGGCAGAAAATGACCTCAGGGGCATTTTGGTCATTTGCCCCTCAGACAGAAAAATTGGGGTGTTACAATTATCACTGCGTCTATCAAAATATTGAAATTATTGTTAATAAAATTTAAATTAATTTCTAAATAATTTTCAGGGTGTTACATTACCACTCCCCTTAAGAAAAATTTTGTCCTCAAAATTTCATACTTGGAAATAGTTCTAGATAATTCTCCTTCATATTTGATTCTAATTCCCATGTGTATTCTTCATTCCCAGGCCTTCCCCAAGCCACTTTCACCAATGGCACATATTTATTCCTAAGCTGTTTAGTTTTCTCTTCCTATGATCTAAATCGGAGGTGCTTGAAATGTGAGATCATCTTTTAACTATATGGATTCAAGTGCTAATACATGACTCGAATCTGGATAGTATTTTCTGAGCTGGGATATATGAAAGACATCATGGAGGTTTGACAAATAAGGGGGTAGAGCTATTCGATATGCAACTAGGCTGACTCGTTGAAGGATTTGAAAAGGACCTATGAATTGGGGTGACAACTTCTTAACTTTCAGAGTTCTACCTATACCTATGGTAGGGGTGACTTTCAAGAATACGTGTTCTTCTTCTTGGAGTTCTAGAGGCTTTCTCTAGTTGTCAGTATAACTCTTTTGCCAACTTTGGACAGTGAGAATCTTGCCTTGAATCCTTCGTATTTATTCAGTGGTTTGATTGATCAGGTCAGGTCCTAACAATTTTGCTTCTCCTAGATCATACTAGCATAAGGGAGATTGCCATCTACCATACAAAGCTTCATATGGAGCCATGCTAATACTAGTGTGGTAGCCATTGTTATAGGCAAATTCAACTAGTGGCAACAATTTATCCCAACTCCCTCTTTGTTCAAGCACACATGCTCTCAACATGTCCTCCAAGGTTTGTATGGTTTGCTCTGTCTGCCTATCAGTTTGAGGATGATAAGTAGTACTTAAACAAAGCTTAGTTTTAAATGACTTTTGAAGGGCTCCCCAAAACTTTGAAGTAAATCTTGTTTCTCGGTCAGAAAGTATAGTAGAAAGGACACCGTGCAGCCGTACTATTTCTTGAATGTATATGTGAGCCAATTTCTCTAAGGAATAGTTGGCTCTAATGGGTAAAAAGTGTGTAGACTTAGTTAACCAGTCTACTATAACCCATATGGCATCATATCCTGAGGATGTTCTTGGTAATCCCAACACAAAGTCCATCGAGACACTTTCCCACTTCCATTCAGGAATGTCTAGAGGTTGGAGTATTCCTGCAGGTTTCTGATGTTCAATCTTAACCTTTTGGCAAGTCAAAAATTTAACCACCAATCTTGGTTTTTGGTTGAACTGCTAGCTATATTTAATTCAGTAATCATATCAATAAATTCTTGGATTTTTTCCTCTACTAGATTTTCCTTCTTAGAATTTTTAGAATTGAAATTTCTTCCTCCCTTTTTATGCCTGCAATCTCGAATGAAATGACCTTTTTTGCCACAATGAAAGCATTGCACATCCTTTTTCTTTAAAAATGAAACACGTTTCTTGGATGCTTTTAGATTAAACTTTCCTCTAGTAGATTTTTTTTTGACAAAATTAATAATAGAACTTGAAGGCAAAAAACTATGCATCATGTGCACAAGTTTCGGATTCAATTTGAGGATGAGTTTGAAATTGTTCTAATGTTAATTTTTTAGAAAAGTGAAAAACTTTCTTTATAAAATTATTCCATGACGGAGGAAGTTTAAAAAGAATGGCACCAAAATTTGCAGGGCATCAAGAATTTTAACTTCCAGATCTCTTAGTCTTGATACTAACACTTGTAATTCATTCACTTGATCCATAATTGGCTTAGTACCAACATTTTAAATTCATAATATTGTAAATCCAAGAATTTATTCATACCTTGTTTTCATTCTTATATGTAGTCTCCAATGATGTCCAAATTTCTTTTGTTATCTTGAGATTTGAGTAGAGATCATACAAACGATCCATCAAGGTATTCAAGATATGCCCATGACAAATTAATTTGTCTTCCTTACATTTCTTCCTTTTGCTCTTGATTTCCTTAGAATAATTTGGAATGGGGTTAGGAAAAATGATAAATCTAGATCTAAAACATAATGTGTCACGACCCGATTTAGGAACCTAATTGGCATGTAAGGAATTCTATTCTTACATAAGCTTCCTGGGTACTGTCTTACTGAATGCATGCACTATCGTGATTTTCATCTTAAAAAAATATTTATGTCCAACACATCATCCAAATTATCTCTTAAAAACATAATATTAGAGTATTTGAACATACATTGCTTTGAAAACATTTTGATCAAATATACTATTCGTGAAAACATAAGCTGTTTCATTTCATGATCTTGGCCAAAATCTGAAAATCGGTCTAATGCTGAACAAAAACTAAGTCATGAATACTTGTATGGCTCGTTATATAAATTTCGATTTACAATTTACATTTCAAATTCATACTTAAATTCTGAAAATGTATATAGAGATACATTAGTTCTGAAAATAAATACAATAACTCAAAATAAAATGCATGGTTTGAATCCTACCTGCACAATTACTAAAGCACTCTAACTCTAACATGCCCTATGTCTTACTACAATGTAAAGCTCACTACTAGACAGCGGTGGGCTATTGAATCTGTGACTGTGTGACAAATGGACCTGCATTTGTAATGAGGAAGGGAAATGAGTGAGTCATCGGACTTAGTGAGTGGATTCTCACCTACAGCCCACATGGGATGTCCAAGGGGTATACATAAATACAATATACATGCAGCATGCATAAATCATTTGATATTTATATACATAGTTAGCTAGGAAAACACTTTTCATTCCATAGGTTCAGAGACAAGCATTCTAAATTCATAATTTATCATGAAATCATTTTAATTGATAGTGCGGTAGATCCTCAAGAAATAGTACTATGAACATGATAAATATGTACATAATAATAATAATAATAATAATAATAATAATAATAGTTATCTTTGAACTTCTTTGCTCTTTATGGATACTTTTCACGATCCTGAATTTGAACACCTAGCTAGGTTTCATTCTTTGATTGCTCTGGGGGTGAGATTGTTTTCTGGCAGACAACTTGAGACCAAGGCTAATGATATTTGATAGCCGTTAATTCACTTCTTGTTTCTCTATATCTACCGTCTAAACTGTGCATAAATCGAATACATTTGAAAACTCTTAAAACTCTGAAAGCTCTGGATTCATATAACTTTAACAATTTGACTTCAGCATAATTATGGCTGTGAATCATACCCAAGGGATCACTAGCTTAAAAGCATCTCAATTTCAAGCCCATATAATATGTATCTGGCAGTTGTTATAAATCATACTAAATTCTATACTTCTCAGTATCATGAAAACTGAAATTCTAAAGTCATTTCTCAAGCTATCATGTTTTCTTAAATTTGGTAACTCTAATATGATACTTCGAAACCAAAATGGTTCATAATCTTGATAGCTCTGAAATCAAAATAACATATTTATTTATGATGCTAAATCATACTCTTGTTCACATTTTTCCAATATATATCTTAACTAAATATTCTAAAACGTAGTCTGAAATCTCAAATCTTGAAAACATAGTGATGTCATAAATTTATAAAAATGAATTTAACAACTTGGCATCTTTTTCTTGAGCATATCACACATTTCTATAGCATACAACATAGGAATAATGATCCCATGGTTTTCGAAAACATATTTTCATTCTATAATCAAAAGTCATAATCTTTCTAAGCTCAGTATAATTTATGAAATCATGTCTATAACATATCTTTCACCTCTTAATTCATATTTAGCAATTTTAATGCTTCAAACACAACCATATTGATCGAAAATAAGGTCATGTGTTTAAACCCTCTTAGCTGGAAGGGAGGCACAAGTATTGTCAATACCAAAGGGGCTCCGTGATATTAATTCTAGAATAACTCTAAAACAACTCTATGAACATTGGGGGAGCATCCCCACTTGACAATAACTATGAATATAAACACTGTAACTCATGACCATAAAGGAAAGAAGAGAAAGGAAGCATAAACCATGAAAAATCCCTAACCTTGGAGCTTGGAGGAGATGAGATTAATGAAGGATGGGAGTGAAGAGGTAAGAGAAGGAGAATAGGCTATTAGGGTTCAAAATTTGGGGTGAAACACATATCGAAGGGTATATATAGGGGTGGGGTCACTTAAATGAAACTATGTCGTTTTGGCAGTATATGATGCTATAGCAGTCAAGAGGCCTGAGCCCTATTTGCTAATAACACACGACCTCTCTAGCAATTGTCAGAGTCCCCAGATCTCCTAACCTTGTACTTGCTACCGCTATAGTGGTCTTGAACTGCTATAGTAGTGTTAGCAACATAGTCTCTACATCTTTTGGTCTTTCATGCATGTAGGACCTTCCCGGCAACACAAGTGGGCCTTGGGAAATCCTAAGGCTATACTAGACTTATCTAGGGAAATGTATACCTAAGGCATTACATAATAGTCGTTTAATGCAGTAAGGTAAAACTCCATCTTGTTCTTCCATCAAGTAAAATTCATCCCATCAAGACAATCAAGTTTGATGTCTTGCTTGATAGGATAAGGAAAAAATGAATTTGACTCTATTGGAATATCTCTTTAAAATTGTTAAAAATTAGATACAAAGGATAAAATAGTTGGTAGGCTTTGAGCATGAATTATCACTCTTTTTAAAGAGATATTCCTAGCACATTCTTTGGGAAAAATACAAACAAATCTCTTTTAATGATACAACAAAGCCTATAAACTCTCCTAATAATTGTTCTGAAATTTTCTATGCATCAAATGAAATGAATCTAGCACTTATTTATAAAGATATTTAGACACCTTTTGATTACAAGTGGTTACTAACACATCTGCTCAAAACTAAAAATCGCAAATTGCGAGTATAGAAGATGTAATTGCATCCGTTTAGTTCAAAAGTAAAGGGCAATGTTAATTTTGCATATGTCCAAATTGAATTTGAAAAGCAACAGACAGTGCATCATTTAAGTGCACATTCCTCAATCACATTATAATATAAAATAATTACAAACTATTCAACATTACTTACACGCTCGTTTTCTTATGAATGTCCTTAAGATGTTAATTGTTCAAAATGATTCTTGAACATGTTATTGTTGATAACGATTGGTTGATGTAACTCAAAAGCACACAAACTCTAGATACTAAAATTTTGACTTTTCTGGACTAGCTACACTAAAAATTATAAAGCTCACAAAATACTAAATATTTATGGATGGAACAATTTTCATAGCAAACTCCAAAAGAAATCACTAAAAACCAAATTTTGGTGGAGAAAGTTATTAATTTTAAAGTTAAGCCACCACAAGAGATTTTCTAACTAACCAATGGGTAAAGGTTCTTGCATAACTCGAGTTCTAAAAATGAAAATGAGTTCAAACCAACTTTTTCAGAAGGCCAAGACATAAAGAAAAAATAAGACATGCAAACTATTTTGGCCTAAACAATGACAATTTCACAAATAAAGTTAAGGAAGGGGTGTTGAGTGAGTCTGGAAAGGGTAAACTTTCTAAGGATATAATGGTAAATTTACAGTTATATTTTAAATAAAATTACCCTTGGTAGAAAGATGAAAGAATTGGTAAGCCAAGGCTATTTTTATAAGATTAAAATGTTAAGTATACTAAGAGTTATGAATTTTCAAACAAAACATGTCAATTTTGTCAAGTAAAAGAAATAATATTTATAAGAGAATGTTAAGAAAAGTAATACTTGTAAAGGTAATTATGTGAAAAATCTATCATTATAATGTATCAAGGGATCCTAAAAGATGTAATGAAACATTAAATAAAAGTTAGTAGCATTCCAAACACTCTAAGTTTATTTAATTAACATTTGAGATTAAAGAGATCTAAATAAAGAAAGATTGTTAATATGAATTAAAAGGTATTAAGAAAAGCCCCATAATTTATCAACATTAATCCATCCATACCTTTTTAGAAACCTTAGGGGATTGACTTGTTAGATTGAAATATTTGAACAATTTATGAGATATCCACCAATTATTTATGAGATGTCTACTAATTATTGATGAGATTTCTATGACTATGTCTATTGATTATTCATGAGATTTTATATCATATGTCTACTGTTTTTGAATGAGATTTTATGTGACATGTCTACTATTTTGACATAAGACTTCATATGAGATGTCTATTGTGTTGGCATGAGATTTTATATGAGATGTCTACTTGTTAGCTCTAAAACCTTCAGAAAGCATTATCTCTTAGAGTTTTGAATAACAACAAACCAATTTTATTAAAATATTTTGAAGAATGACTAATCTTTCACTTGAGTTTCTTGAGTACATAACAGGACTGCTCTTGTTAGCATATAACTCCTCAAATAAGTTTTATTTTCACAATGTCATGTGTAAACATGTTAATCTCATTCAAAGGGATTCAGAACTCAAAGGAAAAGAAAAATAATCCTTGAAATGGACGTTAATATGTGAGACACACAAAGAAATGTTTTCATGAATAAGAAACCAAGCTTTAGATCTTCATAAAGTAGCTATCATCTTCAGAAAATGATTCACAATGAAGATTCCAAAGCAAGTTGTGGTTACTATCTTCAATTGTAATAATATTTTCAACAAGAAGCATAAATTGAAGCAATAAAGATCAAAGGGAAGTCTAGAAACTACATCAATGCTTCAAAAAGCATGTTTACTCTTAAACAGTGTACTCTTTACAAAATGAGAGAGAAAATTCAAAATTCAAATTAAAGTCAAATCCCAAAAATGGATAACAATGACATCCCACTTTTTAACTTAGTCAACCATCCCAGTTTTTAGAAGAAAAAGTTCAAAAATCTTATTCAAAAGGAAAAAAGTAGTTTCTAAAGATGGACTCAGAAACCTCTATTCCATAATGGTCTATGTAACTGCAAAAGTGACTCTGACAAAGCGAGCTAGTTTTCTAGACTATATTTCCATAACACAAAAAGTAGATCAACATGTGTCACTAGGAAAATAGAACAAGGGGCAACAGTCTGAAATTGAAAGCCAAGTATAAAAAGAGGTCATGTGCTTACAAGTTATGATTTTATGCTGAAACACTTGCAAAATCTTCAAAGAATGCAAGACTCCTTCTTTTTCTCTTGTAAAGCTATTACTACTCATAATCAGTTTCTACTATTGTAAAAATCTTCTTTGTAACTTCTTATTAGATAACATTTTCTTCCTACGAAGAATTGCTAGAAAGAACTCATTCAATTTTTCAGCTCATATACTGTTTTATTCTAAGAAAACTTAAGTGTTTGGTAGTTGGAGTAAATCAACCTACAAATATCTCTATACCTTGATCTAGTAGCGATCATTGTGAAGTAGCTTAGAGAGGCTAGTCAAAGATTACTTGGGTGTAACAATAAAGTGAGCTATTGGTCAGGCAAGATAGCTTGAAAAGACTATTGAAAGGCTACCTGACTTTCTCATGGTTAAGAAATGTTTAATTTAGTGAAACTCAACAGGTGGTTGAGAACTAGATGTAGACAGGTTGGCCAAACTAGTATAAAAACACTTTGTGCAATATTTTTCTTTTCTATGATTCTCTTTACATTTTGCTTTGTGTTTATTTACAACGATTTCCTAAAAACTTTCATTTAAATAGTATTAGGTTTTAACTTAGTTCAAAAATTTACTTTCTGAATATCTCTAATAATCGTTCTGTTACACTTTAAGTGGACACTTGATATTTATCAGAAACAGGGAAAAAAAGTGAGAGCATGATTGAACACCCCTTCTCGTGCACTTTTCAACTTACAACTGGCATCAAAGCTCAGGCCTATAAGGGGTTGAGCATTCCAATGAGTGTAGAGATTAAAAGATTCTGAGGATATATAGCTCAAAATATTCACATTGAAAAGGGACACTCCATAAATAGACCACCATTCTTTGATGGTGGAGATTATGCATACTGGAGAGATAGAATGGAGCTGCTCATAAAATACACAAGTCTTGACTTATGGAGATTATTCAACAAGGAGACTATATTCCTATGGAAAAAGTTCTAGGAACTGAAGATGCACCCTCTAGAGAAGTTCCCAAGAGTAGGTTGATAGAGGAACACAAAGCAAGAGTTCAACTAAACTCTAAAGCTAAATACCTACTCACATATGCACTAAGCAAGGCTGAATATGATATAATCATTGCTTGTGACATAGCAAAGAAGGTCTGGGATAGACTTCATATGCTGCATATGCATAAAGAAACTAATCAAGTTAAGGAGACAAAGATCAACAAGTTGGTCCATCAATACAAAATATTTAAAATGTCTGAACAAGAGAGTATTGATGGCATAATCACTAAGTTCATGTACATTATGAACTAACTCAAAAGTTTGGGGTAAATATACTCAAACTCTGAGATGGTAAGGAAGATCCTAAGAAGCCTCCCTACAAAATGGTTTCCCAAAGTTACAGCTATTATTGAAGCTAAGGACCTTCAAACTCTTAGCTTGGATGCTCTCATCGGGTCTCTTAAAACCCATGCAGTTGTACACTCCGAGGTTCATTGGGAACCATGAAAAAGAGCAAGTCCATGGCCTTAAAGTCTCATGAGAAGCAAACCAAAGGTAAAGCAACGGAAGTTGCTAAGACCTCAGGTGAAGAAGAAGATTTAGAAGATGAATCTGAAGAAGAAGATGGAGATGAAATCTCCATGCTAGTAAGAAAGATGTCCAGAGCTTGGAAGAATAGAGCCAATAAAAGAATGGACATCAGCTTCAAATAAGACAGAAAAAGAAAGAGGAAGTTGGAAAGCATAAACTGCTATAACTATAGCAAGAAGGGGCACTACAAAACAAACTGTCCTAAGCTCAAGGGTCCACAGAAAAAATTTCCTACAAAGAAAAAGGGAATGTTGGCCATAGGGGGTGATTCTGAAGAAGAAAAGGAAAGGTTAGAAAGTCAGGACAAACTTGAAAATGTGGCAATCTTGTGCTTCATGGCTGGCTACACATCAGAAGAAGAACAAGAGGCAAAAAACTTATTCAGGATTTGACTTATCTTATGATGAACTTTTGTGTTTATATGATGAATTGCTTAAAAATTCTCAGACCTTGTTCTCTCATTATCTCAACCTTAAAAGGAATAATTGGAAAACTATTTTAGAGCTTGAGGAAGTCACAACAGACTGTGAGAATCTAAAGCTTGAGAAAGAGGAAATACAAGGAGAAAATAAGTTTTTAAATGTAAAACTCAAGTCTTTAGAAAATCAAGCTTTTAACAAAGACAGAAAAGCTTAGAAAGTCATTTCTGAATTAGAAAAAACTCCAAAGCCTATCAAGTCTGATTTAGCGAAAATGGTAAATGGCTCCAAGAGTCTTGATTTGATGATTGGAGGATAAAAAACATATTTTCAAAAAATAAGATTGGGAAATGAGAGTGAGATGAATGAGAAGGGTAGATCAATCTCATCAAAGAAAATAAAGAATAAAATATCCTATCATTTTTGTCATAAAAAAGGACATATATCTTGAAAATGTTTTATGACAAGAAAAATAGAAGACGGGATAGGAAACTTCCCCCAAAGATGATTAACCCAAAAAGACCCAAGAAATTCTAGGTACCTAAATTAAAATCTATTTTTGTTGTAGGTGTGTCTAAGAGCGCATGTTGACAAAGATAACAGATGATATAGGGTGCTCCAGGCACATGTCCAGGTGCAGAAAATGGTTCAGAAACCTGAAATCTAAGAATTCTGGATCAGTAAAATTTGCTGATAGAGGAAAAGGCAAGGTCACAGGTATAGGAAATATTGGTAAGGATGGCTCTCACCAAATTTTTGATGTTTTACTTGTTAATGGTTTGGCTCACAATTTGTTGAGCATTAGCCAATTTTGTAACCAAGATTTCAATGTCTTATTCAATGCAAATGTTTATAATATTGTAAATCTCACATATGGACAAGTCATTTTATCTGGTAGGAGATTGATAACACGAATGTGTGACTCTTGGATAACTTTCTAGATCAAGATATAAAATGTCTTGTATCTTTTATGGATGATAAGTGGTTATGGCACAAGAAGCTTGGACATGCTCATATAAAGCTAATTTCTGAGTTATCTCAAAAAAGGATTGTTAAAAGCCTACTAAAGATCAGATTTGATAAGGACTCCACTTGTGATTTCTGTGAGAAAGACAACCAAACCAAAGCTTCTTTCTACATAAAAAATGTGGTTTCAACCACTAAGCCATTTGAGCTTTTACATATAGATCTTTTTGGACCAACTAAGACTGCAACTCTTGCTGGAAAAGGATATTGCCTTGTCATAGTGGATGATTTCTCTCAATTTACGCGGGTTATTGTCACAACGTCCCCAAAGATCGCCGCGATAAGAAAAAAAGATTTATTTTTCAAATGGGTCAATGGTTTTCAATGGAGTCGCCACCAATTTTTATTTATGATAAAAATTGGAAAACCCTTTTAATTTGACAATACTGGTCCTTTCAAGCTAAAATCGGATTCAGGAGTTTGATTATGATTAGGGAAGGGTATAAATTTAATCCCACTACACCCATAATACATCCATCTCATTACGGTTACCCAAAGTTTGTTATGCAAATTAAACCATAATTTTAACAATTTTTATTTTCCCCTTAAAAAAGAAACAAAGCCCAAAATATTTATAGAATTTAATAAAAATTTACATGAAAAAGAGAAAATAAATTTAAAAAAATTAATTTTTGCTTGACAGAAAAATGTCTGCTCTTATGTATCTTTTGGTGCAATAAGAAACTCAAAGTCATGTAGTTCTTCTAAAAATAATTGTGTGTTGAGTTAACCCTATTTTATTTTTTTAAAAAAAGAATTAAAAGAGATAAAATTCATTTTGCATAGGATTCAAGATAGCAATAGGCTACTCAGTAAATTTCTTACAATTCAACAATGGTGAAGGAAGCATCAGCTTCTCAGTCGTTGCTATTAGTTGTTGTACGGATAAAAGTATAAATTTATTATTTTTTATTTAAATATTTTCTTTTCAAAGGGAACATATTTGGATGAAGAATAAAAGACACAATCAGCCAAAAAAATAGCACACAATAAGTTAATTGCTGCACACATTAAAAGGGAAGAAAATAAATGGATTATGGCTTCACTGAAATTGACATTTACATGCATGGTTCTTTCTCCGTTATCTCCTTTTTATTTTTATTTTCTTTCTTAAAAAGTTTAACCAAATAAAAAAAGGGCTAAAACTAATAAACCTTAAAGAACAAGTGATAAGCATTAGCCAAAATTTTAACTAAAAGAAATCCTTGTGGTCTAAAGAAAGGAAGTAATCCAAAGGCATTTACACACAAGCATCCTCGGACCAGGAAATGACCAAACAAAAACTAAAAGAAAAAGACAAAACCAAATCTTGACCAAAATGAATAAAGTAAACTAACAAACAAGACAAAGCATCCTAAGCCTAATTCTAAATACATTGACACGTTAAGAAGCAAAAGGAAGCAGGGGCAGAATTTATCAATTTAAGCATCAATAGAGGGAACGCACATGTTAGGATACCCAGAGCAAGGCTAAATACTGATGTGACAAGGGTGGTTGTCGGCTATGCAGTGAAAGGTTGTCTTTGTGATTGTATCCAGTTTCGTTCCCCCTCGGTTCCGTCCCCACCTTTCACTGATTAACGGTACATATTTATACGCATTATTTTATCCTAGTACAATAAATAACAAAATTATTTAACCTGATGCTAATTAAGGAAAATGATTTGATTGGAACCAATTAAAAAGAAAACTCATTGATACTAATTAAAGAAAACAAATCAAACTAATTAACAAAATAAATCAACTCATAATCAATCAATAAATGCAAACTAATCAGTTTTAAAAAAATATTTGATTTTTACTTTTTCAGTTTTCAAATTATTTCAATTTTCAACTTTCCATTTTTTAATTTTATTTTGGAACATAAAAAACATTTCTTTTAAGACTTGATCAAAATTGAGTGTTAACAGTTATCTTCTTAGCTTCTAAAGATGAAGTGGTTGAGAGATCTAAGGTTTTTGCAAAATGAGTTTGTAATGAAATGATTATCAAATTACGTCTATTAGATCAAATCATGGAGGAGAATTTGAAAATCATATTTTTAACACTTTTGTTAAAAACATGACATCTCCCATGAGTTCTCTGCTCCTAGAACTCCCCAACAAAATGAGGTTGCAGAAAGGAAGAACAGAAGATTGCAGGAAATAGCCAAAATGATGCTTTTAGAAAGTGGTTTATCGAAAGACTTTTAGAAAAAGGCTGTGAACACCTTATGCTATATTCAAAATAGGATCTTTCTAAAGCCAATTCTCAAGAAAACTCTTTATGAGCTATGAAAAGGTAAAAAACCCAATACATCATACTCCTACGTCTTTGGTTCTTCTTGTTTCATTCTTAACACCAAGGGTAAACTTACTAAGTTTGATCCTAAATATGATGATTGAATGTTCCTAGGATATTCTTCAGTTTTTAAGGCTTATAGAGTTTATAACAAAAGGGCACTTTATGTTGAAGAAACAACACACATCAAGTTTAAGGAATGTAAGAAGGAAACCTTGAGAAGTTGAACCTCAAGGAACCCTCAGAAAGCAAGCAGAAGAAAGCATACTCTTTAGAAAGTGAGCTCTAGAATACTGTCAACTCAGAAAGCTTACTCATAACTCAAAAGCCCTTAGAAAGTGAACTTTCTGAGCATGAAGATGAATGATCCAAAGATTATGGAGAAACTGAAGCACAACAAAGTTACAGAAACTATAGAGGAGTTTTTAACTTAAGAGCAGTTTCTCAAAATCTAGTTCTCGTGGACATTTCCAAGGGTGTGACAACTAGATCCTCTGTCAGAAATGAGTCCAATTGTGCTTTCATTTCCATACTTAAACCATAATACATCGAAGATGCTTTGATTGATCAAAGTTGGGTGGAAGCTATGCAAGAAGAGATGGATCAATTTGAGAAAAGCAAAGTTTGGACACTTGTAGAGAAGTCCATAGGAAAAACCATCATTGGAACCAAGTGAGTGTTCAGAAACAAGCTGGATAAAGCTAGAAAGGTGATTAGAAACAAAACAAAATTAGTTGCACAAAGTTATAATAAACAAGGGGGAATTGATTATGATGAAATCTTTGCACAAGTAGCAAGGCTTGAAGCCATACGATTACTATTTGCTTTTGCAGCCTTCAAAGGATTCACTCCATACAAATGGATGTAATGTCTGCATTCTTAAATGGATTCCATTCTAAGAAAGTTTATGTGAAGCAGCTTCCGAGTTTTGAGAGAGAAAACCTTCCCAACTATATCTTCAAGTTAACAAAGGCACTTTATGGTCTGAAATAGGCTCCTAAATGAAAGGCTAAGTACCTTCTTACTTATGAATAGGTTCAAAAGAGGTAAAATTGACAGAACTTTGTTTACTCTAGAATAAAATAGTCACTTTTTGATAGTCCAAATATATATTGATGATATTATATTTGGTGTCATTGATCATTCTCTTTGTGAAAAGTGTTCAAAATTAATGCAAAGTAAATTTGAGATGAGCATGATGGGCGAACCCAATTTTTTCCTTGGATTCCAAATAAAACAACAAAAACAAAGGAACCTTGATCCATCAAGAAAAATATACAAAAAAGCTTTTGAAAAGGTTTAATATAGATCAAGCCAAACTTGCACACTATACATCCATCTCAAGTCCTTAATATAGATGGGAATGGAGAAAAAGTATTAAAAAATGATTATACAGGAATGGTTAGCTTACTTCTGTACCTCACAACAAGAAGACTAGACATTCAATTAAGTGTAGGTATTTGTGCTAGATTTCAATCTAACCCAAAGCAATTACACTTAAATACTGTCAAGAGAGTCTTAAGATATTTATCTAGTACCGCTAATCTTGGCTTATGGTATGAGAATGGTACATTTATGAGATTTTGGGATTCTATGATGCTGACTTCGTTGGAGATAGAATGGATAGAAAAAGCACTAGTAGATGTTGCTGTTTCTTTGGAAAAAGTGTCATCACTTGGTCATGTAAGAAGTAGAACACCATTGCTCTTTCAACAACTAATGTTGAATATGTAGCTATTGCTAATTGCTGCACCTAGATGCCATGAATAAGAAATCAACTAGAAGATTATCACCTAAGACACTCCAAGATCCATATCCTTTATGATAATACTAATGCTATTAATCTAGCAAAGAATCCTATTCAATACTCTAGATCTAAACACATTGATATTAAACATTATTTTATTAGAGATCATATTCAGAAAGGAGAAGTTGAGTTAATGTTTATGAATACTGAAGACTAAGTGTCTGCTATATTCACTAAACTATTAGCTGAAGATCGTTTTTGCTATTTGAAAATGTTTTTAAATCTCACAAGTTTTTAAAACCTACATAGTACACTTGCATAAACATGTCTGGAGTCTCCCCAAATAAGGCTTTAAACTAAGGCCCCAAATGAAGACATCAAGGTAAGCTCAAAAAATCAGTATCGAGATCAGAAAGTCAGTGTGGAAGTTCAGAATAAAGATGTTCAGAGAAGGGGTCAAAACTTGGGTTGAGATCAGAAAGTGGTATGAAGACTTAAATTCAAATTATGTTGGCTCAGAAAGTTATTGAAGGCTCAGTACATGCTCCTAAATTTCAGAAAGAACCTCAAGTTTCTAAAAGATATTAAGAGGCAGGGTAATTCCCACTCTTTTTGAGTTTCTCTCTCCCACGTCCCCTCAATTTCCAGACTTTATATCACATCAAATTAATAACTTCCTACTCCTTACACGCCACATAAAACCCTTTCATCTGCAACCTTGAAACCATTTCATCTTCTACAAACCGCTTGTAACGCCCCGATTTTCACTAAACTTTCAAAATGACCAAAATGCCCCTGAGGTCATTTTTTACCCGAAACACGAGGACAACCGACTTTGGCCATCCTCATAGGGTTCATATGTTATATGAAGGGGGTTGTATGATTGTGAATGTCCAACGGAGCAGAATCATAATTTTGCACTAAAACTGCCCGGGACTGCCGGGACTCAAACAAATGTTTTGAAACATGTAAAAACATGGTTTTAAACCTTTAGGGAAAGTTTCGGGCTCAAACGGCACCTTTACCCGCGTAAAATACTATAGGGATATTTTGATCATTTTGACCCGAAACTGCAGAAAGTGAGACTTTCGCCTCCGGAACCACTCAAGGGTCATTCAATCCCCTTCAATCATTAAGTTGGCCCTTCGAGAACTGCCGAGTCGGCCATTCTCGAATTTCGGGCCGAAAATGACCTCAGGGGCATTTCGGTCATTTTCCACTCGGACAGAAAATCGGGGTGTTACATCGTCTGCAGTTCCTTACTAAACTGGGCTCACTCTCTAGGGATAAATGAAGAGGATGTGTCCAGGTATCTTACAGATTCCATTTTTCACAAGCCAAATGAAATCAATACTAACATGTTGAGTGCTAGGGCTATGAAGGTATATACAATAGTCCAATTCTCTATTTTACCCCATATAGGAAGCACAATGCACATGTTGGCATGGATTGCATGTTTCTTTATTACCTAATGGCAAACAGAAGAGTGAACTTGCCAATGCTTATTCTAGATTATATGATGAAGATAACCACAAAAGAAAAATTGAGAACTGCCAATGTTCTATACAGAATGCTGCTGACTAAGCTTTTCCATTATATGCGCTTTCCACTTCTTACTAAGAGATATGAGTATCTAGAAGGAACTACATACACACTTTCTTCTTTCAGAACTTCAAGGAAAAGGTCCATCATCCCAGTTTTTGAACCAAAAAGGCAAAGTCCATGAACAAAAGAAGATCAAGCCAACAAAGCCTCCCAGAAGGCTGAGTCTCAATAGGAGAAAGCTAAAGGAAAAAGAAAGCTAGTTCTCATAGAAATTGAGCCTACTCGGAGGAGGAGGAATCCACTCTACTTCCTCGCTTCAATGAAAGAAGGACAAAAAGAAAATAGGAGTCTGCATCACAAGAAACTTAGATGGTGGCTAAACTGGTGAAATTCATCAGAAGAAGAGATACTTGGCTCCAGTAGAAAAAAGGCGCCTAAACATGAATCAAGAATCTCTTTGCTAATGAAGGGAGTCACAAAACATCAAAGTCATTATCACTGACTTTGAATAAGATGAAGAAAAAGAAGAAGTAGTAGTAGGAGGACGAGAGCAAACAAAAACTTCCTCATCTAAAGGAGAGGACAACTTGCTCAGGAGTGAGAAGGGTAGGCTAAGTGCTTTGATAGAGCCTATCATCGAGGAGCTGGTTGAAGAAGCCCCAGAACCAGAATCAACTCTCATCCTGATGGTCCCTCAACCTTCATCTTCTATCCACATTACTCTAGTGGAGGAAGAAAGGGATGGGACATCAGAAGCTAAAGCTCCTCCAGCCCAAGAAGCTACCATTTCTACGTCGACTCAGGTGCTAGTTGATATTGCTACTTCTTCTACTGATCTCGCCTTTGCTTCTGCTCCTACTGCTGATCATGCTCCTGTTTCTCCACCACTTGTTGCTACCACTACTGATGCTCAGGATGAATCGCCTAAGTTAGGGCAAACATTACCCGTTAATATTCCTGAGCCTTCTCCAAGAGCTGGTCCATTAACATCTGTACCTATCAACCTGCCCTATCAATTCTCAATCGAGCCTCTAGTAAGCTCTCAATTTGACAGACTTAAATTAAGACATCTCAGAGATATTGTTGCTAGGGTAGATCAAGTTGAAGTAACAAATATTGAGCAAGGTGCCCAACTCCGACATCATGAAGAACTACAGCTTTAGATTCTTCAAACTTCTTAAGATATTCTTCATGAGGTCAAGTGCCGGGCTGATAATAGTGTTCTTGGATTCCAGCACACCTCTTTTTGTTAACGACAAAAGGAGGATAAGAAATAGAAAGAAATCTTGTGCTATGAAAAAAGGGGGAGCCTATTCAGAGACTTTTTTTTAGCATCTGCATTTTTTTTGTCTTTGTTTAAGAACATATTTTTTTGTGGATATCAACTTGCTTTGATACTTCTCTTTAGTTTTATATAATATAATCTATATTTTTTTTTTACTCTGGTTAAATTTGTTCTATGCTTGCCCTGTAGTATATGTGTGCGTGTGTGTGTGTATGTATCTTGCTTAGCTAACAGGCATTTTGTGTTGATGAATGAGTAATGTTCTCTTAATCTGCTTAATCTGACAACTTATTGCATTAATTCTATTTGTCTATTTGTTCATACTGTAGACAACAATGCACTTAATGCTCTAATACATGACTTATTAATGCTCTAATACATGATGTATTGATTCTATGATACATGATTTGTTAATGCTCTGATATACGTTGTGTGTGCAAGTTTACTTGAAGAGCATGTCATTTGTTTGTAAGCCTTGATTTACAAAATTCCATGCTCTGATACCTATATGAAGAGTTTTTTTAACTCTCTATATATATGCTTAATATTGTTCTTGCTCTGATTTAACTACGAATTGATCCCTATTGAGCTTTAGAAACTTAGAACAGTTTGTATTGTTTCTTTTTAAGGTTCTTTAAGCATTGGAATTGCATAAGTATCAATCTTTGTTTTGTTTCCTCAAAATGCTATGATACATCTTTATATATATAAAAACATGAGCATCCATTTTTAAAATAAAGTTTGGATAAAGAAGTGCCGAATAAGGAAAGTAATCAAGATAAAATATCACAAGTATTTCTTGTCAGTTATTCAAGCACGTGTATTTTCAGAAAGTTTTTTTATAACTGAAAATCAAGCTATTTGTACCAGGCTTAAATGATGTTTCCTTTGATATAATTCTTTCATACCTTTCAAAAAGTATATTGAGTTATTTCCAAACTTCATGAAAAACAATAACAGCTTTTATATAAGTCACTTAAGGCTATAAAATGTTCTTGAGCATTTTCATATCATGCCTTAAGAAAAGAACTTCCTGAAGATCACTTTTCTGTGATGAGTTGAAAGAATATTAATTATCATGCTATACTTTCAATAATATTTCTTTCAATATATCTTCAAAAGATTTTCTTCAAATTGGTTCATCATCATCAAAAAAGGAGATATTGTTAGCTCCAGAACCCTTTTGACAGCATTAATGCAACATGTTTTGAATGACAACAAAGCCAGTTTAAGGAAAATATTTTGAAGAATGACCAATGTTTATCTTGAGTTTCTTGAATAGCTAAACAGGTTCTATTGTTAGCATAACAAGGCTTCATTAAGGAAGAATAATTTCACTTTATGTGTAAGCATGCTTTATCTCATTTTAAGATATATGAACTAAATGGAAGCGATAATTATGTCCAAAAATGAGCTTAAAATGTCTAACAATTTGGAGAAAAGCAACCAGAACAAGAAACCAAGATTTGAGACTTTAGAAAATAGCACTAGACTTCTGAAAGTACACCTGAAATGAAGATATCAATTAAACACTGAAGTCAAAGTGTTTTACTATCTTCAATCATCACACTCTTAATGCTTTGTTCATCAACAAGCTTTGATTAAAGATAAGAAGACCAAAGAATCATCAAGGAAATGGTACCATACATCAAAAAGCTTACTTACAGTAATACAATGTGCTCTATAAGAAAAGGGAGGGAAATTTGAAATTCAATTTTGAATTTGAAAAGTCAAAACCCAATGTCAGAACTAGTGTGACATCTCTTTTACCAACTTGGTCAACTATCACAGTTTCTAAAAGAAAGAGTTTAGAACCATGTTCAGAAAGTAAGAGTAGTTTCTGAAGAGACATCAGAAACCTCAACCTTGCAACAGTTGTGACAAAAAGACAGGATACTCTTCTAGACTATTTTTTGAAGACACAAATAGATGATCGACACGTGTCACTTGGAGATTTGATCAAGGGCAATGATCACAAGGAAGACCATCTATAAATAGAGATGCTATGCTTTCAAAGGATAAAAAACAGACGTTGCACAAAGAGCAAAAGTTTTGTAAAAATTTCTCCCCATCTTGTAAAGTTCATTACATCTTGTAATTATTTTCCTTACTTATAAAAATCTTCTCTATATTCCTTCATTGTTCATACGTTCTTCCAAGGAAGAATAGCTAGAAAGAAGTCATTCAAGTTTTTCCCAAGTCCTTCACTATAAATCTTAAGGAAACTTGAGTGTAGGTTAGTTTGAGTTGTAAATCCAAACACAAATCTTTGTAACCTCGATCCAGTAGTGATCGGAGTGAGTTAGTTTGGAGAGGCTAATTAAAAGACCACTTGCAATGCGATAGTAAAAGTGTTTTACTGGTCACAGTTTAACTTGAAGAGACTAGTAAAAGACTACTCGATTTAGCTTGGAGAGAATGGTAAAAGACTACTTTGTTCAGCTTAACAAGGTTGGTGAATAACTATTTAGTCTATGACAGTAGGGGTTGTCTAGTGGTCACTGGTGAAAGCTTGTAAAGGCTATTGTAAAGACTATCTTTGTTATTTCTCTGGTGAGAGAAAGGTTTAGTAGAACTTAACTATTGTTGAGAACCGAATGTAGGCAACTTAGCCGAACCAGTATAAAAACTCTTGAGCAGTATCTCTCTTCTCCTTCATCTCTTATTTTATTTATGTATTTAGTTTATTTACTGTGTCTTTTCTGGAAAGCATTCTTTTATGCATTTATTTCACATTCTTAGAAAGTTTACTTTCTGAAGTCCCTAATGTTATTTCTGCTGCACTTCAAACTCATAACTTGTTAGTATCTTAGTTTAGTTTTTCAAAAGCTAAATAGGGAAAGAAAAAGAAAAAGTGAGCACAGTTCAATGCCCTTCTTGTACACTTTCTTAGCAACAATGATGTACCCATAAGTATTAGAATTTCATATTCAGAGGTATATCACCAATTATGTATGAACTTATGACTATTGCTTGCGCCATGGCACGATGATGAGTCAACTATCTATAATTTTATATCATGTGATGTTGGTTTCGTATTACTATTCATTTTTTTGCTTATTTAATTAGACGTGCACAATAATTTCTATATATATACACACGCTAGCATTATTCATCAACTTCTTGCTATAAGCTTAATCTTTTAGAAATTAATTTGTACAAAAAATATTGCTCACTATTTTCATTAATATAAATTCAAAAAATAGTTAAAATTTTGTTTATTATTATTATTATTATTATTATTATTATTATTATTATTATTATTATAAAATCAAGGAGATCTAATCATTATCTTTATTTCAGTGTGAAATTCAAAAGAGAAAATTCTTAAATACCTCAAGTTGAT